>CM070535.1:33306169-33906169 GCA_036346415.1 Raddia guianensis
TCGGCCTCCCATGCAGGCGACCAGGAATGGCGGAAGTGAGATACTTCTTGAGCTTGAGCGCCTCCTGCGCGCCTCCGCCCGTCCCACTCGAACTGGTTGTTCTTCTTTAGGAGCTTGAAGCGATGGGAGACTTTTATCCCGAGGCGAGCTATCGCATTTGACCCAGGGAGGTCAGCGACCTACCAGCCTTGCATCTGCGAAAATCGCGCCGGGGCTTCATGTTCTCGATCGCTGACGATCTTGTCGGGATTCGCCTCAATCCCCTCACGGGAAGCGAGGAATCGGCCGGTTTGCCAGCGGAGCAGCGAACCGCATTTCTCTGGATTAAGCGATGCACGATACTTCCTCGAGGTTGGTGAAGGTTTCTTCGGTGTGCGATCAACTCCTCGCCTTTTTGGATTTCACCACCGGATCATCAACATACACCTCCGGGTTTACGCCCTATTTAGGCGGTGGCGATGCTCATGGCGGCCGATAGGTTGGGCACTGCATTCTTGATCCGCGCCATCCTTGTATAGCGATGAGCGCGTATAGGCGTCACAAAAGCGATCTTGTCTTCATCTTCTTGGCCATGCTAATCTGGTGGTACCGGATGCGCATCCGAGCATTTCTGACTACTCGCGCTGTTGAGTCGGCGATAAGATCAATGCGTGGCAGCAGATGCGGATCCCGGACACGCCTTGTTGGTCGGTGAAGTCCGCATCCTCCTCACGCCCGTTGGATTTCTTGGCGAGGATGGGGTTCGCGAGCCACGGGATGGCGACTCTTCGGGCGACCCGCCCGCCAAACTTGTCCGCCTCTGGCGGATAACTTCCTGGCGCTCCACCGGCCTTTCCGGACCTTCGCTGACCCGATGGCGGCGGCAGAAAGCGTCGCTAATTGTGCTCAATCACCTCTAGGACCCAAGCCATAGCCGGACGGTTGCGGCGCAAAGCACGTCTGCGTTAGGCGGAGGAAGAAGCAGCGCGCCTTCCTATTGCGCGTGAAAGGCGCTTCACCCGAACGGTCGCCGCGGAGTGCGGCTTCGCTTCGAACCGCCTTAAACTCAGCCCAGACCGAACGGGAGACCTACGGTCTTCGCCGGAGGAGCTCTCGGTCGAAGCCTCGGCCCGGGCACCGTTGTCGCCGCCGCCAAAGCGAGAGCGTCCTTGTCGCATGAGCGCCTCCGGGCAGTCCACTTTCAAAACGATGGGGCGGTGGCCGGGATCTTCACCACCATATGCGCATAGTGGCAAACCGCCATGAACTTGGTGCGCCCGGCCAACCTAGTATGGCGTTGGCAAAGAGTCGAAATCGCCATCTCGAACTCGAGCATCTCGGTGCGGAAGTTGTGGAACCTCAAAGCGTCACCGGGAGGCCAGCCCGGCAAGGGCGGACTCGGCCCGGCGCGATGCGAAGCAGGAGTGTTGGGCCGAAGCTCCAGCTGCTTGGATCTGGAAGCGCCGTGGCGACGGGCGAGCGAGGAGGTTGAGGAACTCCTCCGTCTACGGCACCCGCCCTAGCTTTACATTCGGACCGTGGGCGCATAACCACGATCGGGAGATGTCGAGGCAGCGGTCTGGTGGGTGATCGGCTGACGAGCAGCGATCGGTGCTCCGAACCCGCCCCGGTACCGCTTGGCGACCCAAAGCGAGACGCAGCGGCGCACACTTCCCTCGCCATGCGCTTAAAGCTGGCGTGGGGCGGATAGATGGCGAACGCCCGTGGATGGCGGCAACCGGCGCTCCGCCTGCTGAAAACCAGCGAAGCCGTCTCCTTGCCCTTGCCCGCTGCGGGCGCTTTCGCTGCTGCTGCTGCTTTCGTGGACTTCGCTTGTCCACCGTCTTGCTAGCGACATGGCAATCGCCAAGTCGTGGGAGTTATTCAGTGAATGGGGCAGTAAGGCCTTCCGTCCCCTCCGCAGGCGACAGTCTCGCCCTCGTCGCGGCCCTTGAGGGCCGTCGCGACGCAGCGTCGCCATAGCCGCCGCAGCGCCGCCCTGAGGACCGTACCACGCGCCCGCGACCACCTCCTCTTTTACGTCCGCGCGCGCCCAATGCGGTGGCGCGATCGTCGTCGTCGTCGTCGTCGTCGCGCTGGCTGCACCATAACTGTCGGTCTCGGCATATGCGCTTCTTCTTGTCTTTGCCGGGGGTTCCTCGAGGTCCTGCCTGCGCCCGCAGCTGTCCCGTCGCGCAGCCGGGCGGATCTGATCTCGGCACGAAGGGCACACTTATGCGCCAAGGTGAAGAAACTCCTCCGTCGTTTTGATCTTGCGGGTGGCCATCTTCTCCTTGACCTTGGGGTCTCGGGCGCCTCTCCACGAATGCCGTGACCCACGGCGTCGATGGAGATGTCGAGGATGGTGTTGCGGACTGGTTGAGCGCCCGAATATAGTCGCGCGGAAATCTCGCTATTACGCTCCCGCGTTGTGGAAGTGCGTCTTCTACTCGGGCTGCTCGAAGGTGACACTGGAAGTTGGTGATGAAAAGCTCAAAGCTCCTTCCATGACCCACGGACTCACGGGGCGGGTTCATAAGACCCTGGCCCGGGCTCGCCGGTGAGACCCGTGGGGAAGTAGTTCGCGGAACCTTCCCGACCCTCTTGTCGGTTGCATCACCGTCGTGTAGATCTGCCAAAAACTCGCCGGGATTGGTGGAGCCGTCATACTTACCGATGGGGCGGACGAAACCGTTCCGGCCACTAAACCCGACTCCTTAGAAAAGCGCGGCACCGGCGTCGGGGCCTCCACTGCTCACAGGGCGGTCCTCGCCCGCCGCCCGTCGCTGGCGGCGCCAAGCGCCCCCTCCTTTGGCGGGGCAGCTACTGCGGAGAACCCTCTTCTTTGGTCCCAGCGTGCGGCAGTGGCAATGATCCCCAGCGGCTTCGGTCGCGGCCCTGCGAGCTTTAATCGCCAGAGTCTTCTCTATGCTGACAAGTGGCGGTCCTCGAGATGGGACCCGGAGATCCGCGACCACTGCCTTTGCCCGAGCCCCCGTGGAGATTGCACGCTCTTGTCGTCTTGGCCCGCCCCCTCGCGAAGATGCATGTGAAGGTGCGAGGGCAACAAAAACGGGAGAAAGCGGAAACACGGTTCCGCGCCCGGCTTGCACCACCGCCACGGCGGCATCGGCGTCGCGGGCCAAAATAACCAACCACGCGGCGGCCGCAGCAGTCGAGTCACCGGAACGGTGGGTTCTCGGCAAAACCACGGCCGCATGGAGGTTACATCGCGATGCACTCCTCCAAAACAGCGCCGCCTAACAACGGGCGGCGCTTTCCGCCGGTGTCGGGGATTAGATTACTGCCCATTGACATGGCCCCTCCTGACGGCCCAATCGAGCGACCTACCGAGGGCCCGGCTCCTGGAAGGTTCTATCGAGCCATGTCGTCTGCCGAACAACTTGATCGACGCGATTAATAATGGCCTAATATTCTGTTTGAGTCCGACTCGACGAGTTACCTGCGACTACGTGAACCCGGACGTTAGTTTCGGATTGTATTAGGAGTCGTGATCCCCAAGATTAGGAGCTTACCTTATCTCTGGTAGGATATATTTGGCATGTCTTGAGTTCGTTCACGATCTCGTAGTTAGCTTGGCCGATATTCCTCGGTGGGTCGGTTTATACATACTATATAAGCAGGCCCCTCGGCGTTTAGAGGACCCTTAGCGAGATAGATTTTAGCACACTACTCGTCGAGATCTGCTTGATCTACTTGGGATTCCACCTATAATCCTCTTTGATATAAAGAAAAGCTGGGCCATAGGGCTATTATCTCTCGAGAGGCTGAACGAGGATAAAAACCCTGTCTCTGTTACGTTCTTTATTAAGTGGTTGTTCGGCGTGTCTCCTATCTCCTCTTTGAAGAACCTTGGTTGACTTGGGTCGATATCCCAACCGTCGGCGGTGGCGCCGTCAGTGGGGATCTGTGGTCGAACATATCGAACTCGTCGGCGATCTGAAGATGCTTCACGAGGGAGTTCTGACTCGGAAGGGCGGATGTCTCATCCTGTCGATTCGGTCGATCGTTCGATCTCGAACACTTTCCGTATCCGGCGAAGTCTCGCCTATATGGCGGAATAGCCTCGGATCGCACTCCGTCATCGGCGATGACTACGGAACCGATGATCTTTCACGATGGTTTAGATCTGCCGGATTCAAAACTATGTCGGTAGACTCTACAATGGAACACGGCGATGACACCGTCTAGCGTACCTTCGCATAGCCCCGCGCAGGCATTAACATGGCGATATAGGAACCTCTGCGAGGATCTGTCATGGTACATGGCGGTTTGGCGGTCAGGCGCGATTAACTGCTTTCGGCATCAAGGCGAGCTGCGCGGCGGCTGCGACGAGCAAGTCATCCGCCGCAACCTCAGCGATTCCATCAATCGGACCGTGTAGCGGTTCGCGATCGGTGCTAGCGACGTCGCGTCCGACCCTCGCGTGCCCTCGCCAAGTCTCGGCGGAGGTTTCTCTGTCCGGATTAGTTCCCCAGCGTAACGGACTCGATTGAGGCGGCGGAGCGGATGCCTCGAGGTCCCGGAACCCTAGGCGGTCGGGAAGCGACTTCGCGGCCATAACCGGTGATTAGATCTACCAACCGGGCCGACCTCGGCCGTATGGCGATCTTGTTCGCGTCTAACCTAAGCGGCCCGGTGAAGGCCTAAAGTCTCTAGGGAAGTCAACAACACCTCGCGAGCAGCGACCAAAGCTGCCGGAATGGTTCGGACAGCTCCGTCGATCGCGTGACCCTCGTCACCATCGAAGGATCAGCATGTCCGCAAAGCGGGCTACCCGTGGTGCGCCGTCGCTCGCCAGAGTCTCGTAGTCATCCGACCAGGGGGCAAGCGGCGCGCGATGATCCGCGGACGATCTCCTCGTGAGGCGCGTCGTCGCGACCACGAGGAAGGCGTGGTGGATTGTCCGGAGAGAGTTTCTCGGGCCGAATCATCCGTTCGCGAGGGAGTTCCTCGCGCCGGGACTAGGTTACGCAGGAAGGTGGCGGTCGTATGCTTTGGGCTGCGGGGCTTTCTCGGCGAGCCGGGCTGTCAGATGGCCCTCAAAGTTCAAGCCGGTCACATGGAAGGTACAATGGGACTCGAACCGGAGAATTCCTTTCCATCTCTTCTGCCATCATGGCGGCCGGGGGGGTGGCGAGCTTGTTATGGCTAACTACCTCCCGTTGTCCTCAGTATTTGCTTTCCGGGCGTGGTGTTCAATCGGCGGGAGGTTCCATCGGCTCATGGAACCCGACTTTGTGGCGCTCGATCGCTAATTTCCAGGAGGCTGTTACGTGCGTCTGGCAAGGAGGATGATCTGCACCGGATGATCCGGATGGGCGAGAGACCCTCCATAACCGTGAAGCGTTTCATTAAGATCCATAACCACGATCCGAACATCTCAGATGAATCATTGTCGCGCCTTCAAAAAGCGGAGTCCGCGACGGCGTACCTCACCGAGATCTCGAGATCAATGAGACCTAGACGCCAACGACCTATTCAAAGGCGGTGACCGCTATGCTGCAGCGGCGAGCGTGTTCGATAAAAAGGCGTTTGACAAGGCGATTGCTGCCCAACACAGGTGGATGAAAAGAAGAAGAGCAGCGACAACCACGGTGACAAGAAGTCCGGAAGAAAAGAATAAATGTGATCACGAACAATACCGTCTTTGGTATAGATCGCGCACCTCCTCCAAAGATGGGCGGAAGAAGCCTTAATAACTACAAGGGCAAAAAGCACGCTCGGGAGGCGGTCAAGGCAATAAAGGTCCAGCGACCGATTTTGCAAGTTCCACTAGCACTACTGAGACACGACATACGCCATTCGCGAACTTGGGCATAAAGCTAGAAGACTTCTACAGCGGTAAGGGCCCAATGCCCACCTTGCGAACAAGGTGATGCGGTAAGGCCAGCGTAAGCAAGGCGATGGTGATCGGGAAGATGATGATGAGTATCAGAACCGTGAACCATATCGCCGTCATCTTGGCGGCTCCTCGGCTTACACCTCTCGTAGCGACCTCAAGGAAGCTGCTGGGAGGTCCTAGCGATGAAAAGGCAAAACCTCGGCTGAATCGATGAAGTGGACCGAGGTCCCCGTCTCCTTCTCTCGGGAGGATTGCCCCTTTGGGATGATCAAACCTCGGCGGCTCCTCACGGTGGTCGCCCGACCATCGGACACGCGAGTTGGCCGTGTGCTCGTGAGCGGCGGGGCGCTTTGGACTTGCTACTGCTAAGGTCTTGGGCGAGATCACGATTCCTCGTTCTAAAATGAAGGAAGTCGCCAATGCCCTTCTGAGGGATTGTTAGGAGAGGTCGTCAAGCCGTTAGGGCGGTTGTCCTGCCGGTCACCTTTGGCCACCCAAGCAACTTCCGGACGAGTTGATCACTTTCGGCGTGGTCGACTTCCCATCCGCATTAACGCGATCTTGGGCAGGCCATCTCTTGGTAAGTTTATGGCCGTGTCCACCACGCTTACCATTGCGTGAAGATGCGGGTCCTTACGGTGTGATCACGGTCAAGAGCAACTTCAAAGCTGCTCTGGATTAAACGCGACGGTCCCTACTTGGTCGACCAGCTTCCGCGGTCACGAAGTTCCAGACCAAATCTGCGCCCTAGGGTCTCCCTTGAGCCAGGGGGAGAAACCAAGGAAGTTCCGCTGTCTCTTGATGATACTTCCAAGACAGTTCACTTAGGAGCCAATCTGAACCCTAAATAGGAAAGCGAGCTCATTGCCTTCCTCAGAGCTAATCTGAGATGTGTTTGCACAGGGAGCCATCGACATGCCGGAGTCCCAAAGGGAAGTGATCGAGCACAAAGGCAATTTGTCCGTGGGACAAAAGCACGTTCGCGGAAGCTTCGTCGCTTTTCAGAATTCAAACAGGGGATCATCAAAGATCAGCTTGGCAAACTACTCGCTGCCGGGTTCATCCGCGAGGTTGATCACACCGAGTGGTTAGCCAACCCTGTCATTGTAAAGAAGAAAGGCGGCAAGTGGAGGATGTGTGTCGATCACACAGATCTGAGCATTGCTTGTCCCAGGACAACTTCATTGCCTCGTATTGACCAATTTGGTCGATCACGACTCGGATCTTGACTCTGAGTTTTTGGATGCTTACTCCGGGTATCACCAAATAAGCATCTCCCCCGAGGATGAAGAGAAGCCTGCCTTCATCACCCCCTTCGGCACTTTCTGCTATACGACCATGTCTTTCGGTCTGCGCAATCTTTGGTGCCACGTTCGGCGCTTTTAATGGAAGACCTTCCTAGAACAGTAGCGGAAAAACACGGAGGTCTATGTCGGCGACATAGTTGTAAAAAGCAAGTTTGCTCGAGATCATATAAAGACTGGCGAGAGCTTTAAGTAATCTCACGGGCATCGAATAAAATTAAATCAGAGAAGTGTACCTTTGGTGTTCGATGCGGAATGTTGCTTTCAGTTATGTTATTTGTTACAAAAGTATTTACGCCAACCACGAAAAAATCGAGGCCATTGAAAATATCACGAGCTCCAACTACCGTAAAGGAAAGTCTGAGCCTCGGCTGAGCGGATGGTTGCTCTAAGCAGGTTTATTTTCCGTCAAAGCGAACGCTGGCTGCCCTTCTTTAAGGCCTAGCCAAGCACAATGGTTTCAGTGGACGGAAGAAGCCGATAGATCCTTCGAGGATCTGAGCGATACTGTCCAATCCTCCGTCGACTACCGGCGGCATGGCGGCGGCTCTGTTGTACCTAGGTTGCACGCCACAAGCGGTGGCCGGATCTTGGCGGTCAAAAGGAAGGCATCTGGCGACCAATCTACTATGTGGCGAGGTACTTCCACGGATCAAAGGCATTACCACGAGGTCGGCTACTCGCCTTGCTCATGTCCTCGAAAGCTTCGCCACTACTTCGAAAGCATCAAATACTGGTCGACCACGTTCCTCTAGGCGAAATCCTCGGAACAAGGAATCTAGCGGACGTATAGCTAAGTGGGCAATGGAACTAGCGAGTTTGATCATTATTTGTGCCGAACTGCTATTAAGTCCGCAGTCCTAGTGACTTTGTCATTGAATGGACTTGCCGGCCCAAATCGAGAAGCTCGAAGCAACTTTGATGAACCCTCTTGGACCATGTTTTTCGATGGCTCGCGCACTGGAAACTCGGGGGCTGGTTTTGTTCTCATCTCCCCTCAAGGAGAGCAACTCCAGTATTCTATCCAACTACACTTTGCGGCGACTAACAACGCTGCAGAGTACGAGGCCCTCCTCGCCGGGACAAAGGCGTGCAAGTCGCTTGGTGTCCAGCGGCTCCTTTGTGAAGGAGATTCACGGTGGTCATCAATCAGGTTAACAAGGAGTATCAGTGCTGCGATGACTCAATGGCGCGATACCTGGTTGAAGTGAGGAAGTTGGAGCGGCATTTTCGATTTTTCGAAGTGCTCTTCGTGCCCAGGAAGGACAACTTCCTGGCCGACCAGCTATCCAAGTATGGATCCTCACGAGAATCTGCTCGGCGTGGTGCTCGTCGAGCACCTTCACAAGCCCTCAATCACGTCTCGGGACGAGGCAACGAGAGGCAGTGGTCTTGTCTCCGATTGCTCGGCAGTGCGTCTTTGAACAACGCCATTTGTCCGGTACCTTGCGTGATGGGACCACGCCCGACGCACGCCGAAGCGGCGTTCGGCTTACAAAGGCGTGCCGCTCCATACAAGCTCGTGGATGGCATCCTTTACCGTCAAGGTGCTCGAAATTCTCTCCAAGTGCATCTCGCATAGCGGAGGTGTGTTCCTTCTTAGGGACATACTGCGAGGTGCCGATGGCAACCACGCCTCGCCGAACTCTGGTCGACAAGCGTTTCGCATGGGCTATTATTGGCCATGCGTTACAAGATGCCCGGACATCGTGACTAAGTGCAAAGGCTTGCCAATTTCACGCCGGAAGGCACACAAGCCGCCCAAGAGCTCCAAACAATCCCCCATCTTGGCCTTTTTCCACATAGAATGCGGATCTGCTTCGGCCCATTCCCTAAGGGGTACAAGGGCTATACACACTTGCTCGTCGTCATAGACACTTTTACAAAGTGGATTGAGCAGAGCTGTAATCGTCTCTTCACGCCAAAATGGCTGTTAAGCTTTTCAAAAGCAACGTGGTCCGCGCGCTTTGGGATTCCCCACAAGTTGATCACGGATAACGGTACCCGATTCGAAAGCGAGCTATTCCGGGAATCTTTGCGAGCAGTTTGGGCACCAAGGTCTGTTCGCCTGCGTGGCACATCCACGAGCAATGGAAACGATTGAGCGAGCTAACAGACGAGATAGTCGAGGGTATTAAGCGGCGGGTATTTGCTGCTCTCGGCCGAAACACAACAAGGCACTGGGTTGTGAAGTTCCTTCAAATCCTCTGGGCGATTCGCTTTTCTGACGGTAGGCGGCCGGAAACTCCTTTCCAACGGTCTATGGTGCGAAGCCATCTTGCCGCCGGTTATACTCGGTTACGCCTCGCCGAGCTCGGTCAACTTAGTTGACGATGAGCAAGCGCCTCCTCGATCTCGATCTCCTCGAAGGCACACGCGACCGGGCACAAGTCGAATGGCACGCTACCGGCAAGATCTTGGCCAAACGCTGCGCCGTCGGTTCGACCAAGGGCTTTGAAGGCGGGCGACCTCGTTCTGCGCCGTGTCGAGAACTTGTCTAATGCCAACAAGTTAACTCCGCTAGGAGGGCCCATTCACGATCGTTTCTTACGCTTTCGCCCGGAACTGTTCGCTGGCTATGGAGGGGCGGAGAGGCGACCGACACTTGGAACATCGACCACCCGTAAGTTCTTTGTGTAGGTCTTTTTTCATTTTCTTAACCTGCGCCTTTTGTAAACTTCGCGCCTTAGTTAGTCCAAGTCCCTCGAGCACCATGTAAAGTTCAATCCAATTCTCGGTGAATCCTCGCGGCCTCTGTGCCCCTTTTCACTCGTGTCTTCTCGAGACTACTTTCTTACGGTAACACTTGATGGTTTGCCCGCCTTGCGAACTCTTGGCTCCAGCGCTTTTGGGATCTTTCCTGCCGTGTCGAGTTTGATAAATTCCTAAACTTCGGGGTTGCGTAACACGGCCTTTCCACCTTGCGGCTAAGTGCGCTCTCGTAAGCCCTCATGGCGAGAGCACTTCTTGCCACGAGCACTTTCGGTAAAGCTGCTCTCGTAAGCCCCCGCAGAGGCACTTTCCTTGTTCGGTTACTATCGGAATCGCCTAACTACGTTAACGAAGCGGACTATGGAACAAATCGAGCAAAATGCGGGTGTCGCTCTGTCTCTCTACGCACGTGCTCGAGTTACATAGCTTAGGTTCTCGAGCATCGTTAAATGCAGAGGCTAAGGTGTCGCTCTTTCTCTTATTACTGTTGGGTTCGCAAACTCGAGTTTCGGCGAGATACTGTGAGGCTGGAGTTAAGCGAGCGCTCTACGATTTTCTTAAACTCCCTAAGCTGTTAAGCTTTTCTCTTGGTTTCATTCGTTCTTGTCTTTTGCTGCTCTTTTGCGAGGAAAAAGGTAAAATACTTTATTACATTACTCAAAAGTTTGGTACAAGGCCCTTTAAGATTCTGACAGCGGTGCTACTTAGGAGCAAGCTGCTCCTTGACTCCTCAACTTCTAACTTGAGGCGCGCGACTTATACGAGCCTTGATTCCTTCCGGGCTTCGGCTCGGGCGTTCGATCTCCTCCTTGCTCCGGCAGCTTGCGCCGGCCTCTGTCCGGATGGCCTCGACCTTCTCGGTCTTGCACGCATTTGATCGTTGAGCCTCGCTCTGGTGACTTCGGCTTTCGGCCGTCTTGAGCTGCGTCCGGCTCCTTGACCTTCTTCTCTGCGGCGATCGCCCTCGCGTCATCCCATGATCTCCTCGACCTCTCCTGTAAAGCCCGAGGTTGAGATTTTAGCAGAGACCCGCGAAGTCTGCTCTTCCTTGGCGGTGGGCCTTGAGTCTCTTGGCCCGCCATGTGGTGGTCCCACGTTGGGAAGCGTCGGTGGCTGCTCTTGGCCACCGTGCGGCCCGGCCGTTAGGAGAGACTCGCGAGAACGCCTCTCTTGGCCGGTTGGACTTTGAGTCTCTTCACCTTCGCCTTGGTAAACCCGACTTTGAAATTTGGTGCGAGAGGGCCCGCCTCGGACTCCCTCGTCCGGAGGTGCTCCGGAGCGGCGCTTGATCTGGCGCTCCGCTCGATGGTGACGCCGTCCTCGAGCTCCTCCATGGTGTCCTTCAAAACACGAGAGAGAAGACTAGTTAGCCGCTTTTACGGTAAAGCTACTCAACTAAGTTAGAAATAGTCTTGGTGTTTACCTTCCCAAGTCGTTGCTTGATCCATGGCCTTGGCGGTCCTCGAGCCATCGTCCGAAGCCCGCTTCGTCTTGGGATGAGGCAGTGCGTTGTTCCGTCGCCGTCTTATCCGCTCCTTCTTCCGCTGGGCGCATCTTCTCGGGAAGCGGGAGCGGCGGGCGGCGCTTCGTCTCGTGCTCCTCTCCTCTTCCTCTTCCTATTCCGCCCGAGCGTCTTGGCGAGGCGAAACTCCTCCGCCGGGTAGCGCCGTTGTTTCCACAGGCGGGGCGACTTCGCGACCTGCTGGGGCTCTTCTTGTTCCTGGCGGTGGGGTTTCACCACCTTTCGCCGGAGAATCCGTCGCCTCGGGCGAGCTGCCCAGCGACAAGTACACAACTGAACCGGCTGCTCGGTCCGCCTATAGCGGCTTCGGGCCGTCGTCTTGGCCCCATTGTCCGTGGCGCGCGCGCGCTTCCTCCGTCTCCAACGCTCCTGGCGCTTTTAAAGCGCGTCGAGTACTTCGCGGAGCTTCGGCGAGCGAGCTCCATGCGCCAACTTGTCCTTGAGGCACGCCAGCCTCGTCGCCCGCGATCGCCGTCACGGATGTTTCGGGCGGCGGCGACCGCTCGGCGCCTCCTCGGCGTCATCTGTGGCGATCTCTCCTTAGGCGGTGATGAAAAAGAGATGATCGTTAAGTCTAAAGCGGTGGTGGTAGAGATCTAAAGATCGACTCCTACATACCTGCCGTGAAGGCTTGATCTGATCTTCTTGGCTGGAACTTTCCGCCTCTTCCTCGGGGGCTCCTTGGCGGCTTGTCGCATTGGCCTTGGGTGTTCGTGGCGGCAGCTCGGCTCCACTGGTGGTGGCGCTCCTCTCGCGCAGCGCATAAAGTTTTTCCTTCTTGCGCGACTTCTTCCTCGAGCCTCCTCTGCTTTCGGCGACTGTTGCGGCCGATCCATGCGGCGAGGTGAGCTTCGCGTAACGCCTAAGCGGAGGGCCATGGTCTTTACCTCTTCGTCGCTCTGCTTTCGGCGAGGAGGAGAGGCTTAGTCTCTTCCATTGGGTTGACCAGCGCGCCGCTTAGTGCATTGGTGCGCGCTCGTCGCGCGGTGGTCTCTTCGATGGTGGCGGCCGCCCGTGTCGCGATGAGCTCGGCGTCGGCTCGGCCGCCACCTTGGGCTTAGTGGCTATCTTAGCCTTGCCCTTCTTCGCCTTCTCCTTCTCGGACTCGGAGAGCTCCTCTGATCCCTCAAGGATCGGTGGTCCTCTGCGCGTTTTGAAAGCGAGCGTTAGCATTTAAACAACATTGCAAGTCTAACAACCGGTCGGGTATAAGCGATCTACCTGCTTTGTGCGGACAAACCGTTGCGGGCGGTATATGCCACCTCGCGGTGACCTCCCCATCCTTCTTCGCCGCCTTGACGGCATGGCGTCGACCCTTCGGTCACCCATCGTCGGTTGGCTTCTCTGTCCGGCGAGTGAATTGTTAGTCCTGTTGGAGAAATGATCGATGTAAAGGTTGAGTCTTAAAGGCACTTACCCGTGCTCTCCTGAAATGTCTTCCCATCCCTCTATCTTGTAGAAGGATAGGGCCTCCTCATGACGGACAAATCACATTGTTGTGAAGTCCCGTATGATCTCCCTGCGTGAGCAGGCTCACGAGGAGACGATCTTCCTTGTTAGGTACCAATCCTCGGCGGACATCTCGGCCGAGGCATTAAGGGTTCCTTCTTGGCGCCTTCGGTGAAGGCGAGTTCTTGTCGCCGCTCAAGCTTCTTGTAGAACCACCTCACCCACCACGCGCCCATTGAGTCGGCGGCGGTGGCGAGAGTGCTGCGCGTCATCGGCGGTGGCCGGAGCTTGAGTAGTAGCACCCGGCGCCCGAGCAGCGGGCTGCTCCTCGTCATCAGATATAATAGTGGAGAACAGCCCCACCGGTGGATCGATGCCGAGATAGCCCTCGCCGCAGTGTGCGAAGCGACCATCTGGAGGATGGAGTTCGGATTGAGGTTCGCCACCTCCAATCGGCGATGTTCAAGAAGGCTTCGGCGAAATCGCTCTCGGAAGACCTCAGCGAGCGGTGCGAACTGTTGAAGCGATGAACTCTCCTCGGCGGCTCGGGTATCCTCCTCTCGAGCGACCTCTAGCTACGGTGTCTCGTGGCCCTCCTCCTCCGGACCTTGGTCCTCCTCGGTCGGTGGTGCGATGAATTTAGCCATGGCGATTCGAGTGGGCGAACAGTGGAGAGTGGAGTTCGGCTCTTTGATCTTTGGCGTGGTTGGAATTAGGGCTTGGAGAGGAAAGGCGTGAGAGCGAGTGGCTGGCAGCGGCGACAGGTGCTTTATAGTCCCGTATAAGCGGCTACGCAGCGGTTTAGTCCCGCGGCTAGTTTTTACATAGCGGCTAGGTAAAAGCGATGCGCTTTGTTTTCAACTTGCAGCGGCGATAGGAAGTTACCGTTGGAGTGCATAGCGGCTGGTTTTTCGATGTCATTGCAAGGTGAGTGCTCTGCTTTCGGATAGATGTTATTCCTGTTCGCCTAGCGGAGTTTGCTCGACCTTGGCGCAGTTTGTTCGGTCCGAGCATGTCTTGTTCGGTTGAACCTTAACTGTTCGGTCGATTGTTACATGTCTCTGTGGCAGCAAAATTTCCCTCTTCGTGGCTTGGAGTCTCAAGGGAAGACCCCACTCTAGTGAGTCCTTCGCTTGAGTCTCGAAACTAAACTGTCGAGGATTAGATTACGGCCCATTGACATGGCCCACCCTGACGGCCCAATCGAACGACCTACCAGGCCCGACTCCTCGGAAGGTTCTATCGAGCCCATATCGTCTGCCGAACAACTTCTTGATCGACGCGGTGCGAACGACCTAGGATTCCTGTTTGAGTCCGACTCGAATAGAGTTCTGCACGGCTACGTGAAGACCCGGACGTTGGTTTCCCGGATTGGATTAGGAGTCGTGATCCCCAAGATTAGGAGCTGACCTTATCTACCGTAGGTTATATTTGGCATGTCTTGAGTTAGATTCACGATCTCGTAGTTAGCGGCCCGATATTCCTCGGTAGGTCGGTTTGTTCATACTATATAAGCAGGGGCCCTACGGCGTTTAGAGGACCCTTAGCGAGATAGATTTTCACACTACTCATGAGACACTGTTGATCTCGCCGAGTTCCACCTATAATCCTCTTTGATATAAAGAAAGGCCGGGCGTGGGGCTATTATCTCTCGAGAGGCTGAACAGGATAAAACCCCATCTCTGTTAGTTCTTTGTTACGTGGTTGTTCGGCGTGTCTCCTATCTGCTCTTTGAAGAACCTTGGTTGACTTGGGTCGATATCCCAACCGTCGACACGAGGTTCGACCTAGCGGCGGTTACCGCCGGGTGATCCACCGCCATTGCCGCGGCCGACTCGTGTGGCGCGGCTCTAGCGGCCGCTTCTGCTCCATCGCGGATGCTTTGCTCGCCATCGCCGCTGAAGAAGGGTCGAAGACCTTGAACCGATGCTAAGCGCACCCCTACAGCGCACGCTTCGGCGTGTTCTCCGCTCAACCGCTGCGGATCACACCTGGTCGATTTTTAGGCGCTAGCCAACTCAATCAAGCTCGGTTCGATTTGGCGTCGGGCACAACAAGGAGCGACTTCGCGATTTACCTGAGTTCGGACCCCTCGCGGGTAATAGTCCTACTCCTGCTGAGCCTTAGCTCTTTTCTGATTGTGGTTGAATGGGAATGTGTTTACAGGGTGCTTGTGCAACGTTTGCACCTTACGTGCCTCCTCCCCTCTCTCTCCTCCCCTTTTATACAAGCTTTGGGCTGGCGGAGAGAGCGAGGGGTAGGCGATCTGATACTCTCGATGCTTGACCGCGACACGACGAAGAGGCAGCGTCTTTGCTGCCGCCGCCCTTGCGCTCGCCTCGCGTGCCGCAAGTGGCCTCGACCCGCCGATCCACCTTGGTGAGTCTGCGGGTGGGGCCCGCTGCTCCTCCTCGGCGCGGCGGCCTCCTCAAGCAAACCTTCTCTCTGCGGTCAATTCTTCGCGCCAGCAGTGGCGGCCGCTTCGAGACCTGCGAGGGTCATCATGGCGGTAATCATTTCTTCACCGTCTATCCGTGCGTGATGTCGCATTAAATGCGCCGTCCTTCGCGGGGGAGCCTTCGTCCCGAAGACTCATTCGCAGCGTTCCTGCAGCGTGGGCCCCACTTGCGTGTGGGACCCTCGCTGGTCTTCGGGGAGGGCTCGCCACGCACGCACCGGCGGCGTGGGGCCCTCGCTGGTCTCCAGAGGAGGCTTCGCCACGCACCCTTTGGCGCGTGGGGCCTTCGCCTCGTCTTGAGGGGGCTCGCCACGCACCCGCTTTGGCGCGTGGGGCCCTCGCCTCGTCTTGAGAGGGGCTGCGCCACGCCACTGGGCTGATCGCCCACGGACGCGTGGGGCCTCTTGGCCTCCCGAGGGGCTCGCCAGCGCTACTGGGGCCTCGCTTCGCTTCGCTGACGCGTGGGGCCTCTTGGCCTCCCGGGGCTCGCCCGCCCACTTGGGGCCTTGCTCGTCCGCCTGACGCGTGGGGCCCTCTTGGCCTTCTCAGGTCTCTTTGTACCCCGGTATTTATTACACCGACATCTCTAGTAACACTTGATGGCTGCCCGGCCTTGCGAACTTTTGGCTCCGCGATCTTCAGGGTTTCCTTGCCCGTATCTAGTTTCCACAAGTTTCTAAGCTCAGAGTTGCGTAAAACGGCTTCCAGCCTCGCGGCCAAGTCTGCTCTCGTAAGCCCTCCGCGGCAGAGACACTTACCGCTCACGGCACAACCACTCGGCAAAGCCTACTCTCGTAAGCCCTCCGTGGCAGAGGCACTTTCCTTGTTCGGTTACCTTGAATCGCCTAACTACGTTAACGGCGGTTCTGAGACGAAGCGTCGGGATCACGGGTGTCGCTCTATCTCTCTCGCCGTGCTCGAATTATAGCTTAGGTCTTGAGCATCGTCCGTCTGAGAACTACGGTGTCGCTCTTTTCTTGTGCACCTATTCGAGTTCGCAAACTTCGAGTTCTCGCCACATACTAGCGTGGTGGGAGTTAAATTTGGCGTTCTACCGGTTTTTCTTAAAACTTTCTAGCGCTGTTCCGCCTGGCTCTTTAGTTTCCTGTTCGTTCTTGTCTTTTTGCTGCTCTTTTTTGCAGGGAAAAGGTAAGTCTCATTATTTATATTAACCAAAAGTTTTACAGGTACAAGGCCCTTTCAGGGTGCTGCCCTATTGATACTTAGAAGCAAGCTGCTCCTTTAACTCCTCAATTTCTAACTTGAGGCGCGCAACTTCACCCTGGGCTTTAATCCCTTCTCTAACCTCAGCTCAGAGACATTCGGCTTCCTCCTTACTGATTGTCTTGTTCTTGGCCTGTTCTTCGGCCTCTGCACACAAAGCCTTGACCTCTTCGGTCTTGGCGCGTAGCTGTTCGGTCAAATCCTCGATCTGACTAGCTCGCTACCCGGCGGTCTTAAGCTGCTTGTCCAGCTCCTTGACCCTTCTCTCCGCGGTGCTTGCCCTCACGGCCAGCCCGCGCATCTCCTCGGCCTCCTCCTGTGATACCCACAGGGTGGAGATCTTTTCCTGGAGCACCGTGGAAGCCTGCCTCTCCTCGATCAGCAGGGCCTTGAGCTTTTTCACCTTCGCCTTCAGTGGGCTCCGGCTCTTGGCTGGTGCAGAGGGTTCCCCTCGAGCCCCCTCATTCGGAGCTGCTCTTGGAAGGCCGCTAGAATTGCGCTGCGTTCGACGGTGACGCCTTCCTTGTGGTTGTCCATGGTGCCCTTCAAGACCTGAGAGAGAGAAGACCGAGTCAGTCGCTCTGGGTTGCTATAGCTCGAGTGGACAAGGTTTGGTTTTGGGGTTTACCTCTCCAAGCCGACGCTCCAGGCCCCGGCGCAGGCGATCTTTAAGGCTGTAGGTCACGAACCCTCGGCTGTTCGGGATGAGACCAGCGCGCTGTTCCCTCCGCTGTCTCCTTTGCTCCTTCTTGTGGGAGTGCGTCCGCCTGGGGGCAGCAGCGACGGGCGAAGAACTTTCAGCCCCGAGCTCCTACCTTTCTTCTTCCTCCGCCCGATCGTCTTTGGGCAAGATCGGTGCCGCTCCGCTTGGCGACACTGGTGACTCCACTGTCGGGGAAGCTTGTGCGCCCCGCTCGTGGCCTTCCTCCTGTTCCCTGGCTGCGGGTTCCTCGCCCTGCTCGTCAGCAATTTCCATCGCCACAGGGACGATCTTCCCATGCGATGAGGTACCTGGCAGGACCTTTTGTCCGGTCTCGCTACGGGCAGCAGGCGGAGCCAACACCTTGGCCCCGATCTCCGTGGCGCCGTATGCCGCTTCTTCCGCCTCCAGCCGCTCCACCGCGCCCTTCAGCGCGTCGAGTTGGTCGTTGGAGCCCGGCGGGAGAGCGCTCCACGCTGCCAGCTTGTCGTTGAGGCTGGCTAGCCTCATTGCCCGCGACGCACCGTGCAGGTGCTTGGGCAGCAGGAATTGCTCGATCGCCACGTCCACGTTGTCCGTGGCGACTTCCTCCAGGGCAGCTGAAGAAAGAAAAAAAAAGAGATGAGTTAAGTCCTACGCGGCTCGGTAAGTTGTAACGGCGAAAGCCTCGTTAGTACGTACCTGCCACGGAGGGTTTGATTTTTTTCTTCCTTGCCAAAACCTTCCGCCTCTTGCTTGGGGGCTCCTTGGCTTCTTGATCGCCTCGGCCTCCCAATGCTTGCGGCGACAAGTTCAGCTCCTTGCTGAGCTGAGCGCTCTTTTGGCGCAACGCAAGAAGCTTTTCCTTGCGCGCGACATCTTCCTCGAGCCTCCTCTGCTCGGTGACCTGTCGCAGCCGTTCCATATGGCCCGGGTGAGCCTGCGCATAACGCTTAAGCCAAAGGGTCATGACCCTTACCTCTTCGTCGCTTTGCTCGGTGAGGAGGGAGGGGCTTGGTCGTTTCAGCTTGGCGGCAGCAGCAGCTGCTTTCGCTTCGCGCGCTTTGTTGCCGCGGGGGCTTCCTTGGGGGTTGGCGGCCGCCATGACGCGGCGAGCTCCGCGTCGGCGCGACGGCCACCTTGGGCTTCTCGGCCATCTTGGCCTTACCCTTTCTCGCTCCCTCGGGCTCGGAGAACTCCTCAACGATCCCTCCTAGGATCAGCTGGTCCTCCTGTTTGTTTGGGAAGCGAATGTTAGCATTTTACAACAGTGCAAGTCTAACGACACAAACGGGGGTTTAAGTAATTTACCTCGGATGTGCGGACAAGCACGTTGCGCGGACACGTGTAGGCCACCTCGCCGGTGACCTCGCCGTCCTTCCTGGCAAGCCTTCAGCATGGAGTCGACCTACTCGGTCACCCATGCGTCGGTCGGTTGCACTGCTCGAACAGAAGGAGTCGTCAGTTCCTGTTCGGATGAAATCACCAATTAAAGGTTGAGTCTTAAAGGTACTTACCCTTGCTCTCCCTGGTGATGTCTTCCCATCCTTCTATCTTGTAGAAGGGGTAGGGTCTCCTCCGCAGCGGACAAATCCTGTTCGCTGTGAAGTCTCGGATGATCTCCCTGCCTGTGAGCCCGAGGCCCACGAGGGAAGCGATCTTCCGCGTCAGGTACCAATCCTCGTCGGACAGCTCCGGCCGAGGCATTGAGTTTCCCTTCGCCGGAGCCTATCCGGTGAAGATGAGCTTGCTGTCGTCGCCCCGCTTGGTGTAGAACCACCTCGTCCACCACGTTCCCATTGAGTCAAGCAGCGGTGGACGGGGGTACGGGACGTCGTCGGTGGTGGCCCGGAGCTTGAGGTACGTAGTAGCACCCCAGCCCGGAAGCGGCGGAGCTGCTCGTCACCGTGTAGTAGTGAAGGAACAGCCCCACCGGCGGGTCGATTCCCAGATAGCCTTCGCACAGGTGTGCGAAGACGGCCATCTGGAGGATGGAGTTCGGATTTAGGTTCGCCACCTCCAACCCGCTGATATTCAAGAAGGCCTCCACGAAATCTCTTTCGGGAGACCTCAACCCGAACAGTGTGAACTACTCGAAGTTGACGAACTCGTCCTCGAGCGGCTCCGGTGTTTCCTCCTCCCCGGGCAGCCTCCAGCTGCCGGTGTCGACGTGTCCCTCTGCTTCTAAGATCTTAAGGTCCTCCTCGGTCATGCTAGTGCCTGAGAACTTGGCCATAGCAGTCCCTAGGGCTGGACGGGCAGATCTGAGAGTGGAGTTTGGCTCTTCGATGCTGAGCGCGGTTGGAATTAGGGCTTGAGAAGGAGAAGAGCGTGAGAACGGAAGTGGTAATCTGCAGGCGGCCTGGGTACTTTTATAGTCTCAGACCAGCAGCTCTGCAACGGTTTTTTTTTACCACAAAACGGCTAGTTTTTACTGCAACGGCTATGTAAAAACGGTCTCCTGTTTGCACTGCGCAGCGAAGTTACCGTTGGAGTCTGTCAACGGCTACTTTTTCCAGTGTCTGCACTGAGAGCTGAGTGCTCTGCTTGGACAGATGTGTATCCCTGTTCGACTCAACAGAGTTGCTTGGTACTGATCGGGTTTGTTCGATCCGGACAAGTCCTGTTCGGGAGAAGCTTAACCTGCTCGGTCGTTTGTTGCACGTCTCTGTAGCAGCAAAGTTTTCCTCTTCGTGACTTGGAGTCTCAAGAGGAAGACCCCACTCTAGTGAGTCCTTCCACTTGAGTCTCGGGGGCTAGCTGTTGGGGATAAAATCACGGCCCATTGCCATGGCCCACTCCATGACTGCCCAATCGAACAACCTCCTAGGGCCAGCTCCCTGGAAGGTTCTATCAGGCCCGCATGCGTCATATCGAATAGCCTCCTGATCGGTATGATCCGTGGCGCCCGAGGCTTTGTGTTTGAGTCCGTCTCGAACAAGAGTTCTGCACGGCTACGTGAAGACCCGGACGTTGGTTTCCCGGATTGGAATAAGTGTCGTGATCCCCAAAATTCGGAGTATGCCTTATCTACCTCGGGATGTATTTGGCATGTATGAGTTCGTTACGATCTCGTAGTTAGCCCGGCCCGATTATCCCTCGGTAGGTCGGTTGCTCAGCACTATATAAACAGAGCCCCTACGGCGTATAGAGGGCATCTGATCATCGCATTGAAGCTTAGATTGCATATTGCTTCCTTGTACACATACAATCTCGCCGAGACTTGTTCGTCTCGTCGAGCTTTTCACCTTGTATTCCTCTTTAGTATAAAGAAGGGCTGGACGTAAGGCTATTATCTCTCCTGAGAAGCCTGAACCAGGATAAAAACCCGTGTCTCCTTGTTCGTCGTTGATTGCTGTTCGTTCTGTTCATCGTGTCTCCTATCTCCCTTTTTAAAGAACCTTAGTTAACTTGAGATCAATATCTCAACCGTCGACAAGAGGTGTCACATAGTATAAGATAAAGTGAAGCACCTAGTGTTAGACATGCTCATGGATAGCCCACTAATCCAATCCAGTGACCCAACCCGAACCTAGCCCGACTTTTCAAAGCCCGCCCGGGCTGCAGGCTTTTGGTCATGCTTTCGAGCTTTTGGGTCGGTCTCAAGCCCTAGTGAGTGCAAAGACCTGTGATAAAGTCTATTTAGTGTTATTGATGTGCATGCTATCTATCTTCTCAAATATTAAGGTTTAAAAAAAAACTCAAATCTTGAGTTGATAGGGTCTTTTGTGGAAAAATGTGTGCAAACAAATAGCACATGCATATGTTACTTGAAGGATCTCCTTTAGACGATTAAATTAAATCATGTATATCCATTTTTAATAACACGTGCCCGCGTGCTGGGATGGTTGAGCAATCACTACTGCAGTACTGCATGCTATGTTCGGGCTAATTGGAAGTTATTGATCATATCCTCTTTGGCTGCGCGTTCACCTCTCAGAACAATGTGGCTTCCTTTTTTTTTTTTGCCACCAGAGCATAGCTCCCATTTCCATTAGCATAACGGAAACAAAAAGGTTAAGAACAGACTCCAGACTATTAAGGTAGGCACCCAATACCTCGCTAACCAAAAAGGAAAAGACATTACTGGCCTAACAAAGGCAAACAACCATTACAAAACGTTTTAACAGACAGAGGACGATAACCTAGTTAGATAGGAACCACACAGGCTAGCCCAAAGCCCCATCACCCAGCAGGCCTTTCTTTTGCCTTTTAGAATTCTTCAATACCTCCATGACCTTGAAGATCATTCCTATGTTCATCTCCGCCAGTTCTCTATCCCCTACCTCAAGAAGACCTGTCTAGTATTTGAGATTCAAGCAAATAGAGTAAACAAGAGAAAGTGGGTTATTCAATTTATGATTATCAAAGACACTAGCATTTCTGTATTTCCAGACTACCCATACCACAGACGCAATTGCGGAAAATATACAATCTCTTTCGGCTCGACATATACATGTCAACCCACCACAAAAAGATGATCCCTCCTCGAGGCCAAGGCAACAATCTCAGGACATTCCAATGAAAAAAGTTTTACTTTTAGGTCTTGTTTGGGAGGGCCGAGATTGGCCGGGAACCCTTTCTAATCCCTGGGTCAGAAATCCCCAGGACAATGTTCCCCAGGATGGATAGAGATGCATTTGGAAGCCAACTGAGAAGAATTTTCCCTGCCTAATCCCTATGGAAACCGCCGGGAAAACAACCTTGACTCCACATGTCGGGAAAATATCCTGTCGCTTGCGTGGGTGACGACGAGGCTCCCGTAGGCGGCGTGACTCACCGGCGATGGTGAGGCTCCCGTGGGGGATTATTTCCCGTCGGGAACATTCTCTTTGTTAGCCAAATTAGCCCTTAAAGGATCTTAGCCTTCCATAAATCATGGAAACCTTTTCTCTTTTTTTTTCATATTTTTTACATTACAAGCTAATGTTCAAAGTCTTAAGCCTTGATTCCCCCCTCCCCATTTCTCTCGAGCTTAATCACCTCATTCCATTTCACCAAATGATACCTCCTTTTTTTTCCACCCCCATCCTAGAGAAAGCCTCTCCTAATTCAATCAATGTCTCGAATCACATTTTTTCGGTATCAGAAACAAAGACATCGCATAGATTGGAATACTGGACAGGCGCGCATTTATTAAAGTCAATATTTCCCACTAGATAGGTTCTTCCCCTTCCAAGCCCCAGCCTCTTTCTGATTTTCTCAATCAATGTACCCCATTCACCGTACAAAAAAACGCAATAACGACGTCAACTCTCTAAGTGTAGCGTCATCAGTGCTCTAAGTGCAACGCCGTCAACTATACAAAAAATTACAATAACGATGTCTCACCATAAATGCTCTAAGTGCAACGCCATCAACTGTACACAAATTTGCAATAACGATGTCAACTGTCCAAGTGTAGCGCCATCAGTGCTCTAAGTGCAACACCATCAACTGTACAAAAATTTGCAATAATGACGTCAACTTTCTAAGTTGTAGCGCCGTTAATGCTGTAAGTGCAACACCATCAACTCTACCTTCATGCTTGTTGCCTGGAAGGTTTCATAAAAGCGAAATTGATATATCTTTACAAACAATTTTAATTTAATTGAACTGGTAGAAGTTATCTTTCAGCAAATAATCAAGGTTAATTACAGAGATTGGACTACAGCAGAGAGAAGCACATTGTGGAGATCAATTCCTATTCTTATTGTTTGTAAGAGCATCCACACCCGTTATCTCATCATCATCCACACCCGTTATCTCATCATCGTACTTCGTTTCATTATTTCTATTTCATTATTTCTATATTTTTTCACCCTTTATAATATGCTATATTTTTCTCCCTACCAATTGTGTTAGGATATGCGCCGATGCAAGATCACGAACGACACCAGGAGACACGATGTTTGTTAACGTAGTTCGGCATTCGCCTACATCTGCTGGGCTCTGACTATGTGCGCTCCTCCCCAAACCATAATATCATAGCATACCAGCTACACAGGTCACGACCACATGCAGATTGCTGACCCCTCAGACCTATGCTACTTTTATGCAGTCGTTCACCTGATTACACCAGTGCTGCTTCCCTTTATATAGTGGAGGCCTATCTAGAGTCCGACTCTAACTCTAAACCAACCCTGCCTATTACAACATATAGTACATTTAACCTACTTGTACACATATTCGACACAAAACTAACAAACTTCACCTTAGAGAATATGGCTTTCTCCATCTTGAAGTCGTTTCAGCGTCT
This sequence comes from Raddia guianensis, assembly GCA_036346415.1. Taxonomy (NCBI): domain Eukaryota; kingdom Viridiplantae; phylum Streptophyta; class Magnoliopsida; order Poales; family Poaceae; genus Raddia; species Raddia guianensis. The sequence goes on from CM070535.1 coordinate 33,329,601, forward strand.
TGCGCGAACCCTGTACCCAGCCTTTGGTTGCTTTCTTTTGCAGCTCACGTCAAACCACCCGACGAGTACACCTCTTTGGACACACCGTCTTATGGAACAAACGCCGACTTAGCAACATACAGCTCAGCAGCTCCACCTGCAACGGTACTCCTGCGCTTGAAATTCACAACTCCCTTTGTATCATGTACACACGTGTGCGATGTCGTTCTCTACTTTATCACCACCATTGTCTTTCGAGCCACTTTCAACCACCGCTAAGAATAGCACTATTTCCTTCCTTTTGTCAGCATCATCTTGCCGATGATGATTTGCACCGTCCCAATTCGTCCGCCATCTAGAATAGATCCATGGTCTCATCTCCATAATCCGTTCTCCATCTTTAACCGATTACTATCATGACTGCTTGATCCGTTCACCTCTAGGCACAAATCGCTGTTGACCTCACCATCAGCCAGTCTGACCTCTCCGGTCAAATCACCTCACAGCCTTCCCGAACGCCTCCCTTCATAACCAACCTGATTGTATAGTTCCGAACAAGGTGCTCACATCGCTCGCCTTTTGTTCTACAGGTATGAGTTCTTCTCATTCTAAAATACAATCTTCTGCTCCTTATTTGAATATTTGTTTGACGCCCCTTAGATCTACACCTCTAGATTCGTTCTTTGAGTACTCGAGCAGGCTTCCCAGCCCGCCACCACGCACAACGTCATCTGTGCACGGCAAAACATGCCGCACCCTGGCCATCCGCATCCACATCACAGCTTCACCCTCAGTGACGTGATGCAGCGTCTCTTGTTCAACATCCGATCACATTACTTCTCCCGCTGTTCCAATTTATTCGACATCTTTCTGTGTCTGCCGGTCTGATCGTGAACATTGAGGTTGTCATCGTCGTCTGCCGACCTCGCCGGCTACTTTGTCAGCCTGATCGCTACGTCTGGTCAATCCCTGCTAACGGTTCGAGCCTCCTTCCCGAAGTGTCCGACAACACCGATCAAATCGTCGATCGCTGCCATGCTCCACCTTGCACCCATAGAGCGTTTTTCGCGGCGCCCGTGTATGTATAAACCTCGTTTCTCCCCTAGGATCTTCCGCATGGCCAGCCTCGCCAACCAAACTCTGATACCACTTGTTAGGATATGTGCCGATGTAAGATCATAACGACACCAGGAGATACGATGTTTGTTAACGCAGTCCAGCTTTCGCATACATCTGCGGGGCTTTAACTATGGGCGCTCCTCCCCAAACCATAATACCGCAGCATACCGGCTGCACAGGTCATGACCATATGCCTGCCGCTGATCCCCTCAGACCTATGCTACTATTATGCAGTCATTCACCTTGTTACAACAGGGCTGTCTCTCTTTATATAGTGGAGGCTTGGCTAGAATGCGGCTCTAACTTTAAACCTACCATGTCTATTACTGTATTACAATACAGAGTCCATGTAGACCATGTGCATTTCAGCTTAACGTAGCGTAGCGTTTCAGTAAAATTTGAGAGTCTTTAAAAAGAAGTTTAAATATTATAAAAAAATAATTTCAAAGTAGTTTTAGTATCTTTAAGAGGACTACTAAAAATCTGAGAAAAATCATTACACGTTATTATCCCAAATAAGATATATAAAAAAGATAAATTTTCTTTGAACGCTTATTTACTTCTGCTAATTTGAAATGTCTGGTAGTAATATATTTGTCTGCATATTAAATATGGCCCAACAAATTTCACCTTGAAGAATATGACCTTCTTAATCTTAAAGTCGTTTCAGCGTTTTGCGCGAACCCTGTATCTAGCCTCTGTTTGCTTTTTGGTAGCGCCGACTTTCCGCATAGTTATCACGTGCGTAATAGCGCTCTCTTTCTAACGGCAAATACAAGCTATTTAAAAAAGAAATAGTATCTCCTTGTTCGTTTTGGACGGTTGACAAAATGACAGGGGGGCGAACCGGTCTGCACCAAACAGCTGGCAGGCTGCGAAGCTGCTCGAGCAGTCGAGCTGGGCGACCTCCGCTGGCCGGACACCCGTCGAGCAAGGGAGCGAGCTGCGAGCCTCAGGCGTCGAAGCCGGCCTGCACATCCAGCGAGGCAGCGACTCCTCTCCAATTGTTGCAGTGCAGCTGTGCCGAGCTCGTCTGGGCGAGCGAGCGGGCGGCGACGAGCACACGAGGGATGGCACGTGGCCAACGACGGAATGGATTACCCGCTCATTCGGTGATGGTGATCTCGCGGCGCGCGCAGCGAATCCGACCCGACGGTGCGTAGCAGCACTGTGCCGGGGGTCAAACCGTTTCCGTACAACTGTCAGTGTCTGACGAGGGTATCCACAGTACCCAGCGTGGGCAGTTATCGGCGGTGTGACTCGGCTGTTCCGCCTCGCAAATTCCACGGCAATATTCGGGCTGGTACATCTCAGCTTTAGGCCCGGTACATTTCAACTTAACTTAGCGTAACGTATCATTTCCACAAAATTTAAGAGTCTTTAAAAAGAGGTTTAAATATTACAAAAATAATAATAAAAAAATAATTTTAGGATCTTTAAGAGAACTACTAAAAATCTGAGAAAAATCATGACAATTTATTACACCAAATAGGCTATATAAAAAAGATAAAATTTACTGAAATGCTACGCTACGCTACACTAAGCTGAAATGTACAGGGGCATAGCGTAGCGTTTCACCAAAATTTGAAAGTCTTTAAAATTTTTTAAATATTGTAAAAAATTAAAAAAATAGTTTTATAATCTTTAAGATGACTACTAAATACCTGAGAAAAATCATTACAAATTATTATATCAAATAGTCTATATAAAAAGTATAAATTTTACTGAAACGCTACGCTATGCTACACTAAGCTAAAATATACAAGGCCATCAATGCCGTAAATTTGAACAATAGACGATCACTCTTTACATCTTTTTTTTAAAATATTTATCTATATATTTCTTCTTTATATTTTATTCGCTGTAACAATGTGGCATTCTAAATTAAAATCTATTAGACATGCTGAGCATTTCCAATGATCCTAAATTAGGATGTCCTACGCATTATTTACACTTCGTTTTGACTATTCAACTATATTTCGCTCTCTCATATTTTATTCGATATAATACTAGGATGTCATAACCTAGAATCCATCAGAGATTCCCTTAATTCTTTGGACCTTGTTCCATGCCAAATTAAATTGATATATTTCAAAAACATTTCTATAAAGAAATTGCATGATTGCAACCTTCTTAAAATTGTAGCGAATCTTTTCCTTTCCTTAATGAGATGACATCCCAAGTCACATCCCTCCCCCTCTCTATGAAAAAAATGCAACTTCTAAAAAATTTAAAAAATTTAAACTTTTATTAAAATTCAAAGCATTTCAAATTTGAATTTCAAATCATTGAACTTATAAATTTTGAGTTTACAAAAATTGAAATATAAATTTTCTATAAAAATTAATTCAAATTTACAAACTGTTCAATGCCTTTGAGTTTGATTTTCTAATCTTCTTTAACAATGAAAAAAGATTGAATAATGAAATTTTGACATTTTCAAATTTGAATTTTCATATATTTGAAAATTTGAATTTCCAATTTTTTAAAATGATGATTCTAGTTTTACAATTGTTGAAACTTTCAAATGGGCTTTTTTCTTTTTATTTTTGGATTAGGCTTTTCAAATAATTCAAAGTTATTTTATTTCCACAAAATGATTTTTGTGCAGAGTTAAATTTACCATATATTTTGAAGTGAAGGTTTCCCCAACAATGAAAGTGAGATGAATGTGACGTGGATAACTAAGGGCTCTGAAAGAAGTTAGGATCCCACCACGGCTCAGATATATAATCTAGAGAGAAAATCAGAGACTTATTTGAAACGTAGACAACTTGTTCCAAGTATATACATCATACTGCTCGAACACACGCAGTTTACTACTATAACATTTGGTTGGCATGTCGGAATGTGATGTTCTATCATGTAACATGCAACATGACCTCATTAAAAAAAAATTGTTGAAACATGTCAATAAAGCTAATGGAACGTGACAAAAAGAACAAATGGAATATGTTGAAACATAGTCGACTAGTGTTGGAACATGCCAAAAATACAATCAAAATATGTCAAACAGAATGTTAAAACATGTCAAAACAACTGATGGAACATGCAAAAAATTGATAAAAACATCATGTTTCACAGTAAAACATCCTCACCATACAAAAGCTAGATGTTCCTTGAATATTAAAACGGTGTTTTACAAGCAAACCCGAATGTTTCATATGCACAATTGTGATGTTTTTAAGTGCAAAAATTAATAATGTAGCTCGTATTTATCTTCTTCTTTCTTAAATCCAGCAAAGTTTTGTCGTGTTTATCGGATTTGGATACCTAGTTCGTCAGATAGAAGATAGATCGAGGGAAGGAAATAGGAGGACATGTAGAGATAGAAGGAGGAGAAGGCGGTGGTTCTGGTGAGCGGCTGTTGCCCGGCGAGAGGCGACACTAGCGCCGATGAGCACGCATGCACGTGCATGCATTCTTTTCTCGTGGCCTAGTGGAAACGGCGAAGCAATCCACAAGCTTGCGCTGGGAAAAAAAATTGGCATATACTACTAGCCAACAAGATGTATAGTGGTGAGGGACACTGCGAGAGCTAACATAGGCATTGTTTGTTTTGGTTTAAATTAAATTAAACTGAATTAAATAAAATTTATGATTTTTTGATAAGCCAAATGATATAATATTGTTCAATAATCTTAGCTCTTTTTAAAGTTCGTAAAATAATTTTAAACTCTTTAAGACGTGTTTCGAGGGGGGTCACAACTTTTTCAAATTAAAGTTTTCGTCAATTCTCAGTTTAAACAAGCAAGACCTTAAAATCAACATAGCCTCATGCACTTACGTGGGAAGAAAAGCACTCAAACCATCCATGAGCATGTTCGCTTATTGCGTGCCCTGTCTAGTGCCGCGTCTTGGCCTTGTTCGGCCTTTTCTCTTGGTGTGGACGTTTCGTAAGAGCAATTTCAAAGAAGTTATCCAAGTGTTGGAGTGTGCGGCATATGTGAATTCTCACCGATTGAATGATTAACCCTCCTTAGTGAGTCGTGCTTATAAGTTCTGTAGTGTCTATTATCCACGATCGAGATGCCTATTTGATGTCCAATGATAGTACCTATTTGATGTCCATTTATAGCATCCAACACTATATATCAACTGGATATGATTTAAAATGTAAAAGAAAAAATATAGAAAGAAGAAATTAAAATATAAGAGAAAAATATAAAATGGAATAAGTCAGTGATTAAAAAATAGATAGAAAGCCGCGAAACAATCCGCAGACGAGTCTTCCCATTAAACAACGCCCTAGTGCGGCCGGCGGGTTGCGTGCAGCGACCGGCCATGTCCGACTTCAAACACCAGCGGCGCGACCCGATGGAGCCAATGGCGGCGGCTGGACGGCCGCCCTGCCCTGCCCTGCGGGCTGCGGCTGTTCCGTTCTGCAATCTCCCCGATGCTGCAACGGAACGGGTTAAAGCGGTCGACCCGCCCTGCTGCAGCTGCAGTGATGCCGTCGCTTTCTACCTCCTCTTTCTTCCCTTCCCTTCACTCCGCGCGTGTCCATCTCTGTGTGGGGGAAGAGAGGAGGTGGAGTGCTGGCTCACCTAACCAAAAACATTTCCAGCCTTTTTAAGATCTTAAGGCATATCCGGCGCCAAACCGTTTTCCCCGGACAGGATTCCGTTCTACGTGGAAATGGGGTCGGAGCCCGGCTCCCGTTGCAAAAGGAAATAAAAATGGGTGGTTCAAAATAATGTTTGACATTCAGGCTCTGTTTCTTTCGGCTTATAATCAGATTATAAGTTGCAGCTTAAAATTTATCATTTTTGTAATGATTATATTTTGAAATATTTTATAGTTATTTTTTCGAAACTTTGCACAATTTGTCTCAAAGATCTCGAAAATATTTTTTTCATAATTTTTTTGGCCTTTTAAATCTTCTATAAAACACCACAACCTTTTCAGATTATAATCTAACCGCCGAAAGAAACACAGCCTCAGTGCCTTCTAGTGGCAACATATTTAGTGTAAATGTCAGTTCGATGGTAACATGCTAACAACAAATTTAGACCATTAGACCCATGAGGAGTGGTTTAAATTTAAAAGGTGGAAGCCTATTTTCCACTTAAAAAGTCAGGGATAGTCATGGATCCGATGGCTCAGATCTTTTATTAACATGTTACCATCCAATGTACATTTGTGCTACATACTTTGCCCCTTTTAATAACTTTTATGGTTTATGCGAGTGGTTTTTATTACTATTCGGTTGCCTGAAAATATATAGCAAAATTTTTATATAATTACATTGTACTTTCTTTTGTCTAGATTAGAAATATTTTATTTCTCAAGAAATTCTTTTTGGTCCAAACAAGAAATTCTTTTGTCTAGATTAGCAATATTTTGTTCATTCTCGAGCGTCCGAACAAGACGCTCTGAAGGAACACGCGGGGACGTGCTCGTAGCCCACAATTCTCGAGAAGAGAGATGGTCGGGATTCGGAGAAAATGATCGGATCTGCAAGGAGATGACGACATGCAAGTAGTAAAACATTTCATTAGGTCTTGTATAACAACCTATTTGCTTGTGCTTTTCTGAAACGTTCTTCCTCTTTCAACAACCAGACAATATTGCAGTACTTTCATTCAAATGTTGCGATAGCTATTTTTTCAATGTTTTAGCGCTCTATTTCAAATGTTATATCAGTTACTTTTCAATGTTACATTAATTTTTTTCGATGTTTCAATGCCCTATTTCAAATGTCGTAGAAATTACTTTAAAATGTTTCGATGCTTACTGAATTTGTAGGGCTTAATTTTTATGTTGCAACATTTTCTTTCGCTTACTGCAACATTGCCCGATATTGGTGCAACATTTTGATTCGGAAGTACTGCAACATTTGATCTAAGTGTTGCAACATTGTTTCGAACGTATTGCCATAGCGTCCGACATTTTATAAAATACATCGGACATCCGATGCATATCATTTATTTTGTTATGCATTGTTTTATCATTAAAGATATTTTAAGCATGACTTATATTTTTTATATTTTTGCATATTTGTAATAATTTTTTGAATAAGACGAATGGTTAAAGGGCATGTTCAAACATCAAGAACGATAAATGAAAAAAAAACCAAGATATTACTACAATAGTAGTAAAATGCGAAAGCAAGTGCACAGTAAAAATATTAAAAATGACTTCACTGAAATCAACGTTCTATTTATTCGTTAATTATCAAGCGTTGTTGCAATATGTAAAAATAAAATATCGCAGTTATTTAAGCTAAATGTTACACAATGCACTGCAAACGTCCGATTTTTTTCGACCAACAAACGTCCGAGTAGTATTGTCGGAAAAAAGTCCGGTACGTCTGTAAAAAAACCAAAAATCGAAAGGACAGTGCGCCTGCTAAGAAAGTACATCACGCGACCAGTAACGATGGAATATGAATTACTTCTTCGAGGGGAGATGGAATACGATCTGTTTTCTCTCAAAAAAGGGAATACTAATTCTCTCGTTTTCTTCGAGAGAAAAAGGAATACCATTGTTTCCTTAAAAATGGATACGAATTCTTTTTTTTTTCTTTTTTCTCTCTCTCCCTCTCCCGCCGCTCTGTCTGAACACATAAATCCCGGGAAGCCATTACTGCGGCCGCGCAGCAGCTTGCCGCGTATTCTTCTTCATTTCTCGAGTCCCAACACGGCAGCGGCAAAGCAATCACTCCCCCTGTCTCCCCCTCCCACCCTCCCGTCTCTCGAAGCTTCGCTCCTCCTCCCAGCCGCAGAGGGATCGGATCGGCCGCCCCGGCGACCTGGCCGGCCGACGCTTCTCCTAGGGAGGCTTCCCCGCCCGGGTGGAGATGCTCTCGCTGCAGAGCGGCGACGCGCGCCACCCCGCGCCGCCGGCGGCGGCGCCGCCGGTGCTCGGCGGCGGCGGCGCAGTGGACTGGCTGGGGTTCGGCGGCCGCGCCGAGCTCGAGGAGTCCGTGGCTTCGTCGCCCGCCGCGTTCCTGCTGCCGCCGCCGCCGTCGTCGATCGACGCCAGGGCTCAGCCGGAGCCCAAACCGAGGCCCAAGCAGCTTGGAGGTGGGCGAATTTTTTTCCTTTTCATTTGTTTAGCAATTAGCATGTTGTGCTTGCCGGAAATGGAAGTATCGTGACTTTTGGGCTTGCGGAATTTCAGCTTGTCTTGTGAGATCTGTCTTGTTTCCCTCTCTTTTCCCCCCGCAGGTGTGCTATGAATAACGACTTATTTGATGCTAGATTTCGCAAAAAAATTGTCTTTTTTTGTGGGGAAAAAATATTATTTGGTGTTTCGCGGAGATTCGATGGTGTTTGTTAGTGCGATAATATCTAATTTTGGGTTGATTTCGAATTTAAAACTGCAACTTGGAGTCAATCTGGTGGCAATTAGGACTAAGTGGGAGAAAGGGTTCTAGAAGAATATTATAACATATCTTAGTTTGTGGTGGTTTATTTTAGTTTATAAATGGGACACCTCTTTTGTTTCTGCCTATCCGTAGGAGCTTGCATATCTTGGTGGTGATTTTTAGCAGCATAACGGTTAGGATGAGTGATGTTATCTTTCGGTTCCAGAGGCGCGAGCAGCTGAATTGGTTGATACTGTTGCGAGTTTCTGACTGAATTGGTTGCTCTGCAAAATTAGACTACAAAAAGCATCATCGGATTTGTGATTGGAGGGGGCATATTCATCTCCAAGTTCAGGCGAGGAGATTTATACAATCGATGGAAATGTTTATCCGTAAATAATTAGTTATTGTTGTTGCATATTAAAACAAGCTCTATTGCAGTACACAACGACAAATATGATAGTACTAGTGCTATTGAGACCTAACTGTTCGTTTAGAAGACATCCTTCACAAAATATATTATCATTGTAGGACATCCTTCACAAAATATACTATCATCAGTATAAATACTATCATGGTAGTATGAAAAAAAAATTCAAAATCAATCTGAGCCATTAGATTGAGTGGAGTAGGCTGCAATATTCATTTATATACACTGAAGTTTCTCACAATAAATATCACATTTGTTGAGAACTAAACACAAATTTGTGGCCCTTAGCAGTCAGTTTCAAAGTTATAAGCTGCGGTTTTCACGACTAGGTCCCAAAAAGCTATAAAAGCCATGCTTATTAGTCTTTAAAATGATGCTTGAGCGTCACATCAACGGAAAATGCTCTTGGAGCATTAGAGCTCTGGAGCCTTAGAGTGTCACAATGATTTACCATCTGCCGCAGCTCACTGTCACTGTGAGGCCCCATAGGCTATGGTTGACATTGCCAAGCCTAGGAGACCTCTGTCACTGTGAGGCCCCATAGGCTATGGTTGCCAAGCCTAGGAGACCTCTGCTAACGTTGCTGTGCTGCCTTGAGAAGTGTCTCCAAGGTCACCGAGCATGAGGGACGCTGTTACTTGCTTGATTTGGACACAACGAGGACTAGATACGGCCATTAACATGGGCGAGACGAGCCGTTTCTCGAAGCTATTGAAGCTACCACCTAGGATGTTATCGGAGCCACCGCCTATAAGATTGAATATCAAATTACTTAATTACTTGGATGATAATGAAAATACACATAATGATACGACCGCAACTGACCGGATCTACGTACCGCGCAAGGCACTGAACAGTATCCGTGGCGCTGTTTCACGCGGGTACTATAGCGGAGTGAACAGTACCGCGGGTACTGTAGCACAGGTCCGCACACGAGGGCGATTAGCTAGGGAGGCTTGTTGGCTAGGGTACAGGAGATCACAACCATTCACAACCTAACAACTAATCTCACAAGCTGAAGTTCAAGAAAGCAAGAAACAGAATGCGCCAAGCAACAAACAAACTAATTTTCTACATTGCATTAGTTTGATCATTCTCATTTACATGTGCACTTGCAAGTCCTATTTATGGACTTGTTATCCCAACCCATATATTTAGAACATTCTATAGCTAGCTATTAATATTTTAATCCTAGTAACAGCTAGATGCTTCTAATATCTAGTTCTTTAATTAACTAGTAGTATAACTGCTTGCCCTAAATGCTGCTAGCATCTCCACGCAGCTACAAACTAGCTACTCCTTCTATAATCCTCTAGTAGATGCCAAGATTATATCTAACAAGGCTGATCCATATCTCTTAGTTGGTTTGATCTTTATCTCTTTAGTTTGTTTGGTGGATTATCTCTTAATTGTAGCATTTAGCAGTTGGTGTCGGTTGACGTAAGTTGGGAGTCGCCCGGCCTATTTAAAGGAAAAAGGAATAAAGAAACAACAAGCTTGCAAGTGAAAACCAGTGTAGGCGCTGCCGACGCTAACCGGTCAGTGGCTCCGTCCGTCTCGCTCGCGTGAAGGGGCTTACCCGTTGCGTGCTTATCAAGCACGTAACAATTTGGTATCAGAGCAGGACGATCCCTTGGGATGGCGTTCCGCTCTAGGTACTATGCCGGTCGTTGGTTCGATGACCGGTGTCCCTACGACGATCATGACGATCGACGCTTGTACGAAATTCGTCGGTCTTACCGTGATCAGCGTCCTTGTGAGCAGCGGCGGTACGACGACATCGGCGTTAGTTTGATCAACCGAGGCCGTAACTACTGTTGGAGGTACCGAGAAGAACGATGACCATTCGGGCCGCTGCGTTATGAAGACTACTATCCCTGAAAAGATTGGCGCTCCTTCAAGCCTCGACAACGGCGCCAATGTGATGACGTCCCCACCAAAACGAGCAGCCAGGGTTTCGTTCTTGACCTTTGCCAGTCCATCATCATTAAGATCGGTGCCAACTGCAAATCTGCAAATCTGGCTGAGAGAAGTTTTTATAAATCTGCAGATCAGTCATTGCAAATCTGCAAATCGGTTGATGGACCTTTGCCAGTCCATCATCATTGAAGCCAGGGTCCAGTTTTTATAACTATGTTTGAGAGAAGTTTTGGGGGCACTGTAAATCTGCAATGACTACTTCAACCGAAGCACTTAATGTATGTTATGAAATGAACATTTCCTGTTTGGTAAATTGACCTAAGCATTTGTTTTTTTAATTTTAGATGCTGTGGATTTGGCGATTCACTCTTGTGCAAATCTAATGCTTTACTGATTTAGATTTGCAAAGAGCTTCACATCTAGGTCATATTTGAAGATTTACACAAGCGTGGATACATTTTTTCTGGTCTAATCTTTGAAATTGTCATTTGGTCCATAACATGGTGTGCTATCATGTGCTAGAGGAATTAACTTCTTTCTTTGGCATCTGTTCATAATCTTCTTATGTTATTCGAATATAAAATCTTTACTGTATGAGATAGATTAATATATTGATTTGTGACTTGGAACACATGGTGGGAGTGAAATATGGTTACATAAAATATCTTTTCAGTTCTAATTTCTGTTAGTTTATTTTTACCACTGTTACATCATGGGTCTAATACTCATTTTAAAATCAGTAGTTGTTGACGAAGAGCGACAGTTAGCACTAGCACATCAGAATTACAGGTCAGGAAAGTACAGAGAGGCATTAGAGCATGGTAACTTTGTTTATGAGAAGAATCCACGACGAACTGATAACCTGCTTCTTCTTGGAGCTATCTACTATCAGGTGACTACTAGCGTGCTGCTATCGAGAGCATGTGATTTTGTCTTGTTTTTCACCTAAATTTTCTCAATCTTGGGATTTTTAATGCAGATTCGTGATTATGATATGTGCATTGCAAAGAACGAGGAGGCTCTTGCTATTGATCCACGCTTTGCAGAGTGCTACGGCAATATGGCAAATGCTTGGAAGGTTGTTTAGTGGCAAATTTGCCAATGACAATCTGTTGCCAAATGAGTAAAGTTATTTTAAACAAAAATCATGCTGTGAAATTGGGTGATCAGTTTTTTTCTATTTTTTCATGCAGGAAAAGGGCGATGTTGATCTTGCCATTCGTTACTATCTTACCGCCATTCAGGTTTGTTTCTGATGTTATTCTATATTCTTGCTTTCTTTTTCTTACTTATTTCTTTTTTATTTCTCTTGTTTCAAGAGATTTATTTCTTTGAATCTGGATTAAAGTTTAAATGTGATTTGCGCTCCTTCTGTGCTTGGTGTAGGTTTTTAAATTGTTGGGCATGATATTTAAGATGTCATACGTAGTGGAAAGATGTTAAAATTGGTACCTTCTGATAATGTGGTTCTATCTCTGATAGAATATTTAGAACTGATGTGGCTGAAATCAGATATATCGATTTTGGTATGTTCAACTGCTTTGAATTCTATCTATTTGGTAATGCTTGTAGAACTGGGGCTTATTTTGTTTCCGTTGGTATCAATGGAAATTGGAGGTATCCCCTTCTAAAAAAGAGGGTTATTTCTATTTTTGTAAATGTTTCCATTTGCTAAGGCAATTTACATATTCTTATGTAATATCTTGGACTGCCTAATCTAACCTTGGGTATACAGCTCTTATCTATTGGATATGTAATCTTCACAAGCATGTTTACTTGCCCTGTGGGATTTGTCTTGATAATCTTCTAGAAGTGGTTGTTTTGCTTGGCCAACTTATTAGACTTGATTTTTGATAACACATTTGAAGTTCTGAGAAATATGCTCTTATTCCATTTGTGTATGAATTTTTTAGCTGCGGCCGAACTTCTGCGATGCTTGGTCAAATCTTGCTAGTGCATATACACGGAAGGGGAGATTGAACGAGGCAGCTCAATGCTGTAGACAAGCACTTGCAATCAACCCTCGATTGGTATGTGTATCTGTAATATGATTTGTATTTTTTTCTTTGAACTGATGTCGATGTGTCCTAATTTAGGTTGATGCCCACAGTAACCTTGGAAATCTGATGAAGGCCCAAGGCTTCATTCAAGAGGTAACAAAACTTAATGTTATTCTGCTACGAATGTTCTTCTGCATTTTCTTGCTGTTGATTGGCCATTTACTTTTTAATGTTTTTTAAGATCATGCTATTCTATGTTTTTTTTTCTGTGCATATTTTTTGTTTTTGTATGCTCTTATGTACTAAAAATGTTATTCTATGTTTGTAATAGATTGGCCATTTACATTTTAACTGCCCCTGTATGATTTTTGTACTTTGATGCCTCATAAGGCCCACATTAAATATTACAATTGCACTTGAGCTTGTTATTTGTTTGATTTAGCCCTTTTGTCCTAGTAGGAATCTTGCTTTCAACCATGTGGTGGTATTTTTACAATTTTAAATATTAATTGTACATGCAGGCATACAATTGCTACATTGAAGCATTGCGTATAGACCCTCACTTTGCAATTGCATGGTCAAACCTTGCTGGCTTGTTCATGGAGGCAGGAAATCTTGATAAAGCTTTGCTATACTATAAGGTAAATGCTACTGGATTATCATAATTAGTTTGCAACATTTGCACTCTGACTTACAAATCTGTTGAAGTTTATTAGGTCATGAATTAGATTGTTTTCTGGTGTGTGTAAATATCCTGGGTCTTCTGCTTACACAATCTAGTATAGAGCCACACATCGTATGAAACTTGCTCTAGACATTTGTACTGGGCTACTGGCAAATGGGTTTCATGTGATCGGAATGGCTGAATCTGGAATATGTTTTGTCAAGTACCCTCAGTTAATCCGCCAAATTACCGAATCCTTATTTAAGTATAGACATCTTTTGCATGTATGTTATTTTGTTCTCTTTCACTTGGTGGATATGCTCTTTTTTTTGTGCCTGGCACTATCTTCCACTTGCAATCATATGTAGATACCTTAATTATGAAATTTAAAGGAATAGACCTAACAGCAAATACTTGATGTAACTTGAAAAGTCTCTTCTGGAAGGATGCCAGTGTAACATAGGTGATAACGAGGAAATGATGGCAAGCTTAGTGTATTTTTATTTGCTTATAAACATTTATATAAAAATGGTGCACATAGTGCTCCTTGCTGTGGGACCCCTGTGGTCAAACTTTTGAATCTTTGGACTGTTGAAGTATATGGACCTCATGAAACTAAAGTCATTTGTTTTTCATGAAAATACTTCCATATAAAAACCACGGGAAAATACTTGTATTGAAAATTCTGAAAAGTAAAAAAGGAAAAAATCTGTTCATGGATGCAGTATATCTTTCAATCTGCCAAGATGATGGTGTTTGATGGCCCTTGTACCTCTACTTTTGAATTTTCAGGAAGCTGTTAAGCTTAAACCATCCTTTTCTGATGCACATCTTAATCAAGGGAATGTTTATAAGGTAAGTTTTTGTGTTGTGGCACAAGCGTCTTGCCTGAGTGACAACTTAGGAATCTTGGAGCAAACACAGATCTTACTTTTTTGCTTGTCCAGGCTATGGGAATGCCTGAGGATGCCATTATGTGTTATCAGCGTGCATTGCAGGCACGTCCTGACTATGCAATGGCTTACGGTGAGACTTCTAATTCTCATTGTTGTAATTTGGCTTTATGGCATTGATCAAACCTGAAATTCTGAAAATGCAATCGAAAACTTTCTAATTGTAAATATTTCTGCCACCTTTTGTCAGTCAACCGTTTAGTCAATGCGGTTGACTGATGCACAATGACCATACTATCCTTAATGGTGCCATGCAAACAACTGGAACTTTAGAATCTAGCTTGTAAAACAATATTTGTTCAAGTTGCAAGACATCAATATTTATCAGACATTTTGATGTCTATATTTTTGTTTTGCTTGGCACTATTATCAAGGGCAAGTATGGCCATTTTGTGTCAGCCAAGGGTTTTAACTAGACAGTTGGCCGATGGGAGAGGCATTTTCAGATGGATGGCATTTTTTGGAATTTAAGGTTTTACCAATGGCATCTATAGTCTTTTACTATTGTAGGAAACAATGCTTTCTTTTTTTCCTTTGTTAGATTTTTTTCTAAAGAAAAATCTAAACACTGCAAGTTCTGCCGCAAAAACATATAAGTACTAATTAAACATTATCCTTTTGAGTTTATTTATTTAGATGCTCATCATGGGTGAGATACGAACAAGCTTACAAGAGAGTGGTCCTTTCTTTACCTTCAAAGTAGAGCCTTAGTATACCTCGTAATACAAAGGTAGGGGGAACATTTTCATGCAGGTAATCTTGCTACTATTTACTATGAGCAAGGCCAGCTTGATATGGCAATTCGTTGTTACAGTCAAGCTATAGTCTGCGACCCGCAATACGTTGAAGCATACAATAACATGGTAAGTCAGTACTATTTTATGTTAGCAATTATGTAGAAAATAAATAATTGAATGCCAAGCTTTATATTTGTAGGGCAATGCACTTAAAGATGCTGGAAGAGTGGAAGAAGCAATTAACTGTTACAGAGTATGTTTTCTTGCTTTTTGTTTTACCTGTTTTGTATGTAGATCAGGTTGTGACTGCTTTTCTTTATGCAGTCATGCCTTGCCTTGCAAGCAAACCATCCACAGGCTCTTACTAACCTAGGAAATATTTATATGGAGTGGTGAGGTTTTATTCATTTTCCTCTTATCAAATAATATGTTCAGTACAAAAAAATTCAATTAAGCTAACCAGGACTAAAATATACTACAGGAACTTGATAAGTGCTGCTGCTTCATTTTACAAAGCAGCTATATCTGTGACATCTGGATTATCATCGCCGCTTAACAATTTGGCCGTGATATACAAGCAACAGGTACTAGCTGTTTCCTTCCCACGATCATCTGGAACTCTTCTCATGGTTCAGTAAACAGTGGAGTTCCTTTGATTCTGTTCACATTTACGTGTTTCTTGGACAGTATGCACACCTGTGTGCTCTATCCTTATTTTGTTCATGTTGTGTATGCACCAGGGAAACTATGCTGATGCTATCACATGTTATACTGAAGTGCTTCGTATAGATCCAACGGCAGCTGATGCACTAGTTAATAGAGGGAATACGTTCAAGGAGATTGGTAGAGTTAATGAAGCAATTCAGGATTATATTAAAGCTGCAGCAATTAGGCCAACCATGGCAGAAGCCCATGCCAACTTAGCTTCGGCTTATAAAGACAGGTACATGACACAGGTCAACCCCAATGTAGTATGTAACTGTAGCATTTTAATTTATGTATCTAGTATTAATTGTAGTGCTTTTAGTTTATGTATGTAATATTAACTGTAATGCTTTTAATTTATGTAATTTACAGCTTTTAATTCCTGGCATCATTTTTCATTTGTTTATAGTATTAATTCTATGATCGTATCTGTTCTGCACTTTACAGTGGAAATGTAGAAATAGCTATAGTTAGCTACAAACAGGCCCTCTGCCTGCGTCCTGATTTCCCAGAAGCAACCTGCAACCTTCTGCATACCTTACAGGTAAATACCTGCATATTTTTTTAGGACGCCAATCATCATATATAAAAAATACCTGTTATCCATGCATGTTTTTTGTTGTCTGTAAATTAAGTCTTAGTGGAGGTTGCTGTTCCTTTGTTATCCCTGTTAGTGAAAGTAATCGTGGTGAAGTGTCGATTTCCTTTTGGGGAAAAAAGGTCTTCTAGTATAACAGTTAAGCTGATGCGTGGTTATTTTGGTTAAATACTGTATGTTTCCGTTGTCTTTGATAATGGAAATGGGGTATCCCCCTTCTGGAAAAAGGTCCGATGCAGGAACTTGTGTATATTTGCAACCTGCGTCAAACTTGTGTATATTTGCAATCTGCGTCACTTAACAGTCAATTTTCAACAGCTAAGTACATTGATGCAAAGATTCATGGTTCTTATTGGAAGTTAATCTGTGGTATAAGTTTGTTGTCTTAGCCTCTGAATAGTTTGCAAACTTTGTTTTTAGATAAAATTTAAGGTTTTTTTTTATTTGTGAATTTATCTTCTTTTTAATTTCTCAGTTCTCTGAGAACTGTTACATTGTATCCTATATTGTTGAGGTTTTAGACCAGTGCCTTCAAAGCAATTGTCCCTTAAAAATGAAGGTGGATGCTAACATATAACATTTTTTTGGGCTCACTGTAGTGTGTTTGCGACTGGGAAAATAGAGATGCCATGTTTCGTGAGGTTGAAGAAATTATCAGAAGGCAAATAAAGGTAATATAAAATCCATTTTTCAAAAAAAGTAAAAGTAAAACTTGTTTTAACTTATTTTTTAATCTGTTTCACATAGATGTCATTACTTCCAAGTGTGCAACCTTTCCATGCCATTGCTTATCCCATTGATCCCATGCTTGCCTTGGAAATAAGGTGAATATCTTATGCCGTAATGTTTTTTTACATCAGTACCAATGCTTATCCTCTTATAATAATGTTCCTTTTTTTTTGTGTCGCAGCTGTAAATATGCTGCTCATTGCTCCTTAATTGCTTCGAGATTTGGATTGCCACCTTTTGTGCATCCAACCCCTGTTCCTGTAAAAGCAGAGGGTAGACACTGCCGACTTAGGGTCGGGTACGGATTGAAACATTTTCATGCTTTGTATTTTAAGGGCTGTTGCAACAATACAATAAATGGGATTGCCTTACTTCTTATATTACAGATATGTGAGCAGTGACTTTGGGAATCATCCCCTCTCCCATCTCATGGGTTCAGTATTTGGAATGCATGATCGTGACAATATTGAGGTTGCTTCATTCATTCATTCACTCAACTCTTATATCAATCATATTGTTTATGCACAAGTTTTTCTACGCGTAACTAATCAATGGGCACAACAGATCTTCTGTTATGCACTGAGTCAAAATGATGGTACTGAATGGAGGCAGCGGATTCAGTCTGAAGTTGAGCATTTCATGGATGTATCTGCGATGACCTCTGATATGATTGCTAAAATTATAAATCAAGACAAAATACAGATATTAATAAATCTTAATGGCTACACAAAGGTAATACATAAATCTATTATTTTCTGTGCATATACCTGCCCCTTTTTCATATTTTATATTGTTTTTCTTCAATGATTGCTGCATGCTGTTTCTATTCTGTACTGGATATCTTAATTCTTTCGTATACATGCACTAGCAACAACAACAAAGCCTTTTAGTCCCAACGAAGTTGAGGTAGGCTAGAAATTAAACCCAATAAGAGCTAACTTTTTTTTTTTGACAGCAAAACAACAAAGCCTTTTAGTCGCAATCATGTTGGGGTAGGTTAGAAATGAAACCCAATAAGAGCCACTATTTTTTTAAGAAAAAGGCCAAAGAGGACAAATAGTTAGGTCATGGTTTAGGCACGTGGATTGCTAATTTCTGTGTGCCCCTTTCTAAGATTAGGTCATTGGATATGTTTCAGTCTTATAAGTCTCCTTACTGTCTCTTCCCATGCCAGGTTCAACCAACACCTACCTCTCTTTACATTATCAGTGCG
The DNA here is from genome assembly GCA_036346415.1 of Raddia guianensis. NCBI lineage: Eukaryota > Viridiplantae > Streptophyta > Magnoliopsida > Poales > Poaceae > Raddia > Raddia guianensis. The sequence goes on from CM070535.1 coordinate 33,347,960, forward strand.
TCTAAGAATTCTATTATGCACGGTGCCTCTAGAGGTATTTAGATTTTTTTGCTAAATACGTCCAAACCATCTCAAATGATGTTGCACAAGCTTCTCTTTTAACTTGTGCCACTCCTACCCTATCACATCTAACATCATTATGAACTCAATCCTTTCTCGTGCGACCTTAAATCCATCCCAACATACGCATCTTAAACCACCGAACATGCCTTTTTTGGTAGGGCCAACATTCTGTAATATACAACATTTCGGCCTTGTACATTTCAGCTTAACGTAGCGTAGCGGAACGTTTCAACAAAATTGGAGAGTACTTAAAAAAGTGGTTTAAATATTATAAAAATAATTTAAAAAAAGTTTTAAGATCTTTATGAGAACTACTAAAAACCTGAGAAAAATCATTACAAATTATTACACCAAATAGGCTATATAAAAAAGATAAATTTTGCTGAAACGCTACACTAAGCTGAAATGTACAAATCCTGCATGCGTAATTGTGGTCCTGTAGAACTTACCTTATAGCTTCTGTAGCACTTTCTTATCACAAAGGATGGCAAATGCTATGCTCCATTTCATCCACGCCGCGTTGATTCTATGACTAATGTCTTCCTCAATATCACCATTTCTTCTTAGCATCGACCCTAAATAGTGAAAGGTCAAAGGTATGCCCAATACCATTTCTCCGTAGCACCGACCCCGATAGAGAGAGGTGAAAGGTATCCTTATTGGGCATTACTTGCCCTCCCAATCCAACGTTCTCATGCTTACCAACACTGAAGTCGCACCTCATATACTCGGTTTTCGTTGTACTATAAAGCCCTTTGCCACAACTAGAATTTCTTAATAATGTCAAAACTACTCTCGTCGACTAGTAACACATCGTATGCAAAGAGCATATACCAAGGGATATGTCCTTGTTTGTCTCTTGTAGCCTCACCCAAAACCAAAGCAAATAAATAAGGGCTCAATGCTGACCCTTGATGTAGTCCTGTTTTGATTAGGAATTCATTATTGTCAGGGTTGTTATGTTGAGAGAAGGGGATAGTGTGTGCAATAGGTAGTTGTATTGAACATTGCGATAGGGCAATATATTGACTATTGAGTACAAGAGTGAACCCTAGAGATGGTAAAGGACTACAATACGCAAATGACTACAGTACTATTAACACCCCCTCAAATGCAAGACATGTGCAATAGGTTTGCATTTGGAGGAAAAAACACAAACTAATGAAGGGAAGATCCAAATCCTATTTTTGTGATGTCGTTGAAGTGTGCATATCTTGGAAATTATGCCGAACTCCATTTTGACTCATCCATCTGGTGTAACTAACGATGACAAAGTATGGCATGAAGGAGAAGGTAGCGCATATCACAACCTTGAAGGCATCATCATGAAGGAGAGCGTGATGCATCACAACGGAGGGAGAGACATGACAACCAAGGAAGACCATGGAGCGACAACTAGGAAGTCGAAGCCAAATCCTTTTGGGGATAAGAACTTCTACAATTTGCATGGAACTCCAATGGTGCTAGCCATGTTAGGAAAGGACAAGCGAGAGGATCGAGCATGAGGGGAGATGAAGGTGGCAAATGAGAGGTCATCAAATCCAGCCGAAGGAGGAAGGCTAGAGACATGGCAGTGCCGATAGCAACCTTGGAAGGCATCATCACGAAGAGAAGAATGTGATGCACCACGAAGGGGAGAAATCGTGATGACTAAGGTCAAGGAGCGATGATAGCTGCCATGGTGGAAAAGGAATGAGAGTAGTGCAATGAGCTGATGGATGAGGAATGGTGGACTCGCATGACATCGATGACTGAGACAAAGGAGCGGCGGACTTGGATGGATACAATGGAAGCTAGGAAAAGACTCAAGGATACATGTGGCGAGCAGTGAGATACAAGCAGCGAACACAACAAGCAACAATGATAGCAAAAGGTGAGATCGGCGGCGGATGACTTCGGTAGCAAGCTCAAGCACTAGGAAAGCCCAAAAGGAACACCATGGTAATGGCAAGAGCACAAGCACTTTATGACAAATAGAGGACCCAAGGATGGTGAAGATTAGCTGTGCAGCGTAAGACTCGACGATGGCGATGCCATGATGTCAAGATATAGAAGAAGCCAGTATGATCAAAGTGGCAGAAGAACAAAGGTGGTGGAAGAGGAGGGAGACCGGTTTGTGGTACACCCGAAGGGAAGGGTGATAAAGCCGCGCTGGCTAACAGAGGAGAGAGGTGGTTGTTGCTGCTGCTTGCTTGATGAAAAAGCAGAGATGCTGCTGCTACTGGCTACTGCTGGAGCTGCTGCCGCTGCACTAGACGAAAGGGGACTCCAGGGTGGAGGCCAGAGCTAAACAGTGCCCTGCCCCTAGGATAGGAGCCCTGCTCCTCCCAGGGGCGAGCGGCGGCGGAAGATGATGGTTAAGCTAGGGTTTGAGCATGGCACTAATACCATATTAAGTTTTGAAAGGGGGAAATGTGTGTAATAGTTGTATAGAACAGCCCAATAGGGTAATATATAGAGTACAAGAGTGAACCATAGAGATGGGAAAGGACCTAACTACCGCTACAATACACAAATGACTACAATGCTCTTAACAACCGTCACTTGATGAACACTTATCACGACATTGTAGTACATAGGGCATGTTTGGTTTGAAGCCTTTGGTGTCCTTACCAACGAATTGGTCATGACCAATCCAGGACATGACCAATTTATTGGCAAAAACATGCTGTTTGGATTCAAGCCAATATATGTGACCAAAATTTGGTAGGGTGTATGTTCGGTTTGAAACCAATTTGCCAGCACAAGAATAACACAGGAAGCATATAAATATATAAAAGTTGTATTGCTGGAACCCACACATTCAAAAAAGAACAACGCTGCAACGCTGCCTTCTGTTGGGACCCATGCATTGAAGAGTCTGCATGCAAATTGTGTGTGTGGCTGTGATCCACTTGCATGCATGTCAGAACGCTGCTGCCCCCGCGTTGGCCTGCCATTGCTGGGGTGCGTGATTTCTCTGCCCACGCCCTGGCTCAGTATTAATTTTCGCTGGTGCACCAATGCTTTGGTAAGATGAGCCAATCAATAGTTCTGAACCAAACAAAGGCCAAATTCTGTTGGTATGACCAAAAATTGGTAGGGTAGATCATGGTTACAATCCAAACACACCCATATCTTTACTAAGGGTAAGTGGGTAACTTATTTTATTGGGACTTTGTGTGTCTCCGGCATCCACATGACATTACAATGAAAACTATGTACAAATCCTTCTTTTGGTCCCTATACCTCTCCATAAGTCGTCTTATCAAGAAGACCACTTCTCTGTGGTTGACCTCCTAGGTATAGAACCAAATTGGTTTTTTAACACTTGTCATTGTTCTTGTAAGATGCTCAATAACCCTCTCTCATAGCTTCATTGTATGGCTCATCAGCTTAATTCCCCTGTAGTTGGTAATTCATTCATTTTATTTTTGAGGATCATGGCCACAAATTGCTTTGAACTTGTGTGGTCTTATTGGCATGAAGTAGAACTGGAAGGGTTCGCTATGAAACCATTGTTAAGGTTGTGACAGGAAATGTAGGCACCTTTCGGTAACTGTTTTGAATGGAGTGCACAACCAGTTGTGTTTCTTTGTGTGGTACATCCTTTTTTCAATTACTGGCAGGTGTCGTTAGGATTGCTATTCACCACCTAATCTGCACTTTTGATTTAAACAGGGGGCGAGGAATGAAATTTTTGCGTTACAACCAGCACCTATCCAGGTTTCTTACATGGGATTTCCAGGCACAACCGGTGCTCCATACATAGATTACTTGGTTACAGATGAGGTATGTCTACATTGGAGATTTGTAGGCCTACAAATTCACTGTCTTTAGGTTTACTTAAACTAATTTGGTTTCTTACAAATGATCCTGCAGTTTGTTTCACCATCTCGCTATGCGCATATATATTCTGAAAAACTTGTTCATCTGCCTCATTGTTATTTTGTCAATGACTACAAGCAGGTTTGTGCTCATACTTGTGATATGTTTTCTTCCCATTTTTATTCATATGTTTCCTTGTTTTTCTAACTCTCATCATTGGGCCAGAAAAATCGTGATTGTCTTGATCCTGTTTGCCCACATAAAAGATCTGATTATGGGTTACCAGAGGACAAGTTCATATTTGCATGCTTTAATCAGCTTTACAAGATGGATCCAGAAATATTTGATACATGGTAAATGTCTACTATCTAAGCGTTCCTGCCTTTTTCTTGCAAATCTGGAAAATATTCTGTGTTTATGAATCATATTAGAATTCTTTGTTTGATCAAACTAGTTTTTAACTGGAATAGCCTTGCTGAGTATGCAACTAATCTTTATTGCTTTTCTTATTCTTAAGGTGCAATATTCTCAAACGTGTTCCAAACAGTGCATTATGGCTCTTAAGATTCCCAGCAGCTGGTGAAGCTAGAGTAAGAGCACGTAAGTGGAATCAGGGCACTTTTTTGTATTAATTCACTGTTCCATCTGAAAAGTATTTCTTGTGACCCCTTTTTTTATTAATTTACTCTGAATCCACCTGAAAATTAGAAGCATATATGAACCAAATGTATGTTGAAATAGTGCCACAAAAACTGCTTATACAGATGCTGCTGCCAGAGGAGTCAGAGCAGAGCAGATCATATTCACAGACGTTGCCATGAAGAATGAACATATACAACGCAGTGCATTGGCAGACCTTTTTCTGGACACGTATGAAGTTCTATGACCATTTTTTTCAAATCACAAGCACAACACCCCATCTGAATTATTGTACTATGTTCTTTTGAGTGAATTTTCTTGATTGTAGGCCCCTCTGCAATGCACACACTACTGGCACTGACATACTATGGGCTGGCTTGCCAATGATCACCCTTCCACTCAAGAAAATGGCAACCAGAGTAGCGGGTTCCCTCTGCCTTGCCACAGGGCTAGGGGAAGAGATGATTGTTAGTAGGTAAGTACATATTATAAAATTCAATTGATCAATTAAACTATGTGATGACTAACTAACCTTCCTTTCCCTTTTGGTTCTACTAGTATGAAAGAGTATGAAGATAGGGCAGTAGCCCTAGCGCAAAATCCAGCAAAACTTCAAGAATTGACCAATAATCTCAAGGAAGTCCGTATGACATGTCCATTGTTCGACACGTCTCGATGGGTACGTTCTTACCAGAACAATGTCCCAGTAAATATTGCTTTTCTTGATGACAATCTTCCATCCTGATCGAATTCGGCACAAAAATTTTCAGGTAAGGAATCTTGAAAGGGCTTACTTTAAGATGTGGAACATGTACTGCTCCCGTCGCCACCCGGAGCCCTTCAAGGTGATAGAAGACGACGACGAGTTCCCATCCGATCGTTGAGTCACTGACGAGTTCGCTTCACCGGTCCTGTAAATAAGATGAGTTGTTGTACCCTATCTTCTATGGCTTGTGGCCGCTCCAGGCGCTTTGTTTGTTGCAGCCTGTTCTGCTGAGCACATCGCTTCGGCCCCCCTCGTGGAGGCTAACCATATACACCATCCAAGATTGTAGAGTTAGTCTGTATTATTGTCATTATTATTAGGTAATTTATTGACGCCACTGTCACTACTGGTCCTAGGCTGTTGTGTGAAATTTTCGTCTTGTAATTTTGACGATGATTCTGTCGTGATAACTTCCTCCCCTAGTCTTGTATTGTACTGACGATGTGTTACCTACAGAAATATATTGTTTCAATAGTTTATCATAATTCAGTCAAAATTTAAGCACGTCTCCTTTGGAATCGCATTGATGACTCATCACTACGATTTAAGAAAAGAGAAGAGCCGATGATGATTGTTTAAGTGAGATTTTCGGTTCTTTATTGATTAAAAGAACATATTTACACCAAGTGAAGCAACGCGTTCCTTTGCCTAGGAACACATTGCTTTGCCCACAGTCGCGTCCGTTGTTTTTGCGTTGAGTCAGTTGGGGACGAGACCTCTCCCCTTTAACTCTGATGAGAACTCTCCGTTTTTCCTGTATTTTACAAGAGAGAGAACGTTTTCCTTTTTAACCATTAATTAACTATCTCTTAATTAATGATTAAGGATTAATTAATCGTAACAGTGATGAACAAAGTAATTTTGTGTTACATGCCAGATAAGCTAGAAAATGAAGTGGTGGGCTGGTGGCCGATGATGATGAACAAATTAGCCCCTTTGTAATTTTGTGTTAACATGCCAGATAAGCTAGAAAATGAAGTGGTGTTAGCTGTGCTTGTTCCTCGAAAAGAATGTTATAACCCTATGGGTATTATGGTCAAAACCGAATATATCTATAAGGAGGTTTTGTACTTGCTAAGAAACCCTGCAATATAAATATGAGAGACACCCTTTTATATTCTGATTTTGAGATTTAATAAAGATATGTGCTGTGGTTTCCTCTTTACATCCATGTGTTTACATCTCTCATTGTTATTTCTATGATTGATCCACATGATTGTGTACAAACAACTACCGTGTATATTACAAAAGCAACTACCGTGCATATTACAACAAAGAAAAAGAAGATGCCGAGATTTGTTGTGCCATGCGGCTAAATGGAACATGATCCGTGTGGTATACGTGAGCTAGCCATGGAATCGGTTCGGTGTATCATTGAATTAGATAAGAAATTATACAGTCCCAGCCCATGGGTCATACTTAGTGGAAAGAGGATGGCACAACCGCTTATTTTGACTTTTGCACCTCTCAACCGGTACACATGATCCTCTTTGTTTCGCGGTATTGTTTGGCTCGGTTCGATTGGGCCAAAAAAACTTTCACAAACTGAATCTCTTCCCCCTTCTCTATTATAGCCATGGCCGGCTCCTCTTCCAACTCCTTGGACATCACGATCTAGAGGAAGCGATTCGCTCATCCTGGAGGAGGATGAAGCTTTGGAGAGCCGGTGTCGCGATCAGGAGGCTCAAGAGTCAAGACGTCGCTCTGGCTAGTGTCTTGGCGGAGGATATCACCGCTGAGGCCGAAGTGGCGAAGCAAGAGGCCAGTGACACAATGATTGCATTGCCGCGCTCTTGGCTGAGGACGATGATGTTGGCGAGGAGGCGGCGGCCGAGGCAGAAGAGGAGACTGTGCACCGCCGCTTGCACTAGGGCCTAGCGAGTAGCGAGTATCGACGCACAATACTGTAGTGATTTCCACTGTAGTAGAGCACTGTATTGATGTACTGTGCCAGTCAAATCTGAACCATTCCTGCATGATCCAATGGCTAATATTTTTGGAATATCAGAGAACAACAGTAGCTCTCCGACATTACACCTGTGATGCCAGAGGATACCGATGCCGACGCAAGATATCCGAGCCACTCCTCAACAGGTTGGAGCTGGATGTAAAAACATTTCCGTAATCGTCAGCCCTTAGGCATAAATTAATGAAACTCGGTGGTGAAAAGGATGGAGGAATTGTGAGTTTAGTGGGGGAAAGACCGCCATTGTGAGCGCGCAAAAACTTGCTCGCTCCGTGCCCTAACGAGACTGCCTGGGCCGAGCAAAACGTTCTGAGGGCGTTGTTTGTTTCAACTAAATTAAATTAAATTATTAAATGAAAAAATGTTATTTTTTATAATCTAAATGATGTAATATTTTGCCGTAATTTTTATAGGATTTTAAATAGTTATTAGAATTCGTAAAATAATTTTTTCATAATTTTCTGAACACTTTACGACTTCTTTCGAGTTGCAACAACCTTTTTAAATTAAAGTTTTCATCAACTTTTAGATTAAACAAACAAGGCCTAGGTCGAGGGAGAGGGGCCTGTGCCAGCCGAGCGAGCGAGCGCTATAGGGAATGCCCAATAGCGTGGCTCTACCGTCTCTCCTCCCCTCCCCCTCTTCGAGACTAGGAGAATTTCATAAAAGATGCCAGGTGGCAATGGGGCATTTCCTGTCGTGGAGTGCTTCCCCATCCCCGTCCCCGCAAACCAAAATTTTCCTCGTTCCCGTCTCCGTTCCCCGTCGTCGCGGGGATTAAAAATTCTCCATCTCCGTTCGGGTGGTGGGTCCCGTCGGGGACCCATCCCCGCAAAAATTACACACAAGAGAAAAGCACTTATCACCATTTTTACCGTAAAATCATGTTAAGAGAGAAGAAAAAATAAAATGAGTATGCTTTAGAGATTTGATTGTTGTATATATAAAAATATGGATATAATGGGCTAGATGACATGTTTGCGACCTAACAATTCAAATAGAGTAAAGTAATTTTAGGTCTCCAACCGGGTCCTCACGAGGACAATTTCCCTGTCCCCATCCCAACATCCCCGGCGGGGAATGGTTTTTCCCCATTTACATCTCCGCGGGGGTTAACTTCTCCCCATAACTATCCCCTAGTAAAGGAATTCCCCACTAGGGATCAGGAAACAGGTCCCCATTGCCACCCTTACACTACACCAAGACTTAAGCAAATTTAGGAAAAATGAAAACACTTGGTGGCGCCATACTGCTATTGCATATGAACTTAAGAAAATTTGGGAAAAACGCAAACTTAGCGGCAAAACATTGTCGTTGCATCCGAACTTAAGGCAAATGCGAGGAAAAATATGAGCACATAACAGTACGATATTGCTGCTGCATCTGAATCTTAAGCAAATTCAAGGAAAACACAAACACTTGGCGGCGCAATACTATCGCTGCATTCGAACTTAAGTAAATTTAGGAAAAACGCAAACACATAGCAGCGCAACACTATCGTTGTATCTGAACCTTAAGCGAATTCAGGGAAAACGTATTGGCGAGCAAGATTAAGGTTTAAAAGTGCATCTAGGGCCCTAAGAGTTCTAGATATCGATACAAGGTGGTACAAAGATCCCTACACATATCCTCCTAATGGTTCATCTAGTGCCTCCATTTTGTTCGGCCGAGCGTCTTACTTTGATGACACTCACTATAAGCCTTGGAAACATAAATATAAACGTATGTGAGATCACATCATCCTTCTATTTAGAGAATGGTAGAAATAATCTTTATGGTAAAGGATCCCAAGAAGATTACTCCCGAAGAGGAACAAGAGTAACATAAGAATGATCAAGCCGCCAATGCCTTACTTGGTGCATTGATTCCAAATGAGTTCAACCAGTAGATGGGCTCGAGAGTGCAAAGGAGATTTGGGACACGCTCAAGGTTGCACATGAAGGCACCTCAAGCATCCATGAGTCCAAGATCAAGTTGATCGTGGGAATCCTAGGAAGATTTGTGATGGAAGGAGAAAGATAGTAGGGAATGTATGACCTATTGATCATCCTCGTCAATGAAGCCAAAGGACTTAGAGATAAAATATGACTTACACATTCAAGATCACTTCCCAAGGAACCCCATCTTGGTGATCCTTATCTGTGAGCGTGACAAGCTCACTCTCTTGATGTACTTGACGAATACATGCTCATGCAGTGACGGAGATAGGGGGGCCGGTGGGGGCCATGGCCTCCCCCATGGTAGATGTACACAAGAGGGTACCCCTATATATATTAGGTAAAATTAATAGAAAATATGAATTTGTTTGTTAAAATTTTCAAAAAAATTCTCCGATGCATATGAAATTGCATGTTAAAATGGTCAAAATTTCTAAAGGATCCTATATATACATAAATTTGCATGTTAAAATAGTTAAAAACTTTAAAAAAATCTACTGCATGCAAATTTGTATGTTAAAATCACTGTTCGCCTACACGACCGTTTAGACCGTTTACACACCGTTTAAACGCTACTCAGTAGTCAACTGTGTAGGCCGTTTAATCCGTATAATCCCGTATAATCTGTTTTTTGGCCCGTTTAATCAGCCGTGTAGCCCGACTATTCGCTAAACGAAGAGTGGCCGACTGTTTAGCGTTTACCGTTTAGGCTAACACTGGTTAAAATAGTAAAAAAATAAAAAAAATAAAAAAAAATATACATGAATTTGCAAGATAAATAGTGAAAAGTTCTGAAAAAATCTTGAATTCATATGAATTTGCAAATTAAAATGCTATAAGTTTTCTATTTGATCTTCTCGGTACAAAAGTTAAATTTTATTGGCCCCCCTTAATTTTTTTTCTAGCTCCGTCCCTATGCTCATGAGTTGATGATGCATTAAGAGTCCATGGATGTTCAAGAGCTTGTGAACTCAAGCTCGAAGAAGGCTAGCAAGGAAGATGAAGCAAGCACAATCAGATACGAGAGTGACAACCCTACGAACTTTGAAGAGATGGCTCTATTTATAAGAAGATTCAACAAGCTTTTTAAGAAGTGCTTAAATAACTAGGCTGACCGTCACAAGAAGTCCAATGAGAAGTTAAAGGGAAGACAAACTACAAGGCTTTGCTATGAATGTGGAGATGTGTAAGATCTTGCAAATTTTAGTGAGTTCCAAATTTTTTAGCTTAATTAGTTGCCAAATAACCATTTGTGAACCCCTTAAAAGGTTAAAAGAAGCTCGACTATTCCTAGATTTGTATTTTGTAGATTTTATTTGGATCAGTAAGGACAAACCATACTATTAAGTGGGATGCGATGAAAAACATCTTCTAGATGTCTCAAGTGCTCATTGGATGAAGTATAGCCGAGGAGGAAAACATAAATCATATCCCAATCTCAAAACCAATGGTTTTGCACTCAGGGGTTGGAATATCCGGTCCTATTATTGGAGTATCCAGTACCCAGGACATCAGTCTATCCAAAATTTCAAGATATTGAGCTTTTTGTCTGATTTTCCAGAATAATATCAGAGTATTTGGTCCTATCGGAGTATCCGGTACTTAGGACATAAAAGGACCAAAATTTCGAGAATTGGTGATGTTTGTCACTTCCCCTGATTTTAGTCGAAGTATCTGGTGTTTGGACTAGAGTGTCTAGTACCTTTAGGACCGAAGTGTCTGGAATTTTAGGATTTTGGGTTCTCTGTCTGTTGGGCACATTTTGCATTGGAGTATTCAATTTTTTATCGGAGTGTTCGATGTGAACAGAAATTTCTGTCTAATCGGCTAGCTCGAGGTTCACTTATTTAATACTCCTCCGCCAACCCAGGATTAGCCTTCACTTTCATCAACACTCACCTCTAGCAACCTTAAGAGCATTAAAACTTCTCCCCATCCCAAATCCACTTGATCTAAGTCTTGGGTACGTTTTGAGAAGTGAGATCAAGTGCTCCGTGAAGTAGCTTCATCCTTTGAGCTCTCAATTCATCTCTAGGCTTAATTTTCACCATATTTGCTACTTTTGAAGGTTGAGAACTCATAGACGGCTAAGCTTCGACTCGAGGCACCAAATCCTTTTGTGATGTACCGAAGAAATTTGTGAAGGCTAATTTTACGTTCGGAAGGGAAGCAGTCAAGGAGTGAAGCCAAGGGGTCTTGGTGCAACCTCGGTGATAGAAAGGGTTGAAAGAGACCAGAGATCAAGTTTGATCGGGCTAAAACGTAGATCTTTTCTGGACAAACCAAAAAGCGCGCGCGCACACACACATCATTTGTGGACGGAGGGAGTATTAAAAAAAAGACTTCGGTGCTATCAATCTCTTCCCGTTACTCAAAAGCGCAATAGCAGCTGCATCCAAACTAGGCCCTGTTTTTTTAGGTGATCTGAACGGTTGAAATGACTGAACTTCGATAGCTTCTCGAGATAGTCTTAAGATTCAGATCCATTTTATTTGACTTACTTTTTAAAGTGTTGAGGCCCACCTTCAAAACAATGAAAAACGAATTCAAAAAACTCAAAACATATGTTTTTTTCAAAATGTATATAAGTCGTTAAGCTGGCCAAAAGCAAAATTGCTAGTGTCCCTGGATCTACAGAGGCAGCTGAAAGAACCATTTACAAGATCCAATCTATCCTTAGCACTACCATCGTAGCGACTCAAGATATAATACACTGATATATACAAAAACATATGCTCGTATAAATGCCCTATGCGTAAATAGGGACTCAAGATATAATACACTGATATACAAGAAAAATATATGCTCGAATAAATGCCCTATGCGTAAATAAGGGTATGGTACGACGATTGGCATACGACGATCGGGATAAAATGGTTAAAATTGGAAAGGGAAGACGAAAGAAATGCTGTTTGAGAGCAACTGCAGAAAGGGAATGAAGTGTGGGAAGAAGAAAATCCTATCAGGGCATTGATCGTGGGCATTGAAGGGAATGAGATGAAAACCACGCAGTTCTGCGATGGATGTGAATTGCAGAGAATGTCTAAGCAGGCACCTCATGGAATGCCAGAAAATGGTTTGTCACAAAATTATGAACGACGTTGATGTAAGCAGTTAGTATCAAAATCATGAACAAGCCGTAAAGTAGATGGAATGGAACCTAGCAATATCCAAGACACAGAAACCATTACTAAGTTATCGAGCAAGAGAGTTGTTTCACTTCAAGGGAAAACAACCGCATGTGTGCAGGCATAACAATAACATGGGACCTTTAAAGACAGCTACCAATATCCAGGTAACAAAAAAGAAGTAATTCTTTCATTAAAAACCAGCAAATAAGACAGACTCGCTCTAAGCTGCAGCACCCTTGCCCTTCTTCTTTTGGAGTTTCTTCATGTAGAACTCGAGCTCCTTCCCCTCGAGTATATACCTGTAATATAAGAACTAGAAGTTAATCCACTTAGTGATTTATAAACTCGAAAATCTTTCAGCTCACCAATTCAAAAACTTGATGCAAACAAAAATTCAAACAAACAACATAAAGCTAGGGGTGGGAACAGTTCGCTGTAAACTGTTGGATACCTGATCCACAAAAAGATTTTTTCAGCCAGATGGATTGAGAGTTGCGACCCAGATAAGGAAAAGGAGCAAACAAGTTGACCCTTATGCTCCACTGGATCAAGGAGAATTAATCGATCCAGATCTCAGGCACCGCCTCCTCCTTCCAACTGTGTGTCATGTTCATGTGAAGCGCCGCCTAGTCTCCCACACGGCCACATGATCCTACTGCGTAGGCAGCTCTGCCTCGCTCATCACCACTGTTCTGCTTGTACATCACATTCACTGCTACTGATCTGTCTCCACCTATATAGCATCCTGGACAGATCAGACAAGGTTGCGTTCCCCCCTTTTGCTTATTCGATTTCTCTCTCTGGTGATGAACTGCAATGATAATTTCTTTGTTTTCCCTGATCTGGACTGATGGAGACTTAATTTCTTACTTCATTCTTCTAATTTTACTCTTATTCTTGATCATATTTGAAGTCATCGGTTCACGATGCATGTGAAGACATGCGTGTGGTGTTAACGACTTACTTGAGTTTAATGAGTATCATGCGGTTGGGGATCTGTAAACCTGCACAATTACGAGTACTTGAAATTTTTTCCTTTTTGCCCTGCATGTTTCATCTTTGATTCAGATTTGGTTCCACCCAATTACTGTCCGTGTTTCTACTTTTTTGAACCCCAATCTGTTGATATAATACTCCCATACTAGTGTTCTTGTATTCCCCCCCTTATTTATGTATGATAAACTCTAGTATTTTTTTGATTTTTTAAGCTTAAGTATGCCGTTTATCCTCTGATAATGAGCATAAACAGAAATCATTGTATCGCCAAACAATTTAGTTTAAATTGTTCTTATTTTGCTGCAAGACCAGAGGATTACATGTTGATTGCACAACTCCGAAGCAAACCATACGAAAATTTATAGCAAATGGGCTGACCCACATGATCCAATGGGTCAGCCAGGATCAGTGAAGAAACACATACAGATTGAACTTTTACTGTAAAAAAGAAGTATGGACCAAGAGGGTTGGTCCAAGGTCGACCCGAACCGACCCATTCCTACCCCTATATAAAGCTAACAAATACAGCAGATAAAGCAAACAACAAGGAGAATTATGGAAAATATTGGAAACAAAAAACTAAATAGCCAACATTTTATCTGTACTAGGATGTGCTTGATAGCATTCAAATTAGGATCTTTTCAATTGTTCAAGGAATAAAATATGATGTCCAGTATTCTTACCCATCTGCTCGTCCACACTGCCCAGGCCGGGAAGAGATGCTAGCCAACAACCTTCCACTGCTAAATTGTTCTTCAATATGTGGGTCAAGAGTGCGTCCCTCTTGGCGCTTCTCAAGCTTCCTTTGGACATGGTTGCTTTTTTTGGTTTCCTCTGTAGCAGTTTCACCCTCTCCCTGGCAAGGCCACATGTCAAGTTAAAACTATGGTGAACCAGCTTTGATAAGCAGTAAAAAAATAGGGAGTAAAATAGGACCATTTTGTTTCATACAATTGAAAACCTGTTTACAGCAACACATAAAATTTCTAAATTGGTCCTGCTAATATACTAATCACAAGCCAACAAACTATCACGAAGCAACCAAGCAACAAAACATAACAACACACATTCAAGACATGTCAACATGTAAGACGCTACAATTTTTATTGGCATAGATCATCACCTACAAAATAACCAGACAAATGACCATCCAAAATTTTACCAAATGGATGTTGGCCGCATAATACATCCATAAAGAAAGGGAATTAAACTAATGAATACAGACACACCCTTACTTCTATGCATGTGCATCAGCAAACCAGCAGCATGTGCAATAAAGAAAACTAGCATGCAGCCAAAAGAAATAACTAGAAACTGTGTAAAGATTAACATCCAGGCTGTGATTGTGGAAACTCTCAAGGACATTTCAGTTCCAAGTAGACAAAGCGCTGAAATTATTATGAATACAGATGTTGAAATTATACCACAAGATAAACGATAGACATTATGTTCAGCTTAAACAATGACGTGACTACGTACTTCCAACTTAAGTAATACCAAGCCTATTTTGTGATACCAGGTCAGACAAAGAATTACCTCAGCAGAATCCTTCTTGGCAGCAGGAGCCTTCTTCTTCCGACCAATGTCCACCCCATAATGAGTGAGATACCACTGCTTGAAGGGGGCAGCATCAACTTGCACAATGGCACTCTTTACAAGGGTCTGGGTCCTCACGAGCTCATTGTTGGATGCGTTGTAGACCACATCAAGGATACGGGTCTTGCGGGTCACTGCCTCACTTCCCCATGAATAGTTGCCAGTATCCAAACGGAGAGCCCTCCACTTTACATTCCCTCCACGGACACGCACCCTTCTTACCGTCTTGTTGCTCGAGAGCTTGGTGTTTGCTGGCTGACGACCGAGCTCATACCTTCATTACAAATGAGAAGGCATCAATATCTACTCGTTTTATCACACATCCTTTACATCAAACAGCTGGAATCAAGCTTAAACAATTATGTTCACTAACAAAAAAAAATCAGACTTCATCAAGCTCATACCTTAATGACAAAGAGAAGGCATTAATATCTACTCATATATAACATATCCTTTGCAGCAAACAGTTGGAATGAAGGTCAAACAATTATGTTCCAGCAAGAACCACTAACATAAAGAATTTCACCTTGCAACCAACATATTTGCAAGGATGTAATAGAAAAAATACATCAAATTTCGCCACCCACAACAATTGTCCAAAATGGATTTCACAATTTAAATTATAAAGCAAAGGAGGTAAGGTTAAGCACAAGAAGCACAAGTAAACAGGAAGACTAAGGGAATTATCTTGACCAGAAAAGGTTATCAACTTCGTTAATCTTCACATCAGAACACAACGCAAGTAGAACACTATAAGCTAAATGCATGAGTTTATGTTCATTCTATAATTGAGAATATAGCCTTTAAATAGCACAAGTACCAAAGAATCTTTTTTTCGCTCAACCCAAGTAATCTTACAAACTACAGTGAAAATCTACGCCTTGTGATCTAGTCTCGGTCTAGCGATGAAGCAACCACTTATCGTTCAAATCTGAACAAGCGCTAGTAAGATCCAAGATGCTTAAGCAAGAACAAGCTAAAAAGGAAACAAGCATCCATCACGCAAACCAAGAGAGGGAAGGATGGGATCTAGAGGTTGATGACTCACTTTCGCTTCTTGCGCCACGCCTTCTGCTTGCCGCCGGTGGCGCGGCGCTTGTGCATCGAGTCACGCGAGATACCTGCGAAGAGCGCATCGCACGAGCACTCAGCATTAGCAACTGGAAGCCTAGGGGAGAACAAGCTATAGAGGCGCCGCCGGCCGGGGCCGAGGTCTGAGGGGACTAACCCATGGTGGCGGCGGCGGCGGCTGCTCCTCCGGCGTTGCACCTCCTGCTGCTGCTGCTGTGATGGCTGCGCCGCCGTCTTCTTCCAGGCTCCCCGTTCCACTCGCTTAGGGGGTTGGGTTATATATGTGCCTCCGCGGGCTAGGGTTTAGTGGCGCTGAGCCGGATCCGACGGCTGCGATGGATGTGGGCGTGGCGGGCCGTCGTGTGATCAAATTGGCCCTCGTTGAGAAGGGTTGTGTCGCGCCAGTTAGGTGGCCCATTAGATGATGCGCCATTATTTTATTTCAAAGCCTGGGTATAGGTCCCATAAGGCCCAGCATGTATCCCAATAGACACAAAGTTTGGTTTGACTACAGATGTAGCCAGGGACAGCACTTTGCAAACTGTGCTGCTATCCGTCCCCTTGCATCCCTATATTTACATTACGTATTTGAATATAATGTGCCGATGAATTTGAAAAGGTACTTTTATTAATGCTGTAATTACATTGCTTGTACAAACGTGTTAATTTTAAAATGAGTCTTTTAAAATTGCCTTGAGGCCCTTTTCTTTTTAGTTTAACAGCTTAAAGACTTATCTATATTTTGAAAATACAAATGTTTTGTGTTTTTTTAGTTCGTTTTTTCGTTGTTTTGAAGGTGAGTACTAAAGCTTTAAAAGACAAATCAAACGAAATGAATTCGAATCTTAAAACTATCTCAAGAAGTTCTCAAAATTTAGGCCATGTTCTTTTGAGCCGATCTGAACGGCTAAAATGACTGAACTTCGAGAGCTTATCAAAATAGTCTTGATATTATGATCCATTTCATTTGACTTGCTTTTTAAAGCGTTAGAACCCACCTTCAAAACAGTGAAAAAAGGACTTAAAAACTCAAAGCATATGTCTGTTTAAAACGTTCATAAGTCGTTAAGCTGTTAAGCCGTTAAACTGTTACGCTGAAAAGAACTGAACCTTAGTCATTTCAGTGGTTCAGATCAGCTAAAAAGAACAATGCTTGACCTTAGACATTTGGACGTTATTGCAAAGCGGCACCTCTTATGTATCTGGAATGAGTGCCTTTAAAATTGTTTTTTGAGTTTTGACTCTTATTAAAAATAGATTTTTCAAAAAAAATTGCGGTGTGCTCCACGATGTAACTCGATTTAGGAAAGGAGGCCATGCATATTGACGGTGGTGCAACGAGCTTGGTTGGCGCATGACTGAGGTAAGCCATGCCCTCGAAGTCTCGAACCAAACCGAAGTAAATTTTATTACACTGGAATGCACAACAAACGGGACATACTAGCAAATGGTATATAAGTGTGCGTAAAAGAAGAAAAATTTGTTTTAAAAAACCTTATCCCCAAATCCTATAAATGATGTCTAAAATACAATCTATCATCTCTCCAATAGATATACATAGTTGAACTATGAAAATCTAAAAATACTATGAGTGCGACGTTAACAAGGAAGCAACAATGTGAATGTTGGGTTGTGGGAACACAACGTCAATTGAAATGGTGGCGGAAAGGAACAAGGTGATATCATAGACTCGTCACTCAACAATTACCATGAGACTCTTTTATGGCATGTTCGAAGTGTATGAACTGAATGAATAAGCTGACTGAGCTAAAGTTAATACGTGGGATTGCATCGATAAGTTGCATGAACAAATAAGATTAAACCACTTTAAACATGATGCTAAATAGTAGACGTTACATGCCCAAACTATTGTATTTTCATCTAGAGCAAAAGCACATTTATTGGGCTAGCTCTATGTAGAAAACCAACATGGCTTCAAGAATGCCGTGTTCTACACATACAAGCTGTTTCTTATTTTGGCAAAAAAAAAATGAAACAAAATGTTATCCCCTTTAATTTATACTAATTGGAAGCCACCTGTGTATATGTTGCCGTAGTCCTAGGAATGCCAGCGTGAGGGGTTATATTGTTGGTGCATTATTAATAGTACAAAGCCGAGTTTACGTCGTCTGCGCTCGACACGTGTCTGCCCTCCCGTCCAGCGCCCCTGAGCCGTCCGATCGCTCCTTTAAATCAAATCCAGCCGTCCATATTAAACCAACCTTTAAAAATATTTTTTTCCCTTCTTCAGCGGCAAGGCGCGTAGCTTGGCGAGTTGGTTAGCTCAGCGAGCGTACGCCCTGGAGACAGGGGCTCGAATCCCCGCTCCATCGTTTTGCTCCACGTATTTTTCACTCACTCGCGCGCGCGGAGCACACTCACGATCGCTCGCCTGTATGTGACGCTCACGAGTTGCTCGCCCGGACTCGCTACTCCCAGCACATATGCGAGCCTCGCCTGTACGCGAGCCATGGGTGCGCCACGGGCGCGCTGGCCTGCTATTCATTACATAAGTTAGAAAATATGTCATACAACGGGCATGGAAGACAAGATTGATACAATATATATCTGTTAGACCATGTGAAGATCATTTTTGTGTGATGAATATATTTACAACGAGTTTGATAGCGAAAATGGATTTTGGAATTTGAATTTGAATTGTGTGTCAAATGCGATTTTGGGCATGCGGTTAGAAGGCCACCGGAACGCCGAATCGGGTCCGTTGAGGTCGCCCATGGACTTGGTCCCGTAGTTGCACGTTGTTTCAGATTTATTGGACCAAGTTCAATGGTGGTCAAACCGGGTCTGGTCGCCTTGTCCAAACGGAGTCCGCTGGAGCTGTTTTAAGTCGGATTGAGTGGTTTTGCACAGTTTTTTATGCGGCCTCTTTGGAATTTATGTATGAGACTTATTTATGGATGATTATGGACTAAGGTGATGAAAGCAAGTTCTTTTGAATGGACTAATCTTTGTGATACAGGTCAAGGTGGACCGTGGTCAGCAACATGTGGGGATGTGAATTGGCTTTTTGGGGGTCCAGAACGACGAGTAAGTTGCGCGAGATGATCGGACTTGGACCTAGGATCACGAAGATGGTGATGGTGGCGTATATGATGGACTTCAATTGACGTGAGGATCCGAGGCACGCCAATCGGCGTTGGAAACGTCGCGGTTGAGTCAAACTGACTATGTCTGAGGGTGTGTGGACCCGGTGTGGCCACACATATTGGATACATGGAGAATATGCCCATGTGTTGGGGATTTGTGTGAGCAAATCTCAACCATTTAGGAGCAATCTGAGGATATCAACAATTTCTCAGTAGGTAACACAATATCCTAGAGCTCCTGGCCTATGTAAGGAGGGGAGGGACTGTCTCCCACTTCACTTGTGCTAGTTGAGGCTGAGATTGGGGTGTATTTGTGGTGCTCTTGAGATTGCTTTGTCCACCATGGTGTGGCTTCGTAATACCCCTAAACTAAAGCAATAGAATCAAGCAAATGTGCATCCTATTTTTAGTCTAGTTCTTTTGTTTGATCTTGTTTCCTAAGTGCTTTGGTTTGCAGCTAGTTTCTTTGCTTCACCTCCTTCTTCTTGCTACTGATCCATGATGCCTTAAGATTTCTCATATGGTTTGAGGTTAAAAGTTTTCCCACTAGTTGCAAATCTATCTAGAAAATTTCCTTTATGCAACAGTAAGTGTGGGAGTTTTAGAAAAATCTAGAAAAATTCTTTTCAATTATTACAAATCCAAAAGTTGTATGACTTCCATATCCATTCATAAACAAATTTTAAAGTCTATTGGCAATCCGTCGGAATCTCATAATTTGTAGGGTCAAATAAAGCCAGCAAAAACCCTCGTAATTAGAGGACAAATTTCCGTTGGAATTTGCTTTTGCTTTGCTGAAAGTTGTTTTATCCATTTTTTTGGCTTTGTTAACTTTTGCTGAACCAATTTTAGTTTTGCTTCCATATTATTTGGACTCTTAACAACCAGGACCATGATTTGAAAATCCCGACATACCAAATGGATTTTATCTATGCCATTTTCTAGTGCATAAAGTTGTTGAGTGAACCAAGTTTTTGAGGGTTGGTGGGTTCGAGGAGCACCGGTTCCAAGAAATCCTTAAAGGCTCTAATTCATCCCACCTGTAGTTGACATAGCTTGTTCCACAATATCTAAAGGGTCAATAAATACTTAATTAGAGTGTGAAAGCAAAATAATCCAAAAGATAGGTTCATTGACTATGCTAGTTCAACCGACTCTAGTATCCCCAAAATTCTCGCTTGTTTGTCATCTTTAAGGACACTATCTTTGTGGCACACATAAGGGCCTTCACTAGCATCTGCATCTAAAAGGTCAAAAGTGTATGGTGGTGTGCGCGGTCACATTTGCAAGTTGGTACCCCTAATGCAATTTAGTGGTACATGATGTTTGCCTAAGTTCAATTTAGTAATATTGTGTTGAGTAGAAAATTCCATAACTTAGCAATGTTAAATATAAACAACTTTAGAAGATTGAACGGTTTCTTAATTGTCTATAGATTATCATAGCAAGTCTAGCATATTGCATATTCCACTGGGTCACCACAGACCAATCCCAAAACATAGACCTACAAGTTGACATCTTTCAATAATCATTCCTATACCATTCCCCCACAAAGTCATTCATTGCCAACCACCATTCTATAATCCACGTTTGTAGTTTCTCCGTCATATCAAATCGAGACCTTGTTGTCCTAATTTAATATCCTTGATCATGTTGATCCAACCAATATCCCACGCATTCTAGATGTTCCATTCTATATCACACCGTCAAATGCAGGAAATATCATTCTTGTAGAATGACACACACTGTTCTATGATCAATTCTAGCACATATCATCACTACGAAAAGAGTAACAACATTAATTAATGGTAATAAATATGGCTTATAAATAAGATTGAATGTCATGCCAGACTAAATAAAAAATCCATGAAAGTATTTTTGTTGATAAAGCTAACTTAAAACATGTCCTATTCATGAGTTACATGCTTATGACCATGAAGCACATCCAACTACTCACCTCTTTGGATGAAATCCCCCTCAAGCAACGACAATGATTCTTCAGCTTCTTGTCTCGATCATGGAATAAGCAACTCAAAATAAAGATTGCAATAATAATATATACAAATGCTCCATAAATCACACACGGCGGAGTGACATAGTTCTAGCTTGTATTTGGATACAAATTAGATTCAGGTATTATCAGTGATAAATACAAATGTGGATATTTTGGGATTTGGATAAGAACATTACTCATGCATAACATGTTTAATAGTTAACTATGTATTTCTTATCTAAAGAAACATGAATTTATATATATGTAGGATAAAGTATCAATTTGGTCTCTCAACTTTCATGTCTGCATCAAATTCATCCATGTGAACCTCAACTTTCGAAACCATGCTGATTTGGTCATTTGACCGGTCAAACTCACCGCCTTCTCTTGGGATTCCAGCAGGGGAGGCCAACTGCGGCCACCATCAAGTTGACTGGTCAAAGGTCCAATTTGACATGGCTTAAGAAGTTGACAGTCAATCAGGACATGTTTTGCACCACATGGATGAATTCGGTGCAAACGTGAAAGTTGAGGCACCAAATTATAAATATCCATAAACAAATTTGGATATTCTCACAAATAGTGTGGATAAAATTGCATTGAGATGACAAAAGCATATACAACACTGATATGTGAAATAATCATTATGGATACAAATACGGTTCTGGATAATTCGACGTACATACATGTATGGATACAAATATACAAATAATCTAGATAATTCATATGCTTTATGGACACTCTTAGGCCCTGTTTATTTGAGCTGTAGCTTCTCTAAAAGCTGCTACTAAGAAAAGTCACAAAAACTTGCTTCTCAGATCACAGTATAAATTGGGCTTTTGGTGGCTTTTGGAAGAGGATTCCAAAAGTTGACTGTTTGTTTGATCTTTTGATTTCTGAGACTTTAGGCCTTGTTTGTTTCAGCTTAAAGCTGAGTTTTGTTTTACTGTAGCAAATTTGTAAACCTACGAAACACATTTTAAAAATTCAAAAATTATGAAAAATTTATTTTACGAACTCTAAGTAGAACTATTTAAAACCCCATAAAAATGACTACATCGTTTGGCTTATAAAAAATAAAAAAAATTCTCATTTAATTTAATCTGAAACAAGCAAGGTCTAAAAGCTAGCTAGAAACTCAAACAAATAGACCTTAGTCAAGTGGTGGGGCAAGGGGCTTTCCGGAGCTCGGTCAAGCTAACCGTTGCCCTGCACCTACCTCCTAGCCATCACTCGCATGCCCATCGCCTGCTGGTCGCTCACCCCTGTGCTGAGAGGAGGCATCTGTAGTTGCCGGCAGTGGAAACTAGGCACGCACCCATACTAGCCAAGCCGTTGCCCGGCCCTAGTCAATCGTCCAAATCGTTCGGCACCTTTTACCCATCAGTTGTACACCTTTCGTCCAAATCGTTCGGCCCTAGTCATCGGTTTGCAGAGCTCGAAAGACCAATTTTACCCATCAGTTTTTTATTGCAAGGATCAAGTTGTTATCTTGAGGGAGAGTGAACAAATTGGCACCTTTTCATCTATTTTTTTCGAAGGGTGGGCATATACATGCACGAGTACTCATGACTCATGAATCATGAGCGGCTTGAGCCAATTTCCGCAGCACTCTCCTGTCAAGCGGTAAAACATGTGCAAGCATCAGGCCCGTTCATTTGCTAGGATGACCACCTACGGCCCATAAAACTTAATTAGGGGCCCAACCAAGATACCAAGTCCCTTGCAGTCCTACTTCTGTTCTCACCTCATGGGCTAGCCAACCAAGGCCCATTACTTAGCATCCAGCGGCCAGCAACAATAGGTAACATTGCCACACATCGCACAACTCCAAGTCGACTGCGCGGCTGCTCAAATCCCTTGATCAATGACTTCTTGTTGCGTCTTCTCCAAAAAATTACTGATTTTGTTCTCAATGTAAGTAATTGAGGCTTTAATGAAGTATCCGTCCCTGATTTTGAGATGGAACTGCCTAATAAATATTTTGGATTTGAGAATCTCGGCATGAAATTATCACTTGTCTTCGCCTTCCAAGCCTCGACACCCTAAGCACTACCGGCTACCACCACTGAAAGCCTGTCGGCCGTCGCCACTTGGTCCCAATGACCAACCCGTTTCCCTTGTGGTTGGGACCCACCACTAGTCCGCCGATCCTGAAGTCTAAAGCATATGAGGTGTTTTTTTTGCCCTATTTCATACATCCAATATTCCAATTCCATCCTAGTTGCGAATTGCTATTTGATTTGCTAAGTACATTTACCGATTTACATATGTAATGTAATAGTTCTCTGTAGACTTCGTCGATCTAAACGTGGAAAAAAGAAGGAAAAAGGAAAATCGGCAGATGACATTGTAGAAACACGCATAGGGGCAATCGATAACGTTTTTTAGACTAATGTAAATACACTAGTGAAGGCGGCGCGCGCACCGTTGGTGCACCAAATGCTGCGCACGTGGGAAAAAAATTGGAGGCCACGGCTGGAGTAGGGATCGAACCGCGGCCTGCGGAGTGAAGGCTGCGCCAGCTAGCCAACTCGCCGAATGACCCGTGTTGGCATGTGGCTCACCTTTTTTTGTTTTTAAAGATTAATTTCATATGAACGGTCGGATCTTGCTGGACGAAGCGATCGGATGGCCAGAGACTGCCGGGCGACGTGGCGACGGGAGGACAGGTGCGCGGGCGAGGGGGCGACGTGGACGGAACAGGAAGCAGCCTGTTGGTGCCTTGTTATATAACATTGATTCTTAAAGTTCTTAGAACATTGTTGTACGTTTTTATGGGTGCATAGACTGTAGACCCGCCCTAAATCTTATTTCACCCCGATCGAGGCCACAGAATACTGGCACATACATCCGACAAGAAGGATCTCTACCCTCTTTACTGGACAAGATGAAAAGAAATGTGCATATGGCACAGCTAGTACGGCCAATATACATGCATGCATGCATGACCGAAGAAAAATGTATCCTTCCACCGCTGAAAAATAATTATCTCCTTGACCAATTCACCGGGAAAGCGTCTCCCACCTCGATTGGTTAGCTTAGCTCCGTCGATGCATGTTGTCCGTGAAGCATGGATAGTAGAAACAATCAACAAGGTAGAGCAGTATGGCTAGTGCGCATGCCAATCGATATATATGACGTGCCAAGCAGCACCAAACGATTGAATTGACCCCTAGCAACCTAGCATTTTTAGTGGACCAAAAGCAAAGCAAATGTGTCTTAGCAGTGTTGAAATATGATTCGAATTCTAACGTTAGTTTTGTGGGGACGCCTAGAGGGCCCACGATTCGGTCATGGTAATTAGCGGATTTGTTTCCGTATTTGACTGCAGTCAGTTTTGTCCATCCTATATATACCTCTTGTAAGCCGCATGGGTTTTTTTTTGCAAGGGTTTTCCACGTAAAAATTTTGTCTCGTGTTTAAACTTTGGTTTGCTATATTTGCTAACAAGTGGTATGAGAGTAAGACACGAGATCAGATTGAAAAAAATTTAGGATTTGTGGCGGCGGCGGTTTTCCATGGTGGCGTGTTCCGATGGCAGCAACGCAATTTATTTTCGGGATCCGCGGTGACTGTCATCAGCGGCAAGATCTACGCGTCTCAGCGTTCTCATCGACGTCGACACGGTGCGCTGCACTGTTGTCGTGTTCTTCAATTTGGCCAGAGTCGAATTTGGCTTCCCTGCTCCCGGTCCCTGCTCCCTCCCGTGCTCCCTCCTCATATGTGTGCTGTACTCCGGGCCCCACTTGCTTGCTTTTTACCTTGCTCCCCCAATGCGAAGCTACCACGTCTCGGGAGCACGGGAGGGAGCATGCCCGGGAGCAGGGAAGCTTCATTCGCCAGAGTCGTGTCTCACGTCGCCATCGGAAAGAAAAAAATCATTGCACCGTCCAGCCATCAGGAAGAAAAATCACTTCCTCGTTTTTCGTGCAAAAGGCATCTGACTTCCTCGATCAGGAACAAAGAAAAATTTCCATATTTATTTTCTACCCATATTTTGCTTGGTGCACTGATCGGTATATGATATTCCTCGTACCAAGATAGTTGCTGTTTTTTGTTTTGTGCTTTGCAGATCGGTATACGATATTCCTCATGGCGTCAATGGAGTATGATTTGCCCCTATTGGATCTTGATACGAGATTTTCTCTCTGACAAGTTAAGATGAAGACAGTTTTGGCGCATACTGATATGCATGATGCACTCGACAGCTTTGGAAAGAAAGATTAAAAAATATGGACAGATGATGAGAAAAGGAAAGATCGTAAGGCTATGTCACAAATTCATCTTCATTTATCCAATAATATTTTGCAAGAAGTGTTGCAGAAAAAATCTGTTGTTGCCTTATGGTTAAAGTTGGAATCGATATGTATGTCCAAGGATCTAACCAGCAAGATACATATGAAGATGAAACTTTTCACACACAAATTGCAAGAAGGTGGTTCGATTTTGAACCATATATCGGTCTTTAAGGAGATCATTGCTGATTTACAGTCTTTGGAGATAAAATATGATGAAGAAGATTTAGATTACTTCTTTTATGCTCGCTGCCTAGTTCCTTTTCAAACTTTCGAGATACCATATTATATAGCCGTGATGAATTAACCGTGAATGAAGTTTATTAGGCCCTTCAACAGAAAGAAAAGATGAAACAGATGGCACACTCGGAAGAGTCCACCCCCACTACAGAAGCTATGTCTGTTCGTGGCAAATCTGAGCAGAAGACACCTAACAACAACAACAACAACAACAACAGAGGAGAAAGTCAGAATAACAGGGGTTGTTCGAAGTCTAGAGGCAAAGAAAAGTTATACAGGTATTGTAAGAAGAATAATCATGAAATTTCTAAATGTTGGAAATTACAGAACAAAGAAAAGAGGTACGGTACATACCGACCTAAGCCTAAATCCGACGATGGTAAGGCCTCTGTTGCTTCTGATGCTAGTTCCGACCAGGGTGATGCTCTTATTGCTTTTGCTGGTTGTGTCTCAATGGATGCTGAGTGAACACTTGACTCTGCATGTTCTTATCATATGTGCGCTAATAAAGATTGGTTTAGTGCTTATGATTTTGTGCAGATTGGAGGAGTTGTGCGGATGGGAGATAACACCGCATGTGAGATTGTATGCATCAGCTCTGTTCAAATCAGGATGCATGTTGGCATGACAAGGACTTTGACATATGTGAGACACGTCCCAGCTCTGGCCAGGAACCTCATCTCGCTTAGTACCCTCGACCTCAAAGGGTACAAGTACTCCGCTTCAGGTGGAGTGTTGAAGGTATCGAAAGGTTCTCTCATAATTATGAAGGTGATATAAAATCTGCAAATTTATATGTTCCTGAGGTAATACAATCACCGGCATTGTTGCTGTTATTTTCGCTGCTGCTGCTTCTGATAATTCCAATGATACTAAATTTTGGCATATGGGCCTTGGACATATGAGTGAACTGGAAGAATTGATTAAGAGATGACTTATTGATGGGTGCAACATTGATAAGTTGGAGTTTTGTGAGCACTGCATATTTGATAAGCACAAAAGGGTAAAAGTTCAACACTTCCACTCATATAACAAAGGCTATATTGGATTATGTGCATGCTGATTTATGGGGACCATCTCGTAAATATTCTCTTGGTGGTGCTCGCTATATGTTGGCAACCATTGATGATTACATCAGAAAAGTGTGGCCTTATTTCTTGAAACATAAATATGATGCTTTTTTTGTTTTTAAAGATTGGAAAGTTATGGTAGAAAGACAGACTGAAAGGAAGGTAAAATTCCTTCGTACTAATAATGGGATGGAATTCTGTTCACGTGTGTTTAAGTTTTATTGCAGAAGAGAAGGCATTGTCAGGCATTACACCATTCCGTACACTTCTCAACAGAACGGTGCAGCTGAGCACATGAACATGCCCATTATCTCCAAGACTCGTTGTTTGTTGTCCAATGCTGGCCTAGACAGACGCTTTTGGGCTGAGGCAGCCTCCACCACCTGCTACCTGATAAATCGGTCACCCTTTAGAGCTCTCAACAAGAAGACTCCCATTGAGGTATGGTCTGACACACCTGCTGATTATTCACAGTTGAGAGTAATTGGTTGCACTGCATATGCACATGCTAATAATGGAAAACTTGAACTTAGAGCAGTTAAGTGCGTATTTCTTGATTATGGTTCAGGAGTAAAGGAATATAAGTTATGAAATCCTGAAACTAAAAAGATTTTAATGAGTAGAAGTGTTGTTTTTAATGAATGTGTTAAGTTTTATAAGAATCTGTCTACTAATGTATCTGATGAAGGACAACAGAAAGTAAGTGTGCAGGTGGAGCATTTGAATAATGGAGATCATGTAATTGATAATGATGATATTGTTGTTCAAACTACACAGGTTTCTGATATTATTTCCTTTGTTGATGACTTACCTGCTATTGAGCATCTCCTGCTGTGTAGCCTCCATAGCACTCCATTGCAGTTGATAGACCAAGGAGGAACATTGTTCGTCCTACTCGTCTGATTGAAAGTGTAATTTTCCTGGTTATGCCCCAAGCTGTGTAGAAGAGGTGGAAGGTAATGCAGAGCCTTCTACTTATACTGAAGCAATTATCTCTAATGATCGCGACAAGTGGATTTCCAGCATGCAAGAGGAGATGCAATCACTTGAGAAGAATGACACTTGGGAAAATTGTTCGTTTTCCCAACGAAAAGAAGACCGTTCGCTGCAAATGGATCTTCAAAGGAAAGGAATGTGTGTCTCCAAAGGAACCTGTCGGGGATAAAATTACGGCCCATGGCCATGGCCCACTCCCTGACGGCCCAATCGAACAGCCTACCAGGGCCCAGCTCTCTGGAAGGTTCTATCAGGCCCATGTGCATCTTGCCGAACAGCTTCTTGGTCGGCACGGTGCGTAACGGCCTATGATTCATGTTTGAGTCCGACTCGAACAAGAGTTCTGCACGGCTGCGTGAAGACCCGGACGTGGTTTCCCGGATTGGATTAGGAGTCGTGATCCCCAAGATTAGGAGCTTATCTTATCTACCGTAGGTTGTATTTGGCATGTATGAGTTCGTTACGATCTCGTAGTTAGCCCGACCCGATATTCCTTGGTAGGTCGGTTTGCTCCGTACTATATAAACAGGGCCCCTACGGCGTTTAGAGGGACCCTTAGCAGATAGATTTTCGCATACTACTCGCCGAGACCTGCTGATCTCGCCGAGTTCCACCTTGTAATCCTCTTTGATATAAAGAAAGGCTGGACGTAGGGCTATTATCTCTCCTGAGAGGCCTGAACCAGGATAAAAACCCCTGTCTCCTGTTCGTTGCTGTTCGTGGTTGTTCGGCGTGTCTCCTATCTCCTCCTTGAAGAACCTTGGTTGACTTGGGTCAATATCCCAACCGTCGGCAGAACCCATGATATTTAAGGTAAGGTTAGCTACTAAAGGCTTCTGTCGGATATCAGGTATTGATTACAATGATGTTCTCTCTCCGGTTGTGAAACATAGTTCCATTCGTACATTTTTTAGTGTTGTGACTATGCGTGATGTTGAGCTTGAGCAGTTAGATGTAAAGACTGTATTTTTATATGGTGAACTGGATGAAGAAATTTCTATGGACCAACCTAAAGGTTTCATTGTTCCCGGTGAAGAAAATTTGGTTTGTAAGATAAAAAAAATCTCTTTATGGTCTAAAGGTAACTCATATATGAACCCATTCGTAGATATAAAGCCATAATTTCCACACAAACGATAAGATTAAAAATTTTGAAAAATAAAATTTTTATTCCATAACTGTCTTGCATACAAGCATCATTCCTTAACATAACCATAATCGATGCACATTACAAGATAATAAATACATATACATATCTATATACTACAACTTTCTTTCTTCTTTTCTTTTCTCATCATATCTTTCCTATCTAATATTCCGGGGCTTTATTTCGGTCCAAGTCTTCATCAAGCTATCTCCAGACTCCAACCATCCTCCAGTTTATATGCACAACACGAGCTCACAAAATAAATTATAATATGATAAAGTAAATAAATCCATGATCAGTGAATTAGCCAATAAAAAAATTAACTAGCAGTAATGAAAATGGCTAGGCCGTCAGAGTTTTAGTAGCAAGGTGATCATCGGGACACCAGGCCGTTCGTGCCAACCGGTCTCCCTCACAGCTACCTTATCATCATCCGACAAATAACACCCTCCTAACATGCCAAACAACCATCCCAGATCGATGGCAGCAATACAACGTATGCCCAGTATTAAAAAAGAGCATAGGGAGATGTAACATAGCAGTAGCCTCTTTAAAACACCACCCACAACCATATAGAACAAACCCAAACAACAGCCAATAGAGCAGCAAACAGCCAAGCAAGAAGCTGCATGCACAGCCATATAAGGGCCACCATAGAAGATCAATGCTCCCCACATACCAGCCAACTTGCCCACAGGTTTCCACAACAGGAAACTACCCAAAAGGGACTATATATCCAGCCGTAGAAAGCCCTGGTTAGCTTCTTCAGAACCACACAGTTGCAAGGTAAGTCCATCCACAACAAAGGTAGAGGATAGAGCAAGGAGGGAGCTAAAAGGGACAAGGAGAAGGGCCATTGCTGCTGCCCCAATGTTGGTGATATGCCCTAGAGACAATCATGTGAGATAATTGTATCATACGTCTATGTTCATGTACTTATGAGTTCCCTGAATAAATATCATTGCTTTGTTCATTAAGTATAACATAATTGTGAAACACATTGTCGATATGACATTATTCTAAACGATCCCTGGTCACATATCATTATTTGGAACAATAATGATTTGACCAGCACATGTATTGATTGATGGTAACGTTTCACGTATTATTTATATGGAGATATCAAATCAATAATGTGGGCATATGTTAGAGAACATGGGGTTGGATAGACCCGCTCCGACACACTGTTGAGATAGCTATATGTTGCCAAGTCGGCGTTTGTTCCAGAAGGCAGTGGGTAAAAGGAGGTGGACTCGTCGAGCGGTTTGACATGAGCTGTGGTATTATGGTTTGGGGAGGAGCGCCCATAATCAGAACTCCACAGATGTAGGTGAAAGCTGAACTACATTACCAAACATTGTGTCTTCTGGTATTGTTCGTGATCTTGCATTGGCGCATATCATAGCCAGTGGTATCAGAGCCATGGTCGATAACCCGGACATCTCCTAGAGATCGCACGGTGTAGGACAGATAGTCCGATGTGTGATGGGTGAGATTGTTGGGTTTAGTTGCACATCGGATATTGGTGATGAGTGAGCACAACTTAATTAAAAGGCGCAGGCACCCCTCTCCCACCAGGCTAGTCTTTTGGGCTAAGTTGAGGCCATGACCTGGGTTGTGATTCCAGTTGGGCCAATAGATGTGGGTACCTGGGCCCGAGACCAGGTGTTGGTCTCGGGGGGAGCCGGATCACTGGGTTCAAGAGATGGGCCGGATGACAGCGGGCTCTAACAAGTGGTATCAGAGCTTGGTTGGCGAGATTGACCATACGAAAGATTTTGGAGGAGACACGAGGATCATACATACATGGGTGCCACGGAAAACACCTCATCGGCGAAAGATGGAGCATGTCGGCGATCAACGATTCGGTCGGTGGTGTCGAACACTTTGGGAAGGAGGCTCGAACTGTTCGATGTGTTACTGTTAGCGGGGATCTACCAAGGTCGAGTGATCGGAGGCCAACAAAGTAGCCGGCGAGGTCAGCAGGAGACGACGACAACCTCGGCATTCGCGATCAGACCGGCAGGCGCGGAAATATGCCGGATAGATCGGAACTGCGAGAGCAATGATGTAAGTTCAAGCCTCCCATGGGCTAATTGATTTTGGTAATTGATGGCAACTAGGCCGTACAGCTGGAACGCCAAGGATAAGGACCTTTGTTTTATAGTTCTTCTATTTTCCTTGTGTGCGTCTTTGGCTCGACTTCATCTCTCTGGTTGCAGGGTCCCACTGAGCACAGGTGATGGGGGTTCCGAGAGTGCCAGGTGTTAGCCTTTAGCGAACCATCTAGAGCTGTCCAGGGTTTCGTAGCCGCCAAGTTTCAAAGCCAGATATTTTCTGTGGGCGCGAAAATTCCCGACTAAGTGTCCAACTATACCTGCCAAGTCCACAAATCGACAAAAGTGTCTGGACCCAAGACGTGGCAACGAAAGGGGGCGAAAGAGACTAAGTCCGAAGGGATATACGAAATTAGACACTGTCGGACGGCGTCCGACGCCTATCGGACGGGGTCCGACAGCGACGGTTCCCAGCGAACGAGCTCGAAAAACGGCTAAGGCCCAGGCGTCATCGCCCCTGTCGGACGGCGTCCGAAGCCCATCGGACGGCGTCCGATCAAGCTCAAAATTGGCCACCTAGCAGCGTCCGACGGGCACTGGACGGCGTCTGGTCAACGGGGAGAGGTCGCCCGCGTTCGTGGAGAGGTCGCCCGTGCTCGCCGAGGGGTCGCCGGTGCCGGGGAGAGGTCGCCCGCGTTCGTGGACAGGTAGCCCGCGTTCGTGGAGAGATCGCCCGCGCTCGGGGAGAGGTCGCCCATGCTCGGGGAGAGGTCGCCGATCGGTCAATTTGAATCTCGCGATTTAATCTAAGCCGTCCATTTCTAGGTTTTCGACTTGTGCCTATAAATAGGGGCTAGGAGCACGGGAGAAACTTGAGAGAGCCTCACCTAGCAGCCACCCCTTGCCCTTAGACACCAAGAGAGCTCCTCCCATGGTTCCCACCTCCACCTAGGGTTCCATGTGCTTGAGGGATTGAGAGAGAGAAGAAGAGAGGAAGAAGAAGAAGAAGGTGACCCTACCTCCTCTCATCCATCTCCAAGTTTTCCCCAACTCCCATGGTGTTCTTGCCCTAGTTTCATGGTGGGAGATAGAGGGAAGTGGTGAGAGACGATCTCCGATCTAGTGCTCTTGGGATTCCGTCGCCGGAGAGATTGTCGTCACGCCACGAGCTTCATCGACCGTATGACTACATCGACCGTGCCGCAAACCCATCATTCGTTGGTGGTCACCGCCTTGTGTAGGGGTGCATCCTCTCCATTCGTTGGAGTCCTCAAGTTTGCCGTGTGTCGGCGGCCATCTCCGTGTGTCGGGGGTGCCAAGGTATCCGTGTGTCGGATCCAAATCCTCCATGCGTTGGGGGTACCTCATATGTTGAGGTGAAATCCACCGTATGTCGGTGGTCGGTGCCGTGTGTCGGTGCTGCAGGTGTGAGGAGCTCGCGTGAGAGAACTCGCCTCCGTGTGAAGGTTTGGAGCTCGCCTACCATGTGTTGGTGAAGAGCTACCACGAGTGGATTGAGGGCTAGGGACGAAGGGTCCCGACTTCTCGTGTGAGAAGTTTCCTCAACGGAGACGTCGTGCTCATGTGTTGAGCATCGAACTTGATAAACAACTCGGTTTGCGTCTTCTCATCTCACTCGTTTACTTCCGCACATTGGATTGATCGCTTGCGTGTGAGTGCCATCGAGCCTCCTTGTAGTCGCTCGTGCTTATTGTGATCGCTTCCGCAACTAGGCTATAAATCTATCAATAGCTTGGGTTCCTAATTTGACTAATTAATGAAGCTAATGGAAAGAAGTAAAATTTGAAAGAGCCGATTCACCCCCCCTCTCGGCCTAGGATCCTTACAAGTGGTATCAAAGCTCGGGTCTCTAGTTGCTTAACCGCATAGAGATGGCCGACGGGGGTAGTGTAGCCGCCAATAGGATTTCTCTGTTTAATGGCACTAATTTTAGTTTTTGGAAGTTGGGCATGAAAGTGTTTCTCCAGGCCATGGGAATGGATGTTTGGAGGGTCGTAGAGTCTCCTCATGGTGTCACACTCACTAACAACATACCTGCCACACCCGCACAAAACAAACTCTTAGAGACCGATGCTAAGGCTATGAACGCTTTGTTTTGTGGTTTGAGTATGGAGGTCTTCGATAGAGTTAGCAATCTCACTAGTGCACACGAGATATGGATCACACTCATTGAGATTCACGAGGGCACTTCAGCTGTTAAGGAGGGTAGACTAGTGGTTGTCAAGAAGCGTTATGATCAGTTCAGAATGCTTCCAAATGAAAATGTCAATGCTATGTTTACTCGGCTTAACCCCATCCTTAACGAGCTTAAGGGGCTCGGTCACACTGTTGCAAATGATGAAGTGTGCAGGAAAATGCTGCGGATTCTCCCCAAGAAGGACTACCGAGACATCATCACCTACCTCACCAACAGTGGTGATGTGGAGAAACTGGCTCCCACAGCTTTACTTAGCAAGATCACCGCGCACGAGATGATGCTCCTCAATGATCATGAGGATTCTCCTGCTCCAGCAAAGAATCAAGTGGTTGCTCTCAAGGCCAGTGGATCCAAGCAAAGTGGTCTCAAGTCAAGTCAAACTGAGGACAGTGGTGAGATGACATGGAATGAGCTCGAGGAGGGCTTCCAACACTTCGGCCTGTTCATGAAGAAAGCTAGCCAATTCATGAGCAGAAATGGCTATGGAGGCAAGAAGAGGATGAGCAGAAACACTCATGCATCATATCGATGCTATGAGTGTCAGGAGAAGGGGAACATCGCCTCTATGTGTCCCCAGAAGGGCAACACCAAGTACAAGGACAAAGGAAAGGAGAAGGGCGATGGCGAGAAGCCGAGGCACAATGACAACAAGAAGAAGAATTCCCAGAAGTCAGGGTTCAAGGGTCGCTCCTCACAAGGCAAGAGGCTAGCCTTTGTAGGAGAATGGGTGACCGATGACAGCTCCAGTGACACGTCAGCTTCAGGAGATGAGGAGGAGTCAGCTGATCAAGGATTGGCCACCATGGCGATAGCTGAGTCTGTGCCACCTCCTCCAGCTTTCACACCAAGATGTTTCACGGTGGTCGCTGAGTCTCGAGAGTGGTACTCTGATGATGATGGAGTTTCTTCTACTACTTCCTCTACATCGGCAAAGGCTTCACCGACTCCTGCTGGCACTTCCAAGTGTCTGATGGCTCGACCTAGTGGCGAGGTGAGCGACTCTGGTTCTGACTCTGATGTGGATGTCGAAGGCATGCGTGATTGTCTTAGGGAAGCTTGTGAGCACTATAAGCATGAGACACTAAAGAACCTAGAGCTTGGTAAAACCTTGATTGCATTGCAAACTAAGTGCAAAAATCTTGTGACTAGATGTGATAGCTTAGAGTCTGAGCATGACACTTTGCTAGGTTCTAACAAAAATCTGTCATCTAAGTGCAATGTGCTAGAACAAGAGCGCGATGCTTTGAATGAATCTCTAGATGATCTCATGATTACTTATCATGCACTTAGGGAGAACCATGAAACACTTCTGGCTAAGAATGATGAGTTGGTTGCTTTGCCTTTTGCTCAACTAATTGATACTACTCCTATTGATGCTGTGGATGTTGCTTGTGCTATGTCTGTTCCTTCTGTTGTCATTGGACCTGTTGTCGACTTGACTCTTGCTTGTCCTGAAGTTGCCCATGATTGCACTGTGTTGGCTTCCACTTCTAACGGTTCCTCTAGCAACACACTAATGTGTACCCCTGATAACTGTAAATTTGCACTAGCAGCTAGGGAGCTTGCTATCGAAAATGCTGAGTTGAAATCAAAACTTGAGAAATTTGATAAGGGGCTTGGGAAGTGTTATGAGGGTAGCTTGGCCCTGGACAAGATGCTCAAGGAACAACGAAAACCCTCCCAAAAGGGTGGCTTGGGTTTTACCCCAGAGAAGCCAAAAGGGAGGAAGAAATTAAGTGTTCCTCGAGTATCTACCATGAGGCAAAGTTACTATCATACCTATCCTAAGAAGAGACACGGTAACAAATTGCACACTAGCAACAATGTTTCTAGGATGCACAGTGGGCACAACACGTGGCATAATCCTAGGTACAACACTTGGAATGGTCCTAGTTTCTACAATAACTGGCAAGGTCCTAGGTACCACAACACTTGGCAATCACCTAGGCAAAATTTCTGGAATGGTCCTCCTAGGCACAAGTACAACATTGGTAGGACACATTCTCCTAGGAACCAAAACTGCAACACTCCAAATCACACACAGTCAAGATTCCCAAGAGCGCATACTGAGCTGTATGATCGCTACATGCTAAAGAGAAATTCCCAAGGTAGAGTGACGGCTAGATTTGTTGGGCTCAAGTCTGAGAATGAGTACAAGGCACATGTTTGGGTGCCCAAGTCATTGATTGATCGTTTTGCTCTTAGTGTTTCTGGTTTGAAGGCTAACCCTCGGGGACCTCCTGTGTGGGTCCCTGAGTCACATAAGTGATATTCTCATAGCAGGTGAACTACCGGAGTGGAGGGTGCCATTGGATCATCGACAGTGGGTGCACTCAACACATGACCGGCAACTCCCGGTTGTTCACCTCAATAGGGGAGGAAGGCAAGATTCCCCCCAAGGTCACTTTTGGAGATGGAAGCAAGAGCAAGGTTCTGGGAGTTGGAAAGGTAGCAATTTCTTCAAATCTTTCAATTGACAATGTGCTACTAGTGAAAACTTTGAGCTATAATCTCCTCTCTGTTGCCTAAATATGTGATTTGGGGTTCCATTGTAATTTCTCACCTGAGGGCATGTTGGTTTTGGACAAAAATAAAAACTTGTGTTCAAAGGCTTTCGGTTTGAAAATTTGTTTCCTGTGAACTTTGATGGGCCTGCCGCATCTGTCTCGACTTGCCTTGTCGCCAAAGTCTCACTTGGTTGGCTTTGGCATAGGTGTCTTGGACAAGTCGGCACGGCAAACTTGAAGAAATTTTTCAAAAATGAGTTGATTCTTGGGGTGCAAGAGGTGATATTCGAGAAAGACAAGCTTTGCAGTGCCTGTCAGGCCGGCAAGCAAGTGGCAAGCTCCCATCCTGCCAAGAATGTCATGTCTACATCTCGACCTCTCGAGCTTTTACATATGGATCTTTTTGGACCAACTACCTATGTGAGTATCGGGGGAAATCTTTATTGCTTGGTCATTGTTGATGACTTCTCCCGATACACTTGGGTTTTCTTTCTACCTGACAAAACTCCAACTGGAGATGTTTTCAAAAAGTTTGTAAAGAAAACCCAAAATGTTTTTGATTGTACCCTCAAGAAGGTGAGAAGTGATAATGGAACGGAGTTCACTAATACTTCTGTTGAGCTGTTCTATGATGAGCTAGGGATTGATCACCAGTTCTCAGCCACCTACACTCCTCAGCAAAATGGGGTGGTCGAGAGGAAGAACAGAACGCTCATTGAGATGGCGAGGACAATGTTAGATGAATACAAGACTTCACATCTGTTCTGGGCTGAAGCAATCAACACAGCCTGTCACTGCATCAACAGGCTGTATCTTCACAAGCTCCTGAAGAAGACGTCCTACGAGCTGCTAGTGGGAAGACGACCAAATATCTCCTACTTCAGGGTCTTTGGCTGCAAGGTATACATCAAAAAGAAGCGGGAGCACTTGGACAAGTTCCAGAGCAGAGTTGACACAGGAGTCTTCTTGGGGTACTCAGCCAGAGGGTCTTCTTTCAGGGTGTACAATGAGGGCAGTGGTCAAATTGAGGAGACCTGTGATGTGAAGTTCGATGAATCAAATGGGAGTCAAGGAGAGCATGAAAATCTGGATGATGTGGATGGTGAGCAGTTGGCAAGAGCAGTGGAGAATATGCCAGCTGGTGATGTCAGGCCAGTAGAGGTTCAGAGGGAGACCGAGATGGTTCCACCACCTCTCACACCTGAACCAGTGCCAGACTCAGGGGGAGCATTGCCTCAAGATAGCTCAAGTGTGGAGCCGCCCAGAGGCAGACACCAGAGCGAGATGCAGAGTCAGCCGAGCTACCACCTCAATTGATCAAGACCCATCACACCATAGCCCGTGATCATCCAGCTGATCAAGTGATAGGGGACTTGACTCAAGGTGTGCAAACAAGGTCAACGACAGCCAGCGTCAGTGAGGTCAGTGGTTTGGCAAGTTTCTATGAGCACACGGCATTTGTGTCTGAGTTTGAGCCAAAGAAAGTGGAAGAGGCTTTGAGCGATCCAGACTGGATCAATGCGATGCATGAGGAGATGAATAATTTTGAGAGGAACCAGGTCTGGACGCTGGTTGAGAGGCCAAAGGACCACAATGTGATTGGCACCAAGTAGGTATTCAAGAACAAGCAAGATGAACTTGGAGTGGTGGTGCGCAACAAGGCGAGACTTGTGGCTCAGGGCTTCACACAGATCGAGGGTATAGACTGCGGAGACACCTATGCCCCCGTGGCCCGTCTGGATGCTATTAGACTGCTTGTGGCGTTCTCTACGTGCCACAACATCATTCTCAAGCAGATGGATGTGAAGAGTGCTTTCCTCAACGGGTACATAGGAGAGCTAGTGTATGTGGAGCAGCCTCCGGGGTTTGAGGACCCACAGCGCCCTGATCATGTATACAAACTGTCAAAGGCTTTATATGGTCTCAAGCAAGCACCCAGGGCATGGTATGAAAGGCTGAGGGACTTCCTCATCGGCAAGGGATTCACGGTTGGAAGGGTTGACACGACACTATTCACTAAGGTGGTAAATGGAGATCTGTTCCTGTGCCAGGTGTATGTGGATGACATCATCTTTGGCAGCACAAATGAGTCCCTGGTCACAGAGTTTAGCGACATGATGAGTAAGAAGTTCGAGATGTCGATGATGGGAGAGTTGAATTTCTTCTTGGGATTTCAAATCAAGCAACTCAAGACCGGGACATTCATATGCCAAGAGAAGTACATCTACGACCTCCTCAATCGCTTCGACATGAGTGACTGCAAGCCGATCCGGACACCAATGGGGACGAACTGCCACCTCGACCTCGACAAAGAAGGTAAATATGTCGACCAAAAGTTTTACCGTTCCATGATCGGTGCTTTGCTCTACTTGACTGCATCTAGGCCGGATATCATGTTTAGTGTGTGCATGTGCGCTAGATTTCAAGCCTCCCCTAGAGAAATGCATATGACTGCTGTGAAACGAATACTTAGATACCTGAAACACACACCTAGCATAGGCCTTTGGTTCCCGAAGGGTGCGCGGTTTGAGCTCCTAGGCTATTCTGACTCAGATTATGCCGGGTGCAAGATCGATCGCAAGAGCACTTCCGGGGTATGTCACTTTTTGGGTAGGTGTCTTGTGTCATGGGCGTCAAAGAAACAGAACTCCGTGGCGCTATCTACCACTGAGGCTGAGTATATAGCGGTAGGGAGTTGTTGTGCACAGTTGCTTTACTTGACACAGTCACTGTTTGACTTTGGGCTAAAACTTGACTATGTGCCTCTTCTATGCGACAACGAGAGCGCGGTGAAAATAGCGTGCAACCCGGTCCAACACTCACGGACCAAGCATATTGATGTCCGTCACCATTTCCTTCGGGATCATGTGACAAAGGGCAACATTGTGCTTGAGCACGTGCGGACAGAAGACCAGCTTGCCGACATATTCACCAAGCCACTCGATGAGGCACGATTTTGCAAATTGAGAAATGAGTTGAACATCTTAGATAAGTCAAACATTGCCTGAGTTGTTCGTGTGGCTATATCATTCATCGCAAATCTTTTGAAGCCAGTTTGAACATTTAGGTGCTTTGCTTGTTATACTGGATGTTATTTATTGCCCATATGTTCATTACATGATATTAATAGCTATAGCATGTGTTTACCTTGTCACATGCTCAACTTGTGCTTAACTCAATATATCATGCAATTGAAAACCATGAGCATGTGTTAGGAGGACTATAGCTTCTAGTCTCATTTGATTGCTCTGAACTCTCTGGTTGATCATGTGCCTCTAACTCTAGATTGTGTCTTTTCATTTTACACATATTTCTACTTCGCTAAATTGAGCAATTTTTGAGAAAATGTTGAGCCAAATTTACAAAATGTGCTAAAATAGGTCTTATATGTCTCACCAATGCCTCCTCGATGAGATAGCTTGTTATTGCACTAGACATGAACTTAGGGGGAGTTTTGGATAACCAAGACGTTCATCTTCAGTGTCATGCTGGGTGGCGTCGCCTATGGTTAGAGACATGAAAATTTACGAAAATTTGTGAACTAACTCAAAATGAGCTCAATCAAAATGTGTAGTTTCAAATAGGCTTGGTGGTAGCATGAGTAGCTTGGAATACATTTTCTAGTGCTATGGCGCATCATGTGTCATCTTTGAGTTTTGGAGCAACTCTTGATACCTCTCGCTATTGTTCATCTTATACTTGCTCTAGGTCATAAATAACTTGAATCACACATTTAATAATTGTGCTTTAGTTGATCTTGTGAAATTGTGACCTTGAGATGGCTAGATTTTGAGTGTGATGAACTTATGGGCATACGTGCACTAGTACAACTTTCAAAGCGCTTCATTTGCTAATCCCATACTTTGTTACTTTCTGGTCATTGATGCCAAAGGGGGAGAAATTAGTGCAAATCCATGTTTTGGATATTATTAATGTTTTGGGGGTTTACAAGTGGTAGACTTAGGAGATGCTTTGCTCCTAGGATGAAAAATTAGGATGGAGATGCTTTGCTCCATGTGATGTGATGGTACTATCGTGTCTTACAAGTGGTATGCATTGATTTAGGGGGAGCTCATGTTTATGTGTACATTGCATTTTATTCGTTGGCTTAGTCTTTGGTATTGTGCTATGCTGTGATGCAAACCCATTGCACCAGAGATTGTATTTGTGCCTTATCATGTTGGATTTGCAGGTGTTGTCATCAATTACCAAAAAGGGGAAGATTGTAAGTTCAAGCCTCCCATGGGCTAATTGATTTTGGTAATTGATGGCAACTAGGCCGTACAGCTGGAACGCCAAGGATAAGGACCTTTGTTTTATAGTTCTTCTATTTTCCTTGTGTGCGTCTTTGGCTCGACTTCATCTCTCTGGTTGCAGGGTCCCACTGAGCATAGGTGATGGGGGTTCCGAGAGTGCCAGGTGTTAGCCTTTAGCGAACCATCTAGAGCTGTCCAGGGTTTCGTAGCCGCCAAGTTTCAAAGCCAGATATTTTCTGTGGGCGCGAAAATTCCTGACTAAGTGTCCAACTATACCTACCAAGTCCACAAATCGACAAAAGTGTCTGGACCCAAGACGTGGCAACGAAAGGGGGCGAGAGAGACTAAGTCCGAAGGGATATACGAAATTAGACACTGTCGGACGGCGTCCGACGCCTATCGGACGGGGTCCGACAGCGACGGTTCCCATCGGACGGCGTCCGATCAAGCTCAAAATTGGCCACCCAGCAGCGTCCAACGGGCACTGGACGGCGTTTGGTCAACGGGGAGAGGTCGCCCGCGTTCGTGGAGAGGTCGCCCGTGCTCGCCGAGGGGTCGCCGGTGCCGGGGAGAGGTCGCCCGCGTTCGTGGAGAGGTCGCCCGCGCTCGGGGAGAGGTCGCCGATCGGTCGATCTGAATCTCGCGATTTAATCTGAGCCGTCCATTTCTAGGTTTTCGACTTGTGCCTATAAATAGGGGCTAGGAGCACAGGAGAAACTTGAGAGAGCCTCACCTAGCAGCCACCCCTTGCCCTTAGACACCAAGAGAGCTCCTCCCATGGTTCCCACCTCCACCTAGGGTTCCATGTGCTTGAGGGATTGAGAGAGAGAAGACTAGAGGAAGAAGAAGAAGAAGGTGACCCTACCTCCTCTCTTCCATCTCCAAGTTTTCCCCAACTCCCATGGTGTTCTTGCCCTAGTTTCATGGTGGGAGATAGAGGGAAGTGGTGAGAGACGATCTCCGATCTAGTGCTCTTGGGATTCCGTCGCCGGAGAGATTGTCGTCACGCCACGAGCTTCATCGACCGTACGACTACATCAACCGTGCCGCAAACCCATCATTCGTTGGTGGTCACCGCCTTGTGTAGGGGTGCATCCTCTCCATTCGTTGGAGTCCTCAAGTCCGCCATGTGTCGGCGGCCATCTCCGTGTGTCGGGGGTGCCAAGGTATCCGTGTGTCGGATCCAAATCCTCCATGCGTTGGGGGTACCTCATATGTTGAGGTGAAATCCACCGTGTGTCGGTGGTCGGTGCCGTGTGTCGGTGCCGTGGGTGTGAGGAGCTCTCGCGTGTGAGAGAACTCGCCTCCGTGTGAAGGTTTGGAGCTCGCCTACCATGTGTTGGTGAAGAGCTACCACGAGTGGATTGAGGGCTAGGGACGAAAAGGTCCCGACTTCTCTGTGTGAGAAGTTTCCTCAACGGAGACGTAGGTGCTCATGTGTTGAGCACTGAACGTCGGTAAACAACTCGGTTTGCGTCTTCTCATCTCACTCGCTTTACTTCGCACATTGGATTGATCGCTATGCGTGTGAGTGCCATCGAGCCTCCTTGTAGTCGCCGTGCTTATTGTGATCGCTCAAGAACTAGGCTATAAATCTATCGATAGCTTGGGTTCCTAATTTGACTAATTAATCAAGCTAATTGAAAGAAGTAAAATTTGAAAGAGCCGATTCACCCCCCTTCTCGGCCTAGGATCCTTACAAATGATGCAACCGGATGTTGCCCGGGACCCGCTGGATCACGACACTGGAGGCGAAGATGTGATGTGGATGCAGATGGCCGGGGTGTGGAATGTTTTACCTTGCACGGACGACGTGGTGCGCGGTGGCTGGTTGGGAAACCTGCTTGAGGGCAACCAGAGTTCGGGTACAAGGTTCACGCAAGACGCTGGAATGACTTCAAGGTGGAGAATGTGCGGATGGCGAGGGTGCAGAATGCTTTACCTTGCACGTAGGACGTGGTGAGCAGTGGCGGGCTGGGAAGCCTGCTTGAGGGCAACCAGGACCTTGTTTGTTTCAGATTAATGTTGAGTTGCGTTTTACTGTAGCAAATTTGTGACTCACTCAAAACACGTTTTAAAAAATTCAAAAAATTATAAAAAATATTTTGCGAAATCTAAGAAGAACT
Source organism: Raddia guianensis (assembly GCA_036346415.1). Taxonomy (NCBI): domain Eukaryota; kingdom Viridiplantae; phylum Streptophyta; class Magnoliopsida; order Poales; family Poaceae; genus Raddia; species Raddia guianensis. Next base: position 33,389,947 of record CM070535.1, read on the forward strand.
ATTTAAAACCCCACAAAAATAACTACAAAATATTACAATATTTGGCCTATACAAAAATAACAAATTTTCATTTAATTTAATTTAATCTGAAGCAAACAACGCCCAGAGTTCGGGTACAGGGTTCGTGCAAAATGCTGTAACGACTTCAAGGTGGAGAAGGTCATATTATATAAAGTGGAGTTCATTAGAACGAATTCAAGGTGGAGAAGGTCATATTCTCCATGGTGGAGTTTGTTAGGTTTTGTGTTGAATATGTGTACAAGTAGGTTATATGGACTCTGCGTTGTAATAGTCAGGGTTGGTTAGAGTTGGAGTCAGACTCTAGACAGGCCTCCACTATATAAAGGGAGGTAGCCCTGGTTTAACTAAGTCAACAACTTCATAATAGTATTATAGGCAAGCGGAGGTCAGCGGCTGGCATTTGGTTGTGACCTGGTCAGCCAGTGTGCCGCGGTATTATGATTTGGAGAGCAACGCCCATAATCAGAGTCTCGCAGATGTTGGTGAAAGCTGAACTGCATTAGCAAACATCGTGTCTGCTGTCGTCATTCATTATCTTGCATTGGCGAAAACTCTTAACACCCCCCAAAGACCCTCATATGTTTACATACTAAAAGTGCATCACACTTCGAGATGTCAGAATCCTTTTATTTCAAGTCTCCCGGATCAACGAACGGCGTATGCGGGCGGACGAAGGCAAACAGCGAGGACGCGCAGAGCCGTTGGATGCAGCGTACGCGCGCAGACGAACGGCATGGAAGGGCGGGCTGGAGCGACGAAGCGCAGGACGGCACGTGGCCAAAGACGTGTGGCACGCGGGCGAGGGCAACGCTAGCGCGTTGTATAATAAGATAGATATGAGCGGTAGTTGGCCGTTCGACGTCACCAGCCGCCGACGCTAGCTTGGCCGTCTTGTCTGTCCTGGGTTGCATGCATGCATACTGCGGTGCAGGAGCTGAAGAATCTTCTTTGCTGCACGCCTGCACGTACGACGACAAAGCTTCGTCCTCAAGACATGACCTGCGATCGACGTGGCAACTTCACGCCCAATGCTTATTAACTGATTGCAGCTTTGCAGGGGCAAGCTCTAGGTCTCTACTCTCTAGGAGGAATGGAGGATGTATATGAAAAGGTGGCGTCGGTTTGGACTATGCATGCGTATTGCGTACATATTAGCGCCCATGAGAAGGGATTGGAAAACGCAAATCGGCTTCTAAAAGTAGCTACTCCCTCCGATTCGTAACAACACGGCATTTTCAACGTTCACACGGTGTTCTCAATAAGGCTTTAACTATAAATTACTACTACAATTTATTTATAAAATTTATAAAATTACCGTATTGTATAAGTGTCCATATTGTATAAGTGTTTTTTAAAAAATCTAAATATATGATTTTTATTTGTCCAATACAAGTAGTTCAAAATATTTTTATAGATAAAATTTCAGAACTTTAACTTAGTATAAGTTTTTTGAGATAAGGAGTTGTGTCCAACGTTTGGCTGTTTCCACGACTGACGGCAGATTCATAAAAAAATCGCTTGATGAAAAAAAAACCCAGCATGCATGGTAACGAAGCAGGTCTCTGAGGGCAGTTCCAACCGATTGTTTCTTAAATCGTTTCAAAGAACATCCATGTCAAGTAGCAACTATCAGAGAAACGATGGTCGCAATGCAACATTTCTTTCTGTAAACCCCGCATCAACTTTCCAAATTTTCCACCTTCTCACTCCTGTGCTACATCTGAGACGAGCGACAGCAGTTCCAACGGCGAGCGAGACGAGTGCTAGTTCCGACGAGCGGCAGTGGCAGCGGTGAGGAGGCGGCGGCGGCGGCGCAAACTCCTGGACAAGCGCCGGTTTCGGCAGCGAGGCGGTTGTGGCGCGGCGCAGCGAGCTTTGTGGCAGGCCCGGCGAGCTCGGCGTCGGGCGTGGCGAGCTTCACGCTTGAAACACACCGTTAACCACATATTAACCCATAGATGAAATCATTCCTAGATATGAAACCACAACCATCCCATAACAATAGGCTTCAAACCGCGAGTAATAAAAATTTTATTACTTTTATTGCAATAACTGTCTCGGTTACAAATATCAATACCTTTACAATAATCAACATCAGCTGGTACATGATACAAGACAATAAAACAAAAATATACATATATTACATTTTATTTTTATACATATTCTTTCTATCTAATTTTTCTAGGGCCTTTTTGCCGATCCAACCCTTCGTGGTGCATATAGCTAAAACACAAATAATTGCACGGCAAATAATTAATAAAACCAAGGGTAGTAAATTAGCCAACTAAAAGTTAACTAGCATAAATGAAATAGTAGGCCGTCAGAATTCCAAGTAGCAATCTATTCCTCGGGACACCAGACCGTCCGAGGCCAGCCGGTCTCCCTCACAGCTATAGTTTCATCACTCGGCAAATTAAACAAACCTGAGTTTTCAAATGGTCATTCAAAGCAAATTCACCATTTTATATTACCCTGCTACTGTCCAGCATTAAAGGAAGGGTATAGAGAAGTGTATCATAGCAGCAATCGCTTGGGAAACCTAACCCACAGCCATATAGGACTGCTAGAGCAGCAAGGGCTCCTGCAAAGAGCTGCAATGCACATCAGTAAGTCAAGACAGCAGCCAAAGCACAGTGTCTTCCCTTAAGAAAACCACCCAGCCCATATTTTCCAAATCAGGAAACCACCTTTCATCCATCTAGCTACACATGGCAGCAAGAGGAGCACGCCCAAACCTCCTCCCAACAAGTTATAGCACAAGTAAAGAGTTATCCATACCTAGCCACCAGTCCTCACCTCCCCCACTTACCTTCTTTAGTAAGGACAACAACCTTCCTCTCAAACCAGCCACCCAAAAACCTAGGAGGAAGGCCTAGTGAGCAGATGGAGTAGATGCAAGTGCAGAGGAGCTAGACGGGAGCACAGCCTGCATCCAGGAGCAAGGAGGAGAAGGGCAGCAAGGCAAGCCATCTAATCAGCTCAAATCCAGAAAAAGGTAGTCTGATAAGCCACAAGACAAATCAACCACTCCAGGTAAATGTTCATGCTAAGGCATCAATGTAGATAAGTTACAAGAGTACAAATACATGCTCACATTCAGCATGCATGCATTCAATTCCCCTTAGGTTCTCTATTGCCTAGCATTGTCAAGCCATAACCAGGGAATGCAGCACTCCTACACCTGTCATTCTCTCTATAGCAATATCAATTAAAGGGGCAAAAGCATCCCCGATCCAGTACTGAGATTCCGAGCTACGACAGAGTGGTTGCCCGGCACGCACCCTCAGAAACAGCTGCATGTTCCCTGGCGCATGAGCCATTTCTAATCACCGCATGCAGCCATCCTACCCTTATCGAAGCCCCATACCAAGCATGGCCCCAGATCATCACCATGAGTGATGAGCACATTGCTACATCGGATACACCCATGGGATCAATGACCAAAGTCCTTCCAAGTGACCCGCGACCTTTGATCTTCATGCAAGGGCAAAACACACGAGCCAGTGCGCGACAAGTTAATTATCAGGTAAACTCGTTTCTTTGGTTAAATAATTATAATTATGAGAATAGACCGCTGCCTAATAATATTCTTATACTTAGGAACATGGGCATGCACCAGCTTGGAGGCATTAAATCACCAACAAGAGCAATAAAGCATAGTGGGAATGCAAAGTGATTCCACTCGGCCATCAATGACCAGTCTGAATTAAAAACGGCCTAGAGAATGCAAACGGACTCCGATTGGAACGTGTGAGCACTCATTGGAAAGATAACTTCGCCATCTTTCCAACGGATCCTATCGCAGCATCAAATTCCAAGTGAGCTGGCCGCAGCAGTCAAAAACATCTCGCGAATAGAACAGTCTTTTGCTCTTCTTGGGTGCTGCGTCACCTTTAATTTGGGCTAAGTCCCCATGTATTCCTGCTGCGTGAGAGCACCTTCTAGAGTCATCTCCCCTCTCTATATATAGGACAAGCCTCTCCCTTTTCTCCTTAGGTTTTGTTCATTTGTTGTTTGTCTTCCAGAATGGAGAAACACTCTCGAAATCCCTAGTGTCGGTGACCTATCGATTCGAGCTTCGAACCTCGATTCGAGTGTATGCTTTATCCTTGTTCTTGCGAGTTCTTCGATTGCTTGCAAGGATAGACCTTCGTGGTCAGGTCATCCGGGCTTTGGCACGGTTGATAACAATCAGGAGTGTGGTTTAGCGATTGCGGGCACTTATCCTTGCGTGGTTCGTAGCCGGATCGTCAAAGTCATCCTCCGCCAAATCGAAGTTATCCAACTCACCGGAAGATCGGGAACCCGAGAGCGCATCATTTGGTATCAGAGCACATTGCTACATCGGATACACCCATGGGATCAATGACCAAAGTCCTTCCAAGTGACCCGCGACCTTTGATCTTCATGCAAGGGCAAAACACACGAGCCAGTGCGCGACAAGTTAATTATCAGGTAAACTCGTTTCTTTGGTTAAATAATTATAATTATGAGAATAGACCGCTGCCTAATAATATTCTTATACTTAGGAACATGGGCATGCACCAGCTTGGAGGCATTAAATCACCAACAAGAGCAATAAAGCATAGTGGGAATGCAAAGTGATTCCACTCGGCCATCAATGACCAGTCTGAATTAAAAACGGCCTAGAGAATGCAAACGGACTCCGATTGGAACGTGTGAGCACTCATTGGAAAGATAACTTCGCCATCTTTCCAACGGATCCTATCGCAGCATCAAATTCCAATTGAGCTGGCCGCAGCAGTCAAAAACATCTCGCGAACAGAACAGTCTTTTGCTCTTCTTGGGTGCTGCGTCACCTTTAATTTGGGCTAAGTCCCCATGTATTCCTGCTGCGTGAGAGCACCTTCTAGAGTCATCTCCCCTCTCTATATATAGGACAAGCCTCTCCTTTTCTCCTTAGGTTTTGTTCATTTGTTGTTTGTCTTCCGAATGGAGAAACACTCGAAATCCCTAGTGTCGGTGACCTATCGATTCCGAGCTTCGTAACCTCGATTCAGTGTATGCTTTATCCTTGTTCTTGCGAGTTCTTCGATTGCTTGCAAGGATAGACCTTCGTGGTCAGGTCATCCGGGCTTTGGCACGGTTGATAACAATCAGGAGTGTGGTTTAGCGATTGCGGGCACTTATCCTTGCGTGGTTCGTAGCCGGATCGTCAAAGTCATCCTCCGCCCAAATCGAAGTTATCCAACTCACCGGAAGATCGGGAACCCGAGAGCGCATCAATGAGCACTTCCCAAAAATATCTCCAATTCGTATCCGGCTCAATCACCCCAAAATCCTCACACACATCACATAGGTAAAGAACAACCATATACTAACTCAAGCAATCATCAGCAGTGAGCTAATTAGAATTAATCAGAAGGGGAGGGATTCAGAGCTATGGTTAGGAGGAAGGGGTTGAGATCTAAAAACCAAAGGGAAGACAGGAGAGTAGCCGCCACCGTCGCGGGCTTGGCATGCCTTGGGCACGGCCGGCCACGGCCGCCGTTCTAGCCATCGAAGCTGTTGCCGACGGGGGCTTGGCAAGCCTCGGGCACGGCCCGGCCATGACTGCCGCCCCAGCCACTGCAGCCGCTGTCGTCTCGGGCTCGGTAGGCCTCGGGCAGGGCTGGCTACCGCCGCTGTCCTTGCCGAGGGAGCCGCCGCCACCGCCGCGGGCTCAGCAGGCCTAGGGCAAGGCTGGCCATAGCTACCGTCCCAGTCGTTGGACCCGCCGCCGCCAAGGGCTTGGCTGGCCACGGGCACAACCTCACCTTGAGCCAGCCTCTCCGATCGCATGGCACACATCAAGCAGCAAGGGCTCTACCGATCCGTATCTGCCACGCCACTGCATGAGGGGAGAGGAGGCAGTGAGAGGGAGAGAATAGGGAATTAAGGGGGTTCAGCTGGGCTTGATGGGCTGGTTTAAGCCGGCCAGGGAGCTCAAAAGCTTTTTTCCATTTCCATTTAAAAGCTTATAAGTAAACCCAATATTAAAACGATAAAATAAAATAACATAAAATAAAATGAATGATAATAATAATAATATTACCTAGGTCAAAAACTTAAGACCAAATAAAATAGTAGTTTTTGCTATAATTGGTAAATATCTCTTTTATTGCTATGTACGTATAATTGGTAATTAGCTCTTTTATTGCTATGTACGTTGTCTATTCGCCACCTCTTAAAATCAATTAATGATATTTCAGGACTTAATCTAAATCATCCGATCGAGAGCGATCAACGGGAGAACAGCACCGGGTACTGGATTGAAATAGAACGCAAGCACTTATTTGATGTTTGGTTAGAATATTTCAGCTTTATATATATTTAATTTTGACATATGAACCACTAGCATGTATTGCATTTAAAGTTTTACTTGAAAATTTAATTGCATTAAGGATAACGAAAGTGGCGGCTTGATCGAGGGAGCGATCGAGTCGTTAGAATTATTATGGTGGGTGAAGGGTGCCCTGGAAAGGTGTAGAGGTCAGGTGGGGCCCTTCACAAGATATCATATAAGGGCACTTACCTATCACTCGGATACCAAGCCTTATAAATTCGTATCAACCTTGGTCTCGCGTAGTAGACAAAAAAGGTTATCTATTCGGTGGTTACATTCTCCACATTGGGTAAGTAGATACTTAGGAGGGGTGGGTGAGCGTACCCAGGGTGAGCAGACCCATGGTATCCCCGACCATCGGCGCTATATTATGCCAAGATGCTACTCATTGGTCGGCGTCAGGAATGAGTAAAACGGAAACGAGGATAAGTGATGGAGGACGAGGTTGTGAGTAAGGAACGTCTAAAGTTAATCATCACTTATTCTACGACCGGGCTGGAGATGTAACCATCCAAATAGAATAAACCCTCTGGGCTCCGAATTTGTTTGGGGGCGACTACGGGTAAAATGGTACAACCTGCAAAGGGTAAAATTATGAATTCATGCCAGTCTCCTAGAATGGAGATTACGGAGGCTAAGTCCGTCTCGTATACGAGTGTTAGTAGCTTTTCTTAAATTAAAACTAGTCAACTCTTTTAAATAAAATGGTATTTTTATTTTAGTAAAGTATAAAGAAGCGACTGGAGTAGGTATGCTCGGTCTAAAGAAGGTTTTCTCTTGGTTGCTCCGATTTTTAATATTGCTATTATTACTTGCTGAGTACTCCGTACTCACTCTTGCTATTTAAACCCTTGTTAGATTATAGCATCGTGGGCGATGAGGCTACATGGAGTGGCTTAGCTGAGGGTTCGGGTGGTCCGGAGTCCGACGGGGTTTTGGAGGCCGATGAGACATTGGAGGATTTATTGTAGAAATCCTCAAGCGCTACTAGTAGTCTTTCTTTCAATAAGAATGTAATGCACAAGTAAGAACTTGTAGTAATTTTATATTGTAACTTGGGGTTGTATTAACTTGAGACCTTGGCCCTGCGTGGCATCATGCTGTAATAATGCTTGATACTCTCTTATTATTGTTCTGCTGTATAACTCTGATTTGGGCTCGCATCCGAAGTGGTATTTATAGTGGACATGTTATTCGGGTGTATTAGCCTAAACCCATACAATTACTTCATGATCTTGGCATGATGAGGCCATTAGCATGTGGTTTGGGCGGGTCGTCTCAACGCCGGAGCAAGCGTGGTGGAGGAGCACCTACTGGTGACGGGCGTGGAGGAGGATTGGCCGGCGACAGGAGGAACAAGGTACTGCCTGCGCAGGCACGGAGGAGGACCTGCCGGCACGGGGGCAGAAGGAGAAGCATATGGGGAAGATGGCTCGGAAGGCGGATAGAAACGAGAGAGCGCTACAACTCTGTTTTGGTTCGTTTCATCAGCATCAGTGGTAGCGTAGAAATCGTTTCTCAACTAGGAAACGATCTTCTTCTCTCTCTTTATTAATTACCTTCCACGACGTCACTTATCCATCCGATGTGGCATGATAAGATACGGTTGAAGAACCCCCACTGTGAACGCCATGAAGACTGCTCATGAGCGTCCGTTCCAATTAGCTAGGTAACCAATAGTTCGTAGCAAAACCTTGCTAGTAGGAGAGACATGTTTTTGAAAAGAGTAGGAGAGACATGTTAGGCATGCAGCACAATAATATGTACTTTACTTGGATGTGAATCATGTGATGTCGATGCCTCGTCAGCACCCACTGCACTTTTACTACGTCTATGATTAACGATTCTGTCCATCTCCACCTGCTGTGACCAATCGAGCCACAACACATATATAATTCCAGCAGTACGTGCGTGGGTCGGCTTTGACTTGATCGCGATTACCCAGCAGTCACGATCATATCACGGATGTAAAGCATTATTGCATGTACATGTAATCAATATTCCATGTCGAGATCTGATCGAGAAATTCTAGGTAGATAGCTCCAAACATAATTCATGTGGCAATATATATATGATACGTACCTATATATGCTGCCAATGTGTACGCAGATGATGGTATTGGGCTACGTGCCTATGTACAAAGATGATGCGGCGGAAATTAATTAATCTCTCAAAACTAAGCAACCATCCGCAAAGCCGATCGATTGGTTTTGCAACTTCAAACGATATATAAATACGCGGCTGCTACTTGGCAGGCGCCTGCGCCGGGGCAAAACGCACAGGCGCCTGCCCTCTACACTCTGCACTCTCAACGGCGCACGCACACATCCGCATCTGGTAGTTGTATAGGTTCATATTTTTTTCTATTTAAATTTCTCTTTTTCATATCTATTTCATCTGGAGTCCAAATTGTGTAGAAAAAATTTCATAATTCTTCTAAAATCCTAATCAACCCATTTTAAATATTTTATATTTTATATTTTTTGATTTTTTGCTATTTTGATTTAATTAGCACTCAATTAGTGAAAATTCCATTAAATTTCTTTTGTTTTTCCATATTTTTATTTATTGGAAAAAATGTTTTGCGATAGTGGAATTTTTTGCTCGAGGTCTGATCTATTATAAATTTATTTTGTTTTTTTGTTTATTATAGTTTTCTTTTGTTTTCTGTATATTATAAATTTTGTTTTGTTTTCTATTTGTCACGTCGAGAGATTTTTTGCTCATATAATTTGCGAAATCATGCAGGCGCAAAAAATTCCACTAATTTTCTACTATTTTTCCACATTTTCATTTATTGGAAAAAATGTTTTGCGATAGTGGAATTTTTTCTGAGCGTGGTGGGAGACAGGGACGAGGCGCGCCTGCACAAAATCGTATTTTGCAGGCGCCTGCCAATCAGTCACTCCCATATAAATATCCAACAAAAATTCCACTACAAATTAAATGTGAAGGATAATCCATTTTGTAGTGCGCCGGTGATTTACGTACGTTCTGATGGTCCCATGTTTGGTTGTTTCGTTTCTCTGGAAATTAATGGAAATCGAAGAACATGCACCTTCTGCAAAAGAAATATATAAGGAACAAATTTGAGGGGGAGAGGGTATTAGCATTTCGAGCACGTTACGTATGGGCCTTTTCATGTACTCGATCGACGCATGCATGTTTAAACTCTAATCGGAATAATTAATATATTGTCATGCATATATGGATGCATACGTGTTCTTCAAGCGGCGTGATTTAATTCTCAGAAGCTCTAGCTAGCCCTCCACGATATTGTTACTTTTGGCTCTAGGGAAAGTGACATAGGACCAACCGATCGATCCGGCCAAAAGCTCATATATATATGAGCGGACCAAGTGAGTGTAGTGGTTACATGTATGTTTCAGATTAACCACCGACGTTCAAGTTCTTATTTATTAATTTATATATATATATCAGGGCATTCACATTCCATACATCGGCATTAAAGGCGGAACACGCCCATAGTGGCTTTATGGGTACCTTTTAGGATCAAATAACATCGCTAATTACCGACACAGTCGACACTAGAACGCATGCATGCATGGTGGAAACGTCGACCCTTACCTATCCCGGGCCAAAATTTGCCAACTTGCTAGGTATACCTGCCCATGCTTTTGTTTAGTCAAAACTCAAAAACCTTTTGAGCTCACTTGTTAGTTAAGCAAAGCAGTTGACATTTTTTTTTGAAAAAAATAGATAGTTCTTGACCATATACATAACGCATAGCACCTTGATTAACAGACAGTAATATTATTTCAATGCAGTCCGCGAAACTAAATTATTCAGTGATGGAATGAGGCAAGAGTAGGGTATACACGTACAGCACATATGTATTTATGTATGTACCTGTTGGGATTGATCTCGGACTCTTACGACCATACGACCTCAAATTGAATTTATCTCTAACGGTTAGTGCCCTAATCGGAGACGCGCCTCAATTCTTTTTTGGTTTTGTCTTCTATTGTTCAACACTACATAGATTAAGGAGAGGAGAGGGGTCCACCGGCTACGATTTTATCTCACTTCTAAGTCGATCACACCACAACCGTAATCTGCATACCCTATCCGATCTCATTGATGAGCTTCTTGAGTAATAGGAAGACCGCTGCCGTAGTTGTGTTGCTTTCCTAACGCCAGCGAGGATGTCACTGCATTCCTACATCTCCCTAAGTACGGAACATCACTGCATTGACTCACCAAGCGGGTTGTTCTTGCCAAAACCAAGCTATTAAAGATGTGTCATGAGTAACAGGAAAACTGTTGTCATCATTGTGTTGCGGATATAGATCATTGGTGTGGACTTCATTGCATCCTTACTTCTCTCTGCGACAACTACACATCGCTGCATCGGTTCACCGTCAAGCGAGTTTTTGTTGCCAAAACCGAGATACTGAGGATGACATCTACATGCAATGATAATTAGTCAAGCTATTCCACAGTGTCTTGCTGTTGTATTTAGGATAAGTAACTATGTTTAATATCATATTAAGTATAAGTTGGTTCTAGATTATATTAAATGGGTTAGCTAACCTTAACCCAGGCGGATTAGCTTTACCCAACTTAATTAAAGTTTTGTGTTTGACAATTAATCCAATTAATTATCACTATTTTATTGGATTACTGGGGTTAGTAGATAGGGACTAAGTTATTCCACCTTCTTGCTGAATTAGCTAATCCTGGGTTAGTGGGTTAAATGGCATTTGACCGGATTAACTTAATCCATCTAATCGTGGTATTTGGCAGGTTAAATTCTTTTAAACCGAACCAAACACAGCCTAACAGTACCTACGACGTGGTTACATATCTCTTATACTAGAAGGGCACCCCGTGCATTCGCACGGGCTGGTCGGCTCAAGCGGCTTGGCCCAAAGAAAAAATGAGAGAGAGAGAGAGGAGGGAGGAGAGAGAAACTGAGAGAGACACTACAGGAATCCGATGTAATTTCGTCGGCCACAAACCGACGAAAATAGGGGGTAAACCGACGAAATTATGCTGACGAAATATGGACGACGAAATTACATCTTTGTTTAAATTACCGCCGAAAAATTAATATAATTTCGCTCGGTTTCTCAGCCGACGAATCGATTCAATGACGGCACGACAGGTCACCTGATGACGTGGCACTGTAATTTCGTCGGCCAGGGCCCATGAAAATAAGTGTAATTTCGTCGGTTTTCCTGGCCGATGAAAATATGTTGATCGGCATCGGCACACGTGGATGGTGACGTGGCAGTTTAATTTCGTCGGCCAGGGCCCATGAAAATAAGTGTAATTTCGTCGGTTTTCCAGGCCCATGAAAATAACTGGTCAACAGCCTAGGCTTTAATTTCGTCTGCCTGGGCCGACGAAAATATGATTTTTTTTTAAAAAAAGGAAATAGGAACCTTAAAATCACAGGAAATTACAGAAAATTCACAGTTATTTACAGAAAATTCCCAATAATTAAAAAACCCAATTTCATCACAAATTAAATAAACCACATCACCATTTATCTCATACATAATTCAAAGCATACATAATATCATCACATACATAGTTCAAAGTATACATAGTCCATCACATATATAGTTCAAAGCATACATAATCCATCAAATACATAGTCCATCACATACATAGTTCAAAGCATACATCCATCACATACATAGTTCAAAGTTCGAGTTACACACATAATACTTCACAAACATCACCAAAACACAAATTTTAGGTTCGAGGAGAGTGTGAACCACGCCCGCTACCTGCTGCCTCGCTTCCGGAGTTCAGAAATTGACTGACAAAAGGTGTCCCTGAAGCACTAGCGGCGTTGTCTCGAACGGGAGCAGCAGGTGGCGGTGTCGAAAAGCCCTAAAACATTTTAAGGGAAAAATATGTAAACCTAAAAATGCAAAAGTTTAACAAATAGAAATGCATTAAGTAGATAGAAACTAAATTACCGGTTGTGGCGCTTGGGGAAAAAGGCCAGGAGGAGGAGGCGGGGGCCGAAATTTAGGCATTTCAAAGTTGGCGCCAAAGTGAGCACGAAACATAGCCTAGAAGAAACACAAAGCATATATCTATCATTTATAGGTTGATAACAATCATAATGTTTGAAGAGGCATTAAAGTAAAAAACTACACAACTAAGCAACTTGGTGCACATCAACCATATAGATTGGTTATCATCTATTATAAAGGTAAACAAGACTAATATGACGATTTTAGTCCAAAACTAATAAGTGATGTTACTTGTACAAATTTCAACTGTTAAATTGTTTAAATCAATTATGAAGGTAATAAAGCTCACATAGCGATTTTAAGGTAATGAAGAATACTTACTTCGAAGTGTTGTCGCTGGTATGCCTGATAATCCATCATGTATTGTTGGGATTGCCTCATTAGCTCTTACTGTTGGCTCAATCTTTGCCGAAAACCTCGCTCGCGTGATTTAACGAGAACTGCCAGCAGAGGACTGAGACGACCTCGCCTCTGCCAAGGCCTCACTTGAATCCACCACCCCGTTGAACATAGCAAACCTCCCATGTTTCCTGCCACCACCACTCGCGTAAAGTGCTACAGGGTCTAATTGTTCTTTTCTCCAATCGTAGTCCTCACCATGGCGAGCCACCATTTCCTCCCCATATCGAGCCTACAATGTTTTGATGTCATGTTAGTTAATAATGAGAAAATCATTAATTACTTAAAGTTATGTCATTAACCTGAAAATCATTACCAGGTTTTGTGTCGCGGCATCACTACAAAGTTGATCAGGTTGTGCTGCATTGCCTCCAAAGTGACCTCGGACATATGTGTCAATATTGCTTGGCGCAACCCCACTTTCAGCCTCCTGCGATTATATGTGTTGCGACAACAGAATTATGACCAAAATACAAAAAATTTATAAGACTTGATGAGTGGTTCATACCATGTGGCGCACGAGACGAACGTGTCCATCGGCACCATATCGATGAGTCGTTCTCGGACCTGCGTTTCTGTTGGTCCTTTTTTGCCTAGACTGTTCAACAAATCTAGGTGATGCCTAGTAAGCACAAAGTGCCTGCGAAGCATCAGGACACTTCCTAAGCCAAGGAATGTCCACCTGGAGGTACTCGTCCTCTCTTAGATAGATTGAAGAAGCTCCTAGCTTTCTGTTCATATCTTCATTTTTGAACCTCTTGTAGTATAAGCACACCGCCGAGATACGAGCATTGGACATCATATCCTTTACCACCTTTTTAGCAGCCTTCTCAAAGACATAGGTGGCCTTCGCCTCCAATGTCCCCTCTTGTCCGTCAGGCAAACGATATCTCTCCTGATGAAAAAAGTAACAAATTAAGCGTTGCAAGTAACAATGTACACAAAGAAAATATGTGAGTATTTATTTTTATTACCCAAAAGTCTATCCAGACCCTCCGTGAAACATTGCCATCTTTGTCCATCTGCACCAACTTATAGTGGTTCCAATTCAACGCCTTGGCTAACACCTTGCACTATTACCATACCTGGATAGTGGTATCGACAGAGAGTTCCCAAGTTAGTGTTCACGGGCGTCAGCCTGTTCTTTCCCTCCCATGCAACATCAACCCATTGCCTGCAAAGTATAATTTTCAAACAACATTTTTTACCTAAAGAATTTTCACAAATAATTAAGACAATGAACTTAAGTTATGCTCACCATTCACCATGGGGAATGATCACCCTTCGTGAACGAGGGTCACTAACTGCGCTGGTCATAAGGTTATTGGACCTATATCTGAAATAAAAAAACACAAAATTATAAGTACCCTAATTTGCATAATAATGTACAAGGAATATTTACAACATACAATAAGTACCTGAATATTGAACAACATATTCGGCCGTGTGTACTCCATCCCGAGAACATCCCGTACGCAGGAAAGTCATGTATAGACCAAAGGTACGCTGCTCTTAGGTTAAAGTACTCGTTTTTACTGATGTCATACGTTTGCACCCCACTCCACAGCTCTTTCAACTCTTCCGTCAATGGTTGCATGAACAAATCTAAATTCTTTCCAGGATGATCAGGACCAGGTATAACAAGGGTTAGAAACACGTACTCGTCTTTCATGGATAATGCAGGAGGAAGATTATACGGAATCACGAAAACAGGCCAACACGAGTACGATGACGCATTTGTGTTGAAAGGAGTAAACCCATCAGTTGCTAACCCAATGCGCACATTTCTGGGGTCTTGGGCAAAATCTGCGTCGTATCTATCCAGCGCCTTCCACGCATCACCATCGGAAGGATGGCACATCATGTCTGGTTTAAGACGAACACCTTCCTTATGCCATCTCATGTGCTTTGCAGTAGATTTAGATAGATACAGTCGTTGTAACCTTTCTGTGAGAGGCAAGTATCGTAACACTTTCATCGGTTGGGTTGTTGTCTGCATAGTCCCATCTTCTTTGCCAAACTCAATATATCTGGACTTCCCACATATTAAGCAATGGTCCTCCTTTTCATTCTCCTTCCAAAACAACATGCAATTTTGGACGCACACATCAATCTTCTCGTAACGCATCCCTAGATTGCTCAAGAGCTTTCTAGATTGATTGAAATTCTTTGGCATCTTATGGGGTTTTGGTAAAATGTCCGATATCAATTCAACAATATCATTGAAACATGCTACAGAGAAGTTGTACTTTGACCTAATTGCCATTATTCTTGTAACAATTGCAAGTTGGGTGACATCTGTGAACTCATGCAATGGATCTTGCGAGGCAGAGAGAAGACTAAAGAACTTCTCGACTTCTGGCCCTGGGGGATCTTCAAACTGCTCCATGAAATCATCCATCATCTCTCCCATCAAATTCTCTTCATCATCTACTATATCAATTGGAATTGACGTGTTCTCCTTCCTTGACTCTCCATGCTCGTACCATATAAGATAATCTGGCACGAACCCATACTTGCATAGGTGATGCTCCATGGTCATCTTGACATGTCGCGAGAAGTTACGACACTTGGAGCAAGGACACTTAGCTAAGCCACCACCGGGATTCGAGGCGTAAATAAAATTCACAAAATCCTGGGTCTTCATCATCCATTCTTTCGACGGCGCCTCATTGCTTCTCCAACCGTCATACATCCACTTTCGACCACCTTCCATCTTTGATGGTATTAAATTAAATAGATTAAGTATTATTATATGGGTTTTAAATCCTACCAAGGTTCTAGGCAAGGATAGGTCCTAAACCCACCTACGAATGGACGACCTTAGCGCAGCTTGTATGACATGCCGTAGGATCTGAACAAAATTTCGGCAGCATAACCCTGCTGTTCTCCGAGTGCACGTTGAAATGCAGTGCATCGGAGAACAACAGGGTTATGCTGACGAAATTTCATTCAGATCCCACAACATGTCATACAAACCACGACTAAGGTCGTCCATTCACAGGCTGTCCAAAAAACGTGGACAATTCCGGACCGACACAGAGCACAATTAAATGTGCCCCGTGTCACTCCCGAACGGGTGACGTATAGGATAGGACAATTATGTTGCAACATTTTATTCGACATTTATATATATATATATAGGATTTGACTAAATCACTAAATATTTATACATACATCATTCGAGTAAATCACTAAACATTAATACATACAGCATTCGACTAAATAACTAAACATTTATACATAAATCATTTAACCAAATCACCAAACATTTATACATAAAAAAGTCTCTTTGAAAAAGGTCGATTTATCTAGGAATTTTATATGGTTAGGAGCCTTGTAAATTCTAACATTACTTGGTTGGTGGTAACCAATAAATAAAAAAAGCCTCTTTGAAAAAGGTCGATTTCTCTAGGAATTGTAATGGTCCTAAGGATTTGATTCAACCCTCTTTCTTCAACCTGGGGATGACCTATACCCCTCGTTCACCTGGGAAAGGCCACCCAGATTCTATTTAGGATTGGAAAGTCAATCGAATAGAAATTTCAAGCTAAACTATGCCCGAGAGACTCGACCTAGATTGATGCTTGAGCCCTAAAATACAAATTCGATCTCCGAAACAAACAATTCTCATGCATATATTGCACAAAAAGTAGCACAAATATTGAGCCAGTATAACATTTACCACAGAAAACAGCATATGCCCTGACCAGCATCTAGAAAACAATGAAATAATGTACGGCACAATCGAAATGCAACAAAAGCGTAAAATCCACTGCATTAGGCACAGGGACGGACCTCTTGACGACAAAGAGCGAACCTTCAACGTCCTTCCGGCTCTGCAAATTGACAACAGAATTTAGGAGCCTATCAATCAGGGTAAATCGCAACAGAAGCAGAACGCGACAGGATCGAGTGCAGGCGGGAGGACAGGGGCCTAGCACGGTAGCACCTACCCACTGGTTATGGTCGGTGTCGAAGTCGTAGAGCGTGACGTGCGCGACAGTGATGAGGATGTCAAGCGGCGGCGAGCGGCACTGGAGGGCGGCGCCGGGCGCTGAAGGGCGGCGCAGGGAGCTAGAGGGGAGGCAAGCGGCGGCGAGCGGCACTGGAGGGCGGCGCGGCGCTGGAGGGGCGGCAAGCGGCACTAAAGGGCGGCGCCGGGCGCTGGAGGGCGGCGCAGGAGGGCTGCGCAGGGCGGGCTGGCGAGGGCGGCGGACGCCGGGCGGGCGACGGGCGGCGGCGGGAGGAGGCTGGGGCGCGGGTCGGGCTGGAGGTGTGAAATTGGGGAATTTTTTCAGGTTATAGGGTTTAAGTTATTTTCATCGGCCGAAGCCGACGAATTTACTCTATTATTTTCATCGGTTTCCACGGACCGACGAAATTACTCCATTATTTTCATCGGTTTCCCTGGGCCGACGAAATTATTCCTATAATTTCATCGGCCCAGGCCGACGAAATTAGCCTTTGGAATATTTGTCTCGGCTGGTTATCAGATCTAATTACGTCGGCTGGTCGGGCCGACGAAATTACGGTTATAGTTTCGTCGGTCAGGGGAAACCAACGAAATTATTCTATTATTTTCATCGGTTTCCATAGGCCGACGAAATTATTCCAATAGTTTCATCGGTTTTCTTTTGGCCGACGAAATTTAACCAGGCCGACAAAAAAAACACGAATTCTTGTAGTGAGAGGAAAGCGGGCGGAGAGAGAGAGAGAGCGAGGAGGAGAGGGAGAGAGGAAGGAGGCGGCGCGGCGGTAGGCGGCGGCTCTCCGACGACGGTGGCGGCAAAGCAAAGACAAATGACACAAAGAAGCAGTGGGAGAAGGGAAGAGAGAGCAAGGAAGGGAGAGAAAAGGGGAGGGAGAGAGGTGGCGAGGCGGTAAGTCGTCGGGGAAGCGGCGGAGGAGTAGCCGGCGGAGGAGCAGCGGCAGAGGTGGCTCCGACGACGACAGCAAGGGGACAAGCAGCGAAGCGGCGCACCATGTAGGCGGCAAGCGGCAAAGCGGCGACGGAGATTGGGCGTCGAGCAGCAAGCAAGTGGGCGTTAGCGGCGACGCCGGAGCCGCGGCGGCGACGGAGATAGGGGGCGGCGATGCGCCCGGCGAGCCTATGCGGACGTAAGGGCGGCGTTCTCGAACCACGTCGGCAGCGAAGTGGAGGCGGCTGCGGCTTAAGCCGTGGCGTCACGGAGACGAAGGAGGCGGCGAGGCGAGGCGGAGAAGACGGTGGGGCGCGGCCTGGCCACAACGTAGAAGACGGCGTGGCCGCGCCGCCACCGGCGCGCTTGGAGAAACTGAGAGAGAGCTAATGGAGGTTGTGGCTAGAGGCTAGAGCACACTGGGCGGAGGAGGATGATGAGTCGATGAGGCAAAGGAGGTGCTCAGGGGTTGGCAGCAAGTAAAGGCCTAGATGGGAGGAGATGACAACGACGGTAGGATGAGAGTACTGTTCATTGAACAGTGTAACAGTAAAAGCTGGACGTGGCAGGCATGGGAGGTAATGCATGCCGTGGTAGTCTTGATCTCTCCACGAATATATATAAGGGTGGATATCCTCCATGGAAAATTAGATTCGTGTATATATATACCTTGCTACGGGTGTACCATTGTATGTCGACCTGTACGTACAGCATGCATGGAGCTAAGAACATTATCTAAATGCATGGGAATAGTACCGAGAAAACCACAATGCAAGTGCTAGCTAGCAACGAGGAAAAAAACAAGAAGGGTCTGATTATTAGATCGGCGTACTTGGTCGAAATCCTAATCATGCATCCAGGAGGGTGCCTACATGGTTAGTGGCGTGTCACTACGCAGAAGCGGACTAATTAGCCGTCCAACCTTTTTGGTTAAGTGGCAAGCATGCACGCATGGAGCTAACGAAGCAATTGAGGTGACGCACTAACTACTGGTGTCAACTCATATTAGCGCCTAATTAATTAGCTAACCATGCACATACACTGACACATATACACCAAACATGAGATTATTTGCTGGTTAATCAATAATTAAACAATGGAGGCGCCGCTATGAAACAACAGGATATACATAGAGACGCCCTGACAGAAAACAAGGTGAAAGCAATAAAGCAAAGGTCAGAATTAAATCCCTGGTCGGGCTTAATTTCTTCTTGGTGCCCAGCTGGATGATCTTAGAGATCCATATATTGCGATCGGCCAAGCGTTCTATTGTGTCAAAATGCATATGGTCCTGGCTGGCGCGTGCTGATTAATCATGGCCCGGATCTCACTAACTGCTCTGCATTATCCCTGCTTATCTTGATTGGTTGGTTACGAAAGTAAGCTCGTGTGGTACGTAACGTATAGTATGTATTTTGGTTGCACCGCTATTCGCTAGCTTGTTAATTAATGGGTCAATTTGTGCATGTTCCCTGGTTAGCTGGATAGTATATTACTCCATGCGTTCACGAATAATTATCGTTTTCGGCATGAGCAAAATACATCTTTATCAACTAATTACTGACGTAATTTATTTTAAAATAAATGAAAACTATAATATTATGAAAACACTCTTCAAGACAAATCCATCATATATAGTTTTTATGCCCTAATCAAAATATTGAAATTTTAAGTTACAGTTTTAATGCACCTGCTTCAAGCACAAATATTTGTGACCGACCGAGGGAGTAACTAGTACCGACTACGTACCTACCTCGCTGCTGGGTTTTGTCATGGCATGCATTCAATTGTTAGCTACTTTAGTTTTTTTAAAAAAATTTGTAACTGTGCTAGTTCGTTTTAAATTTCAAACAATTGTTAGTTTTTTTTTTTGAACGAACACTTTAATGTATTGTCTAGGTAGACTCCGGGATTAAATGACACCACATGAAAATGTTTCCACACATCCACTCTTTTGAAAGAACTTCCGGGGTATATATAACCCCGGTCATCTGTTAAGCGTACGTAAAAAGTTTTATCTAATGTATGGTCTAGTCTTTTATTTGTTCGGCAATAGAAATGTGTGGAGACTGTGTATATATATGGTATGGCGCATATATATATATATATATATATATATATATATATATATATATATATATATATATATATATATATATATATGGAAGTAAGATAGTAGTGGTCGCAAATAACGTCACACCATTAATTTACTGACCATCCCACACTTGAAATGCATGCAGCTAGCTGCGAGTGGGTGAATAAGATGGTGTATCAGCTGTGTCGACGAATTTACTGATCATCGGCCGATATATATGCAAGCGTACGTACGTACGTCGTCCCAATGTACAAATCGTCGTATGGTTTCTGCATGCAGCTAGGCCGCGAGCGACGCATCTAGGATGTGACCGGATGGGATAAGATCGGACATCATTCTGTCCATATCTGTATCCGTATTTTTTACCGGATACAAATTCGAATACGAATGTGTTGAATATGAATACAAATTCGAATAATACTGGATAACATAAGTTACGAATACGAAGCGAATACAGATTGGATAAGACAAGGATAAGGATATTGTTAGTCGAATAGTTAAAATTAATTTTTCATTCCAAATTTTAACAAAATATGGTCAAAATTTAAATTTAAAAGTGAAAATTTATAACATTAGTAAAAACAAAACAATAGAAAGTCTATACACAGATATTATTAACTTAGTCTAGATTTAAAAATTCAAAAAATAAATTTAAATGCTGGGAAACTATAGATAAAAAAATTGTAGAAATAAACTCAAAAATTCCAGAAATACATTCGGATAATATACATATTTTATATTCGGATATTATCCGAACAAAAACTCGGATATTCCTTATCCACCGAATAATCGGTGTTCCATATTCATATTCACATCCACACCAAATTATCCATATTCATGTCCTTATCCGTAAAAATAGTCAAATATTCGTAAAATTATACGGTCGGTGAGTCGGTCGGATAATATGGTACCATTTCCACCCACACATCGATCATGTGCCGTACGTGCCATGCGTCAATACGGTTCAAATCAATTAACTTAACTAATCACTGGTCGTAGCCTCGAATTAACGAGAGATGTTGCATGCCGGCGGACGCTGTGCGCCATCAGCTGCAGATATGCGATGTACACGTACGCGCGCCTGGATTCGTCGTCGGCTGCATAAATGCGATGCAGGCGCCGCGCTGTGCAGCCGATCATATGCTCTTCATTCGGCGGTACGTACCCATCTATCTGTTACATATACAACGCGCCAGCGGCAGTCGTTCTCGGAGCGACGTGTGGCATCGTTCAGAACCGTCCGATCGCTCGTCGAATCGAATCCAACCGTCCATATTGAATAATCCTTAAAAAGCATTTCCGTGTGTACCCAACCAACACGGCGCGTGCTTGTGCACTGTATTGCCTCCAAAATTTAATTTTTAAAATTTAGTTTTCCTGATTTTTTGTATTCAACAATTTGTTTAATTCATTTAATTTTGTGATCTTAGAGTTTCAAAATTTTTTATTTTAAATTTCAAATTACCAACCCGAATTCAAACAGAAATTTCGATATATTCCAAAATCCCTTTAATTAATTTTTAAATTTCAGATTCACGGATATTCAATTTTAAAACTTTAAACCTCCTAAAACATGAATTTTACAAAGAATGGAAAGAGAGGGGATCAAGTGGGGGAAATTTGGTCTAGCAACGTAAACAAATCCAAAAATTTACAAGCTTTCCAAATACAATCAAAATTTAATAGTAAGGGTCCATAAATGTTTTTAAGCATTACAAATGTTAAATTTTGCGATATCAATTAGTAAATAATAGAAATAAAAAGCCTTTGAAATATAGAACTATAGTTTAAGAGCACGTATTCAAGATATATGTCCATAAAAAAACTAACTATTTTTCAAACATTTTGAATTTACAAATGATTGTATTACGAAATAACTCATTCTTTTCTTTTATTGCAACTTTTATGGCCACTTAAAAATTTCTGGGGAAAAAAGCTTTGCAAAAGGCACCGTAATATCATGATAATGACCTATAAAAAAAATTTCAACGTTAGCAACTAATTTCAAAAAAAAGTGGGAACAACAAACAAAAGATGTAATGCACGCCTGTACGCTGCGCACACCGTACAACCTGCTCGCCTCTTAAAAATTCAAAATTCAATGAATTTCGGAAATTGTAAACCTTCTTAGATATTTTGTACTTTAGAATTTGTTACATTCGCTCTTAGTTTTTACAAATTTCCAAAATTCAATTTTTAAAATTTAGTTTTCCTGGTTTTTGTATTCTATAATTTGCTTAATTCATTTTTGTGAATCTTACAGTTTTTGAAATTCTTTATTTTTTCCCAAATTCCCAACCCAAATTCAAACGGAAATTCCAATATCCTTTAAAATGCCTTTAATTCATTTCTAAATTTTAAATTCGTTGATATTCAATTTTAAAATTTTAAACCCCCCTAAATCATGAATCTTACAAAGAATGGAGAGAGGGGATCAAGTGGGGGAAATTTGGTCTAGCAACATAGACAAATCCAAAAATTTACATGTTTTCCAAATGCAATCAGAATTTTTTAGTAAGGGTCCATAAATGTACTTAAGCATTATAAATGTTAAATTTTTTTATATTAATAGTAAATAATAGAAAAAACCTTTGAAATATAGAACTATAGTTTAAGAGCACGTATTCATAAAGATGTCAACAAAAAAATCTAACTATTTTTCAAACATTTAGAATTTACAAAATGATTGTATTACGAAGTAATTCCTTTTTTTTATTGCAACTTTTATGGCCACTTCAAAATTTATGGGAAAAAAAGCGTTGCAAAAGGCATCGTAATATCATGATAATGAGCTAAAAAAAATTTGACATCACCAACTGATTTTTTTTTTAAAAAAGCAAGAACAACAAAATGCTTTTTTTTTAGTTTGTTTTTTCATATATCTTTATTTACTCAGATATAAGAGGGTTTGTAGTGGCGCGCCGCGGGCACGCTAACCCTGCTAGTACATACTTATCTTACATAAATCCTTGGACTATGGCGACGTCGATGGTGGAGGCGTGGTATCGGGGGCCTGAGAAGTGAGCTAGTGGACAAGCAGCCGTCGGCAGAGGAAGTTTCGCTACCAGAGAAATGATCTATTAGTACCGGTTGAATTAAAATCGTTACTGATATTGCATCAGTACCAGTTCATAGGTACACTAGCACTTTCAGACTTTCAATACCAGTTGGAGGCAACAGTAAAGATACATTTTGCAGACGGTACAAGCCAGCTGGTGTGTGAACTAAAGGCATATTCTATTTTAATCAATACGGGTTCGTATTACGAACCGGTATTAAAGGTTCATTTCCAGCAAACTTCAAAAGACATGCATATTCTATTTTAATCAATACGCGTGGGTGGGTGGGTTGGTTATAAGGGTAACCCTAGAAAGTTCGAGTATTGGGTTCACCATATTTTTTTAGATATTCTGGTTGCTATAGTCTTGGGTACGCGTGGGTGGGTTGGTTCATTATTTTTCATTATTTCTATTAGTTGGTGTACACGGTGCGTATATGGAGACCGTATGTACATAGGATATGTAGCCTTATAAGTGATATGGCAATGGTTAGTTGTTGTCTTAATAATTGTACATGCCCTAGGCCTTGTCATTTTCAGCTTAAATTAAATTTATATTTAGTTTGTCATTTTTAAGCCAAATGATATAATATTTTGTAGTTATTTTTGTGGGGTTTTAAATAATTTTTCTTATATTTTAAAATATTTTTTCATAATTTTTTGAGCTTTCCAAAGTCTTTCTCGAGGGGTCACAACTTTTTTAATTTAAAACTTTCATAAACTTTTAGTCAAAAAGAACAATAACCTAATGAACTTCTTTAATCCTACTGTCAACGCATACTCAGATCATCTCCACCGGAAATCTAAAATACACACTAAAATTATTGGTTGCACACTTTATCCATCTGTTTAAATTTTTCACACTTTATACTATATTTTAAAAAGAATACCTCGTCACCCTTTATTTTATTGCTACCCCACGGATTCTCTCTCGCGCATAAATAAAGAAGAGGTTTCGCTAAAAAAAAATTTAAAAAGAAAAAACTAACATGTCTTGGACTTCTGAGGCTTGGAGCAGAGGCGCCAGCTGTGGTGCCACGCATTATACCTGGACAAGCCCCGCGCGGGGGCCCCGCTCAAAGGGGCTCAAAGGGGCCTGTCGACGGTCAAGTGAACCCCTCGACACAGGAACAAAAACGAAGAGAGATTTGAGAATTTCCCCGCTTTAAAAGATTAAAAATCCTGGATTTATTTTTATTGGATCAGTGACACGTGGTTTTTGAACCATATCAGTAAGATAATAGGAAAAGTTAAAGGACAATATTTGAAATGGCAAATCAACGTCACATATCTGTTTTTTTTACATAAAAAATCTATTCGTTTGAGGGGAAGAGAGCGTGCAAGTGTTCCTGCGAAGGGTACGTAGGGCGAGCCACCGATGAATGTAAATATCATTATCCAAGATTTAGCACCATGGAATCTTAAGACATATTTTAGCATGTTAGGCATGTCCAACGTAAACCCCAAACATGGCTCAGTACTGTTCACAACCACAAATTTCACTGAGCTAAATTCGCTCTCTATTACTGGCCACCGTTGGCTTTTGTCTCGATCGCCTTCCTTCTCTTCTAATCCATCTTTTCCATGACGAGCATTCCGTCCATAAATAGCATTATTCATGAGCTCGTCGGATGCTCGTTGCTACGAGCTCCTAGATCTAATCCCTTCAACTGATGCACTGCCGCTAGCTTGGTCACCTTTAGCCTCTCCCCCCCCTCCCCTCTCCTTTTTCCCCCCTTTATTATTGGCCATCGTTGGCTTCCGTCTCGGTGGCCTCTCTTCTCTTCTAGTCCATCTTTCCGATGATGAGCTTTGTGTGAACAAATTGCACCGTTTATGAGCTCGTCGATTATTCGCTGCTACATGCTCCTAGTTCTGATCCCTTCTTTTGATGCCTTGCCACTGGCCGCTAGCTTGGCCACCCCTAGCCTCCTCCTCCCTCTCTTCCTATCCAAGAAGTAGCATTGGTCTAATATGTGTGGTTTTATAGTGGCAAGTTTACAATTACGCATTTTTTTTATAGTGGTATTACATCCAATTGTTGGTTTTGCACCAACATCTATATATCATATTAAATTATCCCTTTAAAAATCTTCCATTGGAAAATGTTGACATCTTATGATAAAAATCTTAAACCAAGCCGCCGCCGCCGCCATCACCGCCTCGCCGCCGCCGAGCTCATGCCGCCGCCAGCCACCGCCAGCTGCCGAGCTTGCACTGCCGCCGCCAAGCTCGCCCTCAAGGTCACCGGGGAAGGTGGGAGGAAGGAGGAAGGAGGTGGGAGAAAGGAGGAAGGAGTAGGAAGAAGGAGGGGAGAGAGTGACAAATGGGCCCCACTTGTCGGAGGCCGTATTTCTTTCGTATTGGCATATTTGGCTCGCGTAAAATACAAAAATCTCAAAAAAAAAAAAAAGCCCGATAATGGCATCTGTGATAGATTATTGCAAAACTAGTGGCATCTATAATAATATCGACTTTGTGATGGCATATATGAAATAAGCGAACTTCGTAATAATATGTATGAAAAAATAAGAGGAAGAAGTATGATTATGCCCCTATGCAAACTTTTCTTCCTGCCTCACTCGTTGATTTTGTGTTAATCTATGTTTCGATATTTTGCCATAGAGCATGAGCATGACGGCCATGTGAACGGCGGACACGGCCAAGACGTCAATGGTGACACCAAACACGCTGACGGTGGCCATCTCCAGACAACGAGTAAGCATCGTTTTCTATAAACTCTGACGTGTTTACCAAACGAATAATCCACCTATACTTAAAGACGTGGTCGCAGGTTGTGGTCGCACTTGGCTTGGTCTCACAAGTCGAGACTGTGTTGTTGGTTTCGATGTAGGCCACGGGCACCGTGGTGATGTTGTTCATGTGGAAGTTTGACGCATGGCGCAGGCCTACACCCGCCACAAGAAGGCCGGAAGCCACTTCGCCATGTAGGCGGTTCCGCATCATGCACAGGGCGCTCCATCGAGGGCTGAGGCTGTCCGCAGCCGAGCACAGACAATCTGCAACCTCACTCTGAAGGCCAAACGCCTCCTCGGCATGGAGGCCATTCGTCGGTCCTGAGCGACCGCCGGACACAGACCATCTGCAACCTCGCTCTGAAGGCCGACCGCCTCCTTAGCATGGAAGCCATTCGTCGGGCTCTGAGCGTCCACCAGGCACAGACTATCTGCAACCTCACTCTAAAGGCCGACCGCCTCCTTGGCATAGAGGCCATTCGTCGGGTCCTGAGCGTCCGCCGGGTACAGACCATCTGCAACCTCACTCTGAAGTCTAACCGCCTCCTCGGCATAGAGGCCATTCGTCGGGACCTGAGCGTCCGCCGAACACAGACCATCTGCAACCTCACTCTGAAGGCCGACCGTCTCCTCGGCATGAGGCATTCGTCAGGCCCTGAGCGTCCGCCGGGCACGGTGCGCGATCTCAGGATGAAAGATAAAAACCGAGTGCATGCCTACTCTAATTTTGCGTGTCACCAGGATTGCATGGCTATTGCCTATTTTGCTGCCGCAGCTAATTCTGAATCTGGCTAATTCCGCTGTACTCCAGCGCGCGGATATATAGAAAGAAAACAACGACTAGTTAATTCTGGCTTCAACAGGACCATGCAGAGGCATTATTGGAAAAAGAACCAGCTCTAGCTCTAGCTTCTATGCGCGCTGTTTTTTTTGGAATTCAGAATTTTTTTATACGCCCTACAGTATTTTCTTTGAATGGAGTGAGTAATTTGTGTTTCCCACGGACGTCCTACCTGAGTTATGAGCATTACATACAGAAGGTGTGATACATGCTCCTTTTCAGTACGAAAGTAGAGTGGCTACGTACATCACGGATCGAATTCTCAAAACACTGAGACTTATTAGAGCGTGTTGGAGTCAAGTTCCTATTCAGTAAATAAGCCAACAATACGAATTATTTGTGTTTCCTACCCGAACTATGAACATGACATTCAGAATGTGTGATGCATGATCCTCTTCTATACGAAAGTAGTGTGTCTACGTACATAGAAGTAACTAGAATTCTCAAAACAGCGAGACTTATTAGGGCCGTATTGGAGTCAAGTTCCTAAACAGTAAACGCTCGATAAGCCAATGGTACTGTTAATACCATGTACGTTCAAATGCAGCTTTTTATTCCCGAAAATAAGTGAAAGGGTAGTTTTTTTGAGTGTGCGCGCGTGGAAGAACCAAAATGGTATGTATCAAGTTTGTCTAAAAAGAATCGTCGCTATTTGTAACTCTATACAATGTTATGGTTTTGTTCTTTTGGGATAATTTGAACGATTGAACAATTGAATAGCTAAAATGACTAAATTTCGAGAGCTTCTCGAGGTAGATTCAATATTCAGATCTATTTCGTTTCTTTTGAAAGCGTTAGGGCATGTCTTTGAGACAATGAAAAAAGAACTAAAAAACTCAAAACATATGTCTTTTCAAAACATAAATAATTATTAAGCCGTTAAAACGCTAAGCTATTGTGCCTAAAAAAACAGGGCTGTTGTTACAATGAGTAAAATATAAATTTATTTGCGTCCATTGTTCTTAGCGAATTGTTGAAACCATGTCATCGCGGAACATTTCAAACATGTTTGGATGTTCATACCTCTTACCCCTTTTCAAATTTATGACAAAAATGTCATTTTCTCGTCTTACACGGGAAAATTGGTCGTATGACACTCAGTTAATGCGCCTCAAGCAAACTAACACTCAGTTGATGTGCCTTGTAATGAATAACACCGGACACATCTATTTCTTTTATTTATGACATTTTGGCTATTTTCTGACTTTTTCCTTCTTTTCCTTTTCTTTTAAACAAAAGATCGGTATCCATCATCCACTCCAACCTAAAGAATGTATTTGACCATTTCTTTACTACTTTTAGAAAATGGCCCTGGTGTTAATTTATTTTTATCAAGATCGAAACAATATTCTTTTCGGAAACTAAACAATTAAAATGGAATCAAATCACTCAGATCAAGTTCCTGCACAAGCAGGTAGCTGATAATTCAAATGTCATTATGTAAAATGGAAATCATAAACAAAAAAAATACATGCATTAATTCTAAATGCACAGTGATTGAGATAGAAAGAAAAGAAAAAGAAGGAAAAAGCCAAAAAATGACCAATATGTCATCAATAAAAAGAATATGTGTGTTCGGTGTTATTCATAAAAGATACATCAACTGAGTGTTAGTTTCTTTAAGACACGTTAATTGAGTGTCATACAACCAATTTTCCTTGTCTTACACACCCCTATGTGTTTCCATCTGTCTTTTCCCCTCCAACTCCAATGGCCGGCGACCTATCTCACGCGTCGTCACTGGCGAGCTCGAGATCCAACGCCGTTGTGCGAGTTCCACCACAGTGCTTCCTTATAGGGATGAAAACGAAGCAGATAATATCCAGACCATATCCGTATTCGACATCCATTTTTTTAAAATGGTAAGAAATTTTAGTATCCGACCGATACAGATACGAATACGGATAATTATTCGAATAGATCAAGCGGATAGTGGAGCGGATATGGTATCGAGAATATCCGATGGAAATGGAGCGGACACGAATATCCGAAAAAAAAGCTACCCGGATAGTTAAACGGACAGTGAACAAAACTCAGCCAGCAACCCATTTAGCAAGTTAGCAGCTAATACGAGGCCCACAAACCACATCCTTTGTCCATTACGATTCTCACTTTCACATTGGGATGAAAATGAAGCGGATAATTCCTATATGTGTACGATTCTCACCATCACATTGTGAGCTATATGTAATTTTTAATATCTTAAGTTGAGACTATCAATATTGCCTTAAGTTATGTTATTCAAATATTCTTTACCAATCAAATGTTTGTTACGTAGAATGACAACATACTATCCGGTATATATTCGTTTTGTTTTCGGTTATTGTCCGATTTCGGTATTATCCTTTTTAGTACTATCTATTTTTGATTTATTATCCGATCCGTTTTTTTACAAAAAAGACTTATCATTAAAATATTAGTGTCCCTCTTACGTAGAAACCCTCACACAAAAAGAAAATTACAATGTGATCATGACAAGAGTCTATTGCTAACAATCCATCATATCCGAATTTATCTTTAACTCTATCGTCTTCGTGAACTCTAACAACTTTCATAGTCAACCATGGCATCATATTCTTCATCCTCGTCAACCATGGGAAGTCAATTTGAAAGATCAATATCAAAAGTAGTTGTGGCAGCATGAATCTCTGACTTGAGGAACAATCTGAAGATGCAATAACCATAGAAAAAACGCACTCGGCTGGCTCGACTCCACCAAGATCTCCGGTGCAAGAAACAGATCATAAATAATCAGATCTAGCAAATGAAAAAGGGCAAAACAGGTTTCCTTTTTTCCATTTGACAATTTTATTTTGGCCCTCAACGGAAACCCGGAGGAGAAGCCTTGCTTTCGACCCAAATCACCAAGCCGGCCACGATCGCCGCATCGACTTAGGCCCAAGCCAAAGCTCTGCATCTTTCTCCGTCGTGTCGACAAAACGAAGTATTTTATTGGCTAAAAGAAAAAAATAACACCTTATTGCTTCGTCTGCTGACGAAGAAATCTCAGATCCCAAGTGCCCCGTCCAGATCCGTGCTCCTACCCTGACAGCTTGCCCGGAGGTTCCTACCGATGCAAGGAGACCTCAGATCTGGATGGCGCAGAGCTCACCCTTTTTTTTCTCCTAAGCCGTCGCTGCTTTTTCTCCTAAGGCGTCGCCCTGGAAAACATCCGATATCTGATCTTTTTTAATGCTATCCATATATGTAACCGCGTTCGATTAGAAAAGATGGATACGGATACGGGACTCCGTTTTCATCCCTACTTCCTTCTCTGACAAGCATGGCGTCGGCGCCGCGTCGACCCTCGACGAGCATGGCGGTGTTGTCGTGGGCAAACTCATTGAGCTCCGTCGCCGCTATGCACAAGTACTCTGCCATGGGCGCGCTCGAAATCTGTCGCCGACACCGCCAGCATGCTCAAAGCCTCAAACTCCGTTAGCGCCGCCTGCACGCGCTCCGCCGCAGACGCCGCGGGCCTGCTCGAACCCACAGTTGAGCTCTGGCGCCGCCGCCGTCGAACTCCGGCACTACCGCCTTCTCCCCAACCTCCAGCCGCCACCATCGAGCTCCGGCGCGAAGGCCTTTTCCGGTTCTCCCCCCACCTCCAGCAATCGTTGTCGAGCTCCAGTGCGGCCGCCTTCTCCCCCACCTCCAGCCGCCGCCGTCGAGCTCCGGCGCAATGGCCTTCTCGTCCACCTCCAGTCGCAATTGCTGAGCTCCAACACGGCCGCCTTCTCCCCCACCTCCAGCAGCCGCCGTCGAGCTTCGGCACGGCCACCTTCTCCTCCAACCGTGGCGGTGCGGCCAGTGGCGGATCCAGGATTTTAAGTTGGGGGGTGCACACTTAGTGACTTATGTCTTATGTTGAATGATTAAAGTGTCGTGAAGTTACAATTATGTTTTTAGAATAGTGAAAGTTACTAAAATATTCAACCGATAGTCTGTCGGACCCGGTCTAAATGACCGAGCCCTAATGTGTATACAGTACTAGTCCTAGCAGATCATGGCTAGTACACACACAAACAGAACTGATACATTGTCTTCGAATTACATTATTACAACATAGGGGACTACGGGTCCGAAAAGGAGTCACAATTAAGTACATCAAGCACGGCACGCAGGCCGAGATACAGAGTTACACAGACGGTCACACAGGGTCCTAGCATAGCGCGACTTTATTCTAGCAGGCTAATCCACAGGCAACGGCGGTAGGCGACACGCAACCCTACTCTTCGTCTTCGTAGTCCTCCTCCTCCTCGTAGTCCGAGTCCTCCTCGGCGCAGTCGAAGGGAGCTCATGGTGTTGAAGTTTTTAAAGGGGGAGAAGGGAAAACAGGGGTGAGTACAAAGGTACTCCGCAAACCAGGAATATATATGCGGATGGGGTTTAGTACAAGAGGAGGGCTTAGGATACTTTGCAGAAATGCGTTTATTTATCCTAGTTTTGACAAAGCAAGTTCGAAACTTTCAATCTCAACATTTTCTTTGGGCTCTTCTCAAACGGTTCTCGCCACTTGGACTCAGTGCCATAGCGAGAACAAAATTCTTTCTTCTTTTCTTTTCTCCAAACTTGCTGTGTCCGGTTTCAGCGTGACACTTTCCGATAGGCCGATACCCATTTCGAATATCACCGGTGGCTCCAGCTCAAACGGGATCTTTCTCAAAACCTTTCTCAAATCCTTTCTCAACTCCTTTGTTTAAATCCTTTTTCAAAAATGGTTTTAAATGAAGAATCTACCATATAATCAGTCCTTCAGACGCTCATAACATGAAAGCACGGCTATCATGACAGCTTTTAACTCGCAGAGTGGGTACGCTTTACCCTCGAGAGGCTACGCACCTGCACGATGTTTCGCCACAAGACCATCAACCACGAGGGCCAACGATCGGGTCCGTCCCATACCGGAGCTCGAGGTCGCATCTTGTAATGGCTCCGCTCATAGGATTATAGGATGAGCGGTCCTTAGACTAGGGAGATTTTATATTTTAGCCCAAGAAACCCGTGCCATATCGCACCAACCGACAAAATATCTCCCTAGTCGGAAAGATTTTGGGGTAAGAGGAAAATCTTTTCCTATCAAGCATCACCCTTGATGCGCTATCCTTTAAATCATCCTTCCCCAAACATTTCTCAACAATATCTCATTTCACACAAATGATTGCATCATTCCGCATAAATGATTTTTAAGCAGTTATCCTACCTCAACAAGGCGTTTAATTATGAGCAATTCATATTTTTAACCTTAGGTTTATCCTACCATATTTCTTACCTTTTCTATTTGGCATAATAACTAATTCTAGCAAATACGGCGTTTATCCTTTAAACTAGCATGCATATTTTCAAATCTAATAAATATTTTCTAAATAACCGAAAATGGCTTCTCAATATGATCAAAGGGGGGGACTTGCCTTGGTCGGACGACGGGTAGGAACAACCAGCGACGTCGGTCGGGTCTACAGCACCTTGGCCTCCTACTCGAGCACAATCCAAACATACAAATGAAAATAACAGCACATCAGGCATAAAATGTTTTTATGCATTTTATTTAAAGAGAAAGATGTTAATTTATTTTGCATGCACATGAAATAATGGAACCTAAGTATTTGAACTATTGGAAGTGCAATGGTTACAAGGGTGCGGCATTGATTAATATTTTTATAAAATCCAGATTGCTGCAA
The DNA here is from genome assembly GCA_036346415.1 of Raddia guianensis. Lineage (NCBI taxonomy): Eukaryota > Viridiplantae > Streptophyta > Magnoliopsida > Poales > Poaceae > Raddia > Raddia guianensis. Next base: position 33,422,080 of record CM070535.1, read on the forward strand.
AATATTTTTGAGAATTTTTACAGAATTTTAGACTGACTTTGGATATATTATACAAAATCTTTTCTATTAGAACTTTTTGAATTCGCTTTTGAAAAAAAAAAAAAATAAAAAGAACCAATCCGGCTAAGCCGGTCGGTCCAAAACGGCCGACGGCCACGGCCCAGAGGCCAGAGTTGCCGCGGGGCTTCCTTCCCCTTCCCCCCATCGTCATCAACCTCGAACCGAGGCGGCGGCGACGGCGGCGAGAATCCGCCACCGCGATCGATTCAGCGGGGAGAGGAAGAGGGGGCAAAGGCGATGCTAAAGGTGGTCTCGGCGACGACTGAGACTCACCCCAGAGGCGGCGCGATGGAGGGACGCGCGGCGAACAGAGGATCCGGGCGGCGGCGCGTTCCTCAGCTCGACGGCGCTCCGGGACTCCTGAGAGAGAGAGAGAGTGAGAGAGAGACGAGGGTGACGGGGGAGAGGGCAAGGAGGGCAAGCTCACCAAGGGGAAGGGTCGGGCACGGCACGGCGCTAGGCGAGGCGACAATGGAGAGCACAGGGCCGGTTTTATAGGCGATGGCGGCTCGGCGGAAACGGCTCGATATTAAAGTCGCCGGTGAGCACAAAGAAGGGCGACACCGATAGACCTTCGCTATTGCTCTACAAAGGCGGCGAAAGCGATGGCGCTGCCAGACGGCATCGGGCGGCGAGGGCGATGGCGCGCGAGCAAGGTCAAGGCGCGTCTCTTGCGAGCGACGCGTTGAGCGCGCCTTCATGTACTGGCGCGGGAGTGGGTGGCGGATTAAAGGACACGGCGACGCCGCTACGGAGCGAGTTATTGCGGATTAGGCCGGCGCTTCGGCGGCAAGGCGTGGCGGCGAGGCAGTGCGGGTCCGGACGCAGCGGAGGCGACGGACGCGGCGGTCTGCCGACGCTTGCAACGGCGACACGCGGATGAGGAGGAGAAGGAAACAACAGGAGCGAGAGCGATGGAAAGCGGAAGAGAGAGAGAGGCTCTCGCGAGAAAGGGCAAACGACGGGAAGGATCTGACCGGTGGGACCCACCGGTCAACGAGGGTGATGGGGAGGCGTGGCGCGCCACTGCCACGATCGGGACGTCTGGTGGCGCGAGCTGGGCCAAGAAGTGGGCATGTGACGGAGGTAGAGGCGGAGGAGAAAGTCAGGGAGGAACTCGGCAGAGAGAGAAGAGGAGATTTCTCTTTTATTTTGAATATTGTTTTTCTTTTCTTCTTTCAAAAGTTTGACAAATTTTATTTAAAATACCTTTAAACAACTGACACCCAAGACAATGATTTTCACTTTAAAAGTACTGACTCAAACCAATTCCAGAAGGTTGCATGCAATGATGATGCCAAGATGATTTTCAATGCTCAAATGGTTTTAATATTTTAATTATGCATTTTAATGAAATTATTAACGTGCCAAATTTGGTTTTGAAAATTTGGGATGTTACAAACCTCCCCCCCTTAAGGAGAATCTCGTCCCCGAGATTCAGATTCTTTGGGAAACAGCTCCGGGAACTCAGCGCGAAGGTCCTCTTCATGCTCCCATGTGGCTTCTGCCTCAGAGTGGTTACTCCACTGAACACGACAAAACCGAAACATTTTTCTCCGGGTTTTGCGCACAGCCACATCCAGAATCTTGACCGGATATTCTTTAAGCGTTAAATCAGGCTGCAGGCCTGCCTTATCCAAAGGTAACTGCTCTTCTGGCACACGAAGGCACTTCTTTAACTGAGACACATGGAACACACTGTGCACATCTGACAGGTACTCAGGTAATTCCAACTGGTACGCCACTTCGCCTCTACGGGCTAAGATTTGAAAAGGACCAATATATCTTGGAGCTAGTTTGCCACTCACACGGAACCGACGCATGCCTTTAAGAGGGGACACGCGTAGGTACACAAAATCTCCTTTGGCAAACTTCAAGTCACGTCGACGCTTATCGGCGTAACTTTTCTGTCTTGATTGGGCTGTCTTCAGCCTCTGCTGGATTAGCTTTACTTGCTCTTCAGCCTCTTGCAAGATATCTAAACCAAACACTTTGGTTTCACCGGTCTCCTGCCAGTACAGCGGGGTACGGCATTTTCTGCCATACAAGGCTTCATAGGGTGCCATTTGGATACTGGACTGGTGACTGTTGTTATAAGCAAACTCCATAAAACGGCAATCGCTTATCCCAAATTTGGGTTGGCGAGGCACATGCCCTCAACATATCCTCGAGGATTTGATTAACTCTTTCAGTTTGACCATCGGTTTGGGGATGAAAAGCAGTGCTGAAATTCAGACGTGTTCCAAGCGACTCATGGAGCTTGTCCCAGAATTTGGAGGTGAACTGGGTACCTCGGTCAGAGACAATCTTCTTTGGCACCCCATGCAAATGACTATCTTGCTCATGTACAAGTCACCAACTTGCTTCCGTGTAGGTAGTACGGACAGGAATGAAGTGTGCAACTTTCGTGAGGCGATCGACGATTACCCAGATGGAGTCATAGCCGGATTGAGTTTTGGGTAACCCGACAATGAAATCCATCCCCACTTCTTCCCACTTCCATTCAAGAATTTTGAGCGGTTGCAACAGACCAGCAGGCCTTTGATGCTCGGCCTTCACTCTTTGGCAGATGTCGCAGAGAGCGACATACTCAGCGATCTCTCTTTTCATTCCAGTCCACCAATAGGTGGTTTTCAGATCAGCATACATCTTGGTACCTCCGGGATGGATAGAGATTGGACTTTCATGAGCTTCTTTTAAAATTACTTCTTTAAGGGGTTTATTGTTTGGAACAAAGATTCTCTTCTTAAACCAGAGGGTTCCTTCTTCATTTATGGAAAAATCCGGCGCCTTATTCTTTTTAAGCCTCTCTTTAATTTCAAGAACTTCTTCGTCACCTTTTTGAGCTTCTTTAATTTGGTTCATTAAGGAGGGTTGTAATTCCAACATATTTATTTGGCCTACCTCAACCATTTCCAAGTTGAGGTCGGATAATTCTTTAATTAGTTCAGGTTGATCTTCTTTAAACACGAGATGATTGCAATAGGAACGCCGGCTTAAGGCATCAGCCACCACATTGGCTTTGCCAGGATGATAATGGATTCCCACATCATAGTCTTTGATTAACTCCAACCACCTTCTTTGCCTTAGATTGAGATCAGGTTGAGTGAAGATGTATTTAAGACTTTTGTGATCGGTGAATATTTCAGTTCTATTGCCAATTAGATAATGCCTCCAAATTTTTAGAGCATGAACCACAGCGGCTAGCTCGAGATCATGAGTGGGGTAATTTTGCTCGTGGGGTTTCAGTTGCCTTGATGCATAAGCAACAACTCTCCTTTCTTGCATCAACACGCAGCCTAGGCCTTGCCTAGATGCATCACAGAATATTTCAAAATCCTTGCGGATATCAGGCAAGATTAGCACCGGGGCAGAAGTTAGCAGCCTTTTTAACTCTTGGAAACTGGCCTCACACTTTTCATTCCACTCGAATTTATTTTCCTTTTTAAGGAGGTTGGTTAAGGGACGAGAGATTTTTGAAAAATTTTCAATGAACCGGCGGTAATATCCCGCCAATCCAAGAAAACTCCTTACTTGCTTTATTGATTTAGGTTGCTTCCACTCGACAACCGCCGTGACTTTTTCGGGGTCAACGGCAACACCTCCGGCAGATATTACATGACCAAGGAAGGTCACTTCCTTCATCCAGAACTCGCACTTGCTCAGCTTGGCATACAACTGATTTTCTCTTAACCTCTCCAGAACCTTCCGAAGATGAATTTCGTGCTCCTCTTCAGATTTAGAGAAGATTAGAATATCATCAATGAACACAACCACAAACTTATCCAGAAAATCCATGAACACCTTGTTCATTAGATTCATGAAATACGGCGGAGCGTTGGTTAGACCAAACGACATCACCGTGAACTCATAGAGGCCATATCTTGTGGTGAAAGCTGTCTTTGGAATGTCGGTGTCTTTAATTTTTATTTGGTGATAACCCGACCTCAGGTCGATTTTTGAAAAGATGCAAGCTCCTTTCATTTGATCAAACAGATCATCAATTCTGGGAAGAGGATACTTATTCTTGATTGTTACTTCATTTAAAGATCGATAATCGGCGCACATGCGCGAGAGATCCGCTCTTTCTTTTGACGAAGATTACGGTGCTCCCCAGGGAAACACTTGGTCGGATAAATCCTTTTTCTTGCAATTCTTCGATTTGTTTCTTTAATTCAGCCATCAGGTTGGCCGATAGGCGGTAAGGTCTTTGGGAGATAGGACCAGTACCAGGGACCAGGTTTATCACAAATTCAACGTCCCGGTCAGGGGGCATTCCCGGCAACTCATCCGGAAACACATCAGGGAATTCCTTCACCACGACTGTGGTTTCAAGGGAAGACATCTCCATCTTATTGAGAGTGATAAGATCTGAGGGGAAGAGATTTGCGACGAACTGGACCTCCCGTCCAGTCTCGCTGATCAGCTTGACAGTTTTGGTGGCACAGTTAATTTGACCTTTATATTTGGTTAGCCAATCCATACCCAGGATTACTTCAATTCCTCTTGAGTTTATCACCACCAAGTCTTCCACGAACTCGGCGTCTTGAATTTTTAATTTAACCCCAGGACACAACAGGGTTGATCTCATGGTTTTCCCCGGAGATTTAATTAACATTGGATTCTTTAGTGCATCAGCTTTTAACTTATGATTTTTGACAAAAGATGCTGAGATGAATGAATGCGTTGCACCAGAATCGAAAAGAGCAGTGGCAGGAATTGCACATATGAAAAACTTACCCATCACCGCGTTGGGGTCGGCGTGGGCATCCTCAGCAGTGACGTGGTTGACACGGCCACGTCCAACAGTGGGGGCAGATCTGGTGGGTTGAAGATTCCCACGACCCATCCCAGAAGGTGGGGACCGCAGGGCAGCAGCTTTAACTTGGGAGTCAGGAGTTTTGTTGGGACACGAGCTGGCATAATGTCCCAACTGCTGGCAAGCGAAGCATTTTATGGTGGACAAATCTTTCTTTTGTGGAGAAGAGGCTTGGGTGCGAACAAGCGGAGGTGGAGGTGGAGCAGGTCGCGACTGGACCCACTGGGTGCGGGGGCGAGGAGGAATGGCATGCCCGCGAGGGCGCTTGGCCTTGAAGCGGAACTACCAAAGAGTGACCATCATGTTGTGCCCTTCTTTTCTTTCGGCAACCAGCATCGGGCGGCGGTTCTCTTCTTGCTTAACCGCCGAGCAAACATTTGCTTGAAAGTTGGGAATTCGAAGAGTCGATCAAGGCACGATCTCGTGGTCCATGCCTTTTTTGAAGAAGTACATCTTATCGGCATCGCTCTTCACGTCCCTTGGGACATATCGAGCCAGAAGGGTGAACTTTGTGAGGTACTCGTGCATGGTCATGCTACCTTGCACGAGGGAGTGGAATTCACTTCTCTTGGCCTCCCTAACACTCTCAGGGACATAATTCTCTTCGAAGGCCTCCACAAACTCAGCCCAGCTGATAGCATCAGGGTTATCATGGGCTTCACAGAACGTGTCCCACCAGGCGGAGGCGACCCCAACAAGCTGATGGGCTGCAAGGTGGACACTCTCAAAGATCTCCACATTGAAACATGATAAGCTTCTTCTCAATCTCCTTTAACCAATCACCGCTTCCAAAGCATCACGAACCAAATAACTTAGGAGGATTCGATCGGAGGAAGTCATTTATGCGGAGCGAGCGGGAGGTGGAGCGGGTGCATGGGTAGGAGCGGGAGCGGGAGGATGGTTCCGCTCTCGGAACAAGTCGCGGACCATCTGCAAATGCATCTGCAACAATTCTCTAGTAGTGGGTTCTTCAGGAGGTGGTGGTGGTGGAATTGGGTGGTTGGACTCGGCTTGGCGCCTGGGAGTGTGGTTGGGATCTGGTTGGGCATTTGGTGGAGGATTTGGCAAGGAGTCAAGGAGGAGCGGAGTCGAGGATGTCCTCCAGCGTAACGCTGATCGCTGCAGACGGAGTGGGCATGAGAATGGTGCAAGCACTTGCTCGGCTTGGGGCACTACCACGACCTCGGCCCCGGGAAACATCTCTTCTTCCAGCCACGCGGGAGATCACCATCTGATAGATAGGAGAGGAACGAGATAAGCATAAGGGGGTTACGTTTTTCATCCAAAACATGATTTTTAAAATACAACTTGGCACGATATATAAGCACACAACCCAACCAGTTTTATAGAGATACAACCAAAGGATGCGTACCACAGCAGGCCGGTACGTCAATCCATGCATTCGTTCTAGCTACGATACAGGGTACACCACTGGCACCGGAACACTAATGGGGCTGGAACCACAGGACCCACCAGGTAATCGCTATCCAAAGGAGGATGGCTACCATGGTGATCCAAAGCGGGAAATGCCTCATCTCCTCGAGGAAGAGGCGGAGCTCGCTCGGCTCGGGCCGACGGCGAGGGCTCGGGGAACGTTGCGGACTCGGAGGGCGACGAGGGGGCTCGGAGAACGCGAGGGCTCATGAGCAGCGAGGACTCGAGAGCAGATCTCGGCTTCCTCCTCATCGTCGGCGACGGAGAAGCAGCACGGGCATGGCGGGGAGCGAGGCGGCGGCGAGGACGCGGGAGCAAGGCAGCAGCTGGGTGGTGAAACTGCGGCGGAGCGGCAGCGTGGACGCGGCGGCCTTCTTAAGGAAGCGGGCCGGTTATTTGATGTGGAGGGGGGTCCGGTGGCAAAGCGCGGACAAGACGCAAAGCAAAAGAAAAAGAAAAGAAAAGGGTGACAACGACCCATGCAAAGGATACAGGAGGCAACACTACGAGCCTACATTTGCTCGTAGTCGGACTCAAAGACGACCTCAGCGGGTTCCTCGTCTTCCTCGTCCTCGTCTATGGTACAAAGAAAGGTCCAAACAGTGGCGGGACCGAGTAGCAGAGGGTGAGCCGGCGCCAAGAAGAGTGGGAGGTGGTGCAACAATACCGACGGACCCGAAGTTGAGCCTAAGGTCCCTGTGGGTAAGGCAAAAAGAGCACAGGAGTTGGTCAGCTGGATCCTCCGGCACGGGATCGGTGGAGGTACCAACATCCTTCTTGGCAACAGGAGGGTGAGTGGGAGTCTCAGAAGAAGAAGCCGTGGCAGCAGCAGCGGCACCACGACGACGCTCCTTCTCGCGCTCTAGCTGGCGGATCCTTTCGTGAAGCGCGGCCCTCTCCAAGAGGTTGCGAGAATCGCGCTTCTTGAGCTCGCGGTTCTCCTTCCGGACTTGCTCCATTTGGCGGTTGCTCTCGTAGGAGGCGTACAGCTCTCGACGGGTGAGAGTGTAAGCGTCGTCTAGAGACTTGACGAGCTCAGCGAGATGAAAGATGGTCGGGTCGATCTCGCCTTCGGCTGAAGGAGCGTGACCGAACAGTTCATTGGACAGGCGAGCAGGGAAGTAGCGGAACGGAGTGCGGTGCAGCGCGCGAGCGAACAGGCTGCAGACTCGGTGTATAGCCAGGCGAGCGACGTCTTGGATGGCATCGGAGCAGTTGACTCGAGTGGTGGTGAAGCGAAGATCTCCTCGGGTGAACGGCTGACCCGCAGGAGCGATAGTGACGGCCACCACCCAACACTCGCGCCCACGGCGAGTGGTCACGGCCCCATGGAAGGTGGGGTCGCTAAAGCCAAGGGTGCCCAGCAGCAACAGCAGCTGGCGCACAAAACCTCCGTAGGAGAGTCCAAATGTAGAGGTGAACTCCGGCATCTACAATTTTGGCAAAAATGGTGTAAGTTACGAAAATGCATAGCAAAGTTTACAGGGAAATTTTAGAATTTCGTTTATAAAATATTAGGTCTCTATTTTTCAAGGGTTACGCCCTAAGGCCGATCGACTCTGATACCACTTCTGTCGGACCCGGTCTAAATGACCGAGCCCTAATGTGTATACAGTACTAGTCCCAGCAGATCATGGCTAGTACACACACAAACAGAACTGATACATTGCCTTCGAATTACATTATTACAACATAGGGGACTACGGGTCCGAAAAGGAGTCACAATTAAGTACATCAAGCACGGCACGCAGGCCGAGATACAGAGTTACACAGACGGTCACACAGGGTCCTAGCATAGCGCGACTTTATTCTAGCAGGCTAATCCACAGGCAACGGCGGTAGGCGACACGCAACCCTACTCTTCGTCTTCGTTGTCCTCCTCCTCCTCGTAGTCCGAGTCCTCCTCGAAAGCAGAGTCGAAGGGGAGCTCCGCGGCTGTTGAAGTTTTTAAAGGGGGAGAAGGGAAAACAGGGGTGAGTACAAAGGTACTCCGCAAACCAGGAATATATATGCGGATGGGGTTTAGTACAAGAGGAGGGCTTAGGATACTTTGCAGAAATGCGTTTATTTATCCTAGTTTTGACAAAGCAAGTTCGAAACTTTCAATCTCAACATTTTCTTTGGGCTCTTCTCAAACGGTTCTCGCCACTTGGACTCAGTGCCATAGCGAGAACAAAATTCTTTCTTCTTTTCTTTTCTCCAAACTTGCCAGGTCCGGTTTTCCGCGTGACACTTTCCGATAGGCCGATACCCATTTCGGAATATCACCGATGGCTCCCAGCTCAAACGGGATCTTTCTCAAAACCTTTCTCAAATCCTTTCTCAACTCCTTTGTTTAAATCCCTTTTTCAAAAATGGTTTTAAATGAAGAATCTACCATATAATCAGTCCCATCAAGACGCTCATAACCGCGAGCACGGCTATCATGACGCTTTTAACTCGCAGAGTGGGTACGCTTTACCTCGAGAGGCTACGCACCTGCACGATGTTTCGCCACAAGACCATCAACCACGAGGGCCAACGATCGGGTCCGTCCCATACCGGAGCTCGAGGTCGTCAGAATGGCTCCGCTCATAGGATTATAGGATGAGCAGTCCTTAGACTAGGGAGATTTTATATTTTAGCCCAAGAAAACCGGTGCCATATCGCACTAACCGACAAAATATCTCCCTAGTCGGAAAGATTTTGGGGTAAGAGGAAAATCTTTTCCTATCAAGCATCACCCTTGATGCGCTATCCTTTAAATCATCCTTCCCAAACATTTCTCAACAATATCTCATTTCACACAAATGATTGCATCATTCCGCATAAATGATTTTTAAGCGCTTATCCTACCTCAACAAGGCGTTTAATTATGAGCAATTCATATTTTTAACCTTAGGTTTATCCTACCATATTTCTTACCTTTTCTATTTGGCATAATAACTAATTCTAGCAAATACGGCGTTTATCCTTTAAACTAGCATGCATATTTTCAAATCTAATAAATATTTTCTAAATAACCTAAAATGGCTTCTCAATATGATCAAAGGGGACTTGCCTTGGTCGGACGACGGTAGGAACAACCAATGACGCCGGTCGGTCTCTACAGACCTTGGCCTCCTACTCGAGCACAATCCAAACATACAAATGAAAATAATAACACATCGTGCATAAAATGTTTTTATGCATTTTATTTAAAGAAAAGATGTTAATTTATTTTGCATGCACATGAAATAATGGAACCTAAGTATTTGAACTATTGGAAGTGCAATGGTTACAAGGGTGCGGCATTGATTAATATTTTTATAAAATCCAGATTGTTGCAAAATATTTTGAGAATTTTACAGAATTTTAGACTGACTTTGGATATATTATACAAAATCTTTTCTATTAGAACTTTTGAATTCGCTTTTGAAAAAAAAAAAAAAAAATCAATCCGCTGCTTGGTCGGTCCAAAACGGCGAAGGCCACGCCCAGAGGCCGAGTTGCCATGGGCTTCCTTCCCTTCCCCATCGTCATCAACCTCGAACCGAGGCGACGGCGAGCGACGCGGGCAAATCCGCCACCGCGATCGATTCAGCAGGGAGAGGAAGAGGGGCAAAGGCGATGCTAAAGGTGGTCTCGGCGGCGATCGAGACTCACCCAGAGGCGGCGCGACGGAGGGACGTGGCGGCGAGCATCAGGGATCCGGCGGCGGCGCGTTCTCGGCTTCGACGGCGCCCGGGACTCGAGAGAGAGTGAGAGGAGAGAGAGACGAGGGTGACGGGGAGAGGGCAAGGAGGGCAAGCTCACCAAGGGGAGGGTCGGGCACGCACGGCGCTAGGCGAGGCGACAATGGAGAGCATAGGCGGGTTTATAAGCGATGGCGGCTCGGCGAAACGGCTCGATATTAAAGTCGCCGGTGAGCACAATGAAGCGCGGCGACACCGATAGACCTTCGCTATTGCTCTACAACGCGGCGAACGATGGCGCGCCAGCATGGCACTAGCGGCGAGGGCGATGGCGCGCGCGCAGCAAGGTCAAGGCGCTGGTTCTTGAGCGGCGACGCCGCGCGCGCGCAAGGCAGCATGCAAAGCGGAGAGTGGTGGCGGATTAAGACACGGCGACGCCGCGACGGAGCGAAGTTATTGCGGATTAGGCCGCGCTTCGGCGGCAAGGCGTGACGGCGAGGCAGAGTGGGTCCGGACGCAGCGGAGGCGACGGACGCGCGGTCTCCGCGACGCCTTGACGGCAACGCAGACCGAGGAGGAGAAACAACAAGGCGAAAGAGCGAGAGAAGCGGAAGAGAGAGAGGCTCTCGCGAGGAAAAAACGAACGACGGGAAGGATCTGACGGTGGGACCCGCCGGTCAGCGAGGTGATTGGGAGGCGGGCGCTGGCTCGCTAATCAATGGCGATCTGGCCCGACGCGAAATGGGCTGGGAAGTGGGCCAGACGAAGGTAGAGGCGGAGGAGAAAGTCGGGGGGAGGAACTCGGCCGAGAGAGATGAGGAGATTTCTCTTTTATTTTCAATATTGTTTTTCTCTTTTCTTCTTTCAAAAGTTTGACAAATTTTATTTAAAATACCTTTAAACAACTGACACCCAAGACAATGATTTTCACTTTAAAAGTACTGACTCAAACCAATTCCAGAAGGTTGCATGCAATGATGATGCCAAGATGATTTTCAATGCTCAAATGGTTTTAATATTTTAATTATGCATTTTAATGAAATTATTAACGTGCCAAATTTGGTTTTGAAAATTTGGGATGTTACATAGTCACATAACGCAAAATATAAATATAAAACGACAATGCATCAAGGAAAATAGAAAATCACCTTATAATAGTACTTTGCGAGTCTCTTGACCCTCTTCCTCTCTTCATCACAATTCACTGACAAGGCGACAATCTGTAAATTGTAATTGTGGTGTGTAAATTAGATTTTCATCATAAGTTCCTTTCACAATGGAATTTTATCATTGAACTATTGCTACAATTCTACCCTTTGCAAACCTATAACGAAATGCGACATATGATATGTTCTGAAAAATATTGAATAATGAATCATCCAACAAGTAGAGAATCACCTTTGCTGATTGCGGCTGGCGGTGGAGCCGTGGAAGCGCCAAGGCGGAGCAGGCAGTCCGGTCCGTGGTGGCGGGCGGCGCCGTGCATGACCAGAGCAGGTGGGGTGGCGCCGAGGCGGGCGACGCGAGCAGCCTGGGACGGGCGGGCCGAGGCGGTCAGCGGAGCAAGCCGAGGCGGCGCGCTGGCGGGCAGCCTGCGGGCCGGCTGGCCGGACGTGGGGCGGCGCTGGTGGCGGGCGCCGGTCGGCCTGGGTGGAGGCGGCGGATCAAAGGTGGCGGGCAAAGGGCGACGGAGAGGCGGAGAGCTAGGGTTGGGACTGGCCGACCGGGTGAATAGGGAATTTGGGGGGATTCCCCCCCAAATTTTGCTGAGATGGGCCGAATGGGCAGGGGGAGGGGCAGGTGGGTAGTTGCAAATGTTATTGGGTCATTTTAGTGGGCTGCTCAAGTGAAAAGGCCATAATATCTTATGAAATAGTCCTTTTCTTTTAATATAAGACCCAATAGGCATATATGGGGTTAAAATTTTCTAAAAAATTAAGGAGGTGCCCGTGCATACCGGGCACCCCCTAGATCCGCCCCTGGGTGCGGCCAAGAAAACCATGGTGGTGGCACATGCTCGAGCTCCAGCAGTGTCATCGCGGTCGAGCGCAATTACCAGAGGACCGATCGTGGTGGAGGCGGCCGCCGCCGCCATGCTCGATGGAAAAGTGCGAGGATGGTTGTAGAAGAAAAGAAAGAAGTTTTAAGTGGGGGCAGAAGAAAGGATAATAGGCATTTGATGATTTGAGTTGTTTCAGGATTATTTTGACTGGTCAACTTAAATAATGCATGGTTGCAATAATTCACTATAAATGATAGCATATAAATAATTTTACGGTTTCTAATGATATTTTTGAGAATCAGGATTTAATAATGACGTGGATGTAAAAAACCCGTAGAAAATGAGGGGAAATATTTGCTCCAGAAGAAATGGTACCAATGTCTATGAACCCAAACAAAATATATTTCAAACTAAAACAAAATCATTCGCATTCATTTTTCCTTGGCGCACATAGCTTATTTGGGACATACATTCTATGATATAAGTCAAAAAATTAAAGGCAAGTAATTTAGACCATCTTTATTCTTATCTTTATTATTCTAAAAAAATATCTAAAAACAAACTTGGCTTTGACCAATTATCTAAAGAACCTCTATAACTCAATTTACATCCAAATATCCTAGAAACAAGTACATTGAACTAATAATCGCCTCAATCTGCTTCCGAGTCTTGTGTTAGCCACGTCATCACCACATGTCTATCTTTTTTCTTTTTCTCCTTTATTTTCTTTTTCCGCTTGCTAAAGTTTGGCTCATGGCTCTAGTTCGCCTTTGCTATAGTGAATAAAAGGAAAGGAAGCCCTTGGTAATAGACAATTATTGATGTCACAATGCTTCCGCTCGCAGTGTGAGGATTGAGGAAGGTTCCAACCGATGGTACCACCATGGACCGCGGATGGCGTGGAAAGTGAGATATAGCGAGATAATGTGATATATCTTTATCATTTATAGCGAGATAATGTGATATATCATTCTCTCCATAACATCCGGGTAATGTTTATGCAAATTGCAACGTAAGGCCGTTCGAATGCTAGCCACAAAATCTACTCCCATATCCAAAATGTACTATTCACACATTAAATTTATTGTTTGGAGCCCTAAATCTAGAGACAAAACAACATTTGAAGTTCACAAGGATCGACTGACGCGTACAACAATAGTTGGCGCTATAGTTGACGACGGCTTGGGTGAGACTTTGCCGTCCGCGCCAAGCCAAGGCGCCTCGAGCAAGGATGCTTGGAGAGAGTGCCCGAGCACGTCTCTTCTCAAGGAGTGTTCGAGCCAGGGATGCTCGACGAGGGGTTCCGAGCCACAGAGGGCTCGAGGCCATTTCACACTATGGCTGTTCTTAAGCCAGACCAAACTGAGAAGGCATGTGCCAAGAGTAAATCATTTTGGCATGGCTTCTCCACGAAGCCACAACCCTAGCTAGCGCGCTCTTTGTGGCCATAGATGATATGCCTGTCTAACGTGCGGCGCCACGGTGACAGACTGGCGACAGACAAGAAAGATATCCACCTCCTGCTGCGACACTCCTTGGTCATGACCTCCTAATCATGCGTCGACTCATTTAATGCGTAGGCTCTCCGGCGGCGGCGGAGTGCTGGGTGCAAGTACGATCCGAGCAACTATAAAAAGACCATTACTAGCGACAGAAGACGAGAGAGAAAACAGAACACAAAATCTCAACGGCACTTATTCATCCACACATTCTCGAGAGCACTTAGGCTAGGCCTTGGGGAAGGTGTCGGGAGCTTCTATTCTCTTAGTCACACTCTCAGAATCCCCTTTTCTTGTACAACTCTTAATACACCATAGGGAAAAGATACTGGAGTAGGGTTGTTATCTCCTCGAAGATGTTCGAACCAGCTAAAAAATCCTTGTCTCAAAGCGTACAAGTCGTCGCCATCCCTTCGTCTGTAGTATGCCGGACCCTCTAAGGTTCCGGTGGATCGCTCACCTCCTCGATAAATCTCTGCGGTGTGATCCTCGAGGCCAAAGCCCCTGGTCTGGGAGCCAGCAGAGTTTAATATTAAACATGATCTGGCATCGTGCATACCAGTTGGCAGTTGCCTTGTTCGACCTAGGTTGTGTAGTTTTGGACCTGTCGCTGCCAAAAGTCTCCAGGACAATGCACCACACGTAGCCTCAAACCTGGACGATCCGCAAACGGATCAAGCGTGTGGTTGCAGCGTCAACTCGCGGATTACAGAAAAAAAACGGCGCTTTTATAATTAACTGGTTAACCCACCACCACAAATTGGAGCCATCCCCCAACTCTCAGCTCTTTCTCAAGTCTTAACCCCCCAAACTCAACTCGCCTCCGCTCCGGCCTCCCTCCACCGCCGCTTCATTCTCTCCATGCCCGCCGGAGCCCAGCGCAGGCCCCACGTAGACCGCCGGCACGGACACCCCGGGGGGCGCTGCTGACCGCCGCATGGCCAAGCCCACGCCCGCCGCGGCGGAGGAGGCGGCGGCGCTGCGGCGGCGGCTGCGGCGGCTCTTGGCGGCCGTCATGGCCGGGGGCGCCGACGCGGCCGTCTTCGACGAGGCGGAGTCGGCGCTTGCGGCGCTGCGGGGCGCCGAGCTGGGCCCGCGTGAGGACGGCGCCAAGGGGAAGGGGGAGGGCGCGGCGGCGGCGGCGCCGAAGCAGTTCCTGTGCCCGATCTCGTCGGAGATCATGAGGGATCCCATCGTCCTCGCCTCCGGCCAGGTAGTCGGTAGTCCGCCTCCCCGCCGTCTCCGTCCCCCTGGAGTTGGATTGATTGGTTGCCGACCATTGGCGGTTTGCTTTTCGGGGGGTTAATCCGTTCAATCGCGGTTCTTGATTTCGCCACTTGGTTAGACTTCCATTGAGAAATCATTGGGCGCCTTTTGTTGCTAGTCACCGTGATTCTATCCGATTTCTTTCCATCGATCGAGCTGATAAAAGTAGATTTCATGCCGCTTGCTGTTCTTGAGTAACCTTTCCTTGTTTCTTCTCCCCAAGCTTCTTCACTTTGTCCTGTGCTCTTGATTTCAAGGCTCTTCTAGATTGTCCGAATCGTGAGACACGAGTAGTTTAATTCTGCGGTGTACGAGCTTTGGATGGGAGCACCTGTCCCTTTCGTGGCTCGAACGGACAGTCATGCATTTTTCCCGCTGATTTGGTTGCATTTTCTGCATCAACTTTACGCTCGTGATTCGCCGCTCTTCCGTCATGTGATGGCGTTTGGTGAAATTCTTCTTCTTCTTTTTTTCATTTTTTCGCCTCGTTTTCAAGGCTATCGAATTTGGTACAGTAGAATTTGTTTTCTTTTGTCCTTTCGGCTGTTCATATTGCGGCGAAGGTTTGAACTTTCTCTTTCTGGGCTCCTGTTGGTTCTGGTTCCTGTGTTCTTTCTGCTTTTGCCTTGCCGTCAGTTGATGAACATTCTTCTATTAGAATTTCAGTCTGCCCCACAAAAGAGTGTGCCCTTTCTTTTGGTTAAATTACCATTGAAATCAGTGAAACACGTACTGTTTCTGTGCCACATTGTTTGTACTTTCTCTATGAAGAGGACGTAGAAATGAATTCATATGGTGTTTCATCCTCTTTGCTACACAACCGTTGCACTTATAGTTATGTTTGTTTCCATCCTGATTTGTGAGACAACGTACTACAATATGTTTATAGCCCTGGGTTCAAAATTAGGACTATTTATTATGTGAATCGCGAAAAATTAACTTCAGATGCATATTGATCTCATCTGGGCACGCCATGCCAGGACCATGTGGACTGAGTTATTGCCATTGCCACGTTTGCTTGCTGTTCCTTTGCCTTTCTTTGCACTGGCAAACCATAAAAGATTTAGCTTTTATGGTTTTCGATTTGGTTTTCATCATTCTGTCCGTGTGATGTAATGCTTGTTTCAGCTATTTTTTGTCAGGTATTGATGACGTGGTACTGAGACTTATTTCCCGTAGTTTTTCATAAGCAGCAATAGATTCAGCTTGGGAATTTCATTTCTTTCCTAGTTGTCCTTAGAACTTGTTTAAATTGTTTCATAAGTGAAGTAAAAGTAACATCTTTGTGAGTTTCAAGTGTTAAATTCTGCAAGGGAGTGAATCTATGACTGCTAATGTTTCTCTGTGTAAGTATTGGGTTGACAAAAAATTTGAAAAAGGTTTTTAGCACTACAATTATGTGTCCTTTCATAGATGTGCTGTATTCTACACTGGGAGTACTGCCTAGTCCTACCATGTCGGTGTGTCTTACTCAAATTCATAATTATTAGTTCAAGAAAATAGGTCAATTTAGACTCTTGAACAAAGCTCTTGTTATACCAACTTCATTTTCCCACAGTCCCAGATTTGACACTGTGCATCGATGATTGATTTTCTTTAACAAAATTCTCTTTATATTAACTCCTACTTCCGTGGTCCCTGATTTTGACATTGTGTATTGGATGCACTCATAGCCTTTTGTTCAGCATGAATTGGAAGAAAACAATTGCTTAGGAGTAATGATGAATCAATCAGTATGCTACATAGGGATCACGACATGCTTATTAAGAAGTTATGTAGCTTACCTATATGTTTGATCGGTAGTTGCTGTCTTAATGGCTGCAGCAACACATAAGTTTCAGTTGAATAGTCATGCTATCTGTTATGTGTGTGAGTCTTTTCCTTTTGTTTCAACACGCAACTATGCAATCTTGACATGCCCACAGACTCAGCAAGCGTTTTCCTTTTGTTTCTACTTTCACTGCAGACATATGATCGGCGCTTCATTCAGGAATGGCTGAGTGCTGGAAACAGGACATGCCCACAAACTCAACAAGTCCTCTCAAATACAATTCTCATCCCAAACCACCTTGTTAGAAGTATGATCTCTCAGTGGTGCAAGGAGAATGGGATCACTCTGCCACCAATTGAGAACCAAGAGGAAGATTTAGTAACCAACAACGAGCGAAAGGCATTCAGTGAAATACTTGACAGGATCTCATCCTCGTCTGACACATCCAAGCAGAGGCAAGCTATTAAGGATCTCCGGCTTCTGACTAAGCGCAACAGCTCATTTAGAGCAGTAATTGGAGAGAAGCC
Organism: Raddia guianensis; assembly: GCA_036346415.1. Taxonomy (NCBI): domain Eukaryota; kingdom Viridiplantae; phylum Streptophyta; class Magnoliopsida; order Poales; family Poaceae; genus Raddia; species Raddia guianensis. The sequence goes on from CM070535.1 coordinate 33,439,111, forward strand.
AGATTCCATCACACAAATGATTTGCCTTGTCTCTAACCCAGAATTGGAAAACAATGCAGAAGTTTTTGAAGATACGGTAACTACAATTTTGAATCTCTCTATTCATGAGAGCAATAAGAAGATCATTGGAGATGATCCAAAGGCAATCCCGTTCCTCATAAGGGTTTTACGGTCAGGAACTATGGAGGCCCGCAGCAATGCTGCAGCTGCCATCTTCAGTTTGTCAGCTCTTGACTACAATAAGGCGAAGATTGGTGAATCTGGTGCAATGGGGCCTTTAGTTGATCTTCTTGAACAGGGCAGCATGACAGCAAAGAAAGATGCGGCATCAGCTATTTTCAATCTTTGCATGTTGCATGAGAATAAATCAAGAGCTACAAAAGGCGGAATTATTGATGTGACACTAAAGGCAATTAGTGATGAGTCACTCGTTGATGAATCCCTAGCCATCCTTGCTTTGTTATCAAGTGATCACGAGACAGTGGAGGAGATCGGTGAGACTAGTGGTGTGCCTTGCATGCTCCGCATCATAAGGGAGGATCAGTGCAAGCGTAACAAAGAGAATGCGGTGGCTGTTCTCTTCTCGATCTGTATGTACGACCGCACAAAGCTGAGGGATGTTGCGCAGGACGAGAACCTGAATGGTTCGCTGGCCTGGCTCGCACAGAATGGCACTTCGAGAGCACGGAGGAAGGCCGCCGGCATCCTCGACAAGCTAAGGAGGACCATGCACAATACAGTCAACACACACTACTCCTGTTAGCGCTGGCATGGTGGTGAATATGTAATTAGGAGAATAAGGGGGGTGTCCATTGGGTGTAAATATTGAGCTGCATATATGGCTACTCTTGGTTTGGTACATAAGATTACGGTTTCAAACTAGTGGAGGTGATGCCTTTCCCAGTTCCCAGAATTATTTCCCATTCATCAGAATGTTGCAATGTGCGTGTTCCTGCACAGCTTTTGCCGTCTGGTTCTCAAGGCAGGAGCACGTTAGGTATTGTTTGATCATGCATTTTCTCAAAGCTCAAACCTTTCATGCAGATTGTGATGATGAGCTGTAACTGCTACTTCACATTGCGGCTTTCTTTCTTCATGTACCTGCCAAGTAGTAGGTTCAGGAGATGCATCGGTGGTTCATGTGTTGTCGGTCATCCCTTATCTGCTGATCTCTGAAGGCTTTCAGTCCCTTTCAGGCTGTTGGTCGAGTCTTCTGACTGGTAGTTCGACCTAGTGTCGTGATCACCAGCCAGACTGGACTTACATAAGAATGTTGAGCCAGTTCCCAGGGTGACATAACACATCGCATTGTTTGCGTCGCTGTCGTTCCTTGCGGTTTCAATTCCTTGGGTGCTCAACTGGCACCAAGTTCTTTCGGTGCCTCCTCAAAAAAAAAAGAAAAAAAAAAGGTGTTCCTGGGGCTGTGGAACTGGCAGTATACCATGCTTCGTAGACTTCTTCAAGATTCGAGAAAGCCTGAACTTTGACTACACTGAACGGCGCTTTTGTTCTGTTTGTTCCCTCCCTTGGAACTTGGTAAATATTTCGTCCAGCTTCAGCGTGCGTACGCAGGTTAATAGATTTGCTGAATCATGTTGCTGTTCTTGTCCTCGAATTTAACCCCACGGTAACCAACAAGAAAATATTTTACCAGACGAGTGAGTTTATTTGTACAGTGAAATAAACAACGGGGATGAGTTGGGATGGGCCTGGAAATATTTCTGGTCAACCTGGGCCAATTGGGTTCGTAGCTAATCCGATGTGTGTGTTTCCATGTAGGACCTTGCCGGGCTGGGTCATTTTCTTTCTAAAAAACGGAGGGGCTATCTCAAAGGATCCTTAAAGGGTAAAGGAGTGTTGCAAGTCCCCTTTGATTTACGATTTCGTATGAGTTTAAATTTATTATTTTGTATGGACCATTCAGTGTAATATTTTATAATATTTTTTTGGGTTTTGTAGACTTTTCTCAAAGATCTAAAATAAATTTTAAACAAATTTTTAAAACCTTTTTGTGCCTCTTTTCAAAAGCTCTCAAGTTTTGGCACAACCAAACTGAATCGAACCGAACCGCGAATCGAAGAGGGCCACAATGGCCTAAAGCAAAGTTTTATTTTTTAAATTTTTTTTATAATTTAAAATAAGATTAAAACTTTCTACTCCTAAACCTAAGCAACAAGCATGATAAATCATACGCAAATGTAAGAAGTAAAGGAGACAAGGGTAAGGGAATCTTTTCCTATGCTTGTAAAATGTTTTCTCTTTCTCTACTCCTTGTTGGGGCACTGCATACAAAGAGAAGTATCGCTTCGTTTTATTTGGATAGCCCTCCACCACTTCAGTGGGTGAACTCCCTTCTTCACAATAGCCCCTCGGTGTCTCTACAAGCTTAGAACATAAAGTAGTAACTAACACAGGATACCCTAGTAGCTCCTAATATAGGCCACCAAAGGAAATAATGGCTGGGGCACCATGCAGTTGGTGCCGGACTGTTTGACCTAACATCTCCCCAACGAAACATCTTGCACCAACTGGTTTGACATCCTGGATGGCCTCACCATCCAAGTTGCTCGAACCACTGTAAGAGCATCTCCAATAACATCTCTACACCCCCTCTAAAACACTATTCATGGGGTATAGAAGAGCTATTGGGGATGCTCTAACATCCTAAAAATTTTGGTGAGTTTTAAATACTTTGTTTCAGACTAATTATTTGCCAAATAACTATGTAAATTAATGTAATTTTAAGCTGCCAAAAATCATTTTCTAATTTCATAAGATCAAAACTACATATAAACTATATAATCTCTATGAACAATGTTTTCTAATATTTTCATAGGTTCCTATTGCTTGAAATGTTTTTCTGAGATTTTTTATAGATTTTTCAGAGCCATTTGATATTTTTAATAATAAAAAACTCAAATCAAATTGTTTGGAAATAAGAAAAGGGTTTTTCTATATTTTTGCGGGAGAGAGTGACGTGGCGCAATCCAGGCCGAGCCGAACTAGTATGTTCTAATCATGAGCATCTATTGCGCGACGTGGCTGAGTCATGGTCGTTTGATCGTCGCTGGGTTCCTCAACTCCGTGGCGGTTGCGCCGCTGCGGGCGAGCCTCGCCGTTCGAGCCACCCTAGGTCATGATCCTATTTAAGGCGTTGGGAAGGTTCAGGAGCGTTTGTAGAAGTCGCTGCCATCATTAGTTCGGGCCGAGGAAGCTAGAGCCATCGAGTAGAGCGCATGGGGAGTTTTAGATCCGAGAACACTGGCAAGGAATCTCGTCGTCGCCGCGCTGAATCTCATACACTGATTCTTGGTCCATCTTGTTTGCAATCACGCTTGTGGTCTCGGTTTGGTAGGTGGAGCCCCAAAGTGTCATCGTCGCCATTGGTGGTCGTCTGAGGTCGCTCGGGGTCGCTGGACATGCCTTTAGGCTCGATAAGCGCGCATAGACCATGTAGACGCCGTATCTAGGCTAGCTTAGTTTGGATCTGGCGTGGTCGGAGATGTGATTTCTGGCTCGCTGTAGTTGAGCTAGGTGTCACTTCGGGCCATGTAGCTCGTTGCCAGTGAGTCGTGGGAGAAGGGTTTTGGTTCTAGGAGGTTCGCGAGTCAGAGAAGAAGCCGTTGCACCCATCCGCGTGCGATTTGCTGGCTGAAGTTATCGGATCGGTCAACTCAAGCGAGACACCGCCGTTATGGCCATGGTGCCTCCCTAGGCAAAGGTCGTTAGAGAGGTGAGCTACTGGTAGGTGGGACCCACATGCTCGTGGGGTCCGTATGCTAGCAAGCCAGAGACTGAGGGCACTGAGTCAGTGTGCTGACGTGTGCATCCACATGGCACTGTGGGGTCCACATTTCTGTGAGACGGGAAAGAGAGAGGAGGTGTGTGCAGGCCGCGTGTGCTGAGCCCGCCATGGGTTGTGAGTCAGGCAGGTGGGGCTCATTTATAGCTAGTGCGGTGATTGGTGGATTATCAAAATCAGATTTAATTTGTTTTAATTAGGTTGAAAATGATTTAAAGCTTACAAAATTCATATGTTTTGATTCCGAAGACCAAAAATTCACATTCAAGTCTCTAAATATCCTGAAAATTGAGATCTATCTATTTATGAATTTTAATAAAATTTCCAAATAATGGCTTGTGTTGTTTTATTTATTTGTTGTTCTTTCTATTGTTTTTGCATAGAATTGTTTGCCTCGGAAGGTGTGAACGACTTTGTTGCAGGTCCAAAAGGAGAGTGGTAGCAAGCCAAGTCATTATCAGTTCTTGATCATGTTGAACCCACTTTATAAATAAAATGAATTTGTATGATAAACTACATTGGTATGTTTACTATATTTTATGTGGGAGATTAGCTATACTTGATCGTTGAGTCTATCCATCCCATTGGATATATGTTGTATCACCCTACTATTCACTTGTAACCTAGATTATCATCATTCTAATTGGATAATAATGGTACTACTTGGGTTGGTAGTCGTTCACTAGATTGCTAGTCATGCACGTGCTTTCGGGAGGTGGTTAATTAATGTTGTTAATTAATCTTGACTAATAAAAGAGATGGAATTGAGAGTAAAAGCATGTGTTGTTCCATCTGTGTAGATACTCCAACTAATTGGTTATACCAGCTATGTGGTTAAGCATGTGTTGCTCTTGAGTGGATGTTGGCATGTGTTGCTAATCTGATTAAGAACCACTACAGGAATCTGCATCTGTGTCGACGGCCAAAATATCTGTATCGACAGCCAAAGAGCTGTCGAGAAACTTATATCGGCAGTTAAATTTAAACCGCCGACACAGATCCTCATTATCGGCGGTATTAACAGGGCCGACGACAAACCCTCAGCCCCACTGCCGTCGTTGAATAACAAAATTCAAATTTGGCAATAAATATCGGCGGTCAAGCAACTACCGTCGACACAGATCAAGCCAAATACAGGTCCGGGAAAAAAATTGAATTTGGATCCCGCCAGAACAATCTATGTCGGCGGCTGGAAAATAACCGTCGACACAGTCACAACACGCTTACGGCCCCATCACGGCCTGACGGAAACATCATACGTGGTACCGCATGTCAGACGACACAAGTCTCTGCCATGTGGGCCAGCCAGAGGGGTGTAACAGTGGAGGGCAAGGAGCATCTGTGTCGGCGGTTTGTTATTTGCCGCCGACACAGATAAATTAAAAAATCAGGGGCGCAAGCGCGGGCTCGAACCCACGACCTGCCGCAGAGAGCCCGCGCTGCGCCGTGCGCAGACAACCAGTCGAACTATTAGTTTTATCTCAACATACAGGGAACGGTTAGTATATGTACTGAGTTACACAGTCTATGTCGGCGGCCAAGGTTTAGCCGCCGACATAGATTGATCTGTGTCGGCGGCTTACGAGTATATCGACGACACAGCTCCGTGTTTGTCCGCGGTCTAATGGAAACCGCCGAGACAGATCATCCCCCCCTCCACCGCAAAATTTCTGTCCGACGCCCATCGGCTCCCCGAGGGGTTCATTTCATGCAATCTAAGTTTAGATGGAATGCAATGGACATCACAACTCATTCAAGTTGGCATGTTGCCATGCGTTCGACCTCGTGCATTTATTTGTGTTTGTATCTGTTCTTATAGGGCACCAGCTACACATGTACGATATAGGTATCAAAGCTACATTAAGCCACGAGGTTGAACGCCGGACAATACGCCACCTTGTATTAGTTATTATGTTTATTGCTTGTTATCTAAACTTAGATTGCACATAATGAACCCCTTTGGGGAGCCGAAGGGCGTCGGACAGAGATTCGGCGGGGAGGGGGGAGAAGATCTATGTCGGCGGTATAATCTTAGCCGCCGACATAGGTAAAGCTGTGTCGTCGGTCCTATTGTTAGCCGCCGACACAGGTCGTCTGTTTCGGCGGCTTCTATAAGTCCGCTGACAAAAGTTCTTTGTAGGGTCCACGAAATTTGTGCGACCGACATATGGCTCAGAAGGCAGTGCGGCCCATAGGCCGCCGACACGATGATCTACATTAAAATAGAGGCCCGTGCGCTCGTCCTCGAGACCTAAGCGCCGGGTACATGGCTACACCGCAAAACCACCGCCGCCCATGCCTCCCGCCTCGAGCCGCCGCCTACGCCGCCTCTAGGCCGCTGCCCTACCGCCGCGCGCCCGCCCGACGCCAGGCGTCGCCGCCTCTCCAGCCGCGCCGCCCGCTGCGTCCGCCCTGCCGCCGTCGGCCGCCCGCCGCCACTATGCAGCTGCTGCCGCCGCCTCGGGCAGCGTCCGCCCTTGTGCAAGCCCGAGCCGCCGCCGCTCCTCTCGCACTTGCTCCGCCCACCACTGCCCTAGAGCCACCGCTGCCTACTGCCCTCGAGCTCGGGGCAGCCCAATCCTTGTCCTCCCTTCCTCCGCGTGCACGTCCTCGCCCGCACCCGAGGTATGGTTGTGTATTTTTTTTTAAAATATTGAACCTGTGTCGTCGGTGTTTGTTTAACCAACGATATTATTAGATGTAATTAATTAGTGATACATTTAATTAGTACGAAATGTTGCGTCCGCGTGTTGCTAACCGGGCGGTATTATTAGATGTATTTAGCTATATGTATTTTGAATATAATTATAAAATGAATCGAACAATGTCATACCCGTTCGGAGCACACCTGCACATTTTCATAATGAGCTCGGACAGTGATTTGTTGGGTCCATTATGAAAGCGGGTGTGCTCCGAGCTGTCCATGTTTTGAACAGCCCACGGATGTACGTTTAAGTACGGTGGCTGCGACACAGAGGTGTACGGGTTGAAATTTCAGCGGCATGACCTTGTCGTTCTTCTAGTGAATAACATAAGTGGTACGTCGTACTCGTCGTTGCATTAGGAGAACTGCAGGGTTATGCTGCCGGAATTTTGACCCATGCACCGCTGTGTCTCAGCCACCGTACTTAAACGCACATTCGTGGGTGCGTAAGTCCTCCTATTTAGCTAGACTTGAACGGTCTAAACTTGTAATTTCGTTTTTTGAATTTACGTTATGAAGTAGGCGATGGAAGACCGGCAGTGGATGTATGATGGCTGGATGAAATCTAGACGTCACACGGAAGAGTGGATAGAGAATACTAGGGCATTTGTTGAAGAGGCTTTTAGAAATTTTCCTGACCCTAACGCAAAGGTTATGTGGTGCCCTTGCACTTTGTGCTCGAACATGGAGAAAGGTAACAAGAGGGACATTAGTAAACACCTCTTGAAATATGGTTTCAGACCAAATTACTTTGTATGGGTACATCATGGGGAGAGGAAGCGTCTGGTCAGGGTGTGTAGCCCTATGCATTTTGGGGGAGGGCTACGATGAAGTAGAAATGGACAGATTGGACAAGCTCACAGAGGATATGGCTCGGGCTTACAATTTCTCCCCGGAGGAAGAGGTCGAACCACTTGCCCAACAATTCGAGAAGCTACTTGATTCTGCCAAGTTGCCGCTGCATGACCATACCGATGTTACCGTGCTCTCGGCAGTTTTACGTCTAATGGCGGTTAAAACCAAGTATAACCTATCAGGGAATTGCTTCAACGACCTTTGTAAATTGCTAGATAACCTGCTTCCGAATGGGCACAAGATGACTCCGAATCTTTACGAGTCGAAAAAACTTCTTAACGTGTTAGGCATGTCCTGCGAGAGGATAGACTATTGCCCAAAGTTCTGCATGCTCTTCTGGAAGGATGATTCTGAGTTGACTCATTGTAAACATTGCAATGAAAGTCGGTACATGGAAGTTTACGGACGAGATGGTATTTTGAGACAGACGAAGGTGGCAAAGAAAACTTACCGCTTCTTTCCAATCACTCAACACCTGCAATATCTGTACATGTCGAGGAGCACGGCCAGACACATGAGGTGGCATAAAGAGGGCAAACGTAGAAATGAGGGTTTGATGACTCATCCTTCAGATGCTGAAGCTTGGAGGCACTTTGATCAACAACATCCTGAATTTGCTGCTGAGCTCAAAAATGTACGCATCGGTCTTTCCACCGACGGGTTCACGCCATTCAATATGACTGCGCACCCGTACTCGTGCTGGCTGGTATTTGCTATCCCGTACAACCTTCTGCCTCATCTCTGCATGAAAGAAGAGTACATGTTCCTTTCCGTTATAATTCCTGGGCCCAAGTCTCCTGGAAAAAATTTAGATCTATTCATGCATCCACTTGTAGATCTGAACGACATGTGGAATAAAGGAGTCTTGACACATGACAGCTACAAGGGTCAAAACTTTAAGATGCGCGCCGCATACCTGTGGTCCATCCATGATTTTCCGACGTATGGGATGTTCTCCGGGTGGAGCACGCATGGAAAGTTATCGTGTCCTAAATGTTTGTCTGGCACTGATGCATTCACATTGAAAAAGGGGGGCAAGGCTTGTTGGTTCGACTGTCACCGTTGTTTCCTTAAGCCGAACCACCCCTTTAGAAAACAAAGAAATGCATATCGTAAAGGCAAGATAGTGAAGAGGGGCCCACCAAAACGGTTTGAAGTGGAAAATATCATCGACTGGCATGACGTCCTAGCGGAGGAGGGGTACGTTACAGGCTTTGGTAAGGAACATAATTGGACTCATAAGTGCAGCATATACAACCTTCCGTACACAAAAGACCTAAAGCAACCTCACAATCTCGATCTGATGCACCAAGAGAAAAATATGTGCGAGGCAGTTCTAAACACAAATTGAGATATCCCACAGAAGACTAGAGATAACAGCAAAGCTTGAGAGGACTGCGCTTGATATGTGATCGACCAGAGATGAACCTCGATGAGAATGGGTTGAAATCTTGGGCAAAATTCTGCCTCACACGTGCGCAAGTAAGACAGATTCTAGTCTGGATTAAGGAAAAGATGAAATTTCTAGATGGTTATGCGACAAGCCTTCGTCATGCCGTTGTATGGAGCAATGCAAATTAAATGGAATGAAGGCCCACGACTATAAAGTATTCATAGAGCGTCTATTTTCCGCTGTATGGCGTGGATATGTTGACTACGCTATTTGGAGAACATTGTCAGAGCTAAGTTTTTTCTATAGAGAGCTGTGTGCAAAAGAGATATCCGCGTATAGGATGGCGGAATTGGAGAAGGAGATTGTTGTGATTGTTACAAAGCTTGAGAAGATTTATATTCCTGGGTTTTCAATTGCATGCAACATCTATTGGTGCATTTGCCATACGAAGCAAAGGTTGGTGGCCCGGCGCAGTTCAGATGGATGTATCCAGTTGAACGAATGATGAAGAATATAAGAACGAAGGTGAAGAACAAAGCACGAGTCGAGGGAAGTATTGCCGAAGCGTGGCTGACTCAGGAAATCGCTTACTTCACCGAAAAATATTTTGCGACAAGAAACAAGGTACATGTGACACAACCGAGATATAAGAAAGCACGACGTATAATAACTTCCAATCTTAGTTTGTTCCATGACCAAGTTGGATGCAATATTGGAAAAAGCACAACACGTGACTTGTATGAAGCAGAAAAAATTACCGTCCAGCTGTACGTGTACGACAACATGGACGAAATAAAGGTGTATATCGAGTAAGTTAATAAATGTGTCAATTATATAATAAATACCCATTTTGTAGTTAATAATGTTTGAAATAACAAATTTTGTTGTCAATTTGTTCAAGAAGAGGCTGGAAAATCAAGTGAACCTTTGGACGACGTAATTAATAAGCTAAAAAGACAAGGCCGTGGACAAAACCGTCCAAAGTTTCTAACTTGGTTCAATTACGACGTATGTTTCTTCGTACTATATAACACATTATTCTATTATCACACAAAATCCTTAACGAATCTTCTCGCGCATGTTTGTTCAGTGTCAAATACATTCCAGCGTGCATAACGATCTCCGACAAATATCACATGGATATAGTCGAAGAATTAAAGTCCATGGATGCTATGATTGCCATGGATATCGATTTCGTTCCGAAGCAGCTGAGTTTGCTCGGCCCAATGCAACTACAGTGAATAGTGGCATTGTGAGTTATGTCACAGACGACCTTGGCGGACCAGACATAGAGTATTATGGGATCATTGAGGAAATAGTAGAAATATCTTATGAAGGCAAAAACGATCTCTCGCTCGTTCTGTTTCGTTGCAGGTGGTTCGATTCAACTAGCGGGGTGCAGCGTACTCTAGAACTAGGACTAGTTGAAATTAATCCTAAAAGGTTGTATTAAAGGCCAGACGTGTTCATTTTGCCCGAAAAAGTCGAGCTGGTGTTCTATCTCCCTTATGCCTACCCGGATTACAAAAATTGGTGGATAGCCCATAAATGTCATCCAGTTGGTGGATTACTCAGACTCACTGAAGAAGACTACGAGCCTCGCCAAGACATTGAGCCATTTCAGGAAGAAGGGTTATCAGGGGAGTTGCACGTCGATGTTGGTGTTGTGATACAACAAGAGGAGGAAGATGGAGAGGAAGAGGAAGATGAGGAGGAGGAGGAGGAAGAGGAAGATGAGGAGGAGGAGGAGGAAGAGGAACAAGAAGATGAAAATGAAAACGAAGAGGAAGCAGAAGTTTTTTGAGACATTCAGTCTCTTATAGGTTCAATGTCACATGTATTTATATATTTTCCATTTACCTTTGTATACATTTATATTCATTTGATGTAACTAATACCTATCTAATTTGTGTCATTTCTTTTCATTTAAGCAGGATGCACCGAGCTGTCAAGAAGGCAGTTAAGAAGAGCAAGAAGGTCTGGGGGGGGGAGAGGAGGAGTGTGGGAGAGTCTAGCGCATCCCACGAGGAGGAGGTGGTGGCCACCGACTGCCAGGAGGGTGAGGAGGTGTTGGCGTCCGACTCTCAGGAAGCGGAGGAGGTCGAGTGGGAGTGGCCAGAAGGAGGGCAGGAGCCAGATTTTGAGGAGGGGGCGGAGACCGACGAGGCGGGGGGTGGGAGGACGCCGGGGATGGCCTACCTACTGGTTGGTATCTTCAGGCACTGGAGAATGCTGACTCTGAGGATGAGTTGGGGGACGAGGACTTGGAGGTTCCCGAGTCGTCTAGGGCCGAGTCCGCGAGCTCCAATAAGAGGGGGCGACATAAATTGCCGCCACTCCCCGCTGATCCAGCTCAGAGGCATTTCGAATAGATTTCCATTAGGCAAGGGTATGTGTTACCATTTTTGTTGTCCTTTACTGGTAAAAAAATTTGCTAACTATTTGTTATTAATTCTACGTATAGGGGATTGATTTGCGTCAACAAAGGTCCGCAGGAGCCGGGTCCCTTGCTAGGGATTCTATTGAAGAATCTCTACCCCGGGCTAGTGGGACAGGACGATGCTCCACGCCTGGTGGTGAGGTGGAGCGACTACTCTCTCATGGTTGACGACGAGGGAGTAACTGTCGCTGATCGATGCATCGACGAGTTCTGGGTTAGATGACAAAATTTATTAGCATTTCATATTTTTTGTTCATATTGTATTGTGTATTATCAGGTGTTTGTTTTATTTCAGGAGAGGTATCAGCTTCACCCTGAGGCCACTGAGGAGGACTACGATGGTTGCCGCCATGTACTAGATGCAATGGCGGCAAAGACGGTTAGGGATGCCATTAGGATAGCCCGCTTGGATGCGGTCATTAAGCATCACACGGGGAGGGGCATTAGAACAATGTCGAGGACAATGGCAGCTCGGGAGTACCTGAAGGCGAAGCAGTACCGTCCATTTCGTCCTGAGTGGATGGACAATTGTCCAAGTGCATGGAAGATGCTCTGCAAAATGTGGGCATCTAAGGAGTGGATCGACAGATCGAAGCGTAACAGGGGCAATCGAGGTGCTAACCCCGAGATCTGCACCACCTATCTTGGAGGGCGAGGCCTGGGGCATGTCGCGCGGGACATAGTAAGTCAAGTTAACATATATCTTCTATCTTACATACACCTAATTTTTCGCTACTTAACCAAATCAATGTTCTTTTCATATTGAAACTTAGGAAGCGGATACGGGACTTGAGCCCGATGAGTTTACCGTGTGGAGCCATGCACACACACCCCGTGTCCTACCGGATGGCACACAACCACCAATGCTTTCCGCAGCCCAGGAGAAGATTGTAAGTTAATTGTTCATTTTTTGCTTTTTTTACATGTGCCATCGCTGGTTTAAAATACATAACACACTATATATCTATTTTGTTTCTTAGGATACATATTGTGCTGCCATGAAGGAGAAACACGGTGTAGAGTGTGATCCCTTGAACATGCAATTGGACACACAGCTCATCTACGACGAGTTCGGTCGGCTCAGTCACGGCAAGGCGGGTTTCATGGACTCTTTGTGCCCCATGACAATTTGAGAGGGTAGGCTAGGGCACGTCTGTCGACTGGTAGCTAACCGGGGGTTATCGTCGGCAATGATTATATATGGGGCGATGCACAAGATCCAAACTCGATGGTAGCACAAGACAGGGATTTATACAGGTTCAGGCCCTCATGGCGGAGGTAATACCCTACTTCCTGTGCTCTGGGATTATATGGGGTATATGTGTACAAGATGATCGGGAGATGTCTCTCCGTGGATGGGTGTGGAGATGTTCCTCAAGATGCCGAACCAGGGGCTCCCTGCCCGCCTTATATAGTAGGGGGTAGGGTTACAAGTTAGAGTCCTGGTCGGTTACGAGGTAGGATTCCTATCTCTATCCTTTAGTAATTATCCGGGATTACAAGTATATCTTCCCTATTAATTAGGGACAGACTTCTATCTTGCCGGTCAAGCCTTCTAGAGTCCAAGTGGTACACGTCCTTATCCACCGACTTGGTCTATCCCCTACCGGGTGGTCTCTTAGGCCCGTCGTGTGGATACCCGGGGTCTATGTTATCCACAGTAGCCCCCGAGTGCTTCATAGTCGAGTTGCTGCTGCTCTCTACTGCACCTTGGACGAGTCATGCTTCATGCCGAGTGCTTGTAGATTGTTTATGCTTCTTCCCGACTGGCTTCTGCCTGTTATCTGCGAGGAGACTGTGAAGGACTCATAGAAAGTTGTTAGTGATACCCAGCTCGGAATTGCCGGAGTTCTGGCAGTTGGCTCTTTGTAAGGCGCATCACTTTGATTTTGATGATGTGGTACCTGTACTCGTCTTGCGATGTACAGCTGGCGACCCAACATGGGGCGTACCATTGGCTTTGGCTGAAGAGCTGAGTGGTATCTGTACCCGACTAGAGTAGGATACAGCTGGTGGCCCCAGAGGGCATACCGTGGCTTTGGCTGAAGAGCCAAGTGGTACCTGTACTTGTCTTACGATGTACAGCTGGCGACCCAACATGGGGCGTACCATTGGTTTTGGGCTGAAGAGCCGAGTGGTACCTGTACCAGACCAGAGTAGGATACAGCTGGTGGCCCCAGAGGGCGTACCGTGTTTTTGACCATCTAGTACCCGTACTCGTCTTGCGATTTACAGCTATTGGCCCAACATGGAGCATACCATCTAGATAGGGTGTGGCCCAATGATACCTGTATCCGACTAGTGCGGCACACTGCTAGTGTCCCAACATGGGGCATACCATTGTTGTCAGCCAGGCGGTACCTGTATCCCACTGTCGCGGAATACAGCTGGCGACCCACCACGGGGCTTACCTTAAGGAAAGAGTTTGGCCGTATGGTATCCGTACCCGGGTAGCGGTGTACAGCATAGGCCCCAACTGGAGCGTACCATCGAAACTCAATCCCGACATCACTGGTATCTGATCCTGACATGCAGCGACCAACTAGTGACCCGACATGGGGTATACCAAGAGATGGGTAATTTTTTGTAGCTCTGCCAGTGATATGCCCTCAAAGGGGTGCACCGAGGCTGAATTTGGCTTAGTCCGGCTGCGCTTGTAGCCATTGGTTGTGATCTTGCACTGAAGGCCGTAGTTAGCGCTCGAGTATGCAGGATAGCCTATGGCGGAGGCGTGGCGTATAGCCGTACCAAAGTTGGTGTAGACGTATAGCCGTACCGAAGTTGGCGTGGGCGTATAGTTGTGCCATAGACTTGAACACTCGTAGCGCGGGCGTAGGCTTGTAGCCATGCCGGGTGCTCGCCGAGCTATAGATTTGGACGGTCGAGGCGCGGGCGTAGGCTTGTAGCCGTGCCGGGCGCTCGCCGAGCAGTAGTTGTTGCTCATTGCGCATGTCCTTCTTACTCGAGTACGGAGTCGTAGAAGGTACTTGATGAGGTAAAAACCCATGAACCCTGTAACATGTAAATGTAGGATTTAGCCAGTATCTGGATGAAAAAACAATCACTCGGATGTAAGGTCTGACTGCTTTATGTGGATAATTTTTATACTTTTGCTCCTTTTCCTTTTTGATATTAAATTCCTTCAAATAATCTTCCTTTTGCTAAGCACTCTGTCCGACTAGTCTAGCCCCCAGGCGTCGGGAATTGCTCATGGCTCTTTTCCCAGGCACGCGTATCGAATGACTAGAGTTTGCCGTTTGTGGGTCAGAGCTTCACTACTCGGAAAAACCACTCGGATTCATTTGCGATCATTAAGAGAAAGCAACAATAAGTGCACGCGAGTGCACCTATTAGGTGTAGCCCTGACTTACTGCTTAGTTGGAGACCAACTAAGTAGCAAGTCAAGAAACAACTTAGATTTATATAAAATGATTATGGTAAAGAGAACTTAGCTCCGGTGTAGGCGTAGGCATGTGGCCGAGCCGTAGACTTGGATGCGTAGGCGTGTAGGCGTTTCGCTGAGTAGCGTGTCGCCGAGCCGTGGACTTGGGCGCTCGTGGCGCTGGCGTAGGCGTGTCGCTGAGTAGCGTGTTGCCGAGCCATAGATTTAAAGCAGCAGGCGTGCAGCCGTACCAGGTGCTCGTGGCGCGCGATGGCATACAGCCGAACTGAAAACTTGGACGCTCATGGCGCGGGCGTAGGCGTGTCGCTGAGTAGCGTGTCGCCGAGCCATAGACTTGGGTGCTCGTGGCGCTGGCGTTGGCGTGCAGCCGAGTGGCTTGTCGCCGAGCCGTAGATTTGAAGCTGCAGGCGTGCAGCCATACCGGGCGCTCGTAGCGCGCGATGGCGTACAGCCGAGCTGAATACTTGGACTCTCGTGGCGCGGGCGTAGGCGTGTCGCGGAGTAGCATGTCGCCGAGCCGTAGACTTGGGCGCTTGTGGCCCTGGCGTAGGCGTGTAGCCGAGTGGCTTATCACCGAGCCGTAGACTTGGAGCCGCAGGCGTGTAGCCGTACCGGGCGCTCGTGGCGCGATGGCGTCTGACCGAGTAGAACTTGGGCGCTTCGTGGCGCGGGCGTAGGCGTGTCGCTGAGTAGCATGTCGCCGAGCCGTAGACTTGGGCGCTCGTGGCTCTGGCGTAGGCGTGTAGCCGAGTGGCTTATCGCCGAGCCTTAGACTTGGAGCCGCAGGCGTGTAGCCGTACTGGGGGCTCGTGGCCCGCGATGGCGTACAGCCGAGCTGTAGACTTGGACGCTCGTGGCGCGGGTGTAGGCGTGTCGCTGAGTAGCGTGTCGCCGAGCCGTAGACTTGGGCGCTCGTGGCGCTGGCGTAGGCGTGTAGCCGAGTGGCTTGTCGCCGAGCCGTAGATTTGAAGCTACAGGCGTGCAACCGTACCGGGCGCTCGTGGCACGCGATGGCGTACAACCGAGCTGAATACTTTGGCGCTCGTGGCGTGGGCGTAGGCGTGTCGCTGAATAGCGTGTCGCCGAACCATAGACTTGTGCGCCCGAGGCGCTGGCATAGGTGTGTAGCCGAGTGGCTTATCGCCGAACCATAGATTTGAAGCTGTAGGCGTACAGCCGTACCTAGCGCTCGTGGCACGCGATGGCGTACAGCCAAGCTGAATACTTGGGCGCCCGTGGCGCGGGCGTATGCGTGTTGCCGAGTGGTGGAAGTAGTCGTTCAAGTCTCGATCAACACCACGTAGCACACGTCGTGGTCGTTGCTGAACAGCACATGCTCGTCGAGGTCTCGCCCGTAGTCGACGAAGTCGGCCGTAGTCGTAAATGATCTTCATGCGGTTGGTGTAGCTTGACGAAAGTCGATGAAAGTCCTCGATGTTGTTCAACGTCCCACGAGATGTGGCATGATCAATCTTCACGCCGTGGCCGGCAGTGAGGAGCTTTACGAGCTCGCCGAAATCCACGACCTCTCTGTGCAGGCTGTCTTGAAAAGGGCGCCACGGCCGTATCCGAAGTCGGATTTAGGCTTTCTTAGATTCATTGGAAAGATAACGAGATAAGCTTTCCAACACATCTTATATCACCCCGAAACTCCTCCTGAGTCAACGGGAATTTGCGACACAAGTTCCGTCCAGATTATGAACAAGAACAGGTAGCATCTTCTTCACGCGTTCGTCTCGCGGTTGATTAAGCCGGTGTCGCACGATGGACGCAATAATTGTCGAGTCCGAGTGGTTTGCTGCTGATGACGGTTACCACCCGACATTCGTTCTCCACCGGGACCTCACCGTATCCGAGTCGGGAATTAATCCCCCGGCGCACTACTTGTCGGTAGGCGGCGGTGACGTCCCCCAACACGACCGGGAGTCCGAGCGAAGCGTTGTTGAATTCCATCCCGGATCGGATATTGTCCGAGCCCGAAAAAGCGTTGCTGAAGTCCTTGGTAGATATCTCGCCGTATCCAAGCCGAGAATTGAGCCCCCGGCACACCACTCGGGAGTAGGTGACGGCTGCGTTTCTCGACCCGAACAGGAGTCCAGACGAAGCGATATCGATGTTCTCCTCAAACTAGATCGGATCCGAGTCCGGAAGAAGTGTTGGTCGTCGATTGTTTGAAGAAGCTCCTTGTTAATCCTTGAAGTCCTTGGAGGTGTGCCACGACCTATCCGCATGCCGCAGCCTCCGCAGATGGGTTTTACGAGCTTGCTGAGATTCGCGATCTTCCCGCGCAGCCTGCCTTCAAACGGATGTCCCGGACACATCCGGACTCCGTTTTGAGAGTTCTTGGGCTTCACGGAAAGATGACGAAATTATTTTTCCAACGCATCCAGTATCATCCCAAAATTCTTTCTGGATCAACGGGAATTGAAGAAACAATATGACATCCAGAATCTATCTTCGAGCCTCACCGTATCCGAGTCGGGAATTGAGCCCTTGGTGTACTACTCATGAGTAGATGGCCGTGGCGTTCCCCAACCCGAGCAGGAGGCGTTGTTGTAGTTCTCCCTAGATTGGATCTGGTCCAAATCAGGGAAGTGCAGTCGCTGAAGCCGTTGATGACGCAGTCGGCTCCGGGGGCGGAGACGACGACGTCACCGTTGATCGATGCCATCGAGCTTGACGCTGCCCCTACCTAGCGCGCCAACTGTCGACTGGTAGCTAACCGGGGGTTATCGTCGGCAATGATTATATATGGGGCGATGCACAAGATCCAAACTCGATGGTAGCACAAGACAGGGATTTATACAGGTTCAGGCCCTCATAACGGAGGTAATACCCTACTTCCTATGCTCTGGGATTATATGGGGTATATGTGTACAAGATGATCGGGAGATGTCTCTCCATGGATGGGTGTGGAGATGTTCCTCAAGATGCCGAACCAGGGGCTCCCTACCCGCCTTATATAGTGGGGGGGTAGGGTTACAAGTTAGAGTCCTGGTCGGTTACGAGGTAGGATTCATATCTCTATCCTTTAGTAGTTATCCGGGATTACAAGTATATCTTCCCTATTAATTGGGGACAGACTTCTATCTTGCCGGTCGAGCCTTCTAGAGTCCAAGTGGTACACGTCCTTATCCACCGACTTGGTCTATCCCCTGCCGGGTGGTCTCTTATGCTCGTCATGTGGATACCCGGGGTCTATGTTATCCACAACGTCGACAACACTCTGCCTCTTCCTCACGTGCCTAGGTGGAAACCCAGAAGAAGCTGATCGAGGAGCTGCAGGCACGGAGGCAGGCAGACGAGGCACGGTGGCGGGCAGAAGAGCAAAGGTGTAAGGCACAACACGAGGCGGAAGAGCAGCGGAGGCGGGCGGACAGAGAGGACTTGAAGCGGCTGGAGGCAATCCAAAATCAGAATAACATGATGTATCAATTCATGTATCAGGTAATTAAACGTAGTTAAATAGTTGTACTTACATGCATGTTTCACATTCTAACATATCCTATATCCACAGAGATTCCAAGGGGATGGATCATCTAGTCAGGCGCCCCATCTGCTACCTCCGTCGAATTACGTCTTCACGCAGACCCCGGGGGCCCCAGCGACACCCACAGCTGGTCCCAGCCCTTTCCCGCCTGCCTCGATCCCTTGGTTACACTTTTCCCTTGCACCGGCGCCTTCTCCTGGGGTAATTTATTTTTCTAGTTTTCTCAACATTTTTAATATAAGCTTGCAAATTTACATCTAAACTTGAATTGTGATTTCGTCCAATTTTGCAGGTGTGTGCCTCATTGCTCCATGGATGCAAACAAATACTCCACAGGGGTGATTCGATTACACGCAGACGTCACCGAGCGGATCGTTGAGGGTTCTTCACGACCATTTCGATGGTTCGTAGAACCATTAATGTACTTTATTATTTCTGTTTGTCACTAAGAACAATTTGTGAGTTTCGACTGCTCGTGTGACATTTATATATGTTTATATGGACTTTTGGACTTGGATTACGGTGTTTTGGGTTATTATCGACAATTTGTGGATTTGAAGATATGTGATTGTGTGTGCTCGAAATTGTGGTGTGGGTCAGCAAATTATGTGTGGATATGTTGAGGGGAATTGGGGAATATAATTGTATTGGGAATTGGGTTTTATTGTGAATTTGTCTGTTCTAATAAACTATAATCCTCCTGCCACCTGAAGCGGGTTGTTACGGCCAGCTATCGTATCTTCCGGACACACGATACGATTCCTGGCCCCTGTAACAAACCGTACTTGTTGTCTCCCGGATCTTCGCGGTTGCCATTGCTTCGCAATTCTAGATGTGGGCTTCCCTGATCTTAAGTGGTATTCTTGCTTCGCTTTACCTCCGAGAGGGTTTCCACCCTACGTACCGTGATTGCCCCGCCTGAGGGAGGCAGGGCCCCCTTCGTGCGGCATATTCTTCCTTGGTCCGCCATTGGCTCGCCTAGGAGACGCGAGGCACCTCTTCGAATGTGCTTCTCCTTCGTCTTCGCAGGCTAGTTCACTGATCCTGCTAGTTCGTGGGGGGGGGGGATGGGTGTCCCCTACTACAACAGGAGCCTGTCATGGTCATAGGCCTGCTCCGCCATGCCTCTGACCATGCAGACCAATTTTCTGCGGGGCATGCTTTCCCTTCGAGATGGGGGAGCAGGCGAACCACTACCTATCCCCGGTACGTGTTTCCAACACTTAATAGAAAAAATATCACGCCTGCGTGTTATCGAGGCTACCGCAAACCGGTGCCTGTGTAATGCGAAACGACGCAGCGCTCCCTCTCTCCAACGGTTACCCCCTAACAGATGTGTCTTTTCGCGTGCTGGCCATAGCTCGCACGCCGCCTGGCTTCCCATCTTGTTAGGCGGCTCTGGCGTCATCATTGCTTTTTAGATGCACTCAGCAACTGGGAGATGCCACGTGTCCCATTGACGCGATGGTTGCCTCCCCTAAACTAACAGACCTACGACCTGAGGCTGGATTGAGACGACGTTCCGCCCTCGTCGCCACGTGTCCGATCCAACGGCTAGGAGGAAAAGAAAAACTTCTATAAGAAGGGGCTCCACTCCTCTTTCCGATCTTTTTATATTCTTGGCCCTCTACCTACGCTTTCGCTTTCCTTTTGCTCCGGTTCTTGTGACGCTCCCACCTTCCTTCTTTGCTTCCTTTCACCACGGCTCCCTCCGAAGACATGGCCCACGGCCGCGCCGTACCCAAGTACCTTCTGGATGAAGCTTCCATCGCTTCTCTCACGGGTTACCTCGGGAAGAGCATACTCGGAGATGCGGAGCTTGACAATCTGGCGGAGGAGTACCGCGTCGAGGGGGCTTTATGCTCGCCGCCGGCAGAGAAGAGATCCCTGAGCTAGAGGCCGACAAGGCGATGGTCTTCGAGGCATTCTTGGCGGCGGGCCTTCGCTTCCCCTGCTCTTCGATTCTTGGGGAGACCCTCACTCTCTACCGTGCGGAGCTCTCCCACCTGACCCTGATGCCATCACGTGTATCAGCATATTGGAGTGGGCCATGCGGATGGAGGAGATGCAGCTCCGCCCCAGGGTCTTCACCGCGCTCAACCAAGCCTTCTGGCAGAAGAAGCGCGTGGTGGATGACGAAGTATCCCGCTATGGGTCTCTCAACTTCCAGGCGAAGCAGAGCGGCCCGCAGGTTCTCCGAGCCCTCGCTACCAACAGCAAGGTGGCGGATGGGTGGACCAGACGCTGTTACTACCAATGCCTTCCAAAAGAAGAAGGGCACTCCGTAGCACCATGGGGCCGGTCCGTGCGTTGGACCAGTCGGAGATTTCTCTCGACGATGCGGACGAAGCGCAAATCCTGCTTATGCACTAGGTGCGGGCGAAGCTGAGCTTCCGTGACCTGGCGGAAGAGTTTTGTCTGCTCCGCGTGGCTCCCCTAGCCCGCCACTGGGGAGTTCTCATCCAATACGCCGCAGGGCCTGACAGGACGCCTGAGCTAGCCGTGCACCGTGAAGAAGGCCTAAAGGCTCTCGGGCGCGGAGCGGCGGAGCGGGCCGCCTGCCGCCTCCATGGCAATTACAACGCGAAGGAGCACGAGCGGAGGGTGTTCACACCCAAATTAGGCAGAAAAATCGGATATTGCGAAGTGGCTACTTTTATCGAGATTACTGGGTCGAATCAGAAAATGGGCTTCATTGACAAAAGAAAGAAGCATATTAAGAAATACCAATAATTACAAGACTTCGGAATAATGACGTTCTGATCGAAAGATATCTTCCACGACGCGGTAAAATAGGACGGTATCGGTTTTGTAATAGTATAAATAGGACCTTAGCTCTCATGAAAACGATATACGACATACACAAACACAACTACTCTTTTCGAATCCGATCGACTTCGTCGAAAGGCTTCAACTCGCAGGTAGAGCTATCTCGATGGGATAATCGATTCTCTTCTTGTAACCCGTATGCATGGCTGTATCATCTTGATCTCGTGTATACAAAGCATGTTAAGCTGTCTCGGGTTTTACCGATCTTTCATGTGTTCTCGCATGTTACACTGTCTCGATTCAATCGATATGTAATATGTGTTTATCCTGCAATGCCGATTATCAAGTATCTGATGTGTTTTTCCTGATTCCGATATATGTGACTGTCTCGTTTAATTGATCTCGCGTATACTTGTTTTAGGAATTCGCGTGTGTAGTTACTTACCGATCAGCGTTATATTTACCTCTATTAGTTTTAAACCTTTTAAATCGGTTTATTGGTTTATATTTAGATTTAGATCTGAATACTATCTTGGCTTGACCAATCTATTCAATCTACTCCTTGATTTAATCTAATAAATTGATATAAAAATTTATTGCAAGTTCTACTTATAAAATACCAAAAGGAGATAAAGTGATTTACGTTTAAATGCTTATTTACATTTTCTGCTCTATCAGTCATTAAGTCGATAGATGTGCAATCGGGTTATTTAAAGCCGATTCGAAAAACCTGATCTGGCTGTTCCTAAAGCCGATTAGGGCCAAGTCACTAACAATTTACTCCTTGTCAATTTATAGGTCAAATTGACTAGCATGCTTGGTCCTTGGTTGTGACACGAGCCAAGACTTGATGCTTCTACACGTGTGTTCGCGAAGATCTCACTTTCGTGTCAACACACTTTTTGGCACGCTCGGTGGGACCCTAAGAATCAAAATCAGCAAGATGACTTGCACCGACGCTGAGCCAGCGATAGAGGCACTGAAGCTTGCTGCTGAAGCTGTGACTTTTGACGAGCTAAGCCCTGATCAGAAGAAAGAAATTGAAGATAGGCTTGCTGAGATCTATGAAGATAATAAGAAAATAATGCTTACTGGCTATCGAAAAACTCGTAGTGGCCAGATCATGAAGACTTCCATTGGGGATCCATGGCTCACTGGCGAATTTTTTGAAATCATAAGAGATCAGATTAATAGCTCTGTTTACCGATCGATGCTGGATCAATCATCGGTTTTAGGGCGGATTGTGCAAGATGGGACCAGCGCTGCTTTGCACAATATCATGACTGGGCAGACACCTCCAAGGAATCGGAATATTTCACAAGAGATGAATTTGGGGAACCAATACACACCTTACCCCCAAATTGGGAACACCCAGGTAGGAACATCTCATGCTGGAGTGTTTCAGCCTAATCCTGCGCTGGGGGCAATCAATCCAAATCCGATTCAAGCAATGCCGAATAATCAGGCTATAATTCTAGTACCAGATGCAATCTATCAGCCGATTAACTATGGGACTAACGAGAATCTAGAAGAGATGACGAGGAACCTGGTATACAACATGATAAAACATTGTGGGTTCAACACTCCCAAGATTGCTCCACATTATACTATGACGTATCCATTGGCTTTCAATGAAACAAAATTTCCTCATAAGTATCGAGTTCCTGATTTCGCAAATGCCAAATTCAGTGGAAGTGATAACACCTCTACGCGCGAGCATATTGCTAGATTCCATGCGTTGTGCAGAGAGGCTGCTTCAAAGGATACACTCAAATGCTCATTATTTCCACCGTTGTTATTGGGATCGGCATTTAACTAGTTTACTTCACTTCCTCCGAACAGCATTACCTCCTAGCCAGATCTTGAAAAGAAATTTCATGAATATTTTTATTCTGGAGAGAACGAAGCTAGGATTACTAATATTATGATGATTAAGCAGAAGCAGAAGCTAGGAAGGTAAGAAACCGATGCTATAGCCTTTCACTGCCTGACAATGAGTTGGTAGAATGGGCTTTCAAAGGTTTATTACCTGTTAATCAGAAGAAAGTGGGCAATCAAGAATTTGCAGATATTTCTCATCTGGCCCTCAAAATCGCGCTGTATGAAAGCCGATTCTCTAACAATTCTTATCCAGGCCAAAAGGAGTATCGGAGTAATAACAATAATAAGGGTAAAAACAAAGCTATCAATGTAGTTGATACTGATGGTTGAGCACTCAGATGATTCCGATGCTAAGGACGTTGGTGCTTATGTTGCTGAATGGGTGAACAACAAGAAAGAATTTGAGCTTGGGTGGATAAAGCTGAAAGGCTCTGAAAAGAGCAAGTATTTTTTTGATACATCTAAGTGTGACCGAATTTTTGACCATTTATTGCAAGAAAAGCAAATTCGGCTTAAGCAGGGACATGTAATTCCTCCACTTGAAGAACTCAAGAAGCGGAAATATTGCAAGTGGCATAATTCTTACTCGCACGCCACCAATAAGTGCAATGTTTTCAAGCAAGTTGTGCAAAAAACGATTGAGAGCGAACAACTTCGATATCAAGGTAAAAATTCATAGATATACAGAACCTTTTCCAGTCGGCTTTGTTGGAATGGTAGATGCCAAAAGGAAAGCCGACGACTCTGGGAGTTCTAATCGGTTTAAGGTGCTCGTCGGCTATAAGAAGATTGTGGTGGAAGAAAAGACAGAATTGAAATTCCGAGCAGCAAGCCAACAAGGTGGTGAAAGAACTGGCGAGTGGCGCGAGGTAAGGCGCGGGCAAGATCATAATCCGATTTCCAAACCAAGGCCAAAGCCAACCTTTAATCAGCTGCTGGAAAAATATGACCGGATGGCGCAGGATACACCCCGTAAAAGCATCAGATCAAATACTCCTGAGCCTATTCAAAGGAATTTAAGGAATCAAGATTGGGAGATGGAGCATTGGAATTGTCCTTTTTTCTGATATTGCTGGGAAGAAAGGATGTCATTGCCTATTCTTGAGAATTGCCCTATGAAAACTGAGAATTCCCGTTCGCACTTGAAACCATTATTTATTATGGGTTATATGAATGGAAAGCCGATTTCCAGAATGATGGTGGATAGTGGAGCTACTGTGAACCTAATGCCATATTCTGTCTGTCGGAAAATTGGAAAGTCTACAGAGGATCTAGTTAAAACTAATATGGTATTGAGCGATTTCAATGGAAATCCGACTGAAGCAAAGGGAGTTTTAGTACTAGAGCTCACTGTGGGGAGTAAAACAATCCCAACAGCTTTCTTCGTGATTGAAGGAAAAGGGACTTATAATGTGCTGTTGGGGAGAGATTGGATACACGCCAATTGTTGCATTCCATCAACACTGCATCAGATTCTGATCCAGTGGATTGGCAAGCAGATAGAAGTGGTCAGAGGGGAATCCCTAACCGTAGAAACCGATTGTTCGGAAATCCATGACAACCTGGAAGCATTATTGGGAAAACCCTTGGAGGAATGTGATTTGCTCAGCGTTAGTAAATTGGGCTTCAAGCCAACAACACCGAAAGCGCAATCAGTAACTCAAGGACACGAGGGTTTTTTTTGGGAACCGTGGCTCTAGAGGAGATTGAGTATAAGATGGGCGAAGGTTTTATATCGGCTGATGAACTTGAAAAAGTCGATATTGGAACGGATGGAAAAGAGAGGCCCACTTACATCAGTAAACAGTTGCCACGGGAGTACAAAGATCGGCTTATCCACATTCTTAAGGATCGGGTTGACTGCTTCGCTTGGGATATCATGAGATGCCTGGTCTAAGCCGATCTATTGTCAAACATAAAATTAAAATGAAGCCAGGATTTCGGCCGGTGAAGCAAGCACCAAGGAGAATTAGTTGGAAGATTTATGATCAAGTGAAGGCTGAAATTCAAAGGTTGTTATGTCGACTGGTGACTAATTGGGGGGTCACCGCCGGCAATGAATTTGTACGAGGGGACGCTAATCAAGAACTGAACTAGATGGTAGCACAAGACCGGGTTATACAGATTCAGGCCCTCAGCACCGAGGTAATACCCTACTTCCTGTGCTATGAGATTACGTTTGATCAAGATGCGGGATGCAAGATGACCAAGATGATTACAACGTATGCTCTATGAGATGATGCTCATCAGATGATTCGTGCCTATGGCTTCTACCCCCTCCCTTTATATAGTGTAGGGGAGATAGAGTTACACGGTAGCACATGATTCACGGTACCTAATGCTGTTATGTCATCACATGTCATGCATGTGTTAATCTCCTAATTACATGGAGATAGATTATATCCTCGGGAACTTCCTTGGAGCTCAAGGCGCGTGTAACCCGAGTGGTCTCTATCTTTGATTGGCCGACTTGGATCGCCCCCCATCTGCTCTCTTATGGGCCTTCTAGTGGATACCCCGGGCCCATGTAGTCCACATGTTAGATGCGAAGTTTATTCAGCCATGTAAGTATGCCGATTGGACTTCTAATATTGTACCAGTTGGGAAGAAAGATTCTGATAAGATTCGGGTATGCATTGATTTTCGGGATTTGAATAAAGAAATGTACAAAGATGAATATCCGATGCCGATTGCTGATCGATTAATTGACGCTGCTTCTGGCAATCGGATTATCAGTTTCTTAGATGGCAATACTGGTTACAATCAAATCTTTATGGCTGAGGAAGATGTAAATAATACCGCATTTAGGAGTCCTGGTTCTATCGGTTTATTTAAATGGGTTGTGATGACTTTTGGGCTGATTAGTGCTGGGTTACCTATCAGAGAGGAATGAATTTGATCTATCATAACTTAATCGGTAAATTAGTTGAGATTTACATTGATGATGTGGTGATCAAATGTCAAGAAGAAGAACAACACTTGGTAGATATTGTGACCGTGTTGGATCGGTTTCGGAAATATGGTATGAAGATGAATCCAAAGAAGTGTGCTTTTGGAGTATCAGCCGGCAAGTTCTTAGGGTTCATGGTACATGATAGAGGTATTGAAGTGCATCCCGATAGGGTAAAGGCGTTTCTGAATACTAAACCTCCAGATTCAAAAGTTCGTCTGCAAGAGTTGATTGACAAGATTAATTATTTGGCAAGATTCATCTCAAATTTATTGAAAAGAATCATCCTGTTTTCTCCATTGCTTAAGTTGAAAATTCTGATAAGTTTGTTTGGGGACCAGAGCAGCAGAAAGCGTTTGATCATATCAAAGAGTACTTGATAAATCCACCTGTTCTGGTTGCTCCGCGGGAGGACTTGCCGTTTAAATTGTATCTATCGGTATCGGAGAAGACAATAGGGGCAGTTCTGGTCCAAGAGATCAATGGGAAAGAGCATGCAATTTTCTATTTAAGCAGAAAGTTGTTGGATCCAGAAACCCGATACACCGTAGTTGAGAAATATTGCCTTTGGTTATACTTTGCTTGCACTAAGTTGAGGCATTATTTGTTGGGTGCTGAATGCAAAGTAGTTTGTCAAACCGATGTGGTCAGGTACGTGCTTAATGCTCCAATTATCAAAGGACTTCTCGAAAAATGGGCATATACTCTCATCGAGTTTGATTTAATGTATGAATCTTCGAAAGCCGTCAAGGGGCAGGTATTAGCCGATTTCATTACGCATCATCAAGATATTAATTTGTCGATTCTTTTGTCATGGGTATTTTTACAGTATCCCCTGGTGGTGTTTCATACCGATTCAGTGTTACCGTGGATTTTGGGTTGACCAACAATCAAGTGGAGTACGAAGCTTTGATTCAAGGATTGGAGTGGTTAATTCAAGCTGGGGCTATTGCTGTGGAGGTTTATGGAGATTCACAATTGGTGGTTTTTCAAATGATCGGTAAATATGAGTGTCATAGTGAATTGCTTCGGGAATATTTGGAAAGGGCCTCAGATTTGGCCAAATACTTCAGTATATTTACAATTCAACATGTTCCCAGAGAACAGAATTGTGAGGCCAATGAATTAGCTCAAGAAGCATCAGGATATAAATTACTGATCATGGAGTTAGAAATTATTCTAATTGAAAATTCAGTTCCGATAGGCTGGCAGGCAGAGATTATCGGTTATCTTAAAGATCCTCAAGGAAAAACCAATAGGAAGCTTAAAAGAAAAGCTCAGAGATATGTATTGATAAGTGACAAGTTATACTATTGGAGTTTTGATGGGTTATTACTGAAGTGCCTGAATGGAGAAGATGCTAAAATCGCAATCGAAGAAATTCATGAAGGTCATTGTGGGACACATCAATCGGCACATAAAATGAGATGGATGTTGAAGCGTGTAGGATTTTTCTAGCCAACAATGGTTGTGGATTGTTACAAATATTATAAAGGCTACAAAGATTGTCAGAAATTTGGAAACGTCCAACATGCGCCTGCATCTATTTTGCATCCGATTGTGAAACCGTGGCCATTTCAAGGATGGGGAATTGATATGATCGGAGAAATATTTCCATCCTCGTCCAAAGGGCATCGGTATATTTTATTGGCAACTGATTATTTCACTAAATAGGTCGAAGCTGTACCATTGAGGAAAGTCACCGCCATGGAAGCAATCGACTTTGTTAAGGAACATATAATTTACCGATTTGGTATTCCTCAGACAATTACTATAGATCAAGGATCGGTATTCATGTCAGAAGCGTTTCAGGATTATGCTCGAAGCCAGGGAATCATGACAATCAATTCCTCGCCAAATTATGCTAAAGCCAACGGCCAAGCGGAGCCCTCAAATAAGAGTGCTATAAAGCTGATTAAGAGGAAAATCGATGAAAGGCCGCAAGGTTGGCATAATACTTTGGCGTATCGGATTGCTAAACATGGAGCTACCAAAGTGTCACCTTTTGAATTAGTTTCTGGCCAGGAGTCTGTTTTACCAGTTGAAGCTATCATCGGATCTACAAGGGTTGAGGAACAAAATAATGTGGAAGCCGATGATTATAAAAATCTGATGGTGGATAAGCTTGATGATATGGTGGCAGTGCGGCTAAAAGCTTTGGAACATATTGAGCGTGACAAGCAGAGAGTTGCCAGACATTATAATAAGAAAGTTGTGCCGAAAACTTTTGAAGTGGGAGTTCTAGTATGGAAAACGTTTTTACCGATTGGTTCCAGAGATCCTAGATACGGGAAATGGTCTCCAAATTGGGAAGGGCCGTTTAAGATCAATCGGATTGTTCCTGGAAATGCATATATTTTGGAGACGCTTGTGGGGCAAATTTTTGGTAAAGCGATTAATGCTAAATATTTGAAGAGATATTATCCAAGTGTTTGGGTTGGAGCTTGAGTAGAGAAGTTTATAAAAGCCAATTTTCAAACAAATCGTCTATAGTTTAAAAGTGGACAAACACTTGGCCGAATCGATGTTGGTACTTCACTCAACACGTTGCTGCTGAGAAAAAGCCGATTCTGATGAATCGCCTATAGACAAAAAAACATTGGTAAAGATAAAAGGAAGCTTGCATAAAGGAAATAAAATTATTACAAAGGCACGATGGCCTTGAATGTTTTGTGCCTAACAGGCAAAGTGTTTATCGGCGACTTTGCCAATTTAACCAATGTTTAATTTTGGCTCGCAGGCCAATCATTCACAAAATTCAAAAATGGCTGCGGTGGCATCAGCAATTGTGCCACGGATCTGGCTGACAGTGTCGGTATCCTCTTCGACTGATCCGAGCACAATCGGAATTTTCTTCTTGGCATCCAATACTGCCAGGTCGCAAGCTTTTACTATGCCATACTGCTCCTTGGCTGCTGATTTGGACTCCTCAAAGTTTGAGCGAGCAGTCGCTTCGGCTTTCCTTACCCTCTCCAGTTCGTGTTCCAAGGACTTGACCCTTGAAACTGCTTTGGATGCAGCAACTTTTGCCGATTCGACGTCTTGCTTCAACTTGAGGAATTTATCGTTGTGGGCATTGGCATCTTGAGTGAGTGCCTTAAGCTCTGCTTCAGCGTCTTTGAGAGCCTCCCTCTGATGGAGCCGATCTAATGCAGCTTCGTAATCGGCTTTCTTCTCCCCAAGAGGCAGCAACTTTTGGATAGCTGAAACTACTTGTTCCGGGTGAATTTCCTTGATAGAATCTGCTATCTCCTGTACGGCAGATGGATTAGCCAGAAAAGCCGATTCATTGCCAACCAGTTCCCACATCTGCTTCAGCTTTGCAAGGGTGTCCGGCAGAAACCCATTGGTCTTGGCTGGCTCTGCGGCAGGTGGCTGGGTGATGGCGACTGGAGGGGATGGAGTCTTGATCCGAGAAGATAAGATATCTAGGTCGTCGTCGAGCCAATCCATGCTGGACGGGTCGAAATTCAGCTCGTCGGTTTTTCCCCCATCATATGTGATCACCTGCGTGGATACTACAGTTACCCGAACTGGGCTGCGGGGTAGAAACATATACTGGAAAAAGAAATTTTTAAAGTTACAAGGGATCGGAATTTAAGAAATTCATAAGTTAAGGTTAGAGATTTTCGATTACATCTTGGGGATTGAAAGTTGGTGGTGTCTGCGATGCCGGCGGAGGAGTAGGTGTGGCATCCTTCCTCTTCTGGATGGGTGAGGTGTTCTAAAAATTACGATTCCGATGAGATGATAGAAAGGAAGTTGTGAAAATTTGAGAAAAAAATTAAGTGCTTACAGTGACACATACAGACTCCGTGCTATCAGGTGTACGCACCTTTTGCGGTCTTGGTTTTTTACTTGCCAGCTTCTTCTTTTGGCTGGCGTCACCTTCGGGTCTCCCTGTTGATCAAGAGTGAGAAATCGGGTTTTTTTGAGGAAATCTTTGTCGTAAGCCGATAATACCTCTCTTCTTCGGTTGTTGGGAGGACCCTTAGGTAAAAGCCGACGCAGACTTGGCTGTTGAGTGTAGGCGTCCGGCTTCGTCCCGAACGAGCTTCGCCCGGGGGCGCTTGTCTCCACTCTAAAAAGAAAAATAACACAAGGTTAGTTCTCGGAAAAAGAACAATATGAGTTAGTAAATGCACACAAGTTAGTAACCTCCTGTCAGAAGATGATGCGTGATTTTGAGATTCTGTTCTTTCGTCTGAATCCGATGAAGAAGGTACTGACTTAGAAGAATTTTCCTCTTTGTCGTCCTATCATCGGAATCATCAGAATCGGTGTAGTCATTGCTGCTTTCTTCCGATTCTGATGAAAGTTCTGCCATACCGGCAATCTTCGGCTAGTTGGGTTTGCAAATCTCCTTTTTGCCAGTGAACTTTTCGATTAAGGATGTAGCGCCACCTTCCGTGGCAAAGATATTCTTGGCAATAGAATCCCACCAAGTATCGAATTTTGGAGAAGTTGCAGACCACATTATGAATTCCGTTGACATTTAGAAATCGATATGTGCAGCGGATAGAATTCCATATGCCGATTGGGAGTTCAGATCCTCTCTGGCATTCAGGTGGCGATATATAAATAAATCGGGAATATCTTGTCCGAGGTTGAATTGCCGAGCGAATACAGCAGGATGATAGAACTCATAACAAGGTTTTCTGATGTGAATTCTTGTACTAAGAATGGCAAAGAAGATGTCTGGAGAGATGAACTCTTTATATGCTGACAAGACCTCACCACTTATAGTGTTGTCTAATCGGAAAAATGAAGGAACTGAATATCTGTCCAAATCAGTATATGGGTTGAATTGCTCTGGACCATATTCCGATTCCGCATTGTGAAAAATGCAGCCAAAGAATGGGAGAGGTCCTCTTGGTTCAGACGCCTTCTATTGCAGTTGACTGAAGTCATTTCTCCATAAGATCTGCAGGGGCACTCATTGTGATCGGATTCTTCTTCGTTTGGAAATTCTAGACCGAAGTCAAGTTCCCCGATGGAGTTGTATATCTGGAGTTTCAAAAACAGACAAACAAACCAGAATGGGCCACCTAAATTTCCAACAGAGTAATCGGATTTCTTAGAGCAGAGACCTTCCCTGATCTCGTGCATCATCCGATAAGTTGCTCCTAGCAATTATTTTCCAACTGCTAGTTTCTGCCCTGCTGCTAATGCTTCAGCCACGCCTTGGTAAACTTTGCTGGGACTAAGAGATTGGCCACAGAAAAAGAATTTGTCCAGCCACATATTCAGAAAAGCAATGTGCTCCTCATCTTCTACATCGCCCGTTTTCTGATGAGTTGTGATGTAGCGCTGCCATCCGAAGTTCTTCTCGGGAACTAACTTGAGGGTGGCAGATAGATCAAAAGCTGATAGCATTTCGCCATCGGGACTAAGACCAGTCAACATTGCTACGTCCAAAAGTGTAGGGCTTATGGGTCCTGTTGGGAAGAGAAAAGCATTGGCTGTGTCGCACCAGAAGTATGCCGATGCTGCCATGAAAGGTTCGTCCGCTGGAGGAGGATGCAAGGAAAGAAGGATGGCATCGGTAATTCCTAACTCGTTCCATTGTTCCTTTTTCTGGCTGTAGACCAGAATGAGCCAGTCCTTGTATCCCTTGATCGGGCTAGGCCAGGAACGGGATGCCGATTTCCAGCTATTCATACTAAGTTCATCAGAAAATAATGGAAGTCTTGCTACCGAGTGATATATGAAAGCTGATGGATCTCTTTCCCCTATCGGGCCTAAAGAATACAAGGCCTCAGAATCGGAACAGCGGAATAGTACCTGAGACATGATTGCCGATTGGGAGTTGAGCAGAAAGTGGCTGTGCGCTGGGAATCCTCGGAGCTCCAGAAATCCGATGCAGGAGGCTTGTGCGCAGGAGAATGGGTGAAAATGACAGCGAGTGACTGTCTATTTATAGTCGCGGTAAAACTAGGGTTTTTACCTGGGGTTTCGGCGGTAATGTTTAGGCCCATGTCGCGTAGTGGGCTGATACGTGTTCTCAGAATGGGTCGGAAGCGAGGAATACAGGGGTAAAATTATGAAAGGTTCCAAGATAATTTGGTAAAAATCCGATTTTAAGTGAAAGTTCGGCTAATGAGAAAACCCATTGCCAAACTTAGGGCCATATGTTGACACCCAAATTTGGTAGAAAAATCAGATAGTACGAAGTGGCTAATTTTATCGAGATTACTGGGCCGAATCAGAAAATGGGATTCATTGACAAAAGAAAGAAGCATATTAAGAAATACCGATAATTACAAGACTTCGGAATAATTACGTTATGATCGAAAGATATCTTCCACGATGCGGTAAAATAGGACGTATCGGTATCGGTTTTGTAATAGTATAAATAGGACCTTAGGTCTCATGAAAACGATATACGACATACACAAACACAACTACTCTTTTCGAATCCGATCGACTTTGTCGAAAGGCTTCAATTCGCAGGTAGAGCTATATCGATGGGATAATCGATTCTCTTCTTGTAACCCGTATGCATGGCTGTATCATCTTGATCTCGTGTATACAAAGCATGTTAAACTGTCTCGGGTTTTACCGATCTTTAATGTGGTCTCGCGTATTACACTATCTCGATTCAATCGATCTGTAATATGTGTTTATCCTGCAATGCCGATTATCAAGTATCTTATGTGTTTTTCCTGATTCCGATATATGTGAATGTCTCGTTTAATCGATCCTGCATATACTTGTTTTAGGAATTCGCGTGTGTAGTTACTTACCGATCAGCGTTGTATTTACCTTTATTAGTTTTAAACCTTTTAAATCGGTTTATTGGTTTACATTTAGATTTAGATCTGAATACTGTCTTGGCTTGATCAATCTATTCAATCTACTCCTTGATTTAATCTAATAAATTGATAGAAAAATTTATTGCTAGTTCTACTTATAAAATACCAAAAGGAGATAAAGAGATTTAAATTTAAATGCTTATTTACATTTACTGCTCTATCAGGCATTAAGCCAATAGATTTGCAATCGGGTTATTTAAAGCCGATTCGAAAAACCGGATCTGGCTGTTCGTAAGGCCGATTAGGGCCAAGTCACTAACAATTTACTCCTTGTGAATTTACAGGTCAAATTGACTGGCACGCTTGATCCTTGGTTGCGACACAAGCCCAGACTTGACGCTTCCTCACGTGTGTTCGCGAAGATCTCACTTTCGTGTCAACAGAGGGTCCAAGCGGTCAGTGGGCCTCGCTGTAATCGCGTGGCTGATTGGGCCGAGCGCACCTTCAGCGGCGCGAGGAGGGCGGCTAGGATCTCCACCGCGCCCAAGCCCAAATGGGTTCGGGTAACCACCGCATCTCCCATTCGCGCGGTGCCTCCTTCGCCCAACACCAGCGCTAGCAGCAGCGCCTCCAGCAGCAGCAGCACCAGCGAGGCGGAGGAAGAGACAGGCACCAGCGAGGGAGCAGCCGAGGGCAGCATGAACACAAGCGGGGGAAGCCAACCAGCCCTCCCCGAGGGACATCCTTCGTCTCCTGTCTCCAGCCGCGGATACGCTCCAAGTCCCTTGCCGGAGGAGGAGCCCATTGCCTCGGAACCCTCGGAGGAGCTAGCCGTTGGAGAAGGAATTTCCGCCCCCGCACACGCCTCCTCGAGCGTGCTCTAGCCCCCTCCGCCCTCCTTGCCTTCTTTATCATTTCTTGAAGTAAACTCCCCAGTGGAGTTGAGCTTGGGGGAGGAAGGGACCGAACCTACTGGCCTCACCGCAGTTTCGGAGCGGTTTCCACCTCCTTCTCCAGTTGTCGCGGCCGAGGAGGAGCAACCAGAAGAAGTGGGGCCTTCCACCGCTGTGGAGGACGCAACGGACAAGGCAGTGGTGGAACCGGCCGTCCCTTCACCGGCTCCAGTGGAGGAATCCATCGTTCCCCCTCCGGCTGCCCCTGAAACGAGGGAAGGCACCGGAACTGCGGGGGGCCCTCCGCGGGGCGCCGTTGTGGAAATCGGCATGCTGGATGTCCCCTCGGGCTCCAGAGTGGCCTCTTCGGCTGGGGCAAGTGAGGTTGAGGAGAGCCGGGGAGGATGTCACCGCCACGCGGCCAATGGGCCTGACAGTGGGAGACTTGGTCATCCGCCCGGATGCACGCCCGGCCCTTCGCGCCCTTGGCGGGGTATTCTTAGAGCCCCGCCTCTTGGCCATTACAGAGGACATGAACGATCTTGACCTCCAACATGCCGCCGTGGACAACCTCACGAGGGTAAGCTTTTAACCCGACTTTGTGTCTTGCATTCTTAATTCCTTCGGATATTCAATTAACTTTTCATATCGCTTCTGTAGACTTGTCTTCTTGCCTCTGGAGCTTACGCTCGTGCGTTTAGGAGGCAGTCCAAGATAGAGAAGATGGAGGAGGAACTCCTTCGCCTTCGTTTCGAGGCGGAGGATCATGCAGAGGAGATCCTTCGCGTAAAGGCTGAGGTCGAGAAGAGAGTAGATGCCGCCCTCAGCCTCGCGGAGAAATACCTGGGTCAAGTAGAAGACTTGAAGGTGGAGGCTGCGGAAGCAACCGCCGCGATCCACGAGCGCGACGAAACCCGAAGGGAGGCCCGGGTGGCCAAGCTGGACGCGACCCGATTCGAGCAGGAGATGAAGAAATCTCAGGACCGGGACGAAGAGCTGAAGACCCTGGTCGAGGTGAAGGACCGGGCCAACGCTCTGATGAGGGAGGACCTTACCTCCGCTCGCGAGGACCTCCGGAAGGCGGATGCTCACGCTCGGCATGAGCAAATCCAGGTCCTCAAGGCGGAGGAGCAAGGGGATGCCCTTCTAAAAGAGGTGGAGGGGCTAAACCTTGCTGTGAACGAAGCAAGGGAAGCTTTCCTGTCGGAGCTGCCCCGCTTTGGGATCGAGGTCCTAGAAATGCCCTTGCCTCGGGCCTTGAAGCCGCGGAGTTCCTCAAGGCTGCCGCCAAAAGCGTGGTGAAGGTGGGATTCTCCTTCGCCAGCCACGCAGCTCAGGTGGGAGCCACAGCGATTTTCAGGGTCATGGAAGCCGGAGGATGCACCCATGTGGCGGGACTCGGGGCTTCTTCCCCTACCTTCGGCGAGGCGCCAACCCTCCCACCTACTTCTACAGCCACGCGCCGGTCGGCCGCCCGCTTCTTCAAAGACTTTTGGAGGGCGCACGGCGAAGAGCTTGTGCGGGACTCCGTCTGTAGGTCAGCGAGGCCAAGCAGTGGAGCGGGGCAGACAAGCCAGCAGGTACCTTAGATGTTAGGTTTTTGTTTCAACTTTTGTAAGGGGGCTGGAAATGTAAACCATCTTTGTTTGCGAAATGTAAATTATCTTTGTTTATGAATGAACCGTGCTTCTCTGCTTGTCGTTTGGCGCTTGGCGCAGAGTGGCGTAAGCGCCAACTGCTTCGGGGCGGACTTAGCTTCGAGGGGCGACGACTTAGCGCTAGGGCGTGCCTCCAGCCCTTGGGCGCTTGGCGCGGAGCGGTGTAGGCGCCGGCTGCTTCGGGGTGGACTTGGCTTTGAGGCGAGACTTAGCGCGTGCCTCCAGCCTGGCGCTGGCGCGAGCGGCGTGGGCGCCGACCGCTTGGCGCGACTTAGCCGAGGGCGAGACTTAGCGTTGGGCGTGCCTCCGGCCCCTAAGCGCTGGGTCGGGCGGCGTGGCGCCCGGCGCCGAGGCGAACTTAGCCGAGGACGAGAACTTAGCGCTAGGGCGTGCCTCCAGCCCCTACACGCTTGGCGCAGAGTGGCGTAGGCGCCAGCAACTTCGGAGCAGACTTAGCATCGAGGGGCGAGGACTTAGCTCTAGGGCGTGACACTAGCCCCTAGGCGCTTGGCGCGGAGCGGCGTGGACGCCGGCCGCTTCGGGGCGGACTTAGCCTCGAGGGGCGAGGACTTAGCGCTAGGGCGTGCCTCCAACCCCTGGGCGCTTGGCGCGGAGCAGCGTAGGCGTCGGCAGCTTCGGGGCGGACTTACCTTCGAGGGGCAAGGACTTAGCGCTAGGGCGTGCCTCCAGCCCCTAGGCGCTTGGAGCGGAGTGGCGTGGGCGCCGGTCGCTTCGGAGCGGGCTTAGCTTCGAGGGGCGAGGACTTGGCGCTAGGGTGCGCCTCCAGCCCCTAGGCGCTTGGCGCGGAGCGGCGTAGGCGCCGGCTGCTTCGGGGCGAACTTAGCTTCGAGGGGCGAGGTCTTGGCGCTAGGACGCGCCTCCAACCCCTAGGCGAGCGTAGGCACCGGCCGCTTCGGGGCGGACTTAACACAGAACCATTTTTTTACGTGGAAAAAACCTCTCCCTGTGATGGGTGAGGAAAACTACCACGGGTGGAGATGCGAACTCGCGTCCCCTAAACTTTATTATATGTAAAAGGTCTTTGCATTTTTATTCCACTAGCGCTTCCCTCCTCCTTTCTCTCTCTCTTTTTTTTAGGCGTAGAACCTCTTCAACGCCTCGGTGTTCCAGGTCCATGGGACCTCTTCTCCTTCTAGGGTACCTAGGTGATGGGCCCCTTTTGACGTGGAGTCTTTGATAATGTAGGGCCTTTTCTAGGGCGAATCAAACTTCCCTGCGGAGCCATGCACCTTCTTCGACACGAAGTCACCTGGCTTCAGGTTTATTGGCTTCACCTTCTTGCCGTACTGTTTTACCAAGCCTTCGCGTAGGATTGCATCCTTAGCAGGGCTCGGACCCTTTCCTCCTCCTGCAGATCACTGGTAACTTCCCTTCCTTCTTCACTTGGTCCGCGGATTACTCTCCAGGACTTGGCCTTGATTTCAGCTGGGAGTACCGCTTCTTCTCCATACACCAGACGGTAGGGGGTGAAGCCCGTGGGTCTGGTTGCTGTTGTTCGTAAGGCCCACAAGACCTTTGGAAGTTCCTCTGGCCAAGTGCCCTTCGCTGCTTCATGGAGCCTCTTACTCACCCCTCTGAATATGATTCCATTGGCCCTTTCCACCGCTCCATTAGATTGAGGGTGTCCCACAGAGGCGAAGCACACCTCCGTCCCAATTTCTTGTGCGAACTCCTTGAATTTTCCGAAGGTAAATTGGGTGCCATTGTCGATGACGATCTGTGATGGCACCTCGAAGCGGCACACAATATTCTTCCATAAGAATTTTCGTGCGGCTTTGACGGTGATCTTCGCCACCAGCTCCGCCTCTACCCATCGAGAGAAGTAGTCTACTGCCATAAACATGAACTGCATACCCCTTCAACCCTTGGGCAGGTGTCCCATAATATCTATCCCCCACTTCGCGAAGGGCCAGATGGGAGGGATTGGATTCAACCTGCTGGGTGGGGCTTTGGGGAGGTTTGCCCATCCATTGACACACCTTGCAGGAGCGGACCAGCTTCTTCGCCTCTTGTAGAACAGTTGGCCAATAGAGCCCCAAGCGGAGCACCTTGAAAGCGAGGCTACGGGGCGCCTGGTGCGCTCCGCATTGTCCCTCGTGCACATCCCGTATAGCCTACACCCCTTCTTCAGTTGATATACACCTTAGCCAGGGGGCTGATGCTCCCTGGCGGAAGAGGATCCCATCAATCAAAGCATATTTTCTTGATCTGGATTCAATCCTCCTTGGTTTGGCTTCTTCCTCTGGTAAACTCCCCTCCAGCAAATACTTGTGTATCGGTACACGCCAATCTTCCTCTTGACCTACTATGGCCAAACTCATCACCTCTGCCGGCACAGATGGCCGGTCTAAGACTTCGAAGGTTACGTCTCCTCCGGGCACCCTGCCAGCTGCAGCCTCCTTCGTGAGTTCATCTGCCCTCGCGTTGTCCCCTCTCGGGATGGCTTGTACTGAGACACCCGCGAACCCCTTCTCCATTCCACGGATCACCTCCAGATACTTGGCAATTTCTGCGTCTCGGGCCTGGAACTCCTTGGATACATGGCCTTGGAACAGCTTTGAATCAGCTTTTATGATCAGTATTCTGGCCCCCATAGCTTTGGCCTTCAGCAGGGCGAGCAGCAGTGCTTCATACTCCGCCACATTGTTTGTCGACGGGAATCTCAATTGTGCTGAGAATTCCACTTTCCCTCCCCTAGGCGAACTTAGCACCACTGCGGCTCCAGCCCCGCCGACTCCCCATGACTCGTCTATAAAGACGACCCACAAATCTTCCAATGGTCTCTCCTCCGCTTGAGGAGAGGTCCACTCAACAATGAAATCAGCCAGCGCCTGGCTCATGATGGCTGTCCGGGCTTCGAATGAGATGTCGAAGGCGGCGAGCTCTGCGGACCACTTGCTGATCCGGCCAGTGCTGTCTTTGCTGCTCATCATTGAACTAAGGGGGTTGGAGGTCGGAACCTTGATTCCATGCCCCTGAAAATAAAGCCAGCTTCTCCATCTGGGAGTATCGGAGCTTAGCCCCCTGCAGCGCCTCGGACATGAAGTAGACCGGGGCCTGCCTTCCTTTCTCCTCTCGAACCAACACCGCACTCACAGCCGACGCCGAGGCAGCCAGGTACAGCAGGAGCTGCTCCCCCGATGTAGGGCTAGCCAGCTTCGGGAGATCCATGAGAGTCTTCTTGAGCCCCTCAAAGGCTTGCTGGCACTCCTCCGTCCATGTGAAGGGCTCCGTAGTCCTTAGAGCTTTGAAGAAGGGGAGGTGCAGCTCCGCCGCCCGGGGCAGGAACCTCCCCAGGGCGGCTAGCCTCCCTGCTAGCCGCTGGACCTCTTTGATATTCCTTGGGGGTTGCATCTCCTGGATGGCCCAGATTTTCTCAGGATTGGCTTCGATTCCCCTCTCCAAAATGAGGAAACCCAGAAGCTTCCCCGCCTGGACCCCGAACACACACTTGGACGGGTTGAGCTTGATATTGATTTCCGCTAGGCTCCCAAATGTCTCTTCCAGGTCGAGAGGGTGCTGCTCCGCCAACTTGCTCTTAACCACGATGTCATCCACATACGCTTCGACATTCCGTCCCAATTGCATCTGGAACACCTTGGCGATGAGCCTTGGGAAGGTGGCCCCCGTGTTCTTTAACCCAAATGGCATCCTCCTGAAGCAGTATGTGCTGAAGGGGGTGATGAATGCGGTACGGCCTTCGTCCTCCTCCCTAATGTAAAGTTGGTGGTACCCGGTGTAAGCATCTAGGAAGCTCATCAAGGCGCTCCTGGCCGTGGAATCCACTAGCTGATCGATGCGAGGGAGGGGGAAATCATCCTTCGAGCATGCTTTGTTTAGGTCGGTGAAGTCCACACACATTCTCCACGTGCCATTGGATTTCTTCACCATGACCACATTGGCGACCACTCCGAGTGGAGCTCCTCGCGGATGATTCCTGCTCGAAGCAGCTTCCCTACCTCGGCCTTCGCAGCATCCCTCCTTTCATCATCCATCTTTCGGAGCTTCTGCTTCTTTGACCTCGATCCCTCTTTCACGGCTAGGGAGTGTTGGATCACATCCCTTGCCACTCCTGGTAAGTTCGAAACCTCCCAGGCGAAGATGCCCTGGTAAGCCCGCATCGTCTTGATCAGGGCCACCTCTTCCGAAGGAGACATCTCCACCCCGATGTTGATCTCCTTCTCCCCGGGGACCCCGGAGTGGTAAATCCTTCGAGTTTTTTCTTGAGGCTTTGGTTTCGCCTGCCACTTCTCCTTAGCCTCTTCGAACTGCCTCCCCTCCGTTTCTCCTTCAGCTGAGAAGACCATCTTCACAGCCCACCCTTCGCCGTACTCGATCTTTCGAGCGAGGGCCTGATCCCCCCGCACGGTCTTCACCCCTGCTGGAGAGGGCATCTTCATGCAGATATAGCCATGGTGGACCACCGCCCCGAAGGTCGTCAATGACCCTCTTCCCAGCACCGCATTATACTGGAAAGGGAGATCAACGACGTTGAAGACCACCGGGCGGGTGACCTCCTTCACGCCCTCACCGAAAGTAACGGGCAGCTCAATCTGCCCTAGTGTGTGGATTCTGTTCCCCCTGAAGCCCACCAGTGGGATGTTGGTGGGTCCGAGCCTGTCCTTCGAAATCATCATCTGCTGGAAAGCGCCGGCGAACAAGACGTCTGCTGCGCTCCCTCCATCCACCAGCACCCTTCGGGCATCGAAGCCCGCCACCTATGTGGTGATCACCAGAGGGTCTTGGTGAGGGAAGTGCACTCCGTAAGCATCCTCCTCTGTGAAGGAGATCGGGTAGTTGCTTGATAGGGGCTGGGAGACTGCCCCTATTGCCATGTGATTGATCTGCCTCACGTAGGCCTTGCGCTGCCGCTTGGAGGGCAGGCTCGACATGGATCCCCCGGTGATGACATTGATCACCCTCCGCACATTGTTGACCGGGGGGCGGCATGAGCTGTTGTAACAGAGGCGGGGGTGGAGCTCCCTAGTCATGGTGAGGGAGAACGCCCCCCGCCGGCCTTCGTATACCTTGAAAGCTTCGAGGGTCCGGCAATCG
Organism: Raddia guianensis; assembly: GCA_036346415.1. Taxonomy (NCBI): domain Eukaryota; kingdom Viridiplantae; phylum Streptophyta; class Magnoliopsida; order Poales; family Poaceae; genus Raddia; species Raddia guianensis. The sequence goes on from CM070535.1 coordinate 33,479,180, forward strand.
CGTGTCTCATAGGAAGCATTGTAACCATGGTAGTCACAATACAACCTCCGCTCGTCTTCTCTCCGTGGCCAACGGGCCTCCGAAGGGCGCCGAGGGCTTCTGGACCTCCGCCTCGGGCTCCTCTGCCTCCCCCTGGAGGTATCCTCACGGGGAGTTGGTCTTCCCTTCTTGGAGCGATCGCGGTGGTCTTGGTCTGCCACCTGATGCACCCTTTTCCCTCGCTTCGTGTGTCGTCCTCCCTTCGTGAGGTCCTGCTGGACCCTTGGAAGCCTTTCTTGCCGCCCCTCTCTTTCTTCCCTGAGCAGTGCAGGCTCCTCTCTGGCTTCTGCTGGCGATCCCATCGCAACGTGTCCTCCTCTGCTCAAGCATACTCCCTCATCTTGGAGAACAGCTCCTCCACCGTCTTCACCCCCATTCGAGCTAAGCGCTAGGCAAGGGGCCCACCGCGGAGGCCACACTTGGCGGCATTGATGACAGTGGTGTCACTGATGCCACTGATCTGACACTTCACCTTGGAGAAGCGTTGCAGGAAGCTCTTGAGGGTCTCCCGTTCTCACTGGCGCACTGCGTACAGGTCGCTCTCCTCCTTTCTTCCTTCGAAGTTCCCTTGAAAGCTGCTCACCAGCTTGGAGCGAAGTTGGGACCAGCTTCGGATGGACCATGGCTCGAGGGAGGAGTACCACGAAAGGGCGATACCATCGAGGGCCAGGAGTAGCCCCTTCACCTTGTTATCTTCATCTCCGCCCGCTGCCTCCATAGCAGTGTCGTAGACGCGGACGAACTCCTCTGGGTCGGTCTTGCCTCCGTACGGCTTGATGGTAGGCATTTTAAAGACCCCCGGAGCAGGCCACTTTATGGCGCGAAGACGGGGGCTCAGCGGGTTTGGGTCATCGTCCGGGGTTCGGGTTCCCCGAGACCACACCTCATCCTCCGACCCTACATCCTCGTAGGAGCGGGGCGGAGGGTTGGAGCGATCTTGCTGCACTTGGTTCTTGAGTTGGCGTAGCTCCTCCGCCAGGCGAGCATTGGCGTCGATGAGCGCCTGAATGGACGGGTCCACTCCTGCGCCCCGCACAGGCTGCTCGAGGATGGTGCGAATGACCGGGTCGGGCCCCCCCACGAGCCGAGATTGCTCCGATAGGGAGTATGGGGCGCCTATGGACGCTCCCACGATTCCCTGCGCCGCCGGGAATAGAGACATCTGCGTCGGCACCATGGATGTGGTAGGAGCAGGCACTGCAGGAGCAGCCAGCGGAGGGGCCACGGGTGGAGCTGGAGCCGGGGCCACGGGTGGAGCAGGAGCCGGGGCCGCAGGCGCCGCTTGCGCCGGGGCCGGGGGTGTGACGATGAGGGGGTCGCCCGGAACGGCTACGACAGGGTCCGCGGGTACCACGGGGATGGGTGGGGGAACGGCCACACTTGGATTCGCCACCTTCTTCTTGCGCGCCCGAGGGTGGGAGGCCACTAGAGCCACCATCGCCCCCTCCCCCCCTAACAACGCCCCTATTGGTGCCCTCCTCTTGGAGGGTGCCTGGGACGACTGAGGCAGTGTCGTGACCCCGGTACTTGTACAGGGAATCCAACACCATGAGTCGATACTAAACCCAGGTTAGTATCTCATGATGGACAAATAGGCGGACATCATCGCAAATGTAAACATTAACTAAATAAAATAACATTTTAAGGTATTAAATGAGGCAACATTCGCCTTATTACAATACTGCAGGTGGCCCTGCTCAGTAGCACTAAATATTAAGAACGAAATAAAAGACGATCAGAGTGACGACGAATAATCGGCGATGACATCCAAGATTGACCCGGACACCACAACTAACCCTGTGCACCCTCGCTAGGATCCTCCTGATCCGGCTTGTAACCTGAATAACAAATATATCCACGATAGGTATAATGGGTACGCGGCTACGCAGAAGCAATCCTTAACAATGAATGCAGGAACAAGAGATGGATGGCTGCTTTGCCAAAATAGCACCTATCTACTCAAAAGTTTGTTTAAACATTAATTATTCAGTTAACACATGTGAACATTCTACTACACAAAATCCACAGGCACTCTCTGCCTACACTACCAAGGGGTGATCAAGCGGCTAAACAGGCACTCTCTGCCCACACATGACCCCATATAGGCGATCATGCGGCACAACGAAACGGGCACTCGCTGCCCACACGTGACCAAGAGATGATCATGCGGCACAAGGAAACAGACACTCTTTGCCCACACACGCCCAAGAGACGGACATGCGGCACAACAGAACAGGCACTCTCTGCCCACACATGCCCGGAGACGGACATGCGGCGCAACGATACAGGCACTCTCTGCCCACACTTGACCAAGGATGATCAAGCGGCTCTACGGGTACTCTCTACCCACACATGATCAGGGAACGATCATGCGGCACAAATCCTAGCACCTCGCCAACCCCACAACACAATATTTTATTTGATCAATTTATCTTGAAAATCATCATGAAACCTTAGCTTCATAATGTGCAATTTTATTAAAAGTGACTCATATTAATTACCCAAGAACATCTAAGCAACTATACAAAGGATAGGCTAGTAAATCACTAAGGGTTCTACAAATAAGGCTAATACATATTAGTTGATGACTAATACGACTTTAGGATAGAAACTCACACACTAATCAGATTATGCATGCAATTAACAAATAAAGGTAAATAAGGATTTAGCAAACTAGGAAGCAATATGCATCTAGCTGCCTTCGAAGAAGTCAGAGCTCTGCGGGTCTATGTCAATTCCTGGACAGCACTCCACACAACGGTCGCAGCGGGGACCTACGCGTAGAAGCAAATAGCAAAAGAACCAACTTCAATACAGAAAAATAGTTTAGTAAAAATATATAAAATTCTAGGGATGGCGGCTGCGGGTTGGCCCCGCGATATGCTTCAGCGGCGCTGCCCTCGAGATCGCCGGTGGCAATGTCGGCGGCGGCGGCCGTGGGAGCAGCAAACCTTCGGCGGGCAATAACTTGGGCTAGGGACCTCGGTTTTGGACGCTCTTGGTACCGTTGGATCCGTCTCGACGAGTTCTAGGTCGTTCTAGATGCTCACCGAAGCTTGGGTGTTGAAACTTGGCGGAATTTCTTCGGGAAGCTTTGTAGAGGCTAGGGTTTTGCGGCTAGGGCTCCAACTTGAGGCTCCAAGAGTTGTGAACAGCAAGGGGGTCTTGGGGGGGTTTATATAGTGCTGGGGAAGGGGTGGATTCGGCCAGGATGAATAAGGAAAGGTTTAGGAAACCGAATCCGACTCAGAGTAGAATTCGGGGCTTGCCAAATTAGGAATCCGATTTACCCGACAAGATCTCGGCTCAAACTTGGAGGACAAGTCGGTTTGGGCTTATAGAAGGTTCCATTATTGTTGGAAAATTATTGGATAAGTATTGCTTATGATTTCATGGGAAATACCTTCCAAAGAAGACCTTTTTGGGCTTAATCCGAATTTCCAGGTTGGCCAAAAATTAGGAAAAGGTAAGACATATATTTGGGAACCTTGGGGACGTGATGACACTGCCCCATCCCAATTGTAAGCAAGGCTTGTGCATAAAATAGCCTATCAGATCATAAAATAATAGCTATACTAGGTTTTATCTACTCAAATAATAAAACCAAATTTTACCTTATATTTTATATCTTTTAAAAACACTTGGGACACCTAATAATTTTATTAGGATGTCACAGGCAGCGGCCACGATGAAGCGCGATCCTCCTGCTGCAGAAGCGGTGGTCTTCTTCGGAGGCATCTCTAGGAAGCTTCCTGGTGGGTTTTTGGCGTGTTCACTCAGGTTTGCTAACAATGGGTTTTTTCTCAGATCCCCACGGACGGCGCCAGTGTCGGTGGCCCGAGCCAGACAACGAATTTATGAAGGGCTACCGCGCGAAGCACCATACTATACTTCGCAAAGCAGCTCGGGGAAGATTGAGCAATCTCAGAGTAGCTAGCATGTGGAAATTAAACAGCCTGCCTTTATTACTGAGGGGACCCCCTATTTATAGCAGGGGGCCAGATTACATTGTGCCATTACAACCCTTCCCTGAGGGAATCACGCGGGGGTGAAAGAGAAAAATCTATGAAAAGACCTCCTAGACCTCAACCTGCCCCCAATCACGGTGGTACCGAAGGAAACATACCTTCGGGATCCCTGGTTAGACCCAATTGCCCTTACCTTTTTCCCTAAAACAAGGGTAACACCGAGATTATAGAGAGGATTTGGCTGTTGTAACAAACTATGATCCTCCTGCCACCTGAAGTGGGTTGTTACGGCCAGCTATCGTATCTTCCTGACACACGATATGATTCCTGGCCCTGTAATAAACCGTACTTGTTGTCTCCCGGATCTTCGCGGTTGCCATTGCTTCGCAATTATGGACGTGGGCTTCCATGATCTTAAGTGGTATTCTTGCTTCGCTTTACCTCCGAGAGGGTTTCCACCCTACGTATCGTGATTGCCCCGCCTGAGGGAGGCAGGGCCCCCTTCGTGCGGCATATTCTTCCCTGGTCCACCGTTGCCTCGCCTAGGAGACGCGAGGCACCTCTTCGAATGTACTTCTCCTTCGTCTTCGCAGACTGGTTCGCTGATCCCGCTAGTTCATGGGGGATGGGTGCATGTCCCTAACTACAACAACACCATGGGCAGGCGCAAGGATATTCGCATCCTCTACATGGATGGCCTGGACCTGATGGTCTGCCACCACCTGCAACACAAGAAATCGGATACATTGATAGAAGGGGTTTAGAGCTACGTTATTTTGAAGTCTTTTTTATGGTACATTAAACTTAACGAGCCATTCATTCTTCTCTACATCCAATTGCTTAGATAGTTTAGTCTTTTTATACTATACGTAGGGACAAGATAGTAACGATATTTTGCTAGTATAAACTCTGATTCCAGAAAAAACACCAACAGAAATCATTTTCATCGGCTGATCTAATCCCATTCATTGCAGCGATCATGCAATTAGCTAGCGCTCATCGAATGAATAATTTCTTCAAAGTTGTTGCGGATGCCGATAGGAAGAAACAACGCCGCTGTTGCCTAATCTCAACAACGATGCAAGGTAAAATGGCTGGGTACAAACGTCGCCGCGAACCTGAATTTCGATCGATGCCGCAGCAATTTGATTATACTTCAAAATCATCGAACAAGTTGACCTCGTCAGCTATGATTAAAGGGGTACGGTAACGTAATACTCGTATATAATTGGAGTTGACTTCTTAACCCTATGTAACATTGTAAAGAAAGATCAAAACATCATTAATTTCAGTTGGACGATGATATCTAAAATTTACGATTTTCATATACTTCTTAACTTAATGTACCGTAAAAGATCCCTAATTTAAAATCTATTTGATAGCCCTAGTTTGTTTTGGTTAGATTGTTTTTGTTAGATGGATGAAGTAGGGAACCTGCTCTGCAGGAGCAGTGCAAGCGGAGCCACGGGCTTGTACCAGAACAGGGGTTGTCATCGTCATTGCCTAGCATCCACACCGGCTACTCTATTCTCCCGCTCTATGTCACTATTAGCTACTCCATCTATCCTTCCCTCTAAATTTTCTTCACATTTTACACTACACTCTAAAAGATTCTTTTCCTTCATCGGACACTCTATGCAAAGCTACAGTATTTTAGAATCCCTGCTACGAATGCTTACGTCGATATTCTGAATGCACAACCGTCCGTATGTTGAATCCAACAATTAATCCTGGAGGTCAAGTCGAGCAGACATTTAAATCAACAAACAAATGTAGTGATGAAAATAATGTACACACCAGATGTGCAAGTTTGGCTAATAACCCATGCAAGTCATTCAGGAGGCAACTTCATATGTCACCAATAAATGTGCAACGCAACCAAAACAATCAAGAGTGAACCTGCTGTTGGATTGTTCGTGCCACACACTGCATAAAAAGCTCGCAGTGTCGAGTGCCATAATTAGTGTCGAGGACTAGAAAGAAACCATCGATATTAATTGCATTTTCTCGACGACCAAAATAAGGCCGTCGATGTAACCTTCGTAGGCATGTTACTCTCGACGGCTACACCAACAACCATCGAGAATGCCGGAACGTCTGTCAGAGGAAGCGACGACGTCAGCCACTCTCGAACGTCCACCATTAGCCGTCAAGAGTAATTATATCTAAATTAATTTCCTACCAACAAATTATAGGATAATATATGTTAATTTATACTCCCTCCGTTATGTAATAATAGTCGTTTTAGACATTGACACAGTCTTCAAAACAAAACTTTGACTATTACATACTTTTGAAGTTTTATTTATAATGCATTAAAAATTATATTATTATGAAAGTTCTTTCTAAGAAGAATCCATATATATATATATATAAAAGTTCTCTATGGATAAAGTTTTAAAACTTTGAATTAGGACAAGTGTAAAACGATTGCTATTTCATAACAGAGGGAGTATAAAAGCTAGGAAAGCCCATTAATTGCATTTGTTTTTTTATATCCAAATTTAAAATTTGAGTTTTGTTCGTTCTTGTGAAGTTTTTATGAATTATTGGGTATATTAACCAACAAAATCATACGATATTCTATGATAACCTTGAACTTATCCGGAAAACACCCATTTACGTGGGGGTCTTCACATTAGATGATCGAAAATTTATAATATTTTTACAGGTGATGTTATTTAAAGCATACATGTTTTTGCATATATATTTTTACCGGTGAGGAGTCTGCGACGAACGCAGATGCAGCGGGGAACCTGCAGAGGTGGATGAAGACAACAACATGGAGGCCACCGATGAGGTCGGGCCTAAATCCTCCTCCTCCTGCAGCAGCGCTAGGGACGGAACCAAGGTTAGGCCCTTGAGGGTTCTAGACTAGAGCACCACCAGGCCTAAAAGCATTGTCGATTCGAGTGGGATAGAATAGAGAGGACACTGGAGATGCTAGATATACAAATAGATTTGAGTATCTTGCATCGTCATCTTTCTCAGTAGCTACACTTATTTTGGATAGAGTAGTAAAGTTTGTTGGAAAGGTTTTCTGCTCTGGAGTTGCATGATATCTACAACACCTCTAGAGGTACGTTAGTAGGATATCTTTCATCTCTAGGTCTCCAGCACTAGGTGCGAAAATACGACTCTTGAGCTCAGAAAGACCCATTATAGGATATCGGGTTTCTTGTCCCAGGGTGGTCCATGCTAATAATAGCTTAAAGAAACCTAATCAAATAGAGACTTGCCTATACAAGTCGCTCATGAAAATGCAAGAAACTTACCTTTCTTGTCCGAAGCATCAGTGACGCTTATAGCCATGAACCGACATTGATAAATTATCGATGTCGGTTTTTTATCCAACACAAATGTTTGCTAATCATCTGTGTCATTTTGTTTGTGACAGTTTAAGAACCAACGCTGATGCCTGTTATGAACCTTATTTTTTTTCCCTAGCGAAACCGTGTGTGGTATCCATACGCTCAAATTATAAAACATTGGTAGTGTGGTGAAAAAAACAATATGGGTTTTGTTGTGTGAATCACGATCGGGGTTATCACATACAGTCTAGAACATGGTTTTCTATCTGGGAACCGTATGTGATAAGGTACCATTATGAGCATGTCTGTATTATTAGCATTTAGCTCATTTCATAAGATGAAAAAGTTTTTGAACTAATATACGACCCTACCCAATCATGATAATTTGGCTTTGTTCGCTAAATTAAGCTAGCTAGCACAAAATTATAATATGAGAGTTTTGATCCATTAAGAGTGGCCTCACAGAGTCAAATCAAATTATAAAAAAATTACTATAAAAACTTTGAAAAAAACAACTTAAACCCCACAAAAATTACTATAAAATATTATATCGTTTAATTTGTACAAGACATGATAAATTTTTAATAATAGCTTTTAGTTTTATTTTAAGCAGCAAAGAACAAGGCCAAATTAAGAACAAGGCCATTTTAAGACAAGGTCCTGTCAAACCTATCAATGAAACAAAATGTTTTTGTTTTCAGAATCGAGACTTCGCGGTGGTATAAATAAATTTTCTCATTATTGGCGTCAAGCGAAACCAGCATCAAAAGCAAGTGGCAGTAATTAATGAAAACAATGCAGATAGCTAGATCCTGAACCCTAGATCGAGTCAATTTGCCTTGAGAGAAAAAATCGTAACTTTCCATGCATTTATATATCTGTTTAATTGCTACGAGACACTCACCGGCAGCAGAGTGTACGGCAAGCACCTTCGACAGTAGCAGTAGCAAGAGGATGGTGCTCGCAGTCACAGCAATCACAAGCCTGGCCCGGGTGGTCGCCATTAACATTTGCTCTCTCAATCGCTCGCTACCCCTCGCACCACCTCCTCAAGTAGGGCGTTGCAGACTTGCAGGTGGCTGCCGTTTTCGCACTGGAACCCCATGCACCCCCGCCGCGCCCAGCTAGCTAGGTGATCAGGTCGTCGTCGGGTCGTAACTTTTTTGTCGTCGTCGTCGTCGTCAGGTCGTCAGGTCGTCGTGGTCACCCAGCGAGCGGTAGTGCTTGCAAGAGGGGTCGATTTCCACGGCTTTTTGACGGGTAATCGATCGATTTTTGTCTCGCAACCATAGGTTGTCGCTGATCCTCTATGGTTACAAGCTAGCCGTCGGCCCGCCTCTATTAGAGTTGTGTATATTTGTGTTCGTAACCACGCTTGTTACTGCTTTTTCGTAGTCGTGCACCTGGTGCTGTTGGGATTATGTCCAATGATAACCATGTACCACACACGATGTTAACTCATGGATGACGCACACCACACATGATGTGGGTATTCTGTACCACGTCATATGTGGGTCTTAAATCTTATTGGGTCTTTAATGTAGAGCTCCACTACGAAGCGCTATGTAAAGGGAGGCGGTGGAGACAGCCAAAGTATGAGACACTTCCCTCTCCACCAAACCCTAGCGGTCATCTCCCTCGTCGGTACGAGGGTGTTAGCACACCACGTGCATAGATTCCGAAACCTCGTATGTGTGGATATCATAGAGGCACTACGTTTATGACGCTCGTTAAAGCAAACATCAGAAACACACGCGATCTGCTCACTGACAGTTTCTTAATGTGATCTTGTTTCATCGATTCTATAATGAATTTCATGGTAAGACCGGATCCAATCGAAAGTCTGTCTCTTTAACTTTATGTGGAATGGTAGAATGTAAAAACGGAGTTCAGGTGTGACCGGGACATCCGTGTGAAGTCAAAACTGCTCGCGGAGATCATGAACCTCGGCGAGGCGGATCTTAGTCACAAAGGTCGCTGTGATGCCCGGCGAGGACGTCAGAGGCCACAGCCCACAGGACAATAAAGCATCGTGGGACGGTGCTCACCAACATGGAGTAGGTGATCGGATTGATGTCAATGACTACTTTTGTACGACTACGTGTAGATCGATTGAACCGATTTCATCGAATTATCTTCCATTGCACGGCACGTGAAAACGTAACGAGATCTATGGTCAATTATTTGCAGGGTGTCATTGGTTCCCGCGGTAGATTTTTTATTATGTGCTCACGTAGCATCCTCGTATTTTTCTTCGGTGGTATTAGAGCCATCCTATTAAGTTCTTGATCTAGATGATCGCATATATGATATGCGGGGGTAATAGATTAGATCTATTGGTGTTTCCTGATGGTAGATGGGATCTGCAATTGATGGAGATGGCCCACAAAGTTCATGAGATGAACAGCTGGTGATGTGGTTTAGTAGATTTGATTCACTAGTTCAATTGATAGTTTGGTGACCCATTAATTCATCGACTTCTCGTTGGGGATGAGATTCTTGCAACAATGAGGTTTAGAAGGTTTAATCTATTAGTTGAAAAGATCAAGGCTGCACTATTAGTCTTGTTTACCGTTATAATACATGAAAACCAATTTATATGGCTAAGATGTGCACCAAGTTGCTTAGTTTTGTAATGTTTTACTTTCATGTCTCTTCAAACATTATGATTGTTATCAACCTATAAATGATAGATATATGCTTTTTGTCTCTTCTAGGCGATGTTTCGTGCTCATTTTGGCGCCAACTTTGAAATGCCTGAATTTCGGCCCCCGCCTCCTCCTGGCCTTTTTCCCCAGATGCCACAACCGGTAATTTAGTTTCTAGCTACTTCATAATGCATTTCTATTTGTTAAACTTTTGCATTTTTAGGTTCACACATTTTTCCCTTATGATGTTTTAGGGCTTTTCGACACCGCCTCCTGCTGCTCCCGTTCGAGACAACGCCGCTAGTGCTTTCGGGGACACCTTCAGTCAATTTCTGAACTCCGGAGGCGATGCAGCAGGTAGCGGGCGTGGTTCTCACTCTCCTCGGAGCCAGAATTTGTGTTTTGGTGAAGTTTGTGAAGTATCATGTGTGTAACTTAAACTTTGGACTATGTATGTGATAATGGACTATGTATGCGATAATGAATTATGTATGCGACAATAGACTATGTATGTGACATAGACTATGTATGAGACTCTGTATTTGATGTACTGTGATGATAATGCGATAAATTGTGATGTGGTTTATTAAATATTGGGATTTTTCTGTTAATTATTGGGATTTTTCTGTTAATAACTGTGAATTTTCTATAAATAACTGTGATTTTTCGGTCATATTTCCTGTTTTTTACAAAAAAAAAAATATTTTCGCCGGCATTGGCCTACGAAATTACTGGAGCTGTAAAACCCAGCGGGCTGTTGCCCAGTAATTTCCTCGGCTTAGGCTGACAAAATTACACATATTTTCATCGGCCTAGGTTGACGAAATTACTTTGGGCGTAATTTCATCGGCCTAAGTCGATGAAATTAGACATGCCATGTCACCATCCTACATGTCCTGCCATCGGCTCAACATAATTTGTCGGCCAGCAAACCGACGAAATTATGTTAATTTCATCGGCCTAGGCCGACGAAAATAAATATGCCTTGTCACCATCCTACCGGTCCTGCCGTCGGCTGAACATAATTCGTTGGCTAGTAAAAACCGACGAAATTATATTAATTTCGTCGACAGCCGACGAAACGGTTTGTAATTTCGTAGCCCATATTTCGTCAGGTCAATTTTGTCGACAAACGGACGAAATTACTATATTTCCATCCGTATCAGCATTAATTTCGTCGGTATCAGGCCAACGAAATTACACTTGATTTCTGTAGTGGATTCTCCGTCGCTACTTTGATCGTATTTTATTTCGTTCATAATATTTAGTGCTACTTAGCAGGCCACCTGCACTATTGTAATAAGGCGAATGTTGCCACCTTTAAAACCTTGAACTGTTATTTTATTCAGTTAATGTTTACATCTGCGATGATGTCAGCCTATTTGTCCAAAATGAGATATTAGGCTGGGATTAGTATGGCCTCATGGTGTTGGATTCCCTGTACAAGTACCGGGGTCACGACACACGTTAATCCCATAAATAGCAAAATCCGTACGTATATGGAAAGTTACAGAATAGGCTGCTTTGTGTCGGTATTCTAAACCAGACAGATTTGTCTCGTGGGGGGATACGTAGTTCAGTCAGGCAGAATTTTCGCCGCTCGCTCGCTCGAACTCACGCTCGTAGGGAGGCATCAGATTTACCCAGGTTCGGACCCCCTATGCGGGTAATAGTCCTACTCCTACGAGGGTGGTTTTCTCTGGAGTTTGAAACGCTCTTACTAGAGAGCTCGTATAACAGTGTGTGTACTGTGTAGAACAACTTGGGATCCAACCTCCTCTCCCTCTGCCCCAGCTCCCTTTTATACTGGAAGGGGCGGACAGTTGGTCTGAGGGGGAGAGAGATAGAGCTGGAAGGGGCGGATAGTTGGTCAGAGGGGGAGAGAGAGAGGGACAGAGACATTCCATTGGTTGGACTCTGGTCACGGCCCCCCACTTGCCCCCTGCTGACATCTATATCTTTAATGGCTTCCTCCGATCGCTGGGTCTGACGGGATGTGGGAGACGCCTGACACAGGCGCCACTTCGCTCTGCCATAGCACAGTGAGGGAATGACCGCTACAATGCGCTGTACAGGGCTACAGCTCAGGCAATCATCTCTCTCGGTCTCTCACGCCTGAATCCTTGTATTTAATGCTGCTGATACGCTGAACGTTGAGGAGGCCTTAACCGAGAAGCTTCCTCCTCCTTTCGCGTGGACGCCAGCTGAGTGGGGCCAGCTCCCTCCTGCTCGGCGAGGCGCCACACGTCCTACTCGGACTTGGCGGTGGGGTCTGATCACCCGCTCTACGCCGAGCTGCCACGCGTCCTGCTTGGACTCGCCGTGGGGGTGATGCGCACTAGGTCGGCCCGATCTTCTGGAGAGAACGATACGTCGATTTGCGAGAAGAAGATGTTGTGATTTTCGGCTACCAACCAGCGAGGGCAAGAAACCGGCAATCGCAATACCACCAACTCGAGTGTTATCAACCGTGACCAACACGATCGATCTTAATCCCTGCAAGCAATCGAGAAACTTGCAAGAATCAAATAGATAGCAATTGAAACAAATCAATCTCTCAAACCAAAGGTGAGGTTCTGTTTCGCGTATCGGACGGTCTAGTCGACACGTGCAATCTCGGGGAGGGACACACAAGGGGGTCTACCAAACACAACAAAACCTAAAAGACGATGTTCGACGGCGAAGACCATATATAGAGTGGCGACCAGCATAGGGGCGCCGTCCACCACCCTAGATTCGGCCACCACCAAAACCCTAAGATGCATGGGTCATAGGCCCAAAAATAAGGTGATGCAACACCTTGAAATTATGGCCCGTGACCTTCTTCGATGTTTTACCAACGTTGCTGGACGAATTCAGATGTGGGGCTGGATCCATTGGAAAGCTTATCTCCAAAGCTTTCCAACGAGTGGTCGCACGCCGAAATCGGAGTTCGGGAGCCCGAGTTACGCCTGTTTGGAGTTGACGGGCTGCTGGATGGCCGAACCAGATTTTCTAGTATCTTGGGCTTCCATATGGGCGTTCCTTCGTGCGTGGACCTTCCTCGGGGTGCTCGCTTGATGTGCTGGTCCTTTGTCTTGGGCTTGAAAGGCCGAGCTCCTGGAATTAGGCCTCTAGGTGATGACGGAGTCGTAGCGTCGAGTGTGGGCGAAGTAGACGGTGCGGTCGGAGAGGAAGTAGACGAAGTAGAGGCAGCGGTCATATCCTTCATGTTGATGTCCTCATCAGGGGGTCTGATAGCCCGCTCTATGCCGAGCTGCCACGCGCCCTGCTCGGACTCGCCGTGGGGTCTAATCGCCCGCTCTACGCCGAGCTGCCACGCGCCATGCTCGGACTCGGCTTGGGGGTCTGATCGCCCGTTCTACGCCGAGCTGCCACGCGTCCTGCTCGAACTTGGCGTGGTTTTCTATCTGGGAACCGTTTGTGATAAGGTGCCATTATGAGCATGTATGTATTATTAGCATTTAGTTCATTTCATATGATAAAAAAGTTTTTGAATTAATATACGCCCCTACCCAATCATGATAATCTGGCTTTGTTCGCTAAATTAAGCTACCTAGCACAAAATTATAATATGAGAGTTATGATCCATTAAGAGTGGCCTCACAGAGTCAAATCAAATTATAAAAAATTACTTTAAAAACTTTGAAAAAACAACTTAGACCCCACAAAAATTACTATAAAATATTACATTGTTTAATTTGCACAAGACATGATAATTTTTTAATAATAGCTTTTAGTTTTATTTTAAGCTGCAAAGAACAAGGCCAAATTAAGACAAGGTCCTGTCAAACCTATCAATGAAACAAAATGTTTTTGTTTTCAGAATCGAGACTTCGCGGTGGTATAAGTAAATTTTCTCATTATTGGCGTCAAGCCAAACCAGCATCAAAAGCAAGTGGCAGTAGTTAATGAAAAAAATGCAGATAGCTAGATCCTGAACGCTAGATCGAGTCAATTGCCTTGAGGAAAAAATCGTAACTTTTTTGTCGTCGTCAGGTCGTCAAGTGATCAGGTCGTCGTCGTCACCCACCGAGCAGTAGCGCTTGCAAGAGATGTCCATTTCCATGGCTTTAATTTTGACGGGTAATCGATCAATTTTTGTCTCGCAACCATAGGTTGTCGCTGATCCTCTATGGTTACAAGCTAGCCGTCGGCCCGCCTCTGTTAGAGTTGTGTATATTTGTGTTCGTAACCACGCTTGTTACTGCTTTTTCGTAGTCGATCGTGCACCTGGTGCTGTTGGGATTATGTCCGATGACAACCATGGGCCACACACAATGTTAACTCATGGATGACGCACACCACACATGATGTGGGTATTCTGTACCACGTCATATATGGGTCTTAAATCTTATTAGGTCTTCAATGTAGAGCTCCACTACGAAGCGCTATGTAAAGGGAGGCGGTGGAGACAGCCAAAGTATGAGACACTTTCCTCTCCACCAAACCCTAGCGGTCATCTCCCTCATCGGTTTAATTGCTACGAGACACTCACCGGCAGCAGAGTGTACGGCAAGCAGTCGCCATTAACATTTGCTCTCTCAATCGCTCGCTACCCCTCGCACCACCTCCTCAAGTAGGGCGTTGCAGACTTGCAGGTGGCTGCCGTTTTCGCACTGGAACCCCATGCACCCCCGCCGCGCCCAGCTAGCTAGGTGATCAGGTCGTCGTCGGGTCGTAACTTTTTTGTCGTCGTCGTCGTCGTCGTCAGGTCGTCAGGTCGTCGTGGTCACCCAGCGAGCGGTAGTGCTTGCAAGAGGGGTCGATTTCCACGGCTTTTTGACGGGTAATCGATCGATTTTTGTCTCGCAACCATAGGTTGTCGCTGATCCTCTATGGTTACAAGCTAGCCGTCGGCCCGCCTCTATTAGAGTTGTGTATATTTGTGTTCGTAACCACGCTTGTTACTGCTTTTTCGTAGTCGTGCACCTGGTGCTGTTGGGATTATGTCCAATGATAACCATGTACCACACACGATGTTAACTCATGGATGACGCACACCACACATGATGTGGGTATTCTGTACCACGTCATATGTGGGTCTTAAATCTTATTGGGTCTTTAATGTAGAGCTCCACTACGAAGCGCTATGTAAAGGGAGGCGGTGGAGACAGCCAAAGTATGAGACACTTTCCTCTCCACCAAACCCTAGCGGTCATCTCCCTCATCGGTACGCGGGTGTTAGCACACCACGTGCGTAGATTCCGAAACCTCATATGTGTGGATATCATAGAGGCGCTACATTTATGACACTCTTTAAAGCAAACATCAGAAACAGACGCGATCTGCTCATTGACAGTTTCATAACGTGATTTTGTTTCATCAATTCCCATTGATCTATAATGAATTTCGTGGTAAGACCGGATCCATTCGAAAGTATGTCTCTTTAACTTTATGTGGAATGGTGGAACGTAAAAACGGAGTTCAGGTGTGGCCGGGACATCCGTGTGAAGTCAAACTACTCGCGGAGATCGTGATCAACCTCGGCGAGGCGGATTTTGTCGCCGAGGTCGCTGTGATGCCTGGCAAGGTCGTTAGAGGCCACAGCCCACAGGACAATAAGGCATCGTGGGATGATGCTCACCAGCAAAGAGTAGGTGATCGGATTGACGTCAACGACTACTTTTGTATAACTGCACGTAGAACGATTGAATCGATTTCATCGAATTATCTTCCATTGCACGGCGCGTGAAAAAGTAACGAGTTCTATGGTCAATTATTTGAAGGGTGTCATGTGTTCCCGCGGTAGATTTTTTATTCTGTGCTCACGTAGCATCCTCGTATTTTTCTTCGGTGGTATTAGAGCCATCCTATTAAGTTCTTGATCTAGATGATCGCATATATGATATGCGGGAGTAATAGATTAGATCTATTGTTGTTTCCTGATGGTAGATGGGATCTGCAATTGATGGAGATGGCCCACAAAGTTCATGAGATGGACAGTTGGTGATGCGGTTTAGCAGATTTGATTCACTAGTTCAATTGACAGTATGGTGACCCATTAATTCATCGACTTCTCGTTAGGGACGAGATTCTTGCAACGATGAAGTTTTGAAGGTTTAATTATTGAGACCGACTAGAACGCAGGCGCTTACGTTTTGCATTTCGTGCAGGCAATCCTTTTTTCAGTACGATTGTACAGAGATTTCACCACACAGAAGTACTAAAAAACAGTATAAAAAAAGTGAAAAAAAAAACTCTGTAAGCTACCAATCAAGCTAATTAGAGAGGTAGAGAAGAGTAGATCGACGGGCCGTCGGCGGGCGGCGGTGAGCGGCGTCGACGGCGCAGCAGCGGGGCTCGTTGGCGGCACAACAGCAGCGTCGGCGGGCGGCGGTGAGCAGCAGTGTCGGCGCGTAGCAGTGGGCCACATCGCGCAGCGCAGCTCCGGCGTCGACGGCGGAGAGCAGCGGCGTCGACGGCGTCACCCGTGCGAGCGAGAGCGCGCCCACGTGAGCGCCTACGCTCGTGACGGAACGCAGGCGCCCGCAACAGAGCAAAAGCGTTAATTAATCTATTAGTCGACAAGATCAAGGCTGCAATGATTTGTTTTTTTTTTCTGCCAGATGATTAATGAGATTGATTGTGTTGATAAGATCAGCACGTTCATCACCTCACGATGTTTAATGATGAGAGGTTACACTATTGAGCCGGCATCTAGTTGATAGAGATCAACGGAACATGCTCGTGGCAAATGATTCAGGTTGATGAGGTCGACCTGCTGCTTCCTTGCAATTCAACATGTGCTAACTGTTGGTCTGCCATTGGTTTTGCTATATGTTCATATTGCCTAAGAGAATTTGATGATGTGCTTAACTTGGTTGTGCACGGTGTAAGTGAACAGTATGACCCTCATGTACATGGTCCATATATGGATTTTGCTGAGGCTTATACTTATTAATTTATGGTGCTTGACTCGTCCACATATAAGTTTCTCTATGTAGTGACAGCAAGTAGATGGTTTGGTGGACAGAAAAGACATGGCGATGAAGATTATCCGTCGTCATGGGTCATACTAACTCATAGCTTAATACAACATTATCTGCGATGGTTTTCCTACCCTACTAGCTATTCTTTCACATCTTCACATAATAGTTTTCTTTCAAAAATTAGATTTTTTCCTTCTCCAACAGCTGCACCAATAAAGGTTATGTACGTTAATTTGTGGGTTTGCCTACGCAGGGTGCCGTTAATTTTCTTGATTAATAGGGTGAAGTCCAACTTCAAAACATAGTGATGGTTTTACTTGACGAAGCTATCAAAACGGTTTTGGGCTTCGGGGGTAGGGGTGTTGGTGCTGAGGATTGATGCATGCTACCCAACACACAAGAGTCATATACGATGTGATTGGCAAAGGACTGCCTACCTATGTCATTGGGTTCTAATGGTGAGCCTGTGTTTACTAGGACTTTAATGACTATGAATCTTGTCCTAATGCAAGTCATTCAAAAGGAATATGACTTGAGTGGTAGTATCTCTTGTTAAATTAGTTAATGAGAATACAAAACATAAACATAGTTTAATATTTGTTGAATAATTCTTACTTTACCATTTGAAATATATCTTTTTTTAGAGAATCCTAGTAGTGCATTGTTATTGATATCATTTTTTAGAATTGGCCCAATAGGAGGCTAAGCTTTTCAACAACTTTACACTATAGATAGATAGATAGATAGATAGATAGATAGATAGATAGATATCCTATGTAGTCCAACTATTAGAGGACTTTTTATCAAACCATTCACCTACATACTAATACAACAATATCGCGGGTTGTTCCTCAACTTTTGTTCTTGTGAGTTCTTATTGATTTACGAGAAGGTTCCATTTAGATTTCCCCTAATTCCTGCTCTACAGTTTTGACCGTTTTATGTGCATTAGTGTTGACATGTGGTTTTGCGATTGTTCGGACAACGGGTTGGAGTTCTTATACGTTTGATCATCTTCCCCAGTGCATGGGTCGCATCGAACCTTTGGCAAGTATAAAGCATGTTACCCCGATTGTTCGCAGCTAGTTATTCTTTTGTATAAAGCATATTAACCCTAATTTTTTTATGCTCATGAGTTACATAAATGGAATGAAATAGGTATTCAACACATGAAATTATATGAAAACTTAACTAATTTATTCACTAGGTCCCTACCTGTTGTCTATTTTGAAAGATGCGTTAAGGGCATAGGAATTATGAAGATTAGAGAAGTGTTGAATTCATAGGGAGATACTTCACATACTCTGAACTAGGAACTTAGGCAAGAAACTTGAGTACCCTTGATCATGAAGATCATATGCAATGTTGGGTGTTTTGTACTTTGTTTTGGTGAGTTTTCCTTTTGAAGTTTTCTACTTAAGATTTTTAATAAGTCAAATCATGCACATAACAAACATATGCTATGTACTTCTTAAGTAATAATTTTTTCCATTGAGTTTTTATGGAGTTTGATAAGGCATATGTATTTCGCTGGCAAAATTTTTAGGGAGTATTGCAAAACCAGTGGTTACGGGCCGGTTCGGCCGGCCACCGAGCACAACTTGAAGTTGTGTCCTAGTCGGCCAACCGTCCGGATACTTTTCACATTAGACTAAACCTAAAACCTAAGCAATTTATTAGTGTAAGCATATGTGGAGACCAAATGTATTATACATATGAAATAAATAAAGTAGAATTCAGCCCCTATATCTTATCTTCTTTGCGATTACATAATTACTCTTCTATAGTTTAGACTATGTCCGATAGCAAGATTTTGTAATAGTTAGAGCCCACCGGACCACCGCACTGCACAGAACCTCTCCAAAGTCTAGTCAAATCACTGCCTTACCTCGCCACTAGAGCCACTCTTTTGTTCATATTTTTTTTACTCTTTTATTTCGTTCCAGAGGCGTTTTAGATATTTCGTAACTAAAAGCCAATATCTAAACTACACAGAAGTCATAGATTGCTAGTAAGCAATACACATATAGTTTCTTTTGTGCCAATTATATATCCATTCAACCAATTGATCAGTCATATGTAGCCATTGAACCAAGGCAACTTCCATAAAGCAATGGCGCTGCATGCATAGCCATGGAATCAAAGGAACCTTCGTAATGCCATGACGAGTGACGACACTTGCACCACGAGCTAGATAGCGGCCTGCCGGTCTCGCACTCAAGGTGGCAGTCAATACGGACGAAGAATATGGCAGGCGCTACTATTTATTGCGGGCAAAGCACGGTGCCACTAGTATATATATACGGAAAGACTACTGTGCGGACGTCCGCACGCGCGCGCTCACGCTAGACGACCGCAGCGACACGTTGCACAATGTGGGCGTGGCACTGTAGCATGCAAGGTGGGTCCCACAAGCATTTTTTTCTTTTGAATGACCATAAATTTTGACTGGTTGCTCTAATCCACAAACCGTTTGCACCAACGTGTTCCTTGTATTTTTACGAACAAAACAAGATATATGTATGTTGCCATATAAATCCTCAAACTTACCTAGTGAAACTTGGGTTTCCCCTACTGAAACTTGGGTTTCATACTCGTTAAACTTTGCCGAATTGTCAAATTTCATCAAGTTTCAACAGGTTTCATTCAAGTTTTTTCAAGTTTCATCAGGTTTCATCCAAGTTTTTCAAGTTTCATCAAGTTAGTCCAAGTTTCATGAAGTTTTCATAGGTTTCATCCAAATTTCATCGAGTTACATCGAAGTTTCATAAAAGTTTCATCAGATTTCAGCAGCACACGGCCAAGTATCATCAACACATAGCCAAGTTTCGCTAGTATACGTGTAAGTTTCATAAGTGCCTTTACCTAGGTTCACGTCAAAAAATTTTAGAAAGTGAAAAAATTTAAAAAGTATTTAAAATGGGTTGCTCTTGATTTTAGAAGAATTATGAAATTTATTCTACACATTTTGAACACTGTTTAAATTTTATAGAAAAATCAGAAGTTTAATTCAAAAATTGATCAACTGCATGGGCTAACAACTCTGCCTTCCATCTGACGCACGCGGGCGCGCGGGCTGCATCGGATGCGCGCGGTGCCGGCGATCCAACGGCCGAAGCTGGTCCGACGCGCACGCGCCCGGACGGATGTCCGATGCCTAGCGCTTGTCGTATATATAACCATTAGAAATTAAGATACGGAAAGATGATGTTGAGTGAATATTTTGAATATTGTGTGATGAATACAACCTCTCCATTTCCCTCGATCCATTAGAATCGATTTTGATTTTTTTTATATAGTTATGGTATTTGTAGTACGATCTAAATTATACTATATTGTTCAATTATATTTGCAAATGGTGCATCGGCATACTGCATTACTGCTAACAAATTACCTGGACAGAAATTTCAATGCTGTTCACTTGGGGATACTGTAGGACTTCATGGGATGCTTCTGAGAATTAATCTGCTCTAATTTCTACAATGCAATGACAAAGGGAGTAATTTGTCAAAGAAAGCTTGAGCTCGGCTCAATTTTCAGCCTTGCCTTCTAGTCAAATATAAATATGAACTATTGATTTCTTTCATTCTAACGAATTATCAATGTTTTAAATCACGGTTTAGCGGTAAGGACCAAAAAAAGGCTATAAAAGCTATCGCGGAAGCTATCCAATATAGTGTTTTAATATAAATATTATTTAAAAAATGAAAAGTTATATATTAATCACATCCAACTAAGTAAGAAATAGTACAACCTTACTTTATAAGTACTTGTAGACTAATATATGCCCACATGGCCACAATTGATGTGTAGAATAAGTGATTGTGTTCTATTCTTCTCTAATTTCATTATATATGAACTTTTTTTAAGTGATCATTTAGTAGTTAAATATTTATGTTATCACCTTTTCAGAAAAATACATAACTACCAATTGGATTTTCAAAGGAAATCGAAAAAATAGCATAACCGTGCTATAACGGCTACAAAAAAATCAAAAATAGCAGTCAATTTGATGGAAATTGAAGGTATAGCTGTGTTCACGAAATTTTTGTCCTTAGTGTAGCGTTTTATGCCCGAAAAATCTATAGTGATGCTATCGCAAAGCTATAGCGGACTATTAAAAACCGAATTAGATTGATCTTCAATTTTGTATATAGTCATAGTGTTATGTACACTACATTGATAGTATGTTTTGTGTGAAAAACAATCTGAATGGACAATTCGATCTGAACGATAGTACCATTCTAGTAGAAAGATCTTTTAGAATAAAGCGAGATTATTCTGAATGGTTTATTGGCATACTACTAACGAATTGCTTCGCATGAAATTTCACTGATGTTTATTTGGGATTCCAGGACTTGTCATGGGATGCATCCTAGAATTAATTTGCTCTAATTTCTACAGTACAGTGACAATGGGAGTAATATGTCAAAGAAAGCTTGAGCTCGGCTCAATTTTCAGCCTTCCTTCTAGTCAAATATAAATATGAACAATCGATTTGTTTCAATCTAACGACTTAAATTGATCTTGATTTTTATATAGTCATAGTGCTAGTTATACTACAATGACGGTATATTTTGTGTCAAAAACACCCTGAATGGACGATTCGATCTGAACTATAATACCGTTCTAGTAGAAAGACCTTTTAGAATAAAGCGAGCTTAGAGCTTCCCCAGCTCTCCCTGTATCAACCGGCCTTCAAAGCACTGTAGCGAGCTGAAAATTCAAACCGCAGGCAGTCTACAGTGCTGGGCGGGAAACACTGTAGCAATACAGGGGCTTTGACACAGCCCCTGCTGGGGATGCTCTTATTCTGAATGGTTTATTGGCATACTACTAACGAATTGCTTGGAATGAAATTTCACTGATGTTCATTAGGGATGTTGAAAGATACCGATTGATAAGGGATAAGCCCTGGTTGTTATTCTGTTAGACGCTGTAGCCGTCATCTATTGTCAAGCAACAGTTTTCAATAGCATAGTTATCTTTTCCTTGTAATTAGCAACATCTGTTGTAATACTCTCTATAAATACATATCAGATCCAAAGAGGATCTTTGACGGTGCATTCTATTTTCTCATATGGTATCAGAGCCATGTCGACTTCTTCCTCAAATGTTTCTGATACCGTCGGAGCGCAGTCCTCCAACTCCGGTGGCACTGCCGTCGCACCTCCTTCGTTTAGCCACTTCATCACTGTCAAACTCACCTTAGACAATCATCTTCTCTGGAAGGCACAGATCCTTCCCTACCTACGCAGCCAAAATTTGATAGGCTATGTAGATGGATCTATAAGGAAGCCATCGGCTACAATCGCTGAGACAAGAACAGAAGGAGAGACTCATCAGGTGGTGAATCCTGAATATACCACTTGTTTTCAGCAGGATCAGCTCGTGTTAAGCGCCTTGCTGTCCTCAATGACCGAGGCAATTCTCGGCCAAGTTCTGTTCCTCAGCTCTGCTGCAGAAGTTTGGGCAGCACTAGAGGACATGTTCGCCTCTCAAACGAGGGGGCGCACGATGCAAATCAGGCTCCAGCTAGCGAACCTGAAGAAGAAGGATCTCAGCATCACAGCCTACTTCCACAAAGTGAAGAATTTGGCGGATCAGCTCGCCTCTGCTGGGCATCGCCTGCATGAGGAAGAAATTGTGTCCTACCTGCTCTCTGGATTGGGCACTGATTATGATGCTGTGGTGACATCCATTGCCACCAGATCAGATACGGTGAGTCTAAATGAATTATATGCTCATCTTATCAATTTTGAGGCACGCCATGAGCTCCAAGAAGCAAATCGTGGCAACACTCTGCCCATGGGAAACAATGTCATGAGGCAAGAAGGACGCGGTGGTGGTGGTCGCTATGGAGGACGCCGTGGTCGTGGTCAAGGCCGCGGCTACAATGGTGGACGAGGCAATAACACCAACTTCAACAACAACTCCAATCGACCCACCTGCCAAGTTTGTGGCAAGCTAGGTCTTGATGCTCTGCGGTGTTATCACCGTTTTAATCATGCCTATCAGGCTGAAGATGCAAATAAATCTGCTGCTGCTGCTGCCTACAAGGTGGACACGAATTGGTATATGGACACCGGGGCAACGGACCACCTCACCAGTGAGCTCGATCGCCTTACCTTCAGGGAGCGATACAAAGGAGGTGATCAAGTGCAGGCTGCCAACGGAGCAGGTATGTCAATTTCTAACATTGGTCATACAGTATTGGTTGGCAATTCAAATAACTCTCTAGCACTTAAAGACATCTTGCACGTTCCTTCCATTAGCAAACATCTTATTTCTGTCCAAAGGTTAGCCACAGATAACAATGTTTTTCTTGAGTTTCATCCTACTTTCTTTCTTATTAAGGATCGTGCCACGAGGAAAATTCTGCTCCAGGGCAAGGCTGAAGGAGGTCTCTACACTCTGCCTCATGCCGTGACCTCTCGGTTTAGTGGTGCCACAAATAAAGTCTCCCAAGAACTCTGGCATCGGCGTCTTGGACACCCAGCTTCTTCCGTCATTCATCATATTTTTGAGTCCGATGTCTTAGAAAACTCAAATAAAGAGCCCTCTGTGTGTGAAGCCTGTATGCAGGCTAAGGCTCATCAATTTCCTTTCTCCAGAATTGTCCATGTCACCACTTGTCCATTTGAATTAATTCATAGTGATGTTTGGGGTCCGGCAAAACTCTCTGTCAATGGAAATCGATACTACGTCAGTTTTGTTGATGATTACACACGTTACACATGGATATATATCCTCAAACATAAATCTGACGTAGCTCAAGCCTTCTATCAATTTCAAGCCTATGTTGAGCGATTCATGAATTCTAAAATTCGTAGTGTTCAGTCCGATGGTGGTGGAGAATATATTAAACTTCGTAATCATTTTAGTCAAAGTGGCACTTTTCATAGGATCTCATGTCCTCACACTCAGCAACAAAATGGAGTTGCAGAAAGAAAACACCGACACCTTGTAGACACTGGTTTAGCCCTTCTTGCTCAGTCCACTATGCCTATAAAATTTTGGGATGAAGCTTTTCTCACGGCTTGTCATCTTATTAATCGCCTTCCTACTCGAGTTTTAGGTGACAAATCCCCATATGAGTGTCTGTTTAACAGAACACCTGATTACTCTATGCTGCGCATGTTTGGATGTGCATGCTTCCCAAATCTTCGACCTTACAATACCGAAAAATTGGCTTTTCGCTCCAAGCAGTGTACCTTTCTTGGGTATGTGAATGGGTATAAGGGCTACAAGTGTCTCGATCGCTCCACTGGACGCATATATATATCTCGTGACGTGTCCTTTGATGAATCTGTGTTTCCTTTCTCCAAAGACTTACCACAACCACCTCCTCACAATTATACAGAAACATCAATTCTTTTGCCAATCCAACTCCCTGACACAAACAACCAAGAATTGCCATTTAATACTGCTACTGATCAGTTAGAATTTGATAACGTTGCTCCTGTTCTAGCTCCGCCTTGTGAAGTTCCAGATTGTGCAGCTCCTTCGAGTTCAGACTCAGCTCCAGTGTCTGAATCACCTCAACCACGAGCACCTCACCGGATGCAGACACGTCTACGCAATAACATAGTACAGCCCAAGCAATTTACTGATGGAACAGTCAGATACTCTACTAATCGTCGAGTCTTTCATGCTATTCCTGCGTCTCATGCTGAAGCAACAGGAGATGTTCATTGGACAGCTGCAATGCAAGATGAGTTCCGTGCCCTTCAGCAGAATCGCACATGGAGTTTGGTCCCAAATAGTGGTGCAAGAAACATTGTTGATTGTAAATGGATTTTCAAGCTCAAACAGAATCCAGATGGCTCTATTGCTCGTCACAAGGCACGTCTTGTGGCTAGAGGATTTAGCCAACAGCATGGGGTGGACTACACGGATACTTACAGTCCTGTTGTCAAACCGACAACGATTCGCACTGTTCTTTCTCTTGCTGTTGCCAGGGGGTGGATCCTGCGACAATTAGATGTTAGTAATGCCTTTCTTCATGGCCATCTGGAAGAGGAAGTGTACATGCGCCAGCCCCCTAGTTTCATTGACAAGACCAAGCCACATCATGTTTGCAAATTGCACAAGGCAATCTACGGTTTAAAGCAGGCACCACGGGCCTGGTATTTCAGACTTAGTCAGAAGCTTCAGAGTCTTGGTTTTGTGCCTTCGAAATCTGATTCCTCTCTGTTCATTCTGACTCAGAAAAATGTTACCATGTATATGCTTATTTATGTAGACGATATCATTGTAGCAAGCTCATCAAGTGGGGCTGTTCAGAGGCTGGTGCAGCAACTCAGTGCAGAGTTTCCAATCAAAGATTTGGGAGATCTAGGATACTTCCTTGGCATTGAGGTCAGTCATGACAAGCAAGGAGTAATACTTGGTCAGCATAAGTATATGCAAGATATTCTCAAAAGAGCAGGCATGGACAAGTGCAAACCAGCACATACACCCATGTCTGCAGGTGAAAAGCTTAGCAAAGTCACGGGAACTCCGCTTTCTGATGGAGAAGCCAGCAAATACAGGAGCTTAGTGGGAGCTCTGCAATACTTAACCATGACAAGACCTGATATCAGTTTTGCTGTAAATAGAGCATGTCAATACATGCAAGCTCCAACTGATGAACACATGGCTGCAGTGAAAAGGATACTTAGGTATGTCAAAGGAACCTGTAATGATGGACTGAGAATACAAAGAGATAAGTCCACGCTGCTGAGTGCTTTCTCAGATGCCGATTGGGCTGGGTGTCTAGATGATCGAAGGTCAACTAATGGATTTGCAGTGTTCTTAGGAGCAAATTTGGTGTCATGGTGTGCTCGAAAACAGCCGACAGTTTCAAGATCCAGCACAGAAGCAGAGTACAAAGCCATAGCAAATGCAGCAGCCGAACTGATATGGCTTCAGGCATTACTAAAAGAGCTAGGAGAGCATCAGTCGAGACCCCCAGTGCTGTGGTGTGACAATCTTGGAGCAACCTATTTGACAGTAAACCCGGTGTTTCATGCCAGAACAAAGCATATCGAGATAGATTTTCATTTCGTTAGAGAACGAGTAGCAGATGGGTTGCTGGATGTTCGATTTGTGTCCTCAGCTGATCAGCTTGCAGATGTGTTCACCAAAGCTTTGCCTCAAGTTCCTTTCAATCGGCTAAAGCACAATCTGAATCTTGTGACAACCAGTTCAGATTGAGGGGGTGTGTTGAAAGATACCGATTGATAAGGGATAAGCCCTGGTTGTTATTCTGTTAGACGCTGTAGCCGTCATCTATTGTCAAGCAACAGTTTTCAATAGCATAGTTATCTTTTCCTTGTAATTAGCAACATCTGTTGTAATACTCTCTATAAATACATATCAGATCCAAAGAGGATCTTTGACGGTGCATTCTATTTTCTCATAAGGGATTCTAGGAAATGTCATGGGATGCATCCTAGAATTAATCTGCTTCTAATTTCTATAGTACAATGACCAAGAGAGTAATATGTCAAACAGAGCTTGAGCTCGGCTCAATTTTCAGCCTAGTCTTCAGCTTTCAGTTTAGGAAGCTTCCATGAAGCAATGACAGTGCACCACTCCACAAAATCCGCTGACTCCATTGGAATTCCTAGTAATGGCTAGTATAATGAGCCCCTTCACCCACTATATATTTGACGAAAGATTGATTTACAGTTCCTCAAGCAATGCAAACCATTTCTTGTTTTCTACCTGCCCATTCAAAGAAGAATCAAGAACCAGACTATATATCTAGAAAACAAAATCAAGAAGAGAAGGAAAACATGGCCGATCTACCAAGAAATCCTCACCACCACCATGCCTCCATCCACCATGTTCCCCATGCCCTCCTCATCTTACTCTCCACCTTGCTTCCTCCCACGGCCGTCGCAGGCAGCACACACAAACCAACATCGTCCACTGCTCCGGCGGCCTCGGCTGATCGGCAGGCGCTCCTCGCTTTCAAGTCCCAGCTCTCCGGCGATCCACTTGGGGCGCTGGCCACATGGCGGCAGAACGCTTCTGCCGACTTCTGCAGCTGGCATGGGGTGACGTGCAGCAAGAACAAGAACCGCCTCCCACGTCGTGTCACTGCACTGGAGCTGCGTTCCAATGGCCTCGTTGGCCAGATACCAGCCGCCATTGCCAACCTCTCCTTCCTCACGAGCATCGACCTCTCCGACATCCAGCTCAGGGGCGCCATCCCCGGGGAGCTCGGCCGCTTGGCGCGGCTGAGGCGGCTCAACCTCAGCGTGAACTCGCTCGCCGGGGAGATACCTCCAGCTCTCTCGTCGTGCTCGCGACTCGAGGAGCTCAGCCTCTGGCGCAACTCGCTCGCCGGCGAGATCCCGTCGAGCCTCGGCCGGTGCTCCCGGCTCCAGCTCGTCCATTTCAGCAGCAACAAGCTCCAGGGGAGCATCCCTCCGGAGCTCGCTGCACTCCCGGCTCTGAGCTCTCCGTGCACTGATCCTGCCAGGAAACAGCCTTGATGGAAGCATCCCTGAGTCGTGGGGTCAGGCCTCTTCTTTTTCCCTTGCCTACGTTAACCTAGGTCAGAATCACCTCACAGGAGGAGTCCCGGGAAACATACAATGGCCTCAGTGGCAGCGTCCCAGCCGAACTGTTCAACAGTTCGTCCCTGTTCATGATTGATCTTACAGGTAACAATTTCACGGGGCATATACCACTACCACCTGTCAGTGCGATGTCTTCGCCGCTTTACTCTCTTAGCTTGAGTGATAACAGCATCCTCCATACTCCATTTATTCCTGATGGTCTGGGTCAGGGATTTGTATTTCGGCAGGTGTTTTTTTTCCGTTTGCCAGCGAAAGAAACGAAATTCGCGAAATTCGTAAATTTCGTCCGAAATTTCGGATGAACTGACGCCAAACGCTGGGGGCAGTTTGAATGGAATTCGAATGAAATTTAACGAAATTTGAACGAAAAAAGACCGAAATTGCGGACGAAATTGCGGACGAAATTTTGACTGACGTTAGAATTCAACCCTGCAGTACGCTTATTTGCTGCTAATCATTTTAGTAATTAAGTAAGGGACAAATACAAATGCTAAGAGCATCCCCAGCAGGGCCTTTAAATTTCCCTCTATCGCTACAGTAACTGCTACAGTAATCGCTACAGTGCAAATTCCCTCCCGCATGCATCAAATTCCCTCCTGCTGCATTTGAAAAATTTTGAAATAGAGGTGCATTTGGGGGGTGATATGGGGATGCTCTAAGCCGTAGCAATCAGAAGTTCAGAACTACATCCCTGCCATCTGCATCATCGTACAACAGCAGGTGCTAGTTCAAATTAGTACAGCAACAGGTGCTAGTTCTTAATAATCTCATGCTTCAAATTAGTACAACAGCAGGTGCTAGTTCTTAATAATCTCATGGTTCAAATCAATACAACAGCAGGTCCTATTTAAAATATCAAAATATCAGATACAAATGTCAAGCATGGCATGAAGCCATGAGCCCCACAGCCCCACACGCAAAAGCAGGTTGTAATCCCTAATAATCTCATTGCAAGAGCACCTTGTTTCTTTTCTCAGACATCAAACCTGAAAATTGATAGCAAGTCTAATTATTGTTATGCTCATCAGTACATAAATGTACACACAATTTGCATGATTGCTCATTAGTGCAGTTTTGTTCAGGATATTTTGTGCCCAACTGAGGTACGTAATGTTTCTATAGCAATATGATGTCTGGAATTAGGCATTGACATGCTTATTCCAACAAAGATGATATCTGGATAGTCATCCCCTAATGAAAATGGTGCATGCAGTTTCTCTTGCAAACTGAAGGTAAGTTCACCAAACAAAAATGAAGCTTTAAACTCATGGTATGTTCAGTGTGGAGGTTCCAAATTTAGATAAAATTCACTAGTGGACTGATCTGTTTGTGGTATAGTGATGGATGCTACAGTAGACCTTATTTTTCAGTTATAATTTGAGGTTGCCATCTACTCAATCCGAAAGAGAGTAATGTGCACAATAAAAAAATACCAGCAAGAGAAAGGCCTAGGTTAAAAATACCAGCAAGAGATTATTGCTTCTTCGATAGGATATTGACATCTTTGGTCTTCATATTTTGCTTTCTCTTTTTTGAACCTTTCGTAACCACTGTAGCAGCATATATATGCAAAAATGAGAATTAATTTGGATATTTCAAAAATGAGACATGCTTGAGTAATTACCTTGGTTTCCACCCTCCTCTTCATGGTTTCCACCCTCTTCATGGTTTCCACTATCCTCTCCATGCTCACTATCCTCATCAAACTCAGCATAAGAAGAGATATCACATGTATTCTCACTGCCCGTGTCTCTTTCACTCATGAACTCATCTTCTTCCTCGTACATAGGCATCTTTCCTTTCTTCGACTTGTCCTTTCTACTACTACTAGAGTGCTTCCTCCTCATCATTCGAGTGTACAACTGCTCAAGTGTTATGTCGTCCTCTTCATAAGTCGACTTATTGAGCCACTCCATTAGTGGGCTCGACTCATCAAACATTGCAGCATTAATCATCAGTGCATATGGATCCACTTCATAATCTTGAGTATGACTACCTTTTTCTTTTTCATCATGTTTGAGGCGTAACTTTAAATTGTAGTGGACATACATGCTCTCTAGATTCAAGAGAACAACTACCATGACCACTTGCAGTCGTAGATCCACGACCATGACGATGGTCTCTTACCGATCTTTCCATTGCAAGTCGTACTTGCCCCTCCTCATCGCTAGGCACAAACTCACTTATTGGATTTCCACCCATCTCCTCCACAATATCATTTTCCAATCGCATCTTTAGTTTCTTTGATTCCAATCTCTACTTTTTGCCCATAGAGTGGGCTATCCTCATTGCTTCCCGAACTTGACTTGAAACCTTCTTACAATATATCACATCACCAGGTATACCACCCAAATGCTCCCTAAGTCGGGTCGCACCACCAGATTTGTGAACATGCCCACAGAACCCACACTTGAAGCCTTGGCCCAGTTTGAAGCCATAATTCCACACATTCTTTATGTCCCCATCGTTTACTTGGCCCCGCCCACCTGCAAATTAGGTAAAATATTGCAATAATTGACAATCTGATTATTATGCTCATCAATTGAACATCAATTCAAAAATTTTACCCAATGTAGACGTCGCACCACCGGTTCCTTCGACATTAATAGGCATCGATCGAGTACCACTGCCATCACAAATTGGTTCGGTTCCCCCACTACCAACATGAACCCCAGATCGAATACCAGTGCCACTATTATCGCCTCCAACTGTATTCATCACCTGTAATTACAAAATAAGAGAATAACAAATTGCAATCACAAATCTACCAAATCTACCAAAATAAGAGGAACTACAGTGCTAAAGGAGGCTTATGCTATGTTACAAGTTGTATTTTCAAAAAGGTAAAGTCAGCTAAGATACTATTAGAGCCTAACAAACACAACTAAATAAAACATGCAGCCCTGACGACATGTTTGTTCAGAAGCTTCAAAGGTGTCTTATAGTTCAGAAATTAAAAGATGTATGTTGACAGAGATGACTAGTTACTAATGAACAAATATCTTACCATAACTTAAGAGAGCCGTGTCACCGAAAATGCAAGGCGATGCCACCACTGTGACTGCAATGCAGGATGCGGCGGCGACCGGGGTGGCGCGGCGGCGTGGACTGTGGAGTAGTGGAGTATAGACTCAGCCACTCAGGACTCCAGAGGCGGGCAGCAGCGTAATAGGGGCCAGGGGAACGGCGGCGGGGCGTACCGGGGGTAGCAGCGTAGCGACGGCGTACGGGCGTAGCGGCCGGATGGCGGCGTAGCGATGGGTTGGCAGGTGAGGCGGAGCAGCCAGGTAGCTCAGCGGAGGAAGGGCGGCGGAAGGGAGAACCGGAGGAGGAGGTGAGCAGAGATCGAAAGCAAGAGCCAGCAGCCGCCAGGGAAATCTCGAATAGAGAGGGAGGAAGGAGCCTTAGGGTGTCAGCGCATGACTGAGAAGCCCTAGCTCTGCTGGGCCGGCTGGTGGAAAAAAAATTCAAATCGGGCCGAAATAATTTGACCGGTATGGGCTTTTCTCGTCGTGGGCCGAAACAAACGAAATTCACGAAATTTCGACGAAATTTCGGCGAAATAAAAATCCCTGGTCTGGGTGTTCTGAAACTGGATGTAGGGGTGGATTCGAGCCGATCCTGAGCGAGCTTAGGCTGTCAAAGCTCGAGATCGGTTAGGCTCGAGCTCGGCTCGGGCTCGGCTCGAATTACATCGAGCCTAGCGTTGGGCTAGAGATCGAGCTCGATAAAAGCTCGGTTAGGCTCGAGATCGGCTCGGTTGAGCTCGAATGAAGGGATTTGTGCTGTTTTAAGGGGACGATAAGACCATATGAGCTCGATTGGGCTCGATTTTAAGCTCGAGCTCGGCTCGAATTGGTTGAAAATTTAGATTTAAAGAGAGAAATTTGCTATGCAATGATAATTATACAGGCTCGGTTGGGCTCAGTTAAGGCTCGGGATCGAGCTCGAGCTCGGCTCGAATAGACTCAAGCTCGGGACCGGGCTCGAGATCGGCTCGTTTAGCATTCGAGCTCGATCCGAGCTCGAACCGAACTCGATCCGAGCTCGAGTAGCTCGTCGAGCCCGATCTTTTGGTCCAGCCCTAACTGGATGTGCTGGACTTGCCCATGAATAACCTGAGTGGATCAGTACCATACTCCATTTATAACATGTCGTCAC
This sequence comes from Raddia guianensis, assembly GCA_036346415.1. Classification (NCBI taxonomy): domain Eukaryota; kingdom Viridiplantae; phylum Streptophyta; class Magnoliopsida; order Poales; family Poaceae; genus Raddia; species Raddia guianensis. Next base: position 33,510,813 of record CM070535.1, read on the forward strand.
TAACTTTTCTCCACTTAGGTAATAACTCCTTTACCGGCAAAATTCCACACAAGATTGGTTTCTTGCTACCTTCCATCAGAACACTGGTCATGCAGGGAAATAAATTTCAGGGTTTAGTTCCAGCCTCACTGGCCAATGCATATAGCCTTGAAAACCTTTACGTTGGGGTGAACTCATTCCATGGTTTAGCTACGAGAATTAGATTTAGGTGTCAACCGTTTTGACGAACAGAATTGGGGCGCTCTCTCCTTCCTTGGAAATTGCAGCAAGCTGACCAAATTGCTCTTAGATGGCAACAAGAGTTTAGTGGTGGCTTGCCCAGATCATTTGGCAACCTTTCCATACACATGGAATGGTTGTGGTTAAGCAGGAACAGATTTTCTGGAAGCATACCTTCGGATATAGGGAACCTTAAGAACCTAACTGTACTTTTTGTGGATCAGAATCAGTTGACGGGAAGCATCCCTTCAACCATTGGAGATCTTGGCAATCTGGGTTCTCTAAGCTTGGCACTAAACAAGCTCAGCGGTAGCATTCCAAGCTCTATTGGTAACCTTGGCCAATTGGAGGAGCTTTATCTTGACAAGAATCAACTGGAAGGGAGAATACCTCCTAGCCTCGGGGGATGCAAAAATTTGCTCATCCTAAACCTCTCCTCTAACAATTTTGATGGGCAAATACCATTGGAAGTCTTGACAATGTCATCACCTTCACGTGGCTTGGACTTGTCCCCTACTCCCCCACAATAACTTCAGTGGATCCATACCTTCGCAGGTTGGGAGTTTGATTAGTCTTGGCCAGCTATTTCTTTCTGGGAATCAATTGTTAGGGAAAATTCCATATTCCCTTGGACAGTGTGTGCTTTTACAAACCCTGCAGCTGGATGGCAACTTTCTTGATGGAAATATTCCTGACTCCTTCAGAAACTTAAAGGGCATCCAAAAATTGGACCTCTCCCAAAACAATTTATCCGGCCCAATTCCAAGTTTCTTTGAATCATACACTTCGTTGCAATACTTGAACCTGTCCTTCAATGATTTCAGCGGACCAGTTCCTACTGGGCATCCTTTCGACAATGCAAGTGAGGTATATCTCCAAGGAAACAAGAGGCTGTGCACATTAAATATGACGTCAGGGTTTCCAGATTGCTCGACATTGAACTCAAGTGCAAGAAAGGCTTCTTATGTTCTCAAGATTGCTCTTCCACTTGGTGTAATTCTTCCACTATCTTTGTTGTCATTTATATTGTGGTTGCTTTACGGCAAGAGAAGAGGCCAATCTCAAAAGGATTTCATCAACGACACAAGGCCCAAGAAGGTATCATATGCTGATCTTGTGAAAGCAACCAACCAATTCTCATCCAACAACTTAGTTGGGACTGGTCGGTTTGGAGCAGTTTACAAGGGTGTGTTGAACCTGGCTGCTCTTCCAGTAGCAGTCAAGGTTTTCAATCTTGACCAACATGGAGCACTGAAGAGCTTCTTTGATGAATGCAAAGTCCTAAGGAGAATCCGGCACCGGAATCTGGTCAAGGTGATCACCTTGTGTTCCACCATGGATTACACTGGTAAGGAGTTTAAAGCTCTCATCTTTGAATATATGCCTAATGGGAACTTGGATAGGTGGATCCATCCGATGATGGATGGAGAGAGGCCGCTAAGTCTTGTGCAGAGGATTAATATAGCCATGGATGTTGCGCATGCCTTGTATTACCTTCATAGGCAGTGTGTGCCTCCATTGGTACATTGCGACTTGAAACCAAGCAATGTCCTGTTGGATTATGATATGACAGCACATGTTGCTGACTTTGGGTTAGCAAAATCCCTCAATGTGAACTCCTACATGCAACACAACAATTCTTCCACTTTGTCTGGACTTAAGGGTTCAATTGGATACATTACATCAGGTGAGATTTTGATGCCTCAATGGTGTACGTTTTTCATCTTCAAATCTGATTTATTAAATCGATTCTACATGCATATATTTCTTTAGTTATTTTATAACTTTGTACATGGTCATTATTAATGCAGAGCATGGGATGGGCATCAAGAACACGATTGGAGGTGATGTCTATAGCTATGGAGTACTTCTGCTAGAAATGCTCACCGGAAAAAGACCAACAGATGACATATTCCAGGTTGGCTTAAACCTTCACCAATTTGTTTACGCCGCATTTCCGGGAAACATTAAGGAGATTTTGGATCCTAGTTTGCTGCAGGAAGTTTATGATACCTCTTCAATTAACATGGAAGAAGATAATCGTGTTGAGGCATGGATGAACGGTTGCGTTATGCCACTAATAAAAGTAGGGCCTTTTTAGGGTACATTACAATCGATATGGGCCGTTCATTCTTATCCATCTAACGGATGAGATTGGTTGAGATCTATTTATACTCCAACTTGTTGGCACCGGTAGTATAATATATGCAGGGACAGAATAGTAATTGTGTTGTGGTAGTATAAATGAAGGGTCGGATCAAAAACATACTCAGCGTATATACTCACCTGCCTAATGTACCGTAAAAAAGCCCTAAAAGTAGGCCTTTTATGCTCGATGGATTTGCCGAGACAACGAATGACAATGGGAAATGTCTGCAATGAGGTTGCCGGGATCAAAGAAGTATATTTGATGTCACTGCATTCAGAAGAACCAAGTGGTTACTGAATTTTCCCAAGCAATATTTTTAATAGGGGTTTCATTAAGCGTTTCGCTAGAATAAAAATTTGAGCATGGACTTTTACAATAGATTAGTTGCTGAGATAAAGTTTGCCAAAAAAAACTATGTGTTGAGATTAATAATATGTATTGTCTATCTATATTTCAAATGACATTCATAGAGACCTGGCTTTCTAAACTTGGATTATTTCTCCATTTCCATGCAGGCCCATTCCGTTCATTCTCTGCTGCTGAGTAACCAATTAAAGAGCAGGGTTTTAAATAATCATTTTAAAATTTTTACCGGGTCACCTCTAGGCCCGATTCTACTGATTTTCTGAAAATTAGCAAATTACATCCGAACAGATTTAAAAAGTGATTTAAAGAAAAACCGATCGACTGAAGTTAACTGAAGATATCGGACATAATTAGATAGAAATCAGACACAATGTCATGTTTTAGAAAAGTAACAAATTAGTATATCAAGCATTAAAAATATGAATGTAAGCCAAAATTAAACTGAGATCACGTAGCCAAGTTACAGTATCATAAAAGGTTATCCGAGACTCTAGACAACAGAAAGGGACCACCTAGTACCTAGACGGTCTAGGTGAGGTGTCAGGTGTAATACTACGTTTGGGCTTTAGGCTAAGCCCAGCCCACTTGGACCTTTACTTAACATGAGAGGGAGGGAGACGAGGAGAGATCGATCTCTTCCTCCCATCTCCTGTATGTAGACAGCCACTGCCCCAACATCGTGTAGCCGACGACGTTCCCAACACTGACGTCGCCCATCTGTGTGCCACTGTCGTCTACGCCGGGTGCGCCGTCGTCCACGCCAAACGATGCCACCATCTAGGCCGAGCACCACCGCCATCTGCGCCAATCCCCGCCACTACCCTTCCTTCCATTGTCCACGATTGGCTACTGGCCGGCGGTTTGTAGGCAAGTTGCTGGCTAGAGGAAGAGGAAGGAGGTAGAAGAAGAGGATAGGAAGGCGAAGGAGAAGGCAAGGAGGAGATCGGGGCTAGGGTTTGGTACCTAGTGTTGACCCCGGATTTTCAGACAATCCAGAACCTTCGTGCAGGCTGTGTTAGGCCAATATATTACTAACGTAGCACGAATTTACAAGAAACTGATTCATTTCATACAGACGATTGGAACTTCATCTTTATTACAATAAGCATAATATTCCAAGGTAGAGAGTGGCTCAATTTCTTGGGACCGTAGAGGTTAAAGTTTCAATACAAAAGTTGAAACTCTTATCAAAGTTTCGATACAGCGGAAAAGAAGTAAAAGCCTAGTAGTGATTCCAATGCTATGCCTTCCATGACCCAACACAAGCAAGCGACTGGAGTCCTCCCATAGCAAGCGTCAACCATCGTCCTCCAGATAGTCCTCGTCGAGAGGCTCGTAGGCATCATCATCTCCATCTCCTAAAAGATTAAGGTAGGCGAGGGTAAGCGCAGTTTCGACCGCGCTTGCGAGCCAATTCCCTCACTTGATGCAAATAATGATAATAGGCTTTTTGGTGGAGGTTGGGCTATTTTATTTGCAGAGATGTCAATTTTATAATACCATGTAATTAAAAAAACATTGGACTTAGCCATTTTACAAATCAAAGGCGTATTGTGCTACATACGCAGTTCAATTCATCATCAGGGGAGGGCGGCACCACATGCTCCCAAACATGGCGGATCCAAGCCATCGCAGTGGTCATGGTCCCCGAAACAAACAGATAGACCGGTAGCACATACCGTCTCCTTACAACAGGCAAGGCCATACCCTCGCAAGGCATATGTCTCCCTCAGTGGCGGCAGACTCACCCTCTCTGCGAGGCGTGATCCTCTTGAGCTCAACTAAGGCCAGGATCCTTGGATCCTCAATTTTATCAGAAGTGTAATTATTTAGTATCCAGAGGACAATTAACATTCGCACTCAGGCAGAACTGTCACCCAAGTGCATGAGAATTCACCTGTCTATACCGATTACGTTGATACTCAGAATTAGCGACCAGCTATACCATTACCCCGTTGATAGCCAAGCTATATCGTTGTAATGTTGATAGGATCAATCCATCATGTCTATACCGTAATCATTTATAGGCAAGGATCAACCCATTTTAACCTAGACAGCCTTTGCTAAGCTTTACAAGTGATTTATTAATCAGAGATAGTATAACTAATCCTTAGGCGACAAACGACAATATGGAAGCAATATCAAAGGTCGGGTTGGTGCTTATTAACACATACTCAATTTGGGTGGTATCTAGACATATTTAACATTACGTAGTTACAAATAGATCAGTAAAGTAAAGTATGCAGATTTTCATTATTTCAACCAATATAGTCATTGCAGAAATATAGGTAATGAAGTATGATCTTGTAACATCCCAAATTTTCAAAACCAAATTTGGCACATTAATAATTTCATTAAAATGCATAATTAAAATATTAAACTATTTAAGCATTGAAAAACATCATGGCATCATCATCGCATGTAATCTTTTGGAAATGGTTTGGGTCATTAAATTCTAAAGTAAAAATCTTTGTCATGGGTGTCAGTTTTTAAAGGTATTTAAAATAAATATTGTCAAACTTTTGGAATGAAGAAAAGAGAAAAACAATATTAGAAAATAAAAATCACTTCTTCTCCCTTGGGCCGAGCCTTCCCCGGTCCAACTCTTTCCTTTCCGTCTTCTTTCTTCCCCGCACGTGGGCCGGCCCACCTTCTCCGGTCCTGCTTGCGCCGAGCCAGCCGCGTGCCCCTCCTTGGATCCGTCGCTGACAGCCGGGTCCCGCCTCCGTGGGTCCACGCTGTCAGGTGCTTCTTCCCTCTCTGTTCCTTCCCCGAGCCACCCTTTTTCCTTGGATTCTCTCCCTCTCTCCCTCTTTCTCTCTCTCTTGCTCTCTTCCCCGTCCCCTACTTGTCCTCTTGCTCGCACGCCCTTGACCCCTGCCGCGCCCGTCATCTCCGTCCTGCACCCGGCCCCGCGCTTGCCTCGCTGACCTCCTCTGCTCCACGCAAGCCCGTTGCTGCCCCGCCATAACTCCCTCGTCGCGCCGTCACCTAGCTTATTAATCCGCCGCCTACCCTCCGCCCACGTCGCCCGTACGCTCGGCGCCACCTATTCCCCCGGAGAGACCGCGCCCTTGACCTCTGCGGCGCAATCCCCTCAACCTCCAGTGTCTCTCTGCGGCGTCGTCGCCTCGCCGCCGCTATTGATCAATAGCGAAGGTCTATCAGTGTCTCTCCGCTCGCTGTGCTCACCGGCGGCATTAAAGATAGAGCCGTTCCCGCCGAGCCACCCTCGCCTATAAGAATCCACCCTGTGCTCCCATTTCCTTCTTGCCTAGCGCCGTGCCGTGCCTTGCCTTCTCCTCGGTGAGCTCCTCTTGGCTATCCGGTGTAGTACCGTCGTTTCTCCCTCACCATCTCTCTCTCTGTCAGGAGTCCCGGAGCGCCGCTGAGTCAAGGAGCGTGCTACCGCCGGATCCCCTGTTCGCCGCCGCATCCCACCGTCGCGCCGCCTCTGGGTGAGCCTCATTCGCCGTCGAGACCATCATTGGCGTCGCTGTCGCCCCCTCTTCCTCTCCCCGCGCGGAATCGGTCGCCGGTGGCCAGATTCGCCCTGCCCTTCGCTCGCCGCCGCCTCGGTCCGAGGTTGAAGGCGATGGGGGGAAAAGGGGAGAAGCTCCGCTTCGGCTCCGTGCCGTGGGCCTCGCCCCGTTCTGGGCCGACCGGCTTAGCCGGGTTGTCCTTTTTTTATTTTCGATAACGCATTTAAAATGTCCTAGCATAAAAGATTTTGCAGAATATATCAAATGCCATCCCAAAATTCTGTAAAAACTCTCAAAAGTACCTTGCAGCAAGTTGGATTGTGTAAAAATACTAAATTAATTATGCACCCATGTAACCACTGCATTTCTAATAGTTCAAATGCTTAGGTTCCATTATTTCATGTGCATACAAAATAAGTTAACATCCTTCTCTCTAAATAAAATGCATAAAAACATTTTGTGTCCGATGTACTGTTATTTTCATTTGTATGTTTGGAACGTGCTCGAGTAGGAGGCCCAGGTGTTGTAGACCCGTCCGACGTCGCTGGTTGTTCCTACCCATCGTCCGACCAAGGCAAGTCCCCTTGACCATGCTGTGAGCCATTTTGCTTTGTTTTAAAAAATGATTTATTAGAGATTGAAAACCGGCATGCTAAATTGAAAAGTAAAAATGTCGTATTTACTAGTTATTAGTTAAGCAACCCAGATAATCATGGTAAGACTAGCGATAGGCTTAAACCATAAGGACTTACTACTAACCTTGTATATCTACTTCCATTCCATTGATATTAGGAAAAATGCCTAAACATGATTTTATCACGATGACATTATAATGCTGATGTGTGAAAACAAATGTATGATAAGAAATGGTTTGAGAAAGGTTTCGAGAAATAGTTTGAGAAAGTATGTGCATTGAGGGCAATGCCATGGGTGGGAAAATGATTTTATCTCTCTCCTTTAAAATCTTTCGACTAGGGAGAGACTTTTGTCTACTAGGATGATGCACAAGAAAAGGTCAGCATAGCTTAGTTGGTAGAGCAGAGGACTGAAAATCCTCGTGTCACCAGTTCAAATCTGGTTCCTGGCATAGAAAAAAAGGATCTACCAAATAGGTATTGATACAAATACCTCGAGACGGGTTGGGATACCATGGGTGGGAAAATGATTTTACCTCTAAAATCTTCCGACTAGGGAGAGACTTTTGCCGGTTGGGTGCAAGCAGGCACCCGTTTTGAGAAAATCGGGGCTAAAATATCGTCTCTCTTCTAGTTTTAAGGGCTGCTCATCCTATGATCCTACGAACTGAGCCATACAGTACGTCCTCGAGTCCTGTTATGGGACGGGCCTAGTCGTTAGCTGAAAGACCCTGACGGAGACTCCCGGCGGTCGCCGTTAGTGTTTGAATCTAACGGCTTTGTGGCGAAACACTTCTGGGTGCGTAGCCTATCGAGGGTAAAGCGTACCCACTCTGCAGAGTTAAAACTATCATGGTAGCCGTGCTCGCGGTTATGAGCATGCGAAGGGACTGTTCATATGGTAGCTCTTCTTTTCCAAAAACCGGAAATTTTCAAAAAGGATTTGAGTTGAGTAAAAGTTGTTGAGAAAGAGTTTTGATCTTGAGATAGGTACTCACCCCTGTTTTCCCCTCCCCCTCTTTAAAAATTTCAACAGCCGCGGAGCTCCCCCACGACTCTACCTTCGAGGAGGACTCGGACCACGAGGAGGACTATGAAGACGAAGAGTAGGGTTGCGTGTTGCCTACCGCCGTTGCCTGTGGAGTAGCCTACTAGCTAGAATAAAGTCGCGCTATGTTAGGTCCCTGTGACCGTCCTGTAACTCAGATCTCGGCTGCGTCTGTACTTGATGTACTAAATTGTGACTCCTTTTGGGACCCATAGTCCCCTATATTGTAATAATGTAATTCAAAGGCAATGTATCAGTTCTGTTTATTTGTGTGTACTAGCCATGATCTTCTGGGACTAGTACTGTTTAACACAATAGGGTTCGGTCATTTAGACCGGGTCCGACAGAAGTGGTATCAGAGCCGATCAGCCTTAGGGCGTAACCCATGGAAAATAGAGACCTAATATTTTCTAAAACGAAACTTTAAAATTTCCCTGTAAACTTTGCTATACATTTTCGTAACTTACACTATTTTTGTCAAAACTGTAGATGCCGGAGTTCACCTCTACTTTCGGACTCTCTTACGAAGGTTTTATGCGCCAGCTGCTGCTGCTGCTGGGCACCCTTGGCTTTAGCGACCCCACCTTCCATGGGGCCATGACCACTCACCGTGGGCGCGAGTGTTGGGTGGTGGCTGTTACTATCGTTCCCGCGGGTCAGCCGTTCACCCGAGGAGATCTTCGCTTCACCACCACTCGAGTCAACTGCTCCGACGCCATCCAAGACGTCGCTCGCCTAGCTATACACCGAGTCTGCAGCCTGTTCGCTCGCGAACTGCGCCGCACCCCGTTCCTCTACTTCCCTACTCGCCTGCCAAATGAGCTGTTCGGTCACGCTCCTTCAGCCGAAGGCGAGATCGACCCGACTACCTTTCATCTCGCTGAGCTCGTCAAGTCCCTAAACGACGCCTACACTCTCACCCGTCGAGAGCTGTACGCCTCCTACGAGACCAACCGCCAAATGGAGCAAGTCCGAAAGGAGAACCGCGAGCTCAAGAAGCGCGATTCTCGCAACCTTTTGGAGAGGACCGCGCTTCGCAAAAGGATCCGCCAGCTAGAGTGCGAGAAGGAGCGTCGTCGTGGTGCCGTTGTTGCTGCCACGGGTTCTTCTTCTGAGACCCCTACTCACCCTCCTGTTGCCAAGAAGGACGTTGGTACCTCCACCGATCCAGTGTCGGAGGATCCTACCGACCAACTCCTGTGCTCTTTTTGCCTTACCCCAGGGGACCTTAGACTCAACCTGGGTCCGTCGGGTATTATTGCACCTCCTCCCACTCTTGCTGAGCGCCAGCTCACCCCACCTGCTACCCGGTCCCCGTCACCTAGCTGGACCTTTGCTGTACCCATAGACGAGGACGAAGAAGATGAAGAACCTGCTGAGGTCGTCTTTGAGTCCGACTACGAGAAGATGTAGGCTCGTAGTGTTGTAGGCTCGTAGTGCTGCACCCCTCCTATATATTCTTTTGCTTTACCCCGCTTGCCAAGGCGAAGTCGACCCCTTTCCCTTCCTCCGTTGCCTTCGCTGCCATTGCTTTCAAAATCGCTCGGCCGCCTATTTCAAGTGGCCGCCCCGCCGGTGTTTCGCCACACCGCCGCTCTCCACCCTCCGCGTCGAAGGCCGCCACGCCGCTCCACCGCCGATGACGAGGAGGAAGGCAGAGATTCGTTCTCCGAGTTCTCGCCGTTCTGCGAGCCCTCGCCGCTCTCTAAGTCCCCCTCGCCGCCCTCCGAGTCCTCATCGTTCCCCGAGTCCTCGCCGTCGGCCCGAGCCGAGCGAGTTCCACCTCTTTCTCGAGGAGATGAGGCACTTTCCACTCTGGATCACCGTGGTAACCATCCTCCTCTGGATAGCAATTACCTGGTGGGTCCTGTGGTTCTAGCCCTATTAGTGTTCCGGTGCCAGTTGTGTACCATGTATCGTAGCTAGCACGGATGCATGGATTGACGTACCGGCCTTCTGTGGTACGCATCCTTTGATTGTATCTTTATAAAACTGGTTGAGTTGTGTGCTTATATGTTGTGCCAAATTGTATTTTAAGAATCATGTTTTGGATGGAAAACGAAATCCCCCTTATGCTTATCTCGTTCCTCTCCTATCTGTCAGATGGTGATCTCCCGCGTGGCTGGAAGAAGGGATGTTTCCCGGGGCCGAGGTCGTGGTAGTGCCCCAAGCCGAGCAAGTGCTTCGCGCCATTCTCAGGATCACTCTGTCCACAATGATCAGCTTTCTGTTGGAGGACACCCTCGTGCTACTGCTCCTCTGCCAGCTCCCCTGCCAAATCCACCACAAAATGCCAAACCAAGATCCCAACCACACTCCCCCGAGCGTCAAGCTGAGTCCAACCACCCGCTTCCTCCACCACCACCTCCTGAAGAACCCACCACTAGAGAAGTGATGCAGATGCAAATGCAGATGATCCGCGACTTGATCCGAGAGCGGAATCATCCTCCTGCTCCCGCTCCTGCCCATGCACCCACTCCACCTCCTGCCCGTTCCCGTATAAATGACTTCCTTCGAGCAAATCCGCCTAAGTTCGCTGGTTCCGCTGATGCTTTGGAAGCAGCTGATTGGTTAAAGGAGATTGAGAAGAAGCTCATCATGTTCTAATGTGGGGAAACTGAGAGTGTCTAGCTTGCAGCCCATCAGCTTATTGGGGTTGCCGCCGCCTGGTGGGACACGTTCTGTGAAGCCCATGATGACCCTGATGCTATCAGTTGGGCTGAGTTTGTTGAGGCCTTCGAAGAAAATTATGTCCCTGAGAGTGTTAGGGAGGCCAAAAGAAGTGAATTCCACTCCCTCGTGCAAGGTAGCATGACCATGCACGAGTACCTCACAAAATTCACCCTTCTAGCTCGATATGTTCCAAGGGACGTGAAGAGTGATGCTGATAAGATATACTTCTTCAAGAAAGGCATGGACCCTGAGATACGTGCCTTGATTGACTCTTCTGAATTCCCAACTTTCAAGCAAATGTTTGCTCGAGCGGTTAAGCAAGAAGAGAACCGCCGCCAGTGCCTAGTTGCCCGAAAGAAAAGAAGGGCACAGCATAATGGTCACTCCGCTGGTAGTTCCCGCTTCAAGGCCAAGCGCCCTCGTCGGCATGCCATTCCTCCTCGCCCTCGCACTCAGTGGGTCCAGTCGCGACCTGCTCCTCCTCCACCTCCACCTGTTCGCACCCAAGCCTCTTCCCCACAAAAGAAAGATTTATACACCATAAAATGCTTCGCTTGCCAGCAGTTGGGACATTATGCCAGCTCGTGTCCCAACAAAACTCCTGACTCCCATGTTAAAGCTGCTGCCCTGCGATCCCCGCCTTCTGGGATGGGTCGTGGGAATCTCCAACCCTCTAGATCTGCTCCTACTGTTGGACGTGGCCATGTCAACCACGTCACTGCTGAGGATGCCCACGCCGACCCCAACGCAGTGATGGGTAAGATTTTATATGTGCAATTCCTGCCACTGCTCTTTTCGATTCTGGTACAACGCATTCATTCATCTCAACATCTTTTGTCAAAAATCACGAGGTAAAGACTGATGCACTAAAGAATTCAATGCTAATTAAATCTCCGGGGAAAACCATGAGGTCCACCTTGGTGTGTCCTGGGGTTAAATTAAAAATTCAAGACGCCGAGTTCTTGGCAGACTTGGTGGTTATAAACTCAAAATGAATTGAAGTGATTCTGGGTATGGATTGGCTAACCAAATATAAAGGTCAAATTGACTGTGCCACCAAAACTGTAAAGCTAACTAGCGAGATTGGACAGGAGGTCCAGTTCGTCGCAAATCTCTTCCCCAAAGATCTTATCACTCTCAATAAGATGGAGATGTCTTCCCTCGAAACCACAGCTATGGTGAAGGATTTCTGATGTGTTTTCAGGCGAGCTGCCTGGAATGCCCCCTGACCGGGACGTTGAATTTGTGATAAACCTGGTCCCTGGTACTGGTCCTATCTCCCAAAGACCTTATCACTTATATGCCAATCTAATGGCTGAATTAAAGAAACAAATTGAAGAATTGCAAGAAAAAGGATTTATCCGACCGAGTGTTTCCCCTTGGGGAGCGCCCGTGATCTTCGTCAAAAAGAAAAACGGATCTCTCCGCATGTGCGTGGATTATCGATCTTTAAATGAAGTAACAATCAAGAATAAATATCCTCTTCCCAGAATCGATGATCTATTCGATCAAATGAAAGGAGCTTGTGTCTTCTCTAAAATCGACTTGAGATCCGGTTACCACCAAATAAAAATTAAAGATACCGATATTCCAAAGACAGCTTTCACCACGAGATATGGCCTCTATGAGTTCACCGTGATGTCGTTTGGTCTGACCAACGCTCCGCCGTATTTCATGAATCTAATGAATAAAGTGTTTATGGATTTTCTAGATAAGTTTGTGGTGGTGTTCATTGATGATATTCTAATCTTCTCTAAATCGGAAGAGGAGCATGAAATTCATCTTCGAAAGGTTTTGGAGAGGTTAAGAGAAAATCAGTTGTATGCCAAGCTGAGCAAGTGCGAGTTCTGGATGAAGGAAGTGATTTTCCTTGGTCATGTAATATCTGCCGGAGGTGTTGCCGTCGATCCCGAAAAAGTCACTGCGGTGGTCGAGTGGGAACAACCTAAGTCAGTAAAGCAAGTAAGAAGTTTTCTTGGATTGGCGGGGTATTACCGCCGGTTCATTGAAAATTTTTCAAAAATCTCTCGTCTGTAAGATCAAGCCTCCCATGGGCTAATTGATTTTGGTAATTGATGGCAACTAGGCCGTACAGCTGGAACACCAAGGATAAGGACTTTGTGTTTCATAGTTTCTCTAATTTCCTTGTGTGCGTCTTCGGCCCAACTCAGCAGATCGACAACATCTCTCTGGTTGCAGGGTCCCACTGAGCACTGGTCATGAGGGTTCAGGTCTTTGGGGTTCCGAGAGTGTCAGGTGTTAGTTTTGAGCGAACCATCTAGAGCGAGTACACCTGTCCCAGGGTCGAGAAGGTTCGGGGGTCTAGCTGTCTAGGGTTTCGTAGCCGCCAAGTTCCCAAGCCAAATATTCTGTTTAGGCGCGAAACCTCCCGCCCAAATGGTTTGAACCTCCCGCCGTGTCCACAAATCGACAAAATGTCCCTTGACCCGAAGCGTAGTGACGAGAGAAGGCGAGAGAGGCGAGTCGGTAAACTTAGCCACTGTCGGACGGCGTCCGATCACCATCGGACGGCGTTCGGTGAGCCCAAGCCAAAAATTTGGCTAAGTCCCAGACGCACTCTCTCTGTCGGACGGCATCCGACCACCTTCGGACGGCGTCCGACAGCAGCGGTTCCCAACGAGCTAGCTCGAAAATGGCTAAGTCCTAGGTACATAGCCTCTGTCGAACGGCGTCCGACAGTGACCGGACAGCGTCCGATGAAGTTCAAAAGTGGCCACCCGGTAGCGTCCGACGACCACCAGGCGGAGTCCGATCAACCAAAGGCACGACAGTGGCGACTGTCGGACGCGTCCGACGAGTCACCGGACGGCGTCCGATGACGTGTAAACCCGCGACCGAGCACCTGGCGGGCGTCCCTGCTCAAGACGCTGCTGCTGCTTCGCCGGACGCGTCCGGTAAGCCACCGGACGGCGTCCGACCAAGCACAAAAATAGCCCATACCTTCTGTCGGACGGCGTCCGATCGGGCGATCCGAAACTCGGGATTTAATCTGGGCCGTCCATTTCTAGGGTTTCGCTTTGGGCCTATAAATAGGGGCTAGGAGCACGGGAGAAATTGGAGAGAGCCAACTCTAGCAGCTACCTTTTGCCCTAGCCACCTAGAGAGCTCCTCCCATGGTTCCCACCTCCATCTAGGGTTCCATGTGCTTGTGAGATTGAGGGAAAAGGAGTGAGGAAGAAGAAGAGAGCATCCCCTAGCCTCCTCCTCATCATCTCCAAGGTTTGTGCCCTCTCCATGGTTGTCTTGCCATCCTCCATGGTGGGATGAGGGTTGAGTGAGTGTCTCCGGTCTTGTGCTCTTGGGATTCTTGCCACCGGAGACATCGTCGTCAGCCGAGCTTCATCAAGCTGCATCAAAGCAAACCCTTCTCCGTGAAGGTCACCGTGCTTCCCACGGTGCTTCCTCTCCGTTCGTCGGGGTGTGCAAAGTCCGCTGTGTGTCGGCGGCCATCTCCGTGTGTCGGAGGTGCCAACGTGTCCGTGTGTCGGATCCAAATCCTCCATGTGTTGGGGGTACCTCATGTGTTGAGGTGAAACCCACCGTGTGTCGGTGGTCGGTGCCGTGTGTCGGTGCCGTGGGTGTGAGAACTCTCGCGTGTGAGGGAACTCGCCTCCGTGTGAAGGTTTGGAGCTCGCCTACCATGTGTTGGTGAAGAGCTACCACGAGTGGATTGAGGGCTAGGGACGAAAGGGTCCCGACTTCTCTGTGTGAGAAGTTTCCTCAACGGAGACGTAGGTGCTCATGTGTTGAGCACCGAACTTCGGTAAACAACTCGGTTTGCGTCTCTTCGTCACACTCATTAACTTCCGCATTTTGAATTGATCGCTTGTGTGTGAGTGCCATCGAGCCTCCTAGTAGTCGCTTGTGCTTGCTTGTGAACGCTTCCGTGATTAGACTCTAAATCTGTCGATAGCATTGGGTTCCTAGTTTGACTAACTAAGCAAGCGAACCGAGAGAAGTAAAATTTGAAAAGAGCCGATTCACCCCCCCTCTCGGCCTAGGATCCTTACAAGTGGTATCAGAGCTCGGGTCTCTAGTTGCTTAACCGCATAGAGATGGCTGACGGGGGTAGTGTAGCTGCCAATAGGATTCCTCTGTTTAGTGGCACTAATTTTGGTTTTTGAAAGTTGCGCATGAAAGTATTTCTCCAGGCCATGGGAATGGATGTTTGGAGGGTTGTAGAGTCTCCTCATGGTGTTACACTCACTAACAACATACTGCTTACACCCGCACAAAACAAACTCTTAGAGACCGATGCTAAGGCTATGAACGCTTTGTTTTGTGGTTTGAGCATGGAGATCTTCGATAGAGTTAGCAATCTCACTAGTGCACACGACATATGGATCACACTCATTGAGATTTACGAGGCACTTCGCATTAAGGAGGGTAGACTAGTAGTTGTCAAGGAGCATTATGATCGCCTGTAATGCTTCCAAATGAGAATGTCAATGCTATGTTTACTCGGCTTAA
Organism: Raddia guianensis; assembly: GCA_036346415.1. NCBI lineage: Eukaryota > Viridiplantae > Streptophyta > Magnoliopsida > Poales > Poaceae > Raddia > Raddia guianensis. The sequence goes on from CM070535.1 coordinate 33,525,876, forward strand.
CCCCATCCTTAACGAGCTTAAGGGCTCGGTCACACTGCTGTTGCAAATGATGAAGTGTGCAGAAGATGTCATGGATCCTCCCAAGAAGGACTACCGGGACATCATCACCTATCTCTCCAACAACGGTGACGTGGAGAAGCGGCACCTGACTTTGCTCAAGAAGATCACCGCACATGAGATGATGCTTCTCAATGATCCAGAGGATTCCCCGCCCAAAGAAAGAATCAAGTGATCGCCTCAAGGCTAGTGGATCCAAGCGAGTGATCCCAAGTCAAGTCAAGCTGAGAATGAGGGTGAGATGACATAGAGCGAGATCGAGGATGGCTTCCAACACTTTGGCCTGTTCATGAAGCAAGCTGGCCAGTTCATGAACAAGAATGGCTATGGAGGCAGGAAGAGGATGAGCAGAAACTCACACGCATCATACCGATGCTATGAGTGTCAGGAGAAGGGACATATTGCTTCGATGTGTCCTCAGAAGGGCAATACCAAGTACAAGGACAAAGGAAGGGAGAAGGGTGATGGTGAGAAGCCAAGACAGAAGGACTACAAGAAGAATCCCCAGAAGTCAGGATTCAAGGGTCGCTCCTCACAAGGCAAGAGGCTAGCCTTTGTGGCGGAATGGGTGACCGATGATAGCTCCAGCGACACGTCAGCTTCAAGTGATGACGAGGAGTCAAGTGGCCAAGGATTGGCCGGCATGGCAATCAATCAGGCTATGCCACCACCGCCAGCCTTCCCTCCAAGATGTCTCACGGTCGTCACTGAGCCTCAAGAGTGGTTCTCCGATGATGACGAATCTGCTTCCTCTACTTCCACTACACCAGAGGCGACATCGACTCCGACCGACATCGCCAAGTGCTTGATGGTCAAGCCATCTAGAAATGAGGTTTGTGACTCGACTCAACCCAAGATGAGGCGGAAGTTGCTAGAGGTTACCTTGCTCAAGCACTTGACTTTCTTGAAAAGGAAAGATCAAGAAACATGAGACTTCAGGAGCGTCTTAATGACTTAAATGCTAGGTTCAATGATCTTGTGTCTAAGCATGAATCACTAGAAACTGAACATGACTCCATGATGGGTTCTAGTAATGCTATGACTAAGAAAACAAGTGTGCTAGAAGAAGAGAATAGGGCTATGAATAAGTCGGTAGAACATCTCCTTGCTACAATTCATGAGCTTTGGGCTAGTAGGTGGCGGTCCTCCAGATGGCGGAGCTTGTCGCGCAGGTCTTCCCCATGCAGTAGGTGGCGGTCCTCCAGATGGATCCGGAGGTCTGGTCCGCCGCCATTCCTGCCCGGCCGAACCCCCGTAGGAGTTGCCTGGCTTCTGTCGTCTTGGCCCCGCTCCCTCCCTCCAGGGGATCTGCGAGAGGGGTGCGAAGGAAAGAAAGATCGGGAGGAAGCGGAAACGTAGCGGGCCAAACTGGCCAGCCACGGCGCCGCCGGAGAGTCCGGAGTCACCGGCACCGGCGGGTTGTCCAGCAGGGCCCTGGCCGCATGGAGGTTTTGTGCTGGAGTGCACTCCTCCAAGGCCAGGCGCCGCCTGGCTTGGCTGGGACGGCTGCTCTCCTTCAGGGTTCTAACCCTCGGCGGGCGGCTGCCGCCTAGCTGATCCATCGCCATCGCCGCAGCCGACGCCGCGGCCACGGCTCTGGCGGCTGCTTCTGGGTCCATCGCGGACTGCTGATCCGCCATCGAAGAAGTCGAAGAGCGCGGACTGATGCTAGCGCCCCCTACCTGGCGCGCCTCTGACGGCGTGTTCTTCACTTAACCACGGTGAATCACACCCTATCAGATTTCTATCTTGCTAGCCGAACAGTCCGGGCTCGATCCGATTCGAGCGTCGGACGCGGCAAGGAGCGACACGCAGAGATTACCCAGGTTCGGACCCCCTCGCGGGTTATAGTCCTACTCCTGTCGAGCCTTAACTCTTTTCTTGTTGTGGTTGTATGAGAATGCTTACAGGATGCTGAATGCAACGTACCCCCTCCCTTCTCTCTCTTCTCCTTTTATACGAGCCTTGGACTGGCGGAGAGAGCCGAGGGGGGTAGGCAGTACAGTACGCTTAGTACACTAATAAGACGTAAGGACGGGGCGAGAGACGCAACGTCTTTGCTTCGTGCGGCGGCGCCGCCCACGCGTGCCTCGCAAGTGGCCTCCGACTCATGTGAACACGCCAGTGAGGGAGTAGACGGGACCCAACTTGCGCCACCTGATGCAGGCGGCCATCCTGATGACGGCTGATTCTCTCTCCGCCGGTCAACTCCGCAGAGCCACAGTGACAGTTGATCAGACCTGCAGAAGTCACTGTGGCGGTAATCATCTCTTCTCGGGTCCATCCGCGCGTAACGTCGCATTGAATGCGCCTGTCCTCCGCAGCAGAGGAGAGCCTTCGCCCAGAAGACTCCCCTCGGGACGCTTCCTATAGCACGGGCCCCACCTGACAGGGAGGAGGCCTCTCGTGCTCGCCTGACGCGCTGAGCCCGGTCTTCTTTAGGACTCTTCAGACCCCCGATATTTATTGTACCGACAGGAGGCGACTGGCCGGTCCGGTGGGTGCCGGACGTGTCTGGAGAGGGGCGACTGGACGCGTCCGGTGGGTTCCCAGATCAGTGCATCTATGTCGTCCGTCTGCCTGTCGTTGCCTAGATCTTTGCCACGTGTCCAAGTCGGGGTAGGTGGCTATATAAGGACCCGAGGGCCACGGGTAGAAATTGAGAGAGCTCATTTCATTTGTCCCCTTGGCTTGTGTGTGCTTGAGAGCTTCTCCGCATGGGTTCCCCCTTGCCCATGGCCATCTCCACCTAGGGTTTGTGCTAGAGAGAGAGGAGAGGAGAGGGAGGGAAGGAAGGAGCAAGGTAAGCATGGGTTCCTCTCATCCTTCCCGCGGTTTTGCCCCTAGTTTCCCTAGGTTTTGGTGAGGGTTGGTGTGTCTCCCGGTTGTTCTTTCGAGTGCACTTTAGGGTCTTCTTGCCGGAGTTGAGACTACACCTTGCCGTCCCCAAGCTTCACCGGTTATCATCATCTTCACCGCCGTATGACTACTTCCTCTACATCAACGAAACCCTTGCTAGCACAAGGTCATCCATTTAGGGAACCAGGTGCTTCCACTTCTCCGCCGAAGAAGTCCGAGGGAAGCCGTGTACGCCTACATTTCCGGGGCGCCGGGTCATCGTCCAAGATGCCGGGGCGTCGTACGTGATCAAGGCCTCCGCAACTCCGGCAACGTCAAGGTCTTCCGTCCGAGGGTCACGTGTACAAATACCTTCTTCGCTAAGGTTGGCGCCGCTTCGGTGGTGCCGGGGTGTCGGAAAGCCTCCGACTTGTGGAGGACTCCGGCCTCGGTGTGAGGGTCATGCAACTTTGTAGGCTTGTAGCAATGTTTTCTTCGCCACACCATTACAATAAAAAATCATTTCTATATTAGTTTATGATTCATAATATAATGAACTTGTATTTCTGAATTCTTAAAAACCTCGCGTGCGGCCTATTGATAAAGAAACTCCTGGCAGTACAGAGGTTTTTTTTTTTCATTCGATGAACAGAGACTATATCAAGCAAGCACTTTGAATATGAAGATCATAACAAGCTTTTCCACGTAGAATCTAAAAACAAATTCAGGTGTTTTATGGTGTAAAACAAAAGGAGGCCTTTCTATCTGGCCACATGTATTGGTATTTGGTAGATGAAGTTGTCAGGAATGCAAAATCTATTGAACATGTTACTTGATTTATTTTAAAAGTTAAAACTATAGCATAGTAGCGTGGAAGTGTATCCTCTGCGGTGACCCATGCAATTTGGATCCACACACAGTAGCACAACTGCAGAGGATTCGTTCCCTAGAAGCATATGGGTATACCAGTTATACCACGTGTGTTTTGCAATGTATGGCACTCGTCTATTCTTGTAGTGCATTTTTTTAAGGTGAGGAAGACCATACAAGAAAGAAATATAATGGCTTGGATGGTAGCATGAGCGGGTAGTGAGAGAGATTATGGCTTGTTTGGACGTTGTGACTAATTTTGCCTAACCCAATCTTAGGCAAATGTGGCAAGCCGCATTTTTATTGCGAAGAAAATCAGCCCCACACTAGCGTCTACTGGCAAAGTGTGACAAAAAAAATCAGTCTATGGTGTGCGGTCCGATGGTTATGGTTAAGAAAGTGTAGCAAGTCATAGTTGTAGCACGAACCAAATATCCACCAAAGAAACGGTGACGCTTCTAATGTCAGTTGTGATAGATTTGGCTACAATCTAAGCAGGCCAAGCCTCCACAGGGACGTAGTGGCTCGGAGGCAACAACTCAATTGCACGATAATGCAATCACGCATAGAAAACGACTAATAGACGGGGACAATGGCAAGATTTGGGTCCTTGTGACGTAGATGATCAGATCTTGATGCTCCTCGTCGTTGTTGCCCTCTCGGGGATGGTGGCCCACTTTTCGTTCACCAGTGGTTGTGTCTCCCTCCTTGTCGGTGGGTGGTCACCAGAAGCCCCACAGTAGCCCTCGGGTCACAACCATCTCTTCCCTAGATTTTCCTCTCTAGTTTGGATCGGGCACTGTAAGGCTAGGTCGAGACCAACTTTTGGGATCTTCCTAATTAAGACCGATTGGATCGAGTTGAGATGATATCCGATCCGACCAACGAAGGGCGAGTTAGACCCATGCAACGATAGATTGGCGTTTACTCGTCACTGCTCGAACAAGTCCATTGGTAGCCATATTTTTGGTCTTGTTCTTCTTTAGTTGAAAATTTTAATCTAAAATATTTGTGACCCCTCAATAGCGGCCTTGGAAAGTCTAAAAAATATTTAAAAAACTCTAAGAAGAAACTTTTAAAGCCTTACGAAAACGACTATAAAAATATTACATTGTTTGTCTTGTATAAAAATAACAAGTTTTTGACGATTGCTTTTAATTTTAATTTAAGGTGAAAAGAACAAGGCCTCTAGTTTTGGCACAACACTGTAGCAGACCAAAATATTGTAGCAGTATGGCTGGAAGTAAAATACCTAGAGAGGAAAATTTAGGGATTGTATTGAAAATTTTGATAATTATTGAATACCGTTTAAATATTTTTGGTATAATTTGAAAAAAGTGAGAACCCCACATATGTACTCCCCCTGACCCACAATAATTACTGAGTAGTCATTAGAAATTACTTGGGTGCCCCTAATTAAACCTATCGTCAACCATGTAACTGTCACAACCCCGGCTTCACCGGGATCTACCCATGATCCATTGCTAGTCCCAGAGATCAATACTAGCAACTCATGAGCGACTTGGATCGAGCATCACAACACAATCATCATAACTAAGAAAATATTATAATAATGCAAAAGTAATTGTACCACAACTACTTATTACAATAGTTTGTTTAGATCCATATAATAATATTCAGAGTAGCGGAAATCCAAATGATATCCAAGAATAAATATGTCGATGCTCTCTAATCCAACCCTTCAGCGATAGCTAGCCTTCCGCGAAGTCCGGCACAGAATCCTCCTGATCCTGTGGGCAAACCGGAATCGAGTCTTCTCCTGAACAAATATATCCGTGGTTTTTGTATAGTGAGTACACGGCTACCCAGCAAGAGTCCTTATAAATGATACAAGGATAATACCAAGAACATGATGGTTAATTTGCATAAACACTTATTCTAGTCAAAATTAATTAAAGTGTTGTAAAAATCATTTGTTGAACAATTAATGAAGATGAATAAATTCCCAAAGTAACAAACAGAGCTCGGCTTCGAAAGCCCCTCTGCAAAACTGCACAACCCTCGAATACTCAAAACCAAAACCAACCTATCAGGTTATTATTAAATACATGAGACTACCATGTACGACCTTTCTCCTCTCCCATAACCATGGGAACGGCTATCATGATAGTTTTAACTCTGCAGAGTGTAGCACACTTTACCCATAAGCCGAGTGAAACTTTTGCATCTTAGCTCTTCCTTAGGAGCCCAGACCAAGTAACAATACAAGGCGATTCATTAGTTCCCTCTGTTAACACCGATACCCCCTCTAAGGTTTAGCACTCGGGCCCCCCCTTGAGCCAACGGACAGCAGCCCGATCTTTTCAAAGTAAAGTGTGTTAACAGTCTTCCCTAACTACTAAGCCAGACTAGCACATGTCATAACATGTTAATGCTAGCACTTATGGTTGCGCTTGTTTGGTTTGGCTGGATTGGCACACGTCCAAAGTCCTTAGACCAAGGTGACTACCTCCACACAATCCACAGTCCACAAAACCACCCGACTATGCCACCTTTAGTCAACACACGCCACGTAGGTTTTAGTTGATTAGGTTAAAGTAACTCAGCATCTCCAATCATACCAAGTCACAAGAATAATTAAATGATGAACCTAAATCAACTACCAACCCACGAGCACTAGCATCTATGCACAAGGATAGGCTAGGAATAACAAATAAGGCATCAATAAAGGGCTAATTCACAGGGTCAATGACGCAGTGTGAATATTAGGTTTCTACCCTTCCCATCAATTTATGCATGAGAAAATAAAAACAATAAACGGGTGGGTTTTGTAAATTGGGAAAGCAAGATGCAACTATCTTGCCTTGGTAGTACTCCGAGTCTTGGAATTCTCCTCCGATCGGCTCCTGGAAACCTCCCGAGCAACGAGAATACAGACGATCTACACGTATATGCATATATGCAAGAAACAGCAAAACAATCAAAAAACATATAGTTTAATAAAATATATAAAATTCTAGGGGATTTATGGAAAATAATGGCTCTGGAATCACCTAACTTGGAGTTCGGATGCTCCCGAAACAATTCCTGAAAGTTTAGGATAAATCAGAAAAGGCTGAAAAAGAATAAACCGAGCAAAACCGGCGAACCGATCGAACCGATCCAAACCGGCCGGCTCGGCGTGGCGGGCGGCAAAGCGGCGAAACACGCGGCGGTTATGCGGTGGTGCGCTGGCGACGGCCGACGCGGCGGCGACACGCGGCGCAATGGGCGGAGACGACGGCGGCGCGCGACGCGCGGCATGACGCGATCGGGCGACGGCGACGACCAACAAGATGGCGACGCGTGGCGGTGGCGGGCGACGGGCGCTGTGGGCGCTGGGCCGAGGCGGCGCGGCCGGGCAGTGGTGGGCGCTGGCCGGGCGAGGCGGATCCGGCGGCGGGCGCGCCGCCAAGTCGCCGACGGCGAGCGGCGGCGGCGCGGGCTGAAACTCCGGCGAGCTTTTCTGGCCCGTTTCTCCACCGATTTCGATGTTCGAGGTACCCATCTGGGCTGTCTCGACGAGATCTACAACATGGCACCATCTAATCTTGAGTTTGGTCAAGGCACAGAGAGAGATCTGTAGAAAAGGGTTTCGGTGGGGAGGATTTTTTACGGCTAGGGTTTGGGACTTAGGGATTTCATGATGAGGACTTGGGACAGGGGTCTTGGGGGTTTATATAGTGCCAAGGACGACCAGGGCTGGGCCATGGGTTAAGAGGTGTTGGATTAGGACTCGAATTCTAATCCGGGTAGAATTTAGACAGGCTGCGGGCTTGTTTAACAAGAAAACATAGTTTCCTTTTGAGGATTGGTCTTAAAGTTGGAGGGTAATTCGGATTGGGCTTGAAAAAGATCCCCTCCAAATTTTAGCATGAGATTCCTTCGTTCGCTCATTATTTGATGGATTTGACGAGCTCCGATAGAACGGCAAAACTTCAAGGAATCACGAGCTAGCTTTGGAATTTGGACATGAAATTTGGAGGGTTGCTTGATGATGGCTTCAAAGAATTACTAGAATTTTTCTAGATTTGTTTAAAAAGGTCTTCTAGGGTTTTGGAATAAACCTTAGTTTAAATTAATTAAAATAGGGTTTCGTATATAACAATTCCCTTTTATTTAATTTTAATGTTTTTGAAAATACAAGTGACATACGATAAAATAGAGGATGTCACAAACCTCCCCCCCTTATGGAGAATCTCGACCTCGAGATTCAAAGAAATCCTGCTCGAACAACTATGGAAACTCAGCCTGCAAGTCTTCCTCCTTTTTTTCCAAGTCGCCTCTGCCTCTGAATGGTTGGACCACTGCACTTTGCAAAACTTGATAGACCGACTCCTGGTACACCTTTCTGACACATCCAAAATATTGACCAGCCTCTCTTTAAAGGTCAAATCCTCTTGCAAATCCATAGCCTCCACTGGCATTTGCTCCTCTGGCATCCTCAGACACTTCTGGAGCTGCGAAACATGGAACACATTATGCACTCCGGGCAAATGCTCTGGCGACTCCAACTGATAAGCAACTTCTGCCCGTTATTAGAAACGGACCAATATATCTCGGGGACAACTTTCCAGAAACATGGAATCGACGAAGGCCTTTCATGGGCGAAACCTTTAAATAAACATGACCTCCAACCTCGAACTGCAACTCTCTCATTCGCTTATCGGCATAACTCTTCTGCCTTGACTGGGCGGTCTTCATCCTTTGTTTGATCATCTTGACTTGATCCTCGGCCTCCTTCAAAGCATCAAGGCCGAATAACTTTCGCTCTCCAGTCTCATTCCAATACAATGGCGTACGACACTTCCTTCCATATGGAGCTTCAAAAGGCACCATCTGAATACTGGACTGATAACTATGATTGTAGGAGAACTCTGCATATGGCAATGCATTATCCCAACTCTTCGAATCTGACAGAGCCACTGCTCTCAACATATTCTCTAAAATTTGATTCATCCTTTCAGTCTGCCCGTCGGTTTGAGGATAATAGGCACTACTGAAAGCAAGATGCGTGCCCAGCAGAGAATGAATCTTATCCCAAAACTTTGACGTGAACTGGCTTCCTCGATCCGACACGATCCTCTCAGGAACTCCATGCAGACACACAATCTTTGACATGTAGATCTCTGCCAACTTAGCACTATCATACCTTGTCCTCATAGGAATGAAATGAGCCACTTTGGTCAATCGGTCAACGATCACCCATATCGAATCAAAACCTCTCTGGGTTATCTGTAGACCCACAATGAAATCCATACCGACTTCTTCCCGTTTCCACACTCTCAGAGGCTGAAGCAAACCTGTCGGTCTCTGATGCTCTGCTTTGACTCTCTGGCAAACATCACACAAAGCAACAAACTCTGCCACATCCTTCTTTATTCCCAACCACCAGTATCTCTCTTTCAGATCCAGATACATCTTGGTACTCCCGGGGTGAATAGAATAAGCTGACTCTTGAGCTTTCTTCAAAAATCAACTCTCGCAAATCCTTTTGGTCGGGCACGACGACCCTTTTATCGAACCAAATAATACATTCCTTATCCATCACAAATCCTGGTGCCTTCTCTAGGATTATCCCAACAATAATGTCGAGAATCCCATCATCAACATCTTGAGCCTTCTTGATCTGATCTTGGAGATCTGGCTGCACTTCCATCATATACAGATGACTATGCACATAACCGTGCAGAACAATCATCATATTCAATTTCTCCGCTTCGTCTTGGATATGCTTGCTTCTTGGCTTCCGACTTAGAGCATCGACAACCTCACTAGCTTTGCCTTCGTGGTAATGGATACCCACGTCATAGTCCGCTAACTGCTCCAACCATCTTCTTTGTCTCATATTCAGATCTGGCTGGGTGAATATATACTTCAGGCTCTTATGATCCGTATATATCTCAGTGCGATTACCAATTAGGTAATGCCTCCATATCTTCAAAGCATGCATGACAGCAACTAACTTCAAATCATGAGTAGCATAATTCAACTCATAGGGCCGTAGTTGTCGCGAAGCATATGCAATAACCCTCCCTTCTTGCATAAGCACACATCCGATTCCCAACTTCGAAGCATCGTAATACACCTGAAAATCTTTATGAATATCCTGTAAAACCAATACCGGTGGCGATGATAGCTTCTTCTTCAACAACTCAAAACTATCCTGGCACTGAGCTTTCCACTTGAATTTAACATCCTTCTTTAACAACTGGGTGAGCAGTAAGAAATCTTATAAAATCCCTCGATGAAACGACGATAATAAACAGCTATTCCAAGAAAACTTCTGACCTTGGTAACCGACTTCGGCACCTTCCATCCCAAAATCTCACTGACCTTGGACGGATCCACAGACACTCCATCTTCCGAGATAACATGACCAAGAAATGCTACCTCTTTGACCCCAAAATCGTACTTCGAATACTTGGCACACAACTGATGCTCCCTCAACTTCTTCAACACCAGTCTTTAATGCTCGGTATGCTCTTCCTCATTCTTAGAATAAATGAGAATATCATCAATGAACACCACAACGAATTTGTCCAAATACTCCATCAGGACCTTATTCATAAGCATCATTTAATGAGCCGGAGCATTAGTGAGTCCGAACGACATCACAGTATATTCGTACAATCCATATTGGATAGTGAACGCTGTCTTTGGAATATCCTCTGATCTCAACTTGATCTGATGATAATCGGACCTCAAATCGATCTTGGAAAACACCTTGGCTCCCTTCAGCTGATCGAACAAATCATTCACACAAGGCAATGGATACTTATTCTTGATGGTCACTTCATTAAGCTTCCGATAATCCACACACATCCTTAGAGTCTTCTCACGCTTCTTCTCCACGAACAACACAGGCGATCCCCATGGAGAAACACTTGGTCTGATAAAACCCTTGGCTTTCAAATCTTCAAGCTGCGTCTTCATCTCCGTAAGCTCCTTAGGATTCATACGGTACGGATGCTGAGAAATAGGCTCCGTACATGGATACAAATCAATGCTGAACTCAACTTCTCGATCTGGCAGAATTCCAGGCAAATCTTCAGGAAAAACATCTATGAACTCATTCACTATCGGAGTCTCCTCCAATGGCAGACGCTCTTCTCCAACTCCACGCATCATCTTCAGGTGATGCAACTTGACAACAGAGCTTTCTTTAAACAAAGACATCTACTTGATGATCTCTCCACTTAAAGTGGTAAGGGTTACCGATCTATCAGCACAATCAATCTTACCCTTATACTTACTCAACCAATCCATTCCCAAAATCACTAGATATCTTTGGAATCGATCATAATCAACTTAGTGAGAAACTTATATCCTCCAATGTCCAAATCCATATCCGAACATCCTACATTCGCATTCATAGCCCCACCAGGCGATAAGCAAAGACTACCTAAAGGGTACTACCCTCCAACCATTATCAACAATAACCTCTTTGGCAGTAAATGAATGCAACGCTCCCGAATCAAACCAAAACAGGGATTGAGTTTGCCAAGAATGTATCGAGAACGACGTCTTGAACATTCTACACTTCTTCAGCCATGACGTGGTTCTCACGTCCACTTTCTTGGGCTGTCTTGAATGCACTCCCATGATTCTGCCCTTGATGCGGCTGACGAGCAGGTGTCCCTCCTTGGCTCTGCTGAGGTTGCCTCCCTTATTCAACGGACAGTCATACGACAGATGACCCTGCTGATGATACTTGAAATAGGTCACACCAGCAATCGGAGTCTTGGCCTGATTCTCCACTTGGCCTCCAGCTTGCTGCGACTGGCGAACTTGCTGAAAATTACCTCCCTGCTGAGGAGTAAACGACTGCTTGAAACCCGAGTTCTGGAACTGCCTCGGCTGACTCTGATTCTGCCCAAAACTTGGAGCTTGATGAGTACGGGGCCTTGAATTGCTGCTAGACTGCTGAGAAGTGAACTTCCTCTTCTTGCTGGGCTCCCTCCAGGATACAAGCCCTTTCAGTCACATCATCGAACGTCTCACAACGAAGCGGCTTCAACTGAACATCATACCAAGTGTCAAGCCCTTCAGTGAACCTCCAGACCTTAGCCTTTTCAGTAGCCACTAGATCTTGTGCATATCGAGACAACTCGATAATCTTGCTGATGTACTGATCAATGGATCTGTTATTCTGGCGCTACTCCTTGAACTCGCGCTTCTTCTCCTCTTGGATTCTCATCGGAACATGATGGTTCTTGAAGACCTCAAAAAAGTCATCCCATCCCATGTTCACATTGTTTGGGTTGGTGGCGCAATAATTCTCCCACCAATGGACAACATTTTCCTTCAACATATGAGCAGCGTACCGCACGCTCTCACAATCATCACAATTAGCAAGGTAGAGCTTATTCTCTACATTCTTGATCCAATCTTCAGATTCTATTAGGTCTCCACGGCCTGAAAACTCTGGTGGCCGAGTCCCCATGAACTCTCTGAACTTTGACTGCGGCAACCCTGGCATTGGCATCGGCTGCGGTGGCTGTTGACTCAGACGATCCACAATCAGATGCAAAGCTTGGAAAATCATTGCATCATGCGCGGGCCCTGCCGACGGCGGAGGTGGCGGGGGCGACGGCTGCGACTGCGGATCTTGAACAGCGACATTGATCGGTCCTGCTTCGTTGACTTGCCCTTGGTCATTGGCTTGACCACCCTGGGCTGCTGCATTCTCTTGATTGGCCTGCTAATCCAACTCCTCTTGCAGATTGATGGGTAACGGCTAAACTCCACGGCGACGACCTCGACCCCTTCCACGCCATCTTCCTCTGCCACGAGCTTCACTTCTACGACCTCTGGCCATCTACTGGGACAAAAAGAATAGGAAAGAAGACTAACCAGTATGCGACATCCTTAGAATATAATAGTTTTATAAACGCTTTTATCACTCCAATCAAAGATCCAAATAAGAAGCAACACTCCACATGCTAGCTAAAGCATGCTCCAAATAAATCCAACCCAAACATAGGTTACAACCACAGACAATAATTTAGTTGTTATATTATTGCTGTCATTATCAGCTATTTATTCTCCATACATAGGAAGTACTAAAGTTTATTTAGTGAAGAACTCTCTCTTTTTCAAAAACCAAATACAACATTTTTTTTGGAAGTGTATGGACTGTACGAAAAGGAAAAACAAATAATGTGTCGCACAAGTTTTTTTTCCTTTTTTTTCAATTCCTTCTTCTTCTTCTTCTTCTTCTTTTTTGCAAAAACATTTTTTTTCAACTTACCTCGATCCTTGTACATCGTCTTCCTTCAGTCTTTATTTGTAGTGGCGGGTCTTGCTCCATCTTCCTTCGATCTTCTTGCCGTTGCATAAATTAAAGGCAGAGCAATACACCAAACAATTTACTACTAAACAACTAGATACTACTATTAACCTAGTTAATGAATATCCGTATCTCACATAGAAAGCCAAAATTTGATACGGTATACTCCACACAAAAATATCAACATATATATATTTGTTATACGACCTCTAACACTTAATCTTTTGAAAGCGATGGTTCTTCATCTTCATGAAGTAGTCTTTCATTTCTTCTTTTCTTCAACGACGGTCTCTTCTTCTTTGATGCTGATGTTGGAAGCGATAATTCTCCTCGAACAAATTAGGTCCAGTGACTAAACTTTGAATTTACGGGGCGGATAGAATAAAACTTTGTAAGATGGAAGAATAGGCAAGGATAGGATGAAATTTAGAAGATGAGTAGGAAAGGTGAAAGCAAAGAATTCCTAGCTGGTAGAGAGATACGAGACTTTGGAAAGATCAGAAAGTAGCCAAGGAGCTTAAATACAATCTCTATTGAAAAATAAATCCTTAAGGTTTAAAGGTCGACTAGCTACGCTTCCTAGGGTCAAACTGGCTCTGATACCAACTTTTGTCACAACCCCGGCTTCACCGGGATCTACCCATGATCCATTGCTAGTCCCAGAGATCAATACTAGCAACTCATGAGCGACTTGGATCGAGCATCACAACACAATCATCATAACGAAGAAAATATTATAATAATGCAAAAGTAATTGTACCACAACTACTTATTACAATAGTTTGTTTAGATCCATATAATAATATTCAGAGTAGCGGAAATCCAAATGATATGCAAGAATAAATATGTCGATGCTCTCTAATCCAACCCTTCAGCGATAGCTAGCCTTCCGTGAAGTCCGGCACAGAATCCTCCTGATCCTGTGGGCAAACTGGAATCGAGTCTTCTCCTGAACAAATATATCCGTGCTTTTTGTATAGTGAGTACACGGCTACCCAGCAAGACTCCTTATAAATGATGCAAGGATAATACCAAGAACAGGATGGTTAATTTGCATAAACACCTATTCTAGTCAAGATTAATTAAAGTGTTGTAAAAATCATTTGTTGAATAATTAATGAAGATGAATGAATTCCCAAAGTAACAAACAGAGCTCGGCTTCGAAAGCCCCTCTGCAAAACTGCACAACCCTCGAATACTCAAAACCAAAACCAACCTATCAGGTTATTATTAAACACATGAGACTACCATGTACGACCTTCCTCCCCTCCCATAACCGTGGGAACGGCTATCATGATAGTTTTAACTCTACAGAGTGTACCACACTTTACCCATAAGCCGAGTGAAACTTTTGCATCTTAGCTCTTCCTTAGGAGCCCAGACCAAGTAACAATACAAGGCGATTCATTAGTTCCTCTGTTAACACCGATACCCCTCTAAGGTTTAGCACTGGCCCCCTTGAGCCAACGGACCGCATGACCGATCTTTTCAAAGTAAAGTGTGTTAACAGCCTTCCCTAACTACTAAGCCAGACTAGCACATCTGCGCAACATGTTAATGCTAGCACTTATGGTTGCGCTTGTTTGGTTTGGCTGGATTGGCACACGTCCAAAGTCCTTAGACCAAGGTGACTACCTTCACACAATCCACAGTCCACAAAACCACCCGACTATGCCACCTTTAGTCAACACACGCCACGTAGGTTTTAGTTGATTAGGTTAAAGTAACTCAGCGTCTCCAATCATACCAAGTAACAAGAATAATTAAATGATGAACCTAAATCAACTACCAACCCACGAGCACTAGCATCTATGCACAAGAATAGGCTAGGAATAACAAATAAGGCATCAATAAAGGGCTAATTCACAGCGTCAATGACGCAGTGTGAATATTAGGTTTCTACCCTTCCCATCAATTTATGCATGAGAAAATAAAAACAATAAACGGGTGAGTTTTGTAAATTGGGAAAGCAAGATGCAACTATCTTGCCTTGGTAGAACTCCGAGTCTTGGAATCCTCCTCCGATCGGCTCCTGGAAACGTCCCGAGCAACGAGAATACAGACGATCTACACGTATATGCATATATGCAAGAAACAGCAAAACAATCAAAAAAACATATAGCTTCATAAAATATATAAAATTCTAGGGGATTTATGGAAATTAATGGCTCTGGAATCACCTAATTTGGAGTTCGGATGCTCCCAGAACAATTCCTGGAAGTTTCGGATAAATCAGAAAAGGCTGAAAAAGAATAAACCGAGTAAAACCGGCGAACCGTTCCAAACCGGCCGGCTCGGCGCGCGCGGCGACAAAGCGGCGGACACGCGGCGGTTATGGCTGGTGCGCTGTGGCGACGGCCGACGCAAGGCGGCGACACATGGCGCAGCGGGCGGGCGACGACGGCAACATGACGCTGGCGTGGCGATCGGGCGACAGGCGGCGATGACGACCAACAACATGGTGACGCGTGGCGGTGGTGGGGCGACGCGCGCGCTTCATGGGCGCTGGGCCGAGGCGGCTGCGGCTGGGCCAGGTGGCGGGCGCTGGCTGGGCGCGCAGATCCGGGCGGCGGGCGCTGTCGCCCGAAATCGCCGGCGGCGAGGGCGACGGCGGCGCGGGCTGAAACTCCGGCGAGCTTTTCTGGGCCCGTTTCTCCACCGATTTCGACGTTCCAGGTACCCATCTGGACCGTCTCGACGAGATCTACAACATGGCACCATCTAATCTTGAGTTTGGTTAAGGCACAGAGAGAGATCTGTAGAAAAGGGTTTCGGTGGGGAGGATTTTTTACGGCTAGGGTTTGGGACTTAGGGATTTCGTGATGAGGACTTGGGACAGGGGTCTTGGGGGGTTTATATAGTGCCAAGGACGACCAGGGCTGGGCCATGGGCTAAGAGGTGCTGGATTAGGACTCGAATTCTAATCCGGGTAGAATTCAGATAGGCTGCGGGCTTGTTTAACAAGAAAACATAGTTTCCTTTTGAGGATTGGTCTTAAAGTTGGAGGGTAATTCGGATTGGGCTTGAAAAAGATCCCCTCCAAATTTGAGCATGAGATTCCTTCGTTCGCTCATTATTTGATGGATTTGACGAGCTCCGGCAGAACGTCAAAACTTCAAGGAATCACGAGCTAGCTTTGGAATTTGGACATGACATTTGGAGTGTCGCTTGATGATGGCTTCAAAGAATTACTGGAATTTTTCTAGAATTTTTCAAAAAGGTCTTCTACGGTTTTGGAATAAGCCTTAGTTTAAATTAATTAAAATAGGGTTTCGTATATAACAATTCCCTTTTATTTAATTTTAATGTTTTTGAAAATACAAGTGACATACGACAAAATAGAGGATGTCACAGTAACTCAATAAACCAAACTTTGAAATAAGAAAAAAATGCAATTAAATGCACATGCACCTTGACAAAAAAGACAATTAAATGTACATGCATCTTGGAAAGGAAAAATGCAATCAATTATCTAGTGGGTTCGAAAGCTATAAATATTTTTATGGAACAAATTTTAAATGCTATAAATGCACTTATTTTGAGACGGAGACACGGAGGAGTAGCAGTTCAGTTCGGCAGTAAATACATGGGCCGAAGCTTGCCATCCTCCTCTACTATTGAGCAGCCCAGGGCCCAGTAATAACTATCATGATAGCCGTGTCCATGGTTATGGAAGGGGCGAAAGGTTTGCACATGTAGAATTCACCCTTTCAAATAATAACTTGACTAGTGTAGGATGGTGTTGGCTTAAGTGCTCGGGTGCACTTTCCCTTGAATTGTGAGAATATTGTGATCATGCATTCACTTAATAATCTGACTAATAAAATTGTTAGACAATAGGTTTTGTGTAAAACAACCACCCTATCCTTGATCCTTGCATTCATTATTAAGCTAGACTGCTTGTTGGGGAGCCACATCCTCACTATACAAGAATTGTGGATTATTTGTTATTCAGGTTTTGGCCTGGACCAGGAGGGTCCGTTTGGAGGTGTGTCTAGTTAGCTGCGGCGTCCGAGGGTTGGCGCCTTGGATGTCATCGCAATTGTTCTTCCACCACTCTGATCTTCATATATTCAACAGGAATGCCCGTTTATTAATGTAAAAGCAGATGATTGCTACCTATAAACACTATTTTATTTAGTTATTGTTGCATTGTGATGATCTCCACCTAATTGTCCATCATGAGGTACTAGCTTCCTAGGATAGTACTGTTCATGGTGTTGGATTCCTTGTGCCTAGCACAGGGGTCACGACAATTGCAATTAACAGGGTTGGTGACAAAGTTAGTCATCCAAAAGACTAATTGAGCAACATATCATAGTTATTAAACTGAATTCAGGGCTAGATTGAGTCAATGATAACACTGCTGAAAGAGTTCCTTGCAACATAGTGATAGTGATGTTTGAGTCTCAAGGAACCCTGTTGCTTCTGACCCATCCACACGGGACGGGCATGTTGCAAATGAGTTCATTGAGACTGGAGTGTCACCATCAAGCTTCATGATCCTAGAACTGCTCAAAGTAAGGGTTCATGAAGAGTACAACAATAATGAAAGTGCTATGGCAAGACTGTAAGCAGTGGTATGTATATATGTAGAGTGATTCACCACATGTACAAGACTGTAAGCAGTGCTATGTAGACATGAATACAACCCTGAAATAGATCATTTTGATCTCAAATTATGCAATCATCATCGAGCAGCTTAATCCCACATAAAACAAAGCAACATATTAAAGCATATTATTTTTTTGCAAAAAATATGAAAGTATATCCGACCCAAGCACATTTCATCACAGAGCAACCAAAAAAAACGAAGAAACAAGCATAGAGCTTAGGTTTAAAGTTGAACATGGTGCTCTCAGATTGCAATTAATAGGGTTGCTAACAAAGTCAGCCATCCAAAAGACTAATTGAGCAACATATCATTGTTATTAAACTGAATTCAGGGCTAAATTCAGTCACTGATAGCACTGCTGAAAGAGTTCCTTGAAACATAGTGATAGTGAGGTTTGAGTCTCAAGTATCCCTGTTGCTACTGGCCCGTTCACACTGGACGGGCGTGTTGCAAAAGAGTTCCTCGAGACTGGAGCGTCACCATCAATCTTTATGATCTTAGAACTGCTCAAAGTGGGGGTTCATAAAGAGTTCAATCTTCGTGATCTTAGAAACGAGCTATAGAACATTCTTGATTGATGGGAAAATCACATAAACATGATCAAAACAGAGAGGATGGGGGTGATGGGTATATGTAGACATGAACACAACCCTAAAATAGATAATTTTGATCACAAATTATGCAATCAACATCGAGCAGCTTAAGCCCACAGAAAACAATGCAACATATTAAAGTATATCTAACCCAAGTGAATTTCATCACAGAGCAGAGAGGATGAGGGGGAGGAAGTTGGAGTATATGGGAGAGGATGGAGGAGATAGGTATATGTACTTGAAGTTGGAGTATATGGGAGAGGATGGAGGAGAGAGGTATATGTACTTGTCTAGCTGGATCCAAGTAAAAAACAACTAAACAAGTATAAGGTGAAGAGTATAGCACTGCTGAAAGTCTAAGATCATAAAGAGCATATCAGTGAATAGTAACAAAAACTAACAAGTATTAACATCTACAACTTTTTGCATGCTTCAAGAAGGAACCATATATGTATCTGCCATGTCAACAAAGAAAGATCCATCTTGCAGTAGACTCCCCTCGGATTCTCTCTGGAATGATTCAGTTGGTGGCCTAACAAAAGTTTCTTTGCAATACTTCATTTGGTGCTCTCACTAATAGCTCTCTCGAATGATTGATTTGGTGGCCTGTATCCAATACCAAGATGCATTGTCAACCATGCAATTTTCAGTTGGATTGGGTACAGACCACCAAATCAATCGTTCCGGAGAGGTCTCTCTTGTATTTAATTAAATGCACCAATTTAGAATTTAAGGGGAAGTCTTTTGCAAAATGGATCTTCCTAGTGAAAGAAATTCAGATCGGGTAGAATCAGATTGTCCAAGAAATTTGAATGAATAATGTCCCGTTAAATTTGTCTTAAACGCAATTTAGATATTTTTAAGGATTTTATAAGATTTTCTTATTCTGCTTTAGAGAAATCCAATTTATTCTGCTTTATATATATAAGTAGATAGATAGATGATGAGAGACTTTTTTTAGATTATAATCTTACCACCAAAAGAAACACAACCAATAATTTCACAATAATATATTTAGTATATTAAACAGAGCACAATTTAGCATATATAATATATAAAACATATGCCAATATTAATATTAAACAGACAATATTAAACAGAGCACAATTTACAATAATAAGTTCGATCATACAGTAATTGATCGAACAATTGCCTAATAAAACATATAGCTGAGTAATTACTAGACTAATACATATAATTAACTAACTAGGCTAATACTACTAAGGCGTCAGCGGGGCAGAGGCAACAGAGGCAGCACCTAATCCTCGTCGGTGGCGGGCTCACCTCGGCGGGGATTGTCGAGGTGGTCGTGCATAGGGGTGGGCATAATTAACTGAAACCGAGGAACCGAATCGAAATAACCGGACCGAAACCGAAGTGACGGAAACCAAAAAAACCGATATAATTTCGGTCTCAGGTTTCAAATAACCGAATAACCGAGGAATTTTCGGTCTTGGACCTCAAGTAACCGAATTACCCGAAGTAACCGAAATATAGCAAGGCCCATAAAAAACATACAGGCATGGCCCAATACAATTAGCCTGTTAACTATTAGTTATCAATTATCATGTTTGAACTCTAAGATTGCAATTTTTGATGTGCTATTACATACGTTGCTGCTATTGTGTTGTGGTTTATGCCCTGAAACAGGGTATGCTCCTCAAATTTACTGCCAACTCTGCTATATTGTTGCTGATGCAAACTACTTTGGTTAGTTTGGTTATAACCGAATCGAACCGAATTAACCAAAGACCGAATTGGTCGGTCTTGGTTTTTCTGGAGGATAATTCGGTCTTTGTTTTTAGATGACCCAAATTTTCAAAAAACTGAAGAACTGAACCGAATTTTTCATTCAGACTGAATGCCCACCCCTAGGGCACCGCCAGTCCTCACCGTTAGCGTCGAAGCCATCAAAATTCAGGTCCTCCATCGCCGGTGGCAGGGCGCGGCTGGAGGTGGCGCCGGAACGCCTGGAGCGGGCGCGGCCGGAGGGGGCACCAACGCGGCTGGAGGTGGCGACGGTGAGGCTGGAGGTGGCGCCAGTGCGGTGAAGGCGGGCGCAACTGGAGATCGCACCGACGCGACTGGAGCGGCCTCGGCTGGGGACGACGTGGCTAGAGTCGGCACAGCGGTGGCAATGGTGGTGAAGATGACAGGAGGTGGCGACAGCGGTGGAGACGACGGTGTCGACACTATGTAGATGTTCCGGTGGTCGTGATCTACGGGGAGCGCCATGAATTCCTCCCAAGTCACGGCGTGGATGGCTGGGGCGGGGGCGGGGACAGGGGGTTGGCGGGGACGGTGGCGCGTCTAGCGGTGGTGACGGCGGTGTCAGTTGTGGCCCGCAACCAGCCAGGCAGGTCTTCAGGAGGCGTGGCATCGGTCCTGTGGACTGTGGATAATGGAAGATTGGGGATCGAGGAACAGGGAAGGCCGTATCTTATAGACGATTCGCGCCTCTCTACATTTGTGCCCCCCTGCCACACGCCTCTCTGTCGGTTGGGGAACTATAGCCATTAACTGGCACCTGATACCAGTGTGAACCCGTCTTGATTGAACACACTAGGGGAAGAAGAAGGCATAACGGCTAAAAAACTACAACCATAGAGGTGACAACACGTGGACAGAAGGGTCCCACATGTCAGCGAGCGGAGACGCGAAATGTGGAGAAGACTGATGGGTTAAGATGCAAACTCGTCACCCGTGCAGAGAAGAGTGACGGGTTCACATTTCCCCTCGTCACCAATTTACTGCCCTCTCTTTGCATTCGCGCCAATTGAACTCTTCCTCCTCCTGCATTTTTCCTCTGCATCCTCCTTCTTCCTTCTACTCCTTTAGTTACAATGGCTGATATCGATGCTGATCCCAACTCGACGATCACCAATCAGGTCGTCACTGACGACGAGCAGGAGGTGGATCAGCCAACAGTCGGCGACCCAGTGTGGGAGGCAGCGGTTGCGGTGATGGAGGCAGAGCAAAATCAAGTAGACCCGTGGGTGGCGATTCCGGGGGAGTGGCTTCAAGAACCGTGGCCGATTCCTCAAGGTGCTTTTGTAACATCCCAAATTTTTAAACCAAATTTGGCATGTTAATTATTTTTAAAAAACATGATTAAAAAAACTTTTATTTAAAAGCTTGCATCATGGCATGAATCTTCTCATATGTGTGTACTAAAAATAATTTCTAAAGCTTGCCTTAAAAAGCATATTTTAATTGATTATTCAAAACTCTCTTCTAAATATTTTACAAAGGTACATTAACAACTATTTTGATAAAATAGAATTCCAAACTATATTCTAAAAAGTTTTACAAAAGTATATTCAGTCATTTTTTATAAAATTTGTTAAAAATATATTTTGGTGTTGTCCAGACCTTAAGGCTAGTTTTAAGACAAATTATTTTGTCAAGTAATAAAGTTTTTATTTTATGAAATTATAAAAGCATTGGATTGAATTACCAAAAAGAAAAATCAAATTTAAAACCCTCTTCTTCACTCGGGCCGATTCTCAGCCCTGACTCTCGCTCCCCTTCCCCTTCCCCTTCTCATTTCAGCCCAAGTCGGCCCACTTCCCAGCCTCCCTCTTCTCAGCCCGGCAGGAGATAGAGCTCCCGCGCCGCACTCGCGGATGAGTGGGTCTCTCTCGTTTCTCTGGCTCTCTCACTCGCTCTCTCCCGCATCCCTCTTGATCTCTCTCTCGCTCGCGTCTCTGCTCCTCTCTCGGCACCCCTTCCTCCCCTCTTTGTCGTGCCGCGAGACGTGGAGGAACGTGCGCCGCGCCGCCGGGCGTGGACACGCACATGCCACGCCGCTCTCCTTCTCTCTCCTTGCGTGAGCTCCAACCGGAGAATCGAGCTCCGCCATCCGCAATTACTCCTCACGCCGCATTCACTCCCGCCATTACCCTCCCCGACCAAACTCTGTAGAACATTCATGGAGGAGAGGACCCCCTTGACAGTCCCTCCACCGCCGCCTATATAATCCCCTCTCGGGCGACCGCCTCGCTGCTCCATTCCGCCGCCGTGCTCCGCTTTGCCACCTCGCCGCCGCATTCCGCCGCGCCTACCGACCAAGCTCTGCCCTGTCGTTTCCTCGTCGCAGAGCCGCCACGCCGTCACCACGGAGCGCCACCGGCCGGAGCCACTCCGCCACGATCCGCCGCCGCCTCGGTGAGCTTTTCTCCTCCACTCCTACGCCGGAAGCCTCGCCTCACACCCGCGCTCACATCCCCTCTCTTTTCCCCGTGCGCAGGACAGGGACCGCGCCGACCGGAGTCCACTACGTCGTCTCCTCGGACTCGCACGTCGCTATGTCGCCTCGAGCTCCCTTCCCCTTCCTTGTGCGTGCAAGTAGCCTTCCCCGGCCTCACCGCACCTCCTGCACCGCCCAATCGAGCTCTGGTGAGCTCGTGTCGCCGCCCCCTCAATCACCTCACGGCGCCGGCGCCAAAGCTCGCTGCGCCACCGCCTCGCACCTCCTCTCGCGCCGCCACGGACACCAACGGCTTTGCCGTGGGCCCCCTTTATTTTCCACTCCTCCATCATGTCTCCGGAAGCCGCCGTCGTCGGCGGCGAGGCCGTGCGCCTCCCCCGCTCACGTTGTGGCCAAGGGAGGAAGACGGGAGCACAGTGTTTCCCTCTTCCTCACTTGCCTGGCCAAAAGGTCGTCTGGGTCGCGCGTCCATTTGCAGTCCGCCTAGCGAATCCGGCCCACCAAGCCGCATCCCCCTCTCTCCCTCTCTTTACATTTAACAAATAAAAATCCGAGGCAAAATAAATTTCTGAAAATAGCAACTGGCTTTCAAAAGTGGTATAACATTTCTGTAAAATACCTTGAACCTCTTTGGGCTTAAGAAAAATATAAATGTCTATAGTCATATGGCACTTTTGCAAAACTAGAATTTGCTAGACCACCCTAGGTCTATTATTTCTTGTGCTCACAAAATGACTTCTAGAAATATCAAAAATGCCCTAAGAACCCTAGGAAAATGTTATAATTTTTTTTTTTTTGCAACAGGGTGTTGCCACCCGACTTCCATTCATTGAACGAAAGCAACAATTACATCTTACAGTTTATTGTCAGCGATCTCGCCTGACTTGCTACACCTATACTCTCTTTTACAACCTCTGTTAAACTCTCACAGCGCCCTCGCAAGTGATCCTCCTCATCCTTCTTCTCCAGCCACTTCATCTTCTCCTGGGTCCTCCGCACGACGTCCTCGCACGTGGGTCTCTTCTTCATCTTATCCTGCTTTCTTGCTTCGGGTCCTCCGCACAGCGTCCTCGCACTGCTTCGGGTCCTCCGCACGTCGACTCTTCTCCAGCCTCCTCGCCGGCTGCTGCCCCAGGCATCCTGCTTTCTTGCTTCGGGTCCTTCGCACGGCGTCCTCACACTGCTTCGGGTCCTCCGCACGTCGACTCTTCTCCGGCCTCCTCGCCGGCTGCTGCCCCAGGCTTGTAGGTACTGCACACGGCGTCCTTTGTTCAGCGTCGTCCTCGCACTCTTCAGCTCATGCAGCGCTGCTTGTTTCTGTTGCTGGTGAGGTTCCTACATTTTTTTTTGGAATTAAATCCGTGCGAGAGGTGAGACATCCTGGTTCGACCCACGAACCTGGGTGGGCAGCTCCTGCATCTAGGAGCATACCAACCAAGCAACGCTCAGCTCTCCCTCTGGTGAGAAGCAGGGATCGATCCCTGACAGATCGACTCGTACAACCCCGAGCCAACCAGCTGCGCTAAGCGCACTTCTCTGAAAAATGTTATAAATATTTTTGAGATATTTTTGTACTCCATGAAAAGTATATATATATATAAATAAAAGCTATAGATATATACAACTTTTTACAAGCTAAAAATATTAGAACACCCTAGGGTCATTATTCTCAAATGCATATAAATTGCTTTCCATATTTTCTAAAATAAAGACTTGCACAAAATGTTTCTGTGCTGAATGTGTGTTGTATTGTGCATGTACCCGTGTACACCTCGGTGCTGTTGGAACCGTTGATTTGCACGGATAGGACCCGGAGCAGCCGTAGACCCGACCGACGTCGCCGACTGCTGCTACCCGGCAATCAACCAAGGCAAGTCTCCTTGATGCATATTGCTATGCCATTTTTGTTTATTTCAAAAATGAGTTAATAGATATACCTGCACGCTAGTTTGAATAAAAAGAATCGTATTTGGTAGCCAATAGATAAAAGCCCTTTATAGATGAGGTAAGACATATAATAGGATTATGCCATAAGGACTAGTATAAACTTTCCGTATATAATCCTTTGTGGTAGGAAAAATGCTTCAAAAATGTTTTGAATAGATAGGTTATCGTCTTTCTGTGAAATAAATGTTTTTTGTGAAATGTTTGGAAATGATGTTGAAAAAGAGAATGCATCAAGGGTGATGCTATGGGATGGTATAGCTTCCTTCTCATCTCAAAATATTCTGACTAGGGAGAAGTTTTGCCGGTTGGTGCATCGAGGCACCGGATTGTGAAGAAGGGCTAAAATATTCTTTCTCTCCTAAGTCTAAGGACTGTTCTTCCTATGACCCTATGAACTGAGCCTAATAGTACGACCTCAAGTCCTAGTATGGGCTGGGCCTGATCGTTAGTCTTGATCCTGGTGGAGACTTCCTGGCAGGTCGCCGCTAGTGTTTTTGAGTCTAGCGGCCTTGTGGCGAAACACCCTTGTGCGTACCCTCTTGATTGTAAAGCGTAAGCACTCTGCAGAGTTAAAACTATCATGATAGCCGTGCTCGCGTTTATGAGCATGTGAAGGGACTGGTCATATCGGTAGCTCTTCATTTCAAAACCGGGTTTGAGAAAAGAATATGAGTAAAGAGTTTTGAAACTAGGCGCCACCGGCTTACATCAAGAATTGGCTACGGGCTATCTTGAATTGTTTGCGCGGAAAGGTTCTAAAAGTCGCTGGTCGCTAGTCGGGCGGCAAGGTGGGGACTAGGGTTAAACGGGATTAATCGGACCCATAAATCGGTACTTATCGGAATTAGTCGGGATTAATCGGTAATCAGTCCTATTCGGACAATAACCGACTAGAGATTAATCAGGGACTAATCGGGGATTAATCAGGATTTTTAGAACCTTGGCGCGGATTGGGCCTAGAAAGGATTTCGTTTGATTAAGGTGATGCCTGTGGGTATCATGAATTGGGCGACGACCTATCATGAATTGCCTACACAGGAAAGAGCCTATGACTTTCGCCCGTAACGGCGAAGAGCGTCCCCGCCCGTATCGACGGCCACACTCGACTATCCACCCGTAACGGTGGCACTACGCCTTTCCATCCAGTGCATACCGCCTGTGATGATGGGGCACCATGATTTTGAAATAATTGGGACTGGTTTGGGAAAAGAGCCCCCAAATTAAAGATTTTGATTGCAAAAGTTATTTGAAAACCCGCTTTACAAAACTAGGGAAATAAAATGCATTTTTGCAAATAACCCAAGCCTATCCTTTGTACTAAACCCCCATATGCATGTTTCCTAGACTTGCGGAGTACAATTGTACTCATCCTTGTATTCTCCTCCCCCTTTTAAAATTTCAACAGCCAAGCCTGGCTTCGAGCTCGATGACGACGATGTGGACTACAAGGATGAAGACTATGAAGACGAAGCTGACGTCTAGGGTTGACGCTCTTACAACCTTTTCCTGTGGAGAAGACTTGTGTTTAGAATAATAGGCTAGAATCTGTAATAGGACCTTGCTTCCTATATTGTACTCTGATTTCCGGCCTGCGTGTCGAATGCCATGTACTGTATTTGGCTGAGCTCGGACTATGTAATGATTTATTTCCGTTGGCAATGTATCATTTTCTAGACAACTGTGTGTACTTGCTACTGATCTAGGGACTAGTATAGATTACGTAGGAGGGGTTCGGCCATTAAGGCCGGGTCCCGACAGCTTTCGAAGAGGAAGGCGATGCGATAGAAGATGAAGGCGATGTGATCGAAGAGAATATAGAAGAGGAAGACGAACATGAGGGAGAAGACGAAGAGGAAGGCGATCATCATGGAGATGACGAAGAGGAAGGCAATGTAGTATTTTAAATTATTATGTAGTATGTTAAACTTAGAAATTTCTCACTGTAAAATTAATTGTAAATTATAATATATGTAGTATCTTTGATGACTATCTATTGAAATTTGCTCTGTGCCACCATCATTGCTCACTGTCAGAAAAGACTCTTGATAAAACTGCTACTTTTCACAGTGATCACAATCAAGTAGATGGGAGTAGAAGTACGAACCGAGCCACACACTGTGCCTCACATCAAAGGAAGCGTGGATGTACAGCCAAAATTGACCCGTTGAGTAGAACGTGACGGGTTGCAGTCAATAGTCCGTCACCCAAGACAAAGCAGAGTGACGGGGCGCAGACTTTTGCCTGTCACCTTTTATTTTTTAAATTATTGATAATGTATAACTCCCATTTCCCAATGGAAGCGCGAACGCGAACTGCGCATCGCTTCCCGATAGAGTCGCGCTCTCCATAACTCACTCCTGTCGCTGCCACGGACTGTCGAACTTCACAAACTCACTCCTGTCGCCGCCGCAAGCTGTGTGGCTAGTACTGCTTAACTTAGCGCTCTTAATTTCCTATGGGTTTTTATATGTGGCTGGTACATTATGTAAGTAAACTAATATTTCAATGAAAGAGCCTCTAAACATAGGACATAATGTCCCAATATAATTAGGTGCCCTACAAATAGTCAAACATGACAGGTACCACATACAACGCCATCACAAACTAGCAGCACCCTCTGCACGCGACAAAAGTCTGATGTGGGATATTGTGGGACGCCATCAATAGAGACGGGTTAAAATAAAACCTGTTGTTGACGGTCAATTTTGATAACTTTTATTATGATTCAGACCGTCAACATATGTCCAATTTGAAGGAACATGAACTAAAATTGTGCAAATTAACAATGTTCCACAAGTTTTGGTAAGTTTGTGACCACAGGGACCCACCGAGCAAAAATGGACCCGAACCGGAGAAGTGAGTGGGTCGGCCGACCCACCCTAGGCTGGCCGACCCACACTCGGAGCCCAACCGAGTCGGTCTTCGTCCAAGGCTTCTAGAATGATTCCTAGAGCACATCTCCAACGTTCATTGCAGTCGGTTTGATAGAAAAGCCGGGGTTCCTTCACAAGTCAAGCATAGGATTCTAAAGGAACCCGAAGTTACCTACCTCAAACTGCCAAACCGTCTTTGGGAGAAGATCTACACCACACAAGAGGGATCCTAGACAACTTGGAGGGCCTGGATTACCCAAAGGTGGGTCGGCCGACCCACCTAGGCCGGCCGACCTCCTATGATCCCCCCTTGGCTGAGGAGTGTGTGACATGTGTCCTAAGTCGTGTTACCCCCTCATTGGTCACAGTTTCCTATAAAAGGAGCCCCCCTCCTTCATTTGAAGAGCACGAAGAAGTGGCTGGATCACTCTAGCAGCGCAGTGCTGCCCAGATATCAAGTAGAGTAGGTGAGAGAGGAGAGTTAGTGTAGAGGAGAAGCCGGGGTGTCGGCATCTCTCTATTGTTGCACAGACCTCGGGGTATGTGCGGGGACACAACACAACAGCGATTCAGTAACTGAGCCCGTAGTTGCCTGTCTTTATTACTAGGGGCATGCCCTATTTATAGCCTTGGAGCTTACAAAGTGACAAGACTTGTACATGCGAAAAGACATACAAGCCCTTGAGCCATTCAACCCGCGTAGGGGCATTTTGGGGTTTTCGCATATTATCCACATCCGACACATGTCCTGGGACATGTGTCGGCTCCTTAGAGTTCCGGCAGCTACGGCGGGGAGTGGACACATGTCCTTGGACACGTGTCACCTCCTGCCTTCATCCGAAACCCTCCCCCTCTGGGATCTTGAGACCTTCGGCAGCCCGCACATAGCCTCGGCCACATGGCCCACGGGACGTCCACGGCCCGAAGCTCCCTTGCCAGCGCGAGCGCCTTGGTGCTGGCTGGAAGGTCCATCTCGAGCCCGAGGCTTCTTCGCTGGCCGAAGGTCCTTCAGAGTCCGAAGGCCCTCCAGCGCCCGAAGATCCCTCGGTCGGTCCGAAGGTCCTTCGGTCGCCCCGAAGATGTAACCACTTGTTCGATAGCCCTGAAAACAAGCAACAACATGGCCCTCCTGGCAGAGTGGTGCGGTGTTAGCAACAACAAAAGCCCCCCATGGTCGAAGAACCTGTCCGTCGAGTTCTTTCGGGCATGCTTCGGCATGTTATGGGTGGTTAACACCAGCCTCCTCCGCCTCGAGGGGCAGGTTGTTTTTTGTTACCCTTCGGACCCTACTTGTATTGGCGTTGCATTTTTACTTATTTATTGGAATTAGTATTTTATATGTGTTTAAAAATATATATATTTATTATTATTATATATATATATTTTGAGACGCGTCTCTTCATCTTCCGAGGCGTCTTTTCGCCTTCCGAGGCTTCTGATAGCGCAATATATCACGATATTTTGATTTTTGGGACGCGTGTTTTACCGTGGGGCGGCGTTTGACCCGTCTATATAAGCTGGCGGGGGTGAATTACGTCGCTTTCACCTACACTCGCAATCCCCGTTGCGCTCGCTTGTTCTTTGCTCTCGCGCTCTCGTCTCGCTCCTCCTCGTTTCCTTTTCCTACCTTCGGAACTATCTTTTTCTTTCGCTACTGCCATTGGTCCCCGCAAGGCTCCAGCTGCTGCCGCACCAAAGCCCAAGGACCGTTCGAAGAGCCCTTTTTTGGGGCGGAGCATTTTAGCAAGGACGGTGCTGCGCTCGCGGCCCTCGATCTGGGTATCCCCTCGACCCAATATCGCCTTCCAAGGGACGACGAGGTTCCGAGGCCTCGTTCGGACCAAGCGCTGATGTTCGCGGCGTTTGCTGAGTGTGGGCTTCGGATCCCCTGCATGAAGTTCATCACCGACGTCCTCGACCTCTTCGGCTGCGAGCTTGCTCAGCTCGTCCCGAACGCCATTGTCCGGTTGGTCGTTTTTGCCTGGGCGGTTCGATCGATGGGGTTCAACGAGCCTTCTGCCGCTGCCTTCGGGACCGTGTACGAAGCCAATTACCAGCCTGTGAAGATCCCCCGGGGCGAGGACATTTGCTGCTTAGAGCATCCCCATCTCACCCCCCAAATCCCCCTCTATTTTAAAAATTTTCAAATGCAGCAGGAGGGAACTTGATGTATGTGAGAGGGAATTTGCATCAGAGCGATTCTCAGAGCGATTCTTCGATGGCGATAGAGGGAAATTTGGAGGCCCTGCTGGGGATGCTCTTAGGACTTATCGACTTTCAGATCCGTTCTTCCTACAAGTCCTACGCTCCAGTCAACGCTCCCCGGTCCCACTGGGGAAAGTGGAATTGCTGGTTTTATGTGACCATTGGAAAAAACAACCGGCTTCGGCCTGTTCAGACTGATGGTGAATTCGAGCCGAAGCCCAACATTCAGTTAACTGAGGGTGATCGCCAGCAGCTCGAAGCCCTCAAGATTGTGGCGTCGCGGCAGGGTGTCCGGGATCTGTTCGAAGAGATCACAATGTTTTCCCTCTCTCCACTTCCAACTTGGGGATGAAGGTGGTTCGGAAGGACAACGGCACATTAGCCTATACCCCGCGCCACCAAGGTTTGAAAAAGATTCTCTTCTCCCCCATACCCTTGGGTGTTCTTTCGAGGTTCGTTACTTTTGTCTAATTGACCCTCGGTGACTTTTCCTGCTCAGGACTCCCCCTTACCGACACCGAGGCCCGCGCTAATCGCGTTTTGTGGCCACTTACTACCCGGGAGTTCGGCGAGCTCTCCTCGACTTATCGTTCGCGGAGGGTTCACCGCATCGTTAACGCACCTTCTTCTCAGGTTCTTCCCGAGGCCCCGGATCGGCCCCCGAAGCGGAAAGGCTCCGGCGGTGGTTCTACTGGCCGCGGTTCCCCCAAACGGTCGAGGACCGAGGACCCCGCCGAGGATGAGGTCGAGGGATCCTCCACAGCTCCCGAGGCGGCTGACGCTGACGGGGCTACTGATGCTACTGCCTCGCTCGGCGCCAAGGCTTCTCCTGAGTTCACTCAGCGCCCGAGGAAGGGCGTCATGTTCGACGACCCCTTTGCCGTTGCTGACGACGGCGACGATGTTTCTGCCTAGGGTGATGCCCTGCAGGTGGACCTTCTACGCTCCTTTCCTCCCCAGGTGCCATCCCCTGCGCACCGCTCCGACTCTAAGCCAGAGACCGAGGCTCGCGATGATCCCAAAGGTGCAGGTAAGATTGATGCGCTTCGGTCTTCACACATAAGGGGGAAAATTTTGACGAGGGAAATGCTTTTCCGGCTAGGAGGGGGAAGCTACGAGAACGCGCCCACCTTCGTGACCAACTTCGAACCGGAGAAGCATTTTAAAGTCCCCATGACCTTCTACCACCTTTACGAGCGCTCCATCGACGCCCTGGACGATGAATGCATTCCGAAGCTTATGAACAACATAGATGGCTTCAACTTGTCCTCCTTTCTCGGAGCCTCTTCTGCTCGGGTAATTATTTCATTCGTATGTTCCGCGCCGTGTTTCTTTTGCTTTATTCGAAACTACGCTCAACGAATCTAAGAGGCTCCGGGAGGAAAACTCAAAGTTGCTCAGTGAGAATGAGGCTTTGAAAAAGAGGATCGAAGAGCTCGAGGCTTCGGAAGCTCGCGTTGAAGCTCTTGAGGGCGAGAATAAGGATTTGAAGGATGAACACGAGGCTTTAGTAGAAGGCATTCGTGGCGTTGCCCGCGCCCTTTTTGAATCTTTCACATCTATCGGCGCACATTGCAACCTTCGAATTGATGATGATGGTCCTTTGCTGCTCAAGTGGCTTCATGATACTGCGAGCGAAGCTGCCGAAGCTTCTTTTGTTTTTTGGTAACCATTGTGCGAGCGTGGCTGGTCTCGCTCTCGCTCGCTATCTTACATATGAGGATTGCACGCACGTTGCGCTACTGAAGTCGAATGATGCTTCGATTCCCAGCTCCGAGTTTGTCACCGAAGCACCACCTGAGCTGAGGACTCTTGTCAGGCGATTTCTTGGTCGTTTCTGGAACCCCCTCGGGCGCGAAGCCGTGATTGCCTCCGTCCGTGGGCCATCCCTGAAAGCCGCTAAGAAGGATGATCCTGCATCTTCGTCTAAAGGGATCAAGCTCCCGCTCATCGAGCCACGCTTGCCGGCCCCCGCCTCCCGGCCACGGCAATCGCGACCGATCGTCCGACCTCACCGGCAATAATTAGGCCCCACCAGCTTCGACTGGTGGCGATAATGAGGAAATCGCGGAGGTCCGGACTTGAAACTTTTTAAATAAGTGTTTTTGTAAGACATTACCTCGTACGCTAAACAAGGGTTTAACTTTTGCTCAGGTGATCATTATTCCTGATTCCCCAGAAGTTTGTACCTCTAACCTCGACCGTCGCGTCATTGTTTATACCAATCTGTCGGGGATTAAATTACGCCCATTGCCATGGCCCACTCCCTGACGGCCCAATCGAACAGCCTACCAGGGCCCAGCCCCCTGGAAGGTTCTATCTGGCCCGTGTGCATCCTGCCGGACAGCTTCCTGGCTGGCACGGTGCGTAACGGCCTAGGATTCCTGTTTGAGTCCTACTCGAACAAGAGTTCTGCGCGACTACGTGAAGACCCGGACGTTCGTTTCCCGGATTGGATTGGAGGTCGTGATCCCCAAGATTAGGAGATTACCTTATCTACCGTAGGTAGTATTTGGCATATATGAGTTCGTTACGGTCTCGTAGTTAGCCCGGCCCGATACTCCTTGGTAGGTCGGTTTGTTTCGCATTATATAAGCAGGGTCCCTAAGGCGTTTAGGGGGACCGGGCTGGAGTTTTCATCTCTGACTTAGAGCTTTAGCACTTCGCATACACCATAATCTCGCCGAGACTTGTTCGTCTCGTCGAGCCACCTCTTGTATTCATCTCTGATATATAAGAAAGGCTGGACGTAGGGCTATTATCTCTCTCGAGAGGCCTGAACCAGGATAAAAACCTCTGTCTCCCGCTCGTTGCTGTTCGTGGTTGTTCGGCGTGTCTCCTATCTCACTCTTGAAGAACCTTGGTTGACTTGAGATCGATATCTCAACCGTCGACAGCTGGCGCCGTCTGTGGGGATCGAACCCACGACCACGTCCGTGGGGACGCGCAGATCGAGCATGTCGAACTCAGTCAGCGATACGGAGATACTTCCTGAGGGCTACGACTCAGAAGGACAGGATGTCTCATCCCCTGTTAGTTCGGATCGATCTGTTCGATCTCGAACACTTTCCGCATCTGAAGCAGATGTCTCCGCCTATATGGCTGAGATAGCCTCGGATCGCACTCCCGTCATAGACGATGGTTACGGAACCGATGATCTGTACGATGGTTTAGATCTATCGGATTCTAGGGCTATGTCGGTGGATTCTACCTGTGGCGACACAGCGATGACACCGTCTAGCATACCTTCTCACGGCCCCCGCAGCGTCAACATGGCCGATGTAGGAACCTCTGAAAATCCTGCACGGGCTGCGGCGGCCGGCGAGGTCGGGCAGGTTAACTCTGCTCGGCTTCAAGACGAGGCTGCGCTGGCTGCTCATGAGCAGGAAGTCATTCGCCGCAATCTCGACGATTCCATCAACCAGACCGTGGCACGGTACCGCGATCGGTGCAAGCGACCACGTCGCAACCCACCTCGCGTGCCCTCGCCTAGTCTCCCGGCAGAAGTTTCTCCTGTCCGGGTTAGTTCCCCGCGTGATCAGACTCCGGTCGGGCAGAACGCGGACGCCTCGAGGGTTCCGTAACCCTAGAGCGTAGTCGGGACGACTTGCGGCCATGGCTTCGTGATTAGATCCACCAACCAGGCCGACCTCGCCCGTATGGGCGATGCTGTTGCTTCCAACCTGGAGCGATTGGCCGAAGGCCTAAAGTCTCTGGGAGAGGTCAACAATTCCTCCAGGCAGCGCAGCCAAACTGCCCGGAACGGTTCGGACAGTTCGGATCGATCGCGCGACCGCCGTCACCGTCGAAGGACCACTGTCCATGAGCAGGCTACCCGTGGTCGCCGACGCTCGCCGAGTCCTCGTAGTCATCGCGACAACAGGGGCAAGCGTGCGCGTGATGATCGCGGACGGTCCTCTCGTGAGGAGCGCATCGTTGCGACCACGAGGAAGGAGCGTGGTGGCTTGTCCCGGAGGGAGTTTCTCCAGGCCGAATCATCACGTTCAGCAGGAGTCCCTCCGCGCAACAGGGCCAATGTCTTCTCAAGACTAGGTTCTGCCGGGGAAGGTGGCCGGTCATATGCTTTGGGCTGCAGGGCTTTCTCTGACGAGCTTCGGGCCGTCCGGTGGCCCTCAAAGTTCAAACCCGGTCACATGGAGAGGTACAATGGGACTCAGAACCCAGAGGAGTTCCTTTCCATCTACGCTACGGCCATCATGGCGGCCGGAGGTGACGAGCTCGTTATGGCCAATTACCTCCCGACCGTCCTTGAGGGTGCTGCTCGGACGTGGCTGTTCAATCAGCAGGCGGGTTCCATCAGCTCATGGAACCAGCTTTGTGACGCTCTGATTGCCAACTTCCAGAGCTGTTACGTGCGTCTGGGCAAGGAGGATGATCTGCACCAGATGATCCAGATGAACGGCGAGACCCTCCGCAATTTCGTGAAGCGTTTCATTAAGATTCGCAACACGATCCCGAGCATCTCGGACGAATCTGTTGTCCGGGCCTTCAAAAACGGAGTTCGCAACGAGCGGCTCACCCAGGATCTCGAAATCAATGAGACCTGGACCGCCAACGACCTGTTCAAGGCGGCTGATCGCTATGCCAACGCGGCAGAGCGTGTTCAGTACAAGAAGGCTTTCGACAAAGGCGAGCTGCCAGCCCAGCCTGGTGTAGATGAGAAGAAGAAGAGCAGCAGCAACGTTCCTGGAGACAAGAAGTCCCAGAAGAAGAAAAACAAGGGTGAAGCGAACAACACCGTCGCCGGTATGGATCGCGCACCTCCTCCCAAGGATGGGCAGAAAAAGCCCAATAATAATTATAAGGGCAAGAAGCCCGCCCAGGGAGGTAACCAAGGCAAGAAAGGTCCAAGCGACCGATTCTGCCAGTTCCACCAGCACTACGGGCACGATATACGTCACTGCAGGACCTGGGCTGCAAAGCTCGAGGATTTCTACAATGGCAAGGGCCCAATGCCCACCCTGCCCGAACGAGGTGATGCCGGCAAGGACAAGCGCCAAGCCGATGGTGGTGATCGGGATGATGATGACGAGTACCAGGAGCCCGTGAACCATATCGCCGTCATCTTCGGCGGCTCCTCGGCTTACACCTCTCGGCGCAGCCTCAAGGCCGCTGCTCGGGAGGTCCACAACGTCGAAAAGGGCAAACCGCAGCCCGAATCGATGAAGTGGACCGAGGTCCCAATCTCCTTCTCTCAGGAGGATTGCCCCACTGGGATGACAAAGCCTCAGCGGCTCCCACTGGTGGTCGCTCCGACCATCAGCAACGCCAAAGTTGGCCGTGTCTTAGTGGACGGCGGGAGCGCTTTGGACTTACTTTCTGCCAAGGTCTTGGACGAGTTGCAGATTCCTCGTTCCAAGTTGAAGGAAGTCGCCATGCCCTTCTATGGGATTGTCCCAGAGAAGCCGTTAAGCCATTAGGGCGGTCGTCACCCTGTCACCTTCGCAACCCGAGCAACTTCCGGACAGAGTTGATCACGTTTGACGTGGTCGATTTCCCATCTGCTTACAACGCGATCTTGGGTCGGCCGTCCCTTGGCAAGTTCATGGCCGTCACTCACCACGCATATCACAGCGTGAAGATACCGGGCCCCAAAGGTGTGATCACGGTCAAGGGCAACTACAAAGCTGCTCTGGACTGCGACGAGCAGTCCCTTGCCCTGGTCGACCAGCTTCCACCACGCGGCCCTGATGCTCCGCAGACCAAGTCTGCACGCCCTAGGGTCTCCCTTCAGCCAGAGGGAGAAACCAAGGAAGTTCCGCTGTCCCTTGATGATACTTCCAAGACAGTTCACCTGGGGGCCAATCTGGACCCCAAATAGGAAAGCGAGCTCATTGCCTTCCTCCGAGCTAATGCGATGTGTTTGCACGGGAGCCATCGACATGCCCGAGTCCCAAGGAGGTCATCGAGCACAAACTGGTCAGTCCGTGGGACAAAAGCCTGTTCGCCAAGCTTCGACGCTTTTCGAATTCAAGCGGGGATCATCAAAGATCGACAGCAAGCCGCTTTCATTCTGGTTTCATCCATGAGGTTGATCACACCGAGTGGTTAGCCAACCTGTAATTGTAAAGAAGAAAGGCGGCAAGTGGAGGATGTGTCGATCACACAGATCTGAACGCCGCTTGTCCCAAGGACAATTTCAGCGCCTCGATAGACCAAATTGGTCGATCGATCATGGATGCCCAAATTTTTGAGTTTTTGGATGCTTACTCCGGTTATCACCAAATAAGCATCTCCCGAGGATGAAGAGAAGATCGCCTTCATCACCCCTTCGGCACTTTCTCGCTATAATGACCATGTCTTTCGGTTCTGCGCAATGCAAAAGCCACGTTCCAGTAGCTTAATGGAGAAGACTTTTCCGAGCAGTAGCGGAAGAACTTGGAAGTCTATGTCGATTTACATAGTTGTAAAAAGCAAGTTTGCTCCAGATCATGTAAAAGACACGCCGAGACTTTTCGTAATCTCGCCAGCATCGAATTAAATTAAATCCAGAGAAGTGTACCTTTGGTGTTCGATCCGGAATGTTGCTCGGTTATGTTATTGGTTCGCAAGGTATTTCGCCAACCACGAAAAAATCGAGGCCATTGAAAATTTGCGAGCTCTGACTACCGTAAAGGAAGTCTGAGCCTCATCATGGGATGGTCGCTCTAAGCGATTCATTTCCGTCAAAGCGAACGCGGTGCCCTTCTTTAAGGCCTGCGCAAGCACAATGGTTTCGAGTGGATGAAGAAGCGATAGATCCTTTCAGATCTGAAGCGATACTGTCCAATCCTCCCGTCCCGACTACCCCGCGGCATGGCGGCGGCTCTGTCAGATCTAGGTTGCACGCCACAAGCGGTGGCGCGTCCCGACGGTCGAAAGGAAGGCATCTGGCGACCAATTTATTACGTGGCGAGGTACTTCACGGACCAAAGGCGTTACCACAAGTCCGAAGCTGCTCTCGCCTTGCTCATGTCCTCGAGCTTCGCCACTACTTCCAGCGCATCAAATACTGGTCCCAACCACGTTCCCTCTAGGAGAGATCCTACGGAATAAGGAATCTAGCGGACGTATAGCTAAGTGGGCAATGGAACTAGCAGAGTTTGATCAGTTATTTACTGCCCGAACTGCTATTAAGTCACAGGTCCTAACCGACTTCGTCGCCGAATGGACTTGCTCGCCCAAATCGAGAAGCTCCCGAGCAACTTTGTGAACCCCATGGACCATGTTTTTGATGGATCACGACCGAAACTCGGGGCTGGTTTTGTTCTCATCTCCTCAAGGAGAGCAACTCGATATTCTATCCAACTACACTTTGTGGCGACTAACAACGCCGCAGAGTACGAGGCCTCCTCGCGGGACTAAGCGTGCAAGTCGCTTGGCGTCCAACGGTATTGTGAAGGAGATTCACGGCTAGTCATCAATCAGTCAACAAGGAGTATCGGTCTTTGCGATGACTCAATGGCGCGATACTGGTTGAAGTGAGGAAGTTGGGCGGCACTTTCGATTTTCAAGGTACTCTTCGTGCCGGAAGGACAACTTCTTGGCCGACCAGTTGTCCAAGTATGGATCCTCACGCGAACCTGCTTTCCGTAGGGTGCTCGTCGATACCTATACAAGCCCTCAATCACGTCTCCGGACGAGGCAACCGAGACAGTGGTGCTGTCTCCGTTATCGGCGGTGCCGCAGATTGGACAACGCCATTTGTCCGCTATCTTGCGAGATGGGACCTCGCCGACGACGGCCGAGCGCTCCCGGCTTATAAGGCGTCTTGCTCCATACAAACTTATGGGCGGCATCCTTTACCGTCGAGGTGCTCTAGGAGTTCTCTCAAGTGTATCTCGCAGCGGAGGGTATGTTCCTTCTTAGGGATATACGAGAGGGTGCTGTGGCAACCACGCCTCCTTCGTAACTACGGTCGGCAAAGCGTTTAGTATGGGCTATTATTGGCCCACGCCACAAGATGCCCGGACATCGTGACTAAGTGCAAGGCTTGCCAATTTCACGCCGGAAGGCACACAAGCCCGCCCAAGAGCTCCAAACAATCCCCCCATCTTGGCCTTTCTCCACATGGGGTCTGGATCTGCTCGGCCCATTCCCTAAAGGGTACAAGGGCTATACACACGTGCTCGTCGCCATAGACACTTTTACAAAGTGGATTGAGGCAGAGCCCGTGTCATCTCTTCACGCCAAAACGGCTGTCTGCTTTTTCAAAAGCAACGTGGTCACGCACTTTGGGATCCCCCATAAGTCGATCACGATATAGCGGTACCAGTTGAGCGAGCTATTCCGGGAATCTGCGAGCACCGGGCACCAAGGTCTGTTCGCCTCGTGGCACATCCACGAGCAATGGAAATAATCGGCGAGCTAACGGACGAGATAGTCCAGGTATCAAGCGGCGGTGTTTGCTGCTCTCAACGAGCACAACAAAGCCTGGGTCGACGAAGTTCCTTCCGTCCTTTGGGCGATTCAGACTACGGCCACGGCAACCGCAGAAACTCCTTTCCAATTGGTCTCACAGTGCGAAGCCATCACGCCGCCCGAAATTTTACTCGGTTCGCCTCGCACGAGCTCGGTCAACTTAGTTGACGGCGAGCAAGAGCGCCTCCTCGATCTCGATCTCCTCGAAGGCACACGCGACCGGGCACAAGTCGAATGGCGCTACCGGCAAGATCTTCGCGACGCTGCTGCCGTCAGTTCGACCAAGGGTCTTGAAGGCGGGCGACCTCGTTCTGCCGTGTCCGAATTTGTCCAATGCCAACAAGTTAACTCCACGCCGGGAGGCCCATTCACGGTCGTTTCTTACGCTGCGCCCGGGCTGTTACGCTGGCTATGGAGGGCGGGAGAGAGTTGACCAGACACTTGGAACATCGACCCGACCGTAAGTTCTTTGTGTAGGTCTTTTACGTGTTTGCTCGACTTTGCGCTTTTGTAAACCTCGCGCTTTAGTTAGTCCAAGTCTCTCGGGCACCATGTAAAGTTCAATCCAATTACTCGGTGAATTTTCGCGGCCTCTGCGCCCCTTTTCACTACTTGTCTTCTCAGACTACCTTCTCTCTGGTAACACTTGATGGCTGCCCGGCCTTGCGAACTCTTGGCTCCGCAATCTTAAGGATTGTTCCCTACCCGTATTCGGTCTCGATAAGTTCCTAAACTCAGGGTTGCGTAACACGGCCTTTCCACCTTGCGGCTAAATGCTGCTCTCGTAAGCCCTCATGGCGGAGAGGCACTTCTTGCTTAAGCGCGACCACTTGGTAAAGCCTGCTCTCGTAAGCCCCCCGCGGCAGAGGCACTTTCCTTGTTCGGTAACTCTCGGAACTGCCTAACTTACGTCAACGAGCAGACTACGGAACGAATTGAGCAAGATACGGGTGTCACTCTTTCTCTCTACGCACGTGCTCAAGGTCGCAAACCTAGGTTCTTGAGCATCGTCCGTCTCGGGGCTAGGGTGTCGCTCTTTCTCTTGTGCACTGTTGGGTTCGCAAACTCAGGTTTCAAGCGAGATGCACAACAGGGCCGGGAGTTAAGCGAGCGCTCTACGGTTTTCTTAAACTTCTTAGCGCCGTTCGCTTTTCTCTTAGTTTCTGTTCGTTCTTGTCTTTTTCTTTGCTCTTTTTGCGGAGAGAAAGGTAAGTAAGTACTTTATTACTTTACTCAAAAGTTTGGTACAAGGCCCTTTCAGATTCTGACAGCGGTGCTACTTAGGAGCAAGCTGCTCCTTGACTCCTCAACTTCTAACTTGAGGCGCACGACTTCACCCCGAGCCTGATTCCTTCCGGGCTTCAGCTCGGGCGTTCGATCTCCTCCTTGCTCCGCTTGGCTTGCGTCGCGACCTCTGCCGGATAGCCTCGACCTCCTCGGTCTTGGCCTTGGTGATCGGTCGAGCCTCGCTCTGGTGACTCATTGCTTTCGGCCGTCTTAATTGCTCGTCCAGCTCCTTGGCCTTCTTCTCTGCGGTGATCGCCCTCACCGTCATCCCGCGCATCTCCTCGATCTCTTCCTGTGAAGCCCACAGGGTCGAGATTTTTGCTTGGAGACCCGCGGAAGTTTGCTCTTCCTTGGTGAGTTGGGCCTTGAGTCTCTTGGTCTCCTCCGCGAGCTGGTCCCGCCATTGGGAGACATCGGCGAGCTGCTCTTCGAGCCACTTCGAGCGGCCCGGCTTCTCTTCCGCGGTGCTCGCCTTGATGGCTTGCGCGCGAAGCTCCTCGGCCTCTCCTAGGAGAGACTCGCAGGAACGCCTCTCTTCGGCCAGTTGGACTCTGAGCCTCTTCACCTTCGCCTTCAGCCGGCTTCGACTTTGGGCTGGTGCAGAGGGCCCCACTTCGGACCCCCTTGTCCGAGGTGCTCCCGAGGGGCATGTCTGGCGCTCCGCTCGATGGTGACTCCGTCCTCGAGCTCCTCCATGGTGTCCCTGAAGACCTGAGAGGGAAGAACAAGTTAACCTCTTTGCGGTAAGGTAGCTAAGCCGAACAAGATTTGGTCCTGGTGCTTACCTTGCCAAGTCGGCGTTTCAGTCCGCGGCGCAAGCGGTCCTCGAGGCCATGCGTCACGAAGCCCCGCTCATGTGGGATGAGACGGGCACGTTCTTGCCGTCGCCGCCTCAATCGCTCCTTCTCCTTGCGGGCCTTTTGTTGGGAGGCGGGAGCAGCAGGCGGCGCTTTCGTCCCAGCTCTCCCTCTGTTCCTTTTCCTCTTCTTGGGGGCTTCTTGGGCGAGTCGGGCTCACTCGCTGGGTGGCGCCCGTTGTCTCCATGGCGGGGCGACTTGCGCGACCTGCTCGGGGGCTTCTTCTTGCTCCCTGGTGGCGGGGATTTCACCCTGCTCGCCAGAGAATCCCGTCGCTTCGGGGGAGAGCTGCCCCTGTGACGAAGTGCCTAGCAGGACCGGCTGCTCGGTCCCGCCTTGGGCAGCTTCCGGAGCCATCGCCTTGGCCCCGCTGTCCGTGGCGCCGCTCGCTGCCTCCTCTGCCTCCAGCCGCTCCACCGCGCCTTTGAGCGCGTCGAGCTGCTCGCTGGAGCCTGACGGCAGCAGGCTCCACGCCGCCAGCTTGTCCTTGAGGCTCGCCAGCCTCACTGCCCGCGATGCACCGTGTAGGTGCTCGGGCAGCAGCGACCGCTCGAGTGCTGTCTCGACGTCGTCTGTGGCGATCTCCTCTTGGGCTGCTAATGAAAAAGAGTTGATGGTTAAGCCTAATGCGATCAGAGGGTGGAATGATCGAAAGCTCGATTTCTGCATACCTGCCGCGGAAGGCTTGATCTTGATCTTCGTCGCTAGAACCTTCCGCCTCTTCCTTGGGGGCTCCTTGGCGGATTCTCCGCCTTGGCCCTTGGATGTTCGTGGCGACGAGCTCAGCTCCCTGGTGAGCTAAGCACTCCTCTCGCGCAACGCAAGAAGCTTCTCCTTGCGCGCCACCTCCTCCTCGAGCCTTCTCTGCTCGGCAACCTGTTGTAGCCGCGCCATGTGGCCCGGGTGAGCCTGCGTGTAACGCCTAAGCCAAAGGGTCATGTTCTTTACCTCTTCGTCGCTTTGCTCGGCGAGGAAAGAAGGGCTCGGTCTCTTCCCGCTGGGCTGACCGCGAGCCCGCTTGGTCTGTTCGGCGCCCTCTGTCGCCATGGCGGTCCTTCGGCGTCTGGCGGCATTGGCGTGGCAGCCAGCGAGCTCGCGTCGGCTCGGCCGCCACCTTGAAGCGTGGCCACCTTGGCCTTGCCCTTCTTTTGCTTCTCCTTCTCGGACCGGAGAGATCCTCGACGATCCCTCCAAGGATCAGCTGGTCCTCCTGTGCGTTTTGAGAAGAGAACGTTAGCACTGAAACCAACGGTGTAAGTCTAGCAGCATGGGTGTAAGCGATTTACCTCGTCTGTGCGGACGAGCACGTTCCTCGGACAGGTATATGCCACCTCGCCGGTGAGTTCGCTGTCCTTCTTCGCCGCCTTCAGCATGGCGTCGACCCGTTCGGTCACCCATGCGTCGGTTGGCTTCTCTGCCCGAGCAGATGGAGTCGTTAATTTCCTGTTCGGAGAAAGTGACCAATGAAAAGGTTGAGTCTTAAAGGCACTTACCCGTGCTCTCCCTTGTAATGTCTTCCCATTCCTCTATCTTGTAGAAGGGATAGGATCTCCTCCGCAATGAGGCGAGATCTGTTATTGTGAAGTCCCGGATGATCTCCCTGCCCGTGAGTCCAAGGCTCACAAGGGAGGCGATCTTCCTCGTCAGATACCAGTCCTCGGCGGTCATCTCCGGCCGAGGCATTGGCGTCCCCTTTGCTGGTGCCTTCCCGGTGAAGGCGAGCTTGCTGTCGCCGCTCCTCTTCGCGTAGAACCACCTCGCCCACCACGTTCCCATCGAATCGAGCAGCGGCGGCGGGGTATGGCGTCGTCGTCGTGATGCTCGGAGCTTGAGGTAGTAGCACCCAAGCGCCGAAGCGGCGGAGCTGCTCCTCGTTACCGTATAGTAATGGAGGAACAGCCCCACCGACGGGTCGATTCCCAGATAGCCTTCGCACAAGTGTGCAAAGACGGCCATCTGGAGGATGGAGTTCGGGTTGAGGTTCGCCACCTCCAATCCACTGATGTTGAAGAAGGCCTCGACGAAGTCGCTCTCGGGAGACCTCAACTTTGAGCAGTCTGGCTGACTGAAGTTAACGAACTTCGTCCTCGGCGGCTCGGAGTTTCCTCCTCTCCGGCGACCTCCATTGCCGACGTCTAGGTGGCCCTCTTCCTCCCAAGCTCTCAGGTCCTCCTCGGTCAGGCTAGTGGCTATGTGTTTGGCCATAGCGGCTCCCAGGGCTGGACGGTCGAGTGTTTGCGGTGGGAGTTTGGTACTTAGATGTTGGGCGCGGTTGGAACTAGGGCTTGGAGAGGGAAGGCGGGAGAGCAGAAGTGGCTGGCCGCGGGCAGCTTGGGCGCTTTTATAGTCCCATTTGGGCGGCTCTGCTGACAGTTTTGTCTGGCGGCTAGTTTTTACCGTAACGGCTAGGTAAAGCGGTGTCTGCATTTTCCTTCTTGTGCGATAGGAAGTTACCGTTGCGATGCATAGCAGCTAGTTTTTCGATGCTGCTTGAAGGTTGAGATTCTCTGCCGGGCGAGATGTGATTCCTGTTCGGTATAGCGGAGTTGCTCGGTATTGATTAGGTTTGTTCGGTCCTGAACAAGTCTTGTTCGGTTGAACCATAACCTGTTCGGTCATCTGTTGCACGTCTTTGTAGCAGAAAAAATACCCTCTTCGTGACTTAGAGTCTCAAGAGGATGACCCCACTCTAGTGAGTCCTTCCACTTGAGTCTCGGGGGCTAGCTGTCGGGGATTAAATTACGGCCCATTGCCATGGCCCACTCCCTGACGGCCCAATCGAACAGCCTACCAGGGCCCAGCCCCCTGGAAGGTTCTATCTGGCCCGTGTGCATCTGCGGACAGCTTCTGGTGGCGCGGTGCGTGTGACCTAAGATTCTGTTTGAGTCCTACTCGAACAAGAGTTCTGCGCGACTACGTGAAGACCCGGACGTTCGTTTCCCGGATTGGATTGGAGGTCGTGATCCCCAAGATTAGGAGATTACCTTATCTACCGTAGGTAGTATTTGGCATATATGAGTTCGTTACGGTCTCGTAGTTAGCCCGGCCCGATACTCCTTGGTAGGTCGGTTTGTTTCGCATTATAAAAGCAGGGTCCCTAAGGCGTTTAGGGGGACCGGGCTGGAGTTTTCATCTCTCACTTAGAGCTTTAGCACTTCGCATACACCATAATCTCGCCGAGACTTGTTCGTCTCGTCGAGCCACCTCTTGTATTCATCTCTGATATATAAGAAAGGCTGGACGTAGGGCTATTATCTCTCTCGAGAGGCCTGAACCAGGATAAAAACCTCTGTCTCCCGCTCGTTGCTGTTCGTGGTTGTTCGGCGTGTCTCCTATCTCACTCTTGAAGAACCTTGGTTGACTTGAGATCGATATCTCAACCGTCGACACAATCCATCTATTGAAAGGACTGAAGTTTCCCGCGCACCGGAGCTTGAAGGTGTTCCGACGCAAGGGCCCTCGATTCCCTTGGCTATCTCCGATGATGAAACCAAAGTGACTATTGACCCTCGGTTTTTAGAGGCCTTACGGAGCGTAGGTATTGACCCGGGCGTGTTGGGCCCGTATGTGCGCAAAATTCCTCCCAACGCTTCATTAGAAGAGCGACAAACTATATTTAATCAGCGTCGGGCTGCCCTTATCGCGGATGTCCTCCACAGCGGTTTTTCTCGGGGTCAAGTCGAACGAGGCTATTTTAGCTTTAAAGCATATCTTGTATATCTTGTTGCATGTTGTCTAACGATTTATGGTCCGAATCTCGTATGTAAATTTGCACTTTGTGCCTCGGTGATTGTATATCGAGTACTTCGATTGATTTTGTTTGTCCGCCGGTTACGTGCTTTTGAACGTTTTCCATCGCTTCACATTGTGTTTTGCTGCTTATGTCTTTCAAGAGTTTTATTTGTGGATTCCTTGAAATACAA
Organism: Raddia guianensis; assembly: GCA_036346415.1. Classification (NCBI taxonomy): domain Eukaryota; kingdom Viridiplantae; phylum Streptophyta; class Magnoliopsida; order Poales; family Poaceae; genus Raddia; species Raddia guianensis. Next base: position 33,569,864 of record CM070535.1, read on the forward strand.
TTTACTATCTGTAAGGATCCTAGACCGAGAGGGGGGGGTGAATCGGCTCTTTTCAAATTTTACTTCTCTCGGTTCGCTTGCTTAGTTAGTCAAATTAGGAACCCAATGCTATCGACAGATTTAGAGTCTAACCACGGAAGCGTTCACAAGAAAGCACAAGCGACTACTAGGAGGCTCGATGGCACTCACACACAAGCGATCAATTCAAAAATGCGGAAGTTAATGAGTGCGACGAAGAGACATAAACCGAGTTGTTTACGAGTTCGATTGCTCAACACATGAGCACCTCGTCTCCGTTGAGGAAACTTCTCACCTGAGAAGTCGGGACCCTTTCGTCCCTAGCCCTCAATCCACTCGTGGTAGCTCTTCACCAACACATGGTGGCGAGCTCCAAACCTTCACACGGAGGCGAGTTCACTCCACGCGAGAGTTCTCATACCCACGGCACCGACACGGCACCGACCACCGACACACGGTGGGTTTCACCTCAACACATGAGGTACCCCCAACACATGGAGGATTTGGATCCGACACACGGACACGTTGGCACCTCCGACACACGGAGATGGCCGCCGACACCTGGCGGACTTTGCACACCCCGACGAGCGGAGAGGAAGCACCGTGGGAAGCACGGTGACCTTCCGGAGAAGGGTTTGCTTGCTGATGCGCTTGTTGAAGCTTCGGCGACGTCGATGTCTCCGGTGGCAAGAATCCCAAGAGCACAAGACCGGAGACACTCACTCAACCCTCATCCCACCATGGAGGATGGCAAGACAACCATGGAGAGGGCACAAACCTTGGAGATGATGAGGAGGAGGCTAGGGGATGCTCTCTTCTTTTTCATCACTCCTTTTCCCTCAATCTCACAAGCACATGGAACCCTAGATAGAGGTGGGAACCATGGAAGGAGCTCTCTAGGTGGCTAGGGCAAAAGGTGACTGCTAGGGTGGGCTCTCTCAAGTTTCTCCCGTGCTCCTAGCCCCTATTTATAGGCCCAAGGCGAAACCCTAGAAATGGACGGCCCAGGTTAAATCCCGAGTTTGGGATCGCCCGATCGGACGCCGTCCGGTTCCGTCGGGACGCCGTCCGGCGAAGGTATGGGCTATTTTGTGCTTGGTGGGACGCCGTCCGGTGGCTTACAGGACGCGTCCGGCGAAGCCGGCAGCGTCTTGAACAGGGCGCCCGCCAGTGCTCGATCGCTGGTTTACACGTCGTCGGACGCCGTCCGATGACTTCGTCGAACAGCGTCCGGCGATCATATATCGCGCCTTTGGTTGATCGGACCCGTCCGGTGGTCGTCGACGCTTCTGGGTGGCCACTTTTGAACCGTCGGACGCCGTCCGATCGTCTCGAACGCCGTCCGGCGAAGCGATGTCGGCGGGACTTAGGCGATTTCGAGCTCAACCACCGGGAACTCCTCTCTGTCGGACCCCGTCCGATGGGCATCGGACACCGTCCGACAGAGCGATTGATTTCGGGACTTAGCCATTTTTCGGCTTGGGCTTACCGGGCGCCGTCCGATGGCTATCGGACGCCGTCCGATGGAGGCTGAATTTGCGCACCTCTTCGGACTAAGCCTCTCTCGCCCCCTCTCGCACCTCTCGCACCTCTTTTGTCGATTTGTGGACACAGCGGGAGGTTTAGAACAATTGGGCGGGAAGTTTCGCGCCTAAAATATTTAGGAGACTTGGCGGCGACGAAACCCTGGACGGCTGAACCCCGAACCTTCTCGACCCTGGGACAGGTGTATTCGCTCTAGATGGTTCGCTCAATGCTGACACCTGGCACTCTCGGAACCCCTATGACCGGTGCTCCGTGGGACCCTGCAACCAGAGAGATGTAGTCTAGCCAAAGACGCACACAAGGAAAATAGAAGAACTATAAAAACAGAGGTCATTATCCTTGGCGTTCCGGCTGTACGGCCTAGTTGCCTTCAATTACCAAAATCAATTAGCCCATGGGAGGCTTAAACTTACAATCTCCCCCTTTTTGGTAATTGATGACAACACCTGCAAATCCAACATGACAAGGCACAAATACAATCTCTGGTGCAATGGGTTAGTCCAGAAACATTGCATCACAGCATAGCACAATACTAAAGACTAGGCCAACGAATAAAATGCAATGTACACATAAACATGAGCTCCCCCTAAATCAATGCATATCACTTGTAAGACACGATAGTACCATCACATCACATGGAGCAAAGCATCTCCATCCTAATTTTTTCATCCTAGGAGCAAAGCATCTCTTAAGTCTACCACTTGTAAACACCCCAAAACATGATAATGCCCAAAATATGGATTTGCACTAATTTCTCCCCCTTTGGCATCAATGACCATAAAAGGAGCAATGTATGGGATTAAAAACTAATTAGGCGCTTTGGAAGTTGTACTAGTGCACGCATGCCCATAAGTTCATCACACTCAAAATCTAGCCATCTCAAGGTCACAATGTCACAAGATCAACTAGAGCACAATTGATAGATGTATAATTTCAAGTTATTTTGACCTAGAGCAAGTATAGGATGAACAATAGCTAGAAGTATCAAGAGTTGCTCCAAAACTTCGAAGAGACACATGATGCACCATAGCACTAGAAAATGCGCTCCAAGCTACACTAGCTATCACCAAGCCTATTTGAGACTAAAACATTTTGGTTGAGCTCATTTTTGAAAGGTTTCACATTTTGAACCTTAAATTTTCTCAAATTTGCCATGTCTCAAACCATAGGCGACGCCACCCAGCATGACACTGAAGGTGAACGTCTCGGTCATCCAAAGCTCCCCCTAAGTTCATGCCTAGTGCAATGGCAAGCTATCTCATCGAGGAGTCATTGGTGAGACATGCTTAATCATATTTTAGCACATTTTGCAAATATGGCTCAACATTTTCTCACAATTGCTCAAATTTGCGAAGTAAAGACATGTGCAAAATGGAGAGACACACTCTAGACTAAGAAGCACATGATCAACCAAAGAGTTCAGAGCAATCAAATGAGACTAGAAGCTATAGCCCTCCTAACACAAGCTCATGGCTTCCAATTGCATGATATATTGAGTTAAGCACAAGTTGAGCTAGTGACAAAATGAACACATGCTATAGCTATCAAAATCAAGTGATGAACATCTAGGTAATGGATAGCACTTTGTATAACTGGCTTCAGAAGATTTGCAATGAATGACATAGCCACACGACCGACTCAGGCAATGTTTGACTTGTCTAAAACGTTCAATTCATTTCTCAATTTGCAGAATCGTGCCTCATCGAGTGGCTTGGTGAATATGTCGGCAAGCTGGTCCTCTATCCGCACATGCTCAAGCACAATGTCGCCCTTCGCCACATGATCCCGAAGGAAATGGTGACGGACATCAATGTGCTTGGTCCGTGAGTGTTGGACCGGGTTGCACGCTATCTTCACCGCGCACTCATTGTCACATAAGAGAGGCACATGATCAAGTTTTAGCCCAAAGTCAAACAGTGACTGTGTCAAGTAAAGAAGTTGTGCACAGCAACTCCCCGCTGCTATGTACTCCGCCTCAGCAGTAGATAGCGCCACGGAGTTCTGTTTCTTTGACGCCCAAGACACAAGACACCTACCCAAAAAGTGACATGCCCCGAAAGTGCTTTTGTGATCGATCTTGCACCCGGCATAATCTGAGTCAGAATAGCCTAGGAGCTCAAACCGCGCACCCTTCGGGAACCAAAGGCCTATGCTAGGTGTGTGTTTCAGGTATCTAAGTATTCGTTTCACAGCAGTCATATGCATTTCTCTAGGGGAGGCTTGAAATCTAGCACACATGTACACACTAAACATGATATCCGGCCTAGATGTAGTCAAGTAGAGCAAAGCACCAATCATGGAACGGTAAAGCTTTTGGTCGACATATTTACCTTCTTTGTCGAGGTCGAGGTGGCAGTTCGTTCCCATTGGTATCCGGATTGGCTTGCAGTCATCCATGTCGAATCGCTTGAGGAGGTCGTGGATGTACTTCTCTTGGCATATGAATGTCCCGGTCTTGAGTTGCTTGATTTGAAATCCCAAGAAAAAGTTCAACTCGCCCATCATCGACATCTCGAACTCCTTGCTCATCATGTCGCTGAACTCTTTGACCAAGGACTCATTTGTGCTGCCGAAGATGATATCATCCACATAGACCTAGCACAGGAACAGATCACCATCCACCACCTTGGTGAATAGTGTTGTGTCGACCCTTCCAACCGTGAATCCTTTGCCGATGAGGAAGTCCCTCAGTCTTTCATACCATGCCCTGGGTGCTTGTTTGAGACCATACAAAGCCTTTGACAATTTGTACACATGATCAGGGTGCTGTAGGTCCTCGAAGCCTGGAGGTTGCTCCACATACACTAGCTCTTCAATGTACCCGTTGAGGAAAGCACTCTTCACATCCATTTGTTTGAGGACGATGTTGTGGCACGTAGAGAACGCCACAAGCAGTCTGATAGCATCCAGACGGGCCACGGGAGCATAGGTGTCTCCACAGTCTATACCCTCGATCTGTGTGAAGCCCTGAGCGACCAACCTAGCCTTGTTGCGCACCACCAATCCAAACTCATCTTGCTTGTTCTTGAATACCCACTTGGTGCCAATCACGTTGCAGTCGCTTGGCCTCTTTACCAAAGTCCAGACTTTGTTTCTCTCAAAGTTGTTCAGCTCCTCGTGCATCGCATTGATCTAGTCTGGGTCATTCAGTGCCTCCTCCACTTTCTTTGACTCAAGCTCAGATACAAACGACGTGTGCTCACAGAAACTGGCTGTCCTAGACCTTGTTTGCACACCGTGAGTCAAGTCCCCAATCACTTGATCAGCTGGGTGATCACGAGCAATGGTGTGATGGGTTTTGATCAACTGAGGTGGTAGCTCATCTGATTCTGCATCCGGCTCACATGCGGTCTCTGCCTCTGGAACCTGATCATGGCTTGAGCTAACCGCCTGAGGTGAAGCTCCCCCTGACTCTGGTACTCGCTCAGGTGTGAGGGGTGGTGCAACAACCTAGGTCACCCTCTGAACCTCTACCGGTCTCACATCACCAGCTGGTATCTCCTCCACCGCTCTAGCCAATTGCTCACCATCCACATCATTCAGGTTCTCATGCTCCCCTTGACTTCCATTCGACTCGTCGAACTTCACATCGCAGGTCTCCTCAATCTGACCACTGCTCTCATTGTACACCCTGAAGGAGGACCCTCTGGCTGAATATCCCAAGAAGACTCCCGTGTCCACTCTACTCTGGAACTTGCCCAAGTGCTCCCGCTTCTTCTTGATGTAGACCTTGCATCAAAAAACCCTGAAGTAGGAGATATTGGGTCGTCTTCCCACAAGCAGCTCATAGGACGTCTTCTTCAGGAGCTTGTGAAGGTCTGACTTTGTTGATGCGAAGGATGTGTGTATTGATTGCTTGACCCGAGCAGATGTGAAGTCTTGTACTCATCTAACATTGTCCTTGCCATCTCGATGAGCGTCCTGTTCTTCCTCTCAACCACCCCATTTCTTTGAGGGGTGTAGGTGGTGAGAACGGTGATCAATCCCTAACTCATCACGAGCAGCTCAGCGAAGTGTTAGTGAACTCCGTTCCATTGTCACTTCTCACCTTCTTGAGGGTACACTCAAAAGCATTTTGGGCTTTCTTTACAAACTTTTTGAAAACATCTCCAGTTGAAGTTTTATCAGGTAAAAAGAAAACCCAAGTGTATCGGGAGAAGTCATCAACAATGACCAGGCAATAAAGATTTCCCCCGATACTCACATATGTTGTTGGCCCAAAAAGATCCATGTGTATAAGCTCGAGAGGTCGAGATGTAGACATGACATTCTTGGCAGGATGTGAGCTTGCCACTTGCTTGCCGGCCTGACAGGCACTGCAAAGCTTGTCCTTTTCGAATGTCACATCTTGCACCCCAAGAATCAACTCGTTTTTGAACAGTTTCTTCAAATTAGCCATGCCGACATGCCCAAGACGCCTATGCCAAAGCCAACCAAGAGAGACTTTGGCGACAAGGCAAGTCGAGACGGATGCGGCAGGCTCATTAAAGTTCACAAGAAACAAGTTTTCAAAACGAAAGCCTTTGAACATAAGATTTTCATTTTTGTCCAAAACCAACAAGCCCTCAGGTGAGTTTCTGCTCATCCTCTTCCTGCCTCCATAGCCATTCTTGTTCATGAACTGGCTAGCTTGCTTCATGAACAGGCCAAAGTGTTGGAAGCCATCCTCGATCTCACTCCATGTCATCTCACCCTCATTCTCAGCTTGACTTGACTTGGGATCACTCTGCTTGGATCCACTAGCCTTGAGCGATCACTTGATTCTTTCTTTGGGCAGGGAATCCTCTGGATCATTGAGAAGCATCATCTCATGTGCGGTGATCTTCTTGAGCAAAGTCAGTGGGTGCCGGCTTCTCCACGTCACCGCAAGTTGGTGAGATAGGTGATGATGTCCCGTAGTCCTTCTTGGGAGGATCCATGACATCTTCTGCACACTTCATCATTTACAACAAGTGACCGAGCCCCTTAAGATCGTTAAGGATGGGGTTAAGCCGAGTAAACATAGCATTGACATTCTCATTTGGAAGCATTACAGGCGATCATAACGCTCCTTGACAACTACTAGTCTACCCTCCTTAACAGTGAAGTGTCCTCGTGAATCTCAATGAGTGTGATCCATATGTCGTGTGCACTAGTGAGATTGCTAACTCTATCGAAGACCTCCATGCTCAAACCACAAAACAAAGCGTTCATAGCCTTAGCATCGGTCTCTAAGAGTTTGTTTTGTGCGGGTGTGGCAGGTATGTTGTTAGTGAGTGTGACACCATGAGGAGACTCTACAACCCTCCAAACATCAATTCCCATGGCCTGGAGAAACACTTTCATGCGCAACTTCCAAAAACCAAAATTAGTGCCACTAAACAGAGGAATCCTATTGGCAGCTACACTACCCCCGTCAGCCATCTCTATGCGGTTAAGCAACTAGAGACCCGAGCTCTGATACCACTTGTAAGGATCCTAGGCCGAGAGGGGGGTGAATCGGCTCTTTTCAAATTTTACTTCTCTCGGTTCGCTTGCTTAGTTAGTCAAATTAGGAACCCAATGCTATCGACAGATTTAGAGTCTAACCACGGAAGCGTTCACAAGCAAGCACAAGCGACTACTAGGAGGCTCGATGGCACTCACACACAAGCGATCAATTTAAAAATGCGGAAGTTAATGAGTGTGACGAAGAGACGCAAACCGAGTTGTTTACCGAAGTTCGGTGCTCAACACATGAGCACCTCGTCTCCGATTGAGAAACTTCTCACAGAGAAGTCGGGACCCTTTCGTCCCTAGCCCTCAATCCACTCGTGGTAGCTCTTCACCAACACATGGTAGGCGAGCTCCAAACCTTCACACGGAGGCGAGTTCCCTCACACGCGAGAGTTCTCACACCCACGGCACCGACACACGGCACCGACCACCGACACACGGTGGGTTTCACCTCAACACATGAGGTACCCCCAACACATGGAGGATTTGGATCCGACACACGGACACGTTGGCACCTCCGACACACGGAGATGGCCGCCGACACACGGCGGACTTTGCACACCCCGACGAACAGAGAGGAAGCACCGTGGGAAGCACGGTGACCTTCACGGAGAAGGGTTTGCTTGCGGTACGCTTGATGAAGCTCGGCGACGTCGATGTCTCCCGGTGGCAAGAATCCCAAGAGCACAAGACCGGAGACACTCACTCAACCCTCATCCCACCATGGAGGATGGCAAGACAACCATGGAGAGGGCACAAACCTTGGAGATGATGAGGAGGAGGCTAGGGGATGCTCTCTTCTTCTTCATCACTCCTTTTCCCTCAATCTCACAAGCACATGGAACCCTAGATGGAGGTGGGAACCATGGAAGGAGCTCTCTAGGTGGCTAGGGCAAAAGGTGGCTGATAGGGTGGGCTCTCTCAAGTTTCTCCCGTGCTCCTAGCCCCTATTTATAGGCCCAAGGCGAAACCCTAGAAATGGACGGCCCAGATTAAATCCCGAGTTTCGGATCGCCCGATCGGACGCCGTCCGGTTCCCGTCGGACGCCGTCCGGCTGAAAGGTATGGGCTATTTTGTGCTTGGTCGGACGCCGTCCGGTAGCTTACGGACGCGTCGAAGCAGAGCTAGCAGCGTCTTGAAGACGCCCGCCAGTGCTTTCGATCGCAGAGTTTACGTCGTCGGGACGCCGTCCGGTGACTTCGTCAGACGCGTCAAGCGATCATATATCGCGCCTTTTGGTTGATCGGACTCCGTCCGGTGGTCGTCGGACGCTACTGGGTAGCCACTTTTGAACCGTCGGGACGCCGTCCGATCGTCTCGACGCCGTCCGCGAAGCGATGTCGGTGGGACTTAGGCGATTTCGAGCTCAACCACCGGGAACTCCTCTCTGTCGGACCCCGTCCGATGGGCATCGGACACCGTCCGACAGAGCGATTGATTTCGGGACTTAGCCATTTTTCGGCTTGGGCTTACCGGACGCCGTCCGATGGCTATCGGACGCCGTCCGATGGAGGCTGAATTTGTGCACCTCTTCGGACTAAGCCTCTCTCGCCCCCTCTCGCACCTCTCGCACCTCTTTTGTCGATTTGTGGACACAGCGGGAGGTTTAGAACAATTGGGCGGGAAGTTTCACGCCTAAAATATTTAGGAGACTTGGCGGCGAAAACCACGACGGTGAACCCGAACCTTCTCGACCACAGGGATGTGTGTTCGCTCTAGATGGTTCGCTCAATCTTGACACACAGCACTCTCGAACCCCTATGACCGGTGCTCGGTGGGACCACACGCAACAGAGAGATGTAGTCTAGCCAAAAACGCACACAAGGAAAATAGAAGAACTATAAAAACAGAGGTCCTTATCCTTGGCGTTCCGGCTGTACGGCCTAGTTGCCATCAATTACCAAAATCAATTAGCCCATGGGAGGCTTGAACTTACACTATCGGTACCACAATTTTGTGCTACCGGTTATGATTGTATTTTTATCGGTGATGGTGTGAATGTCATTAGGAGGAGTGATGGTTTAATAGCTTTCAAGGGTAATCGAAAGGGAAAGCTCTATCTAGTGAATTTCTCACAAGACAGGCCTGACCCTGGGATATGCCCTATGGCTAAATCTAGCATGGATTGGTTTTGGCATCGCCGACTAGCCCATGTTGGTATAAGAAACCTTCACAAACTCTCTAAAGACAATCACATCATTGGACTAACAAATTTGAAATTTGAAAAAGACATGCCATGTAGTTTACGCCAAGCAGGAAAGCAAGTTGGAGCAACTCATTCCGTCAAGAATGTGATGACTACAACAAGACCTCTACAACTACTTCATATGAACCTCTTTGGACCGGTTGCATACATTAGTATTGGAGGTAATAAATATGGTCTTGTTATTGTTGATAACTTTTCACGCTTCAAGTGGGTATTCTTTTTGCATGATAAATCTGAGGTAAAGGGAATCTTAAGAAAGTTCATGAAGAGAGCACAAAATGAGTTTGATTTGAAGATCAAGAAAATAAGGAGTGACAATGGCAAGGAGTTTTAGAACACCGATGGAGAACAGTTCCTTGATGAGGAAGGCGTCAAGCATGAATTCTCGGCTCCCTACTCCCCTCAACAAAATGGGGTGGTCGAAAGGAAGAATAGAACCCTCATCGAGTTGAATGAATACAAGGCGTCGGATATTTATTAGGCTGAAGCCGTGAACACCGCTTGCCATGCCACCAATAGACTCTATCTACACAAGCTATTGAAGAAGACGTCATATGAACTCCTCACCGGTAACAAGCCAAATGCTTCATACTTCAGGGTATTTGGGAGTAAGTACTACATTTTGAATAAGAAATCTCGTAGTTCTAAATGTGCTCCTAAAGTTGATAAAGATTTTATGCTTGGATATGGATTAAATGCTTACGCCTATCGAGTTTTCAATAACACCACCGGTGTGGTTGAAATCTCGCATGACGTAACTTTTGATGAGACTAATGACTCTCAAGTAGAGCAAGTTGATCCACATGTGCTAGATCAAGAAGAACCACCTTATGAGGCAATCAAGAAGATGGCTATTGGCGACATCAAACCACAAGAAGGTGTTGAAGATAAGGATCAACCTTCTACATCAACTCAAGCTCAACCTACAACATCTACTCAAGAAGAAGAAAAGGAACAAGTCAAAAGAAAAGAAAAGTGAAAGTGATGACGAAGACCCTCCTCCACCAAAAGATCATCCACGAGTACGATAAAGTGTACAACAATGTCATCCCCATGGAGAACATTCTTGGTGACATCAAAAAGGAAGTTACTACTAGATCTCGTCTTGTTAATTTTTGTGAACACTACTCTTTTGTCTCCTCTATTGAGCCTTTGAATGTGGAGCAAGCTCTAAAGGATCCCGATTGGATCATCGCCATGCAAGAGGAGCTAAATAACTTCATAAGAAATGAAGTGTGGTAGTGGGTGGAGAGACCGAAGCAAAATATTATAGGTACAAAATGGGTCTTTCGCAACAAACAAGATGAACATGGCGTGGTCACAAAGAACAAGGCACGGTTGGTTGCACAAGGCTTCACTCAAATCGAAGATTTGGATTGTGGTGAGACTTACGCTTCCGTAGCAAGAGTAAATGCTATTAGAATTTTAATTGCTTTTGCTAATCACCATGGTTTTAAGTTGTGGCAAATGGATGTAAAGAGCGCGTTTCTTAACGGTCCAATTTCCGAGCTTGTTTATGTTGAGCAACCACCGGGTTTCGAAGATTCCAAGTTCCCGAACCATGTCTACAAACTTAGGAAGGCATTATATGGGTTGAAGCAAGCTCCACGTGTTTGGTATGAATGTTTAAAGGAGTTTTTGGTAAGAAAAGGATTCGAAATGGGTAAATCGGATCCTACTCTCTTTACTAAATTGGTAGACGGTGATATTTTTGTATGTCAAGTTTATGTTGATGATATCATCTTTGGATCTACTAGTGAGTTGTTTTGCGATGAGTTTAGTCGTCTTATGACTAAACGCTTTGAAATGTCAATGATGGGAGAGCTTAAGTACTTCCTTGGACTTCAAGTAAAACAAATGAAGGAAGGAACATTCATTAATCAATCAAAGTACATCAAAGATATGCTGAAAAAGTTCGAGATGAGCGATGCCAAGCCGTTCAAGACTCCTATGCCAACCAATGGACATCTTAACTTAAATGTAAATAGTAAGGACGTCGACCAAAAGGTATATGGTTCTATCATAGGCTCGCATATTTATCTTTGTGCATCTAAGCCTGATATTATGCTTAGTGTGTACATGTGTGCAAGATTTCAAGCTACACCCAAGGAATATCATTTAATGGCAGCCAAAAGAATCTTGAGATATTTAGTACACACTTCCAACTTTGGTCTTTGATATCCTAAAGGGTCAAACTTTGACCTAATCAGCTATTCGAATGCGGATTATGTCGGTTGCAAGGTGGATAAGAAGAGTACCACCGGTACTTGCCAATTTCTTGGAAGGTCGCTCATTTCATGGGCGTCCAAGAAACAACATTCCGTTGCCCTATCCATAGCCGAAGCAGTGTATATTGCGGCAGGACATTGTTGTGCCCAACTACTTTAGATGAGGCAAACTCTACGAGATTATGGCCTCAATGTAAACCACATTCCACTTTTGTGTGACAATGAGAGCGCCATAAATATAGCCAACAATCCCATCCAACACTCCAGGACCAAACATAACGATATTCGTCATCATTTTCTAAGAGACCACTCAACCAAAGGTGATATCGATATAACACATGTGAGAACCGAAAACCAACTAGCCGATATCTTTACCAAGCCACCTGATGAGAGGAAATTTTGTGATTTGCGGAGTGAACTAAATATCCTCGACTCTCGGAATGTTGCTTGATATCTTGCTCACAATGTTTGTTGATTGAAAAGTGTCTTTAAAATCATTGCCATCTATTTTGCTATAGCTATATAGGTCTATATTAACTTGATTGATTTGGTTCCTTGGATATTCATGTCCATTTGTTCATAAATGACCTTAGTTTGATTTTGTCGACGGTTGGGATATTGACCCAAGTCAACCAAGGTTCTTCAAGGAGGAGATAGGAGACACGCCGAACAACCACGAACGACGAACGAGCAGAGATGGGGTTTTATCCTGGTTCGGGCCTCTCGGGAGAGATAATAGCCCTACGTCCAGCCTTTCTTTATATCAAAGAGGATTACAAGGTGGGGCTCGGCGAGATCAGCAGGTCTCGGCGAGTAGTATGCGAAAATCTATTGGCCAGGGTCCCTCTAAACGCCGTAGGGGCCCTGTTTATATAATCTGAACAAACCGACCTCCGAGAAATATCGGGCCGGGCTAACTACGAGACCGTAACGAACTCATACATGCCAAATATGACCTACGGTAGATAAGGTAATCTCCTAATCTTGGGGATCACGACTCCTAATCCAATACGGGAAACCAACGTCCGGGTCTTCACGTAGCCGTGCACAACTCCTGTTCGAGATGGGCTCAAACACGATTCCTTGGCCGTTACGCACCGTGCCAGCCAGGAGGCTATTCGGCAGGATGCATATGAGCCAGATAAAACCTTCCAGGGAGCTGGGCCTTGGCAGGCTGTTCGATTGGGCCGTCAGGGAGTGGGCCATGGCAATGGGCCGTAATTTTATCCCCGACAGATTTGTTGATATGCTTTCGGGTCATTTTTGAGCAAAATCAATTCTTAGATTAACCCTCCTATCCTCCGGTGCAATTCTCACCTAAAATCGAAGTCTCTAGAGCCGTTTGTGATGTTCCGACGTGGGGTGGCCAGGTAAACCTTATCTTTTGACCACGTGGTCAAAGTGGGTTTTACCCTAGTCTTTTTACCCACTCGTTTCTCTCTCTCTCTCTCAGTCTGGCGGCGGCGCGGCGGCGGTGAAGTTCAAGAGGGGTGGCGCTCTCATCTTGGCAACAAGACGCTTCTCCCACGGGTGCCTCTCCTCCAGGCCATCCTCCTCCCTCCTCTTCCTTGTCCCTGCGCTGCCTAGCTCCTCCTCCATTGAAGGTACAAGATTCAAATCTTAAGGAACCCTAAAACCTCAATGTTCGTCGTTTTTCTTCGATTTCTAGCGCAATACTTGTTCTATGTTGTTCATAGATGCGCTATCCCTTAGTTGTTGCCTTGGGTTCGTCAAATTTGTGCGCGATTTGGAAGATGTTCGTGCGCCAGCCCTGTAGGCGTCGGATGTTCCGACCCTGGTCGGATGTTCCGACGCAACTATCTTGGGTTGTGTATGAAATCTGCTAATTCGAGCTTTATTTGACTTAACCAATGTCACAGCTATGTTCTAACACTCATTATCTATCTATTGAGACCCTTTGTTCATCGATATTTCAATATCTTGGGCTGCAGATGTCATCTTCTCGTTCTCGTCGTGACCCGAAGGGTAAGGGGATTGCCACCCCTTCCAAGAGACAAAGGACCAACGGTGGTATGCCTGAGAAAGAGGATGATGAGCATCCAAGGGACTACCATTTGAGAATGGCTGAATAAAAGAGGGTCAACATAAGAGACCCTATCGGACCTCTCGTCGTCCATAAATCAAATAGGGTGTTTCCTCCTTCGGTGACCCCTAAGGTGCAAGGTTTCTATGTGAGTGATCCTCAGGAGATTCCTCTTCAAAGGTTCAATGATCCTTTAGATTATGAGAAGGAAGAGGGAACCGACATCCGTTTTTGGAACTTCTTTCACCAAGATTTCTATGATGCGGCTTATCTCAAAAAGAGTAAATTACACTGTTGCCCCTTAAAGTTGAACGAAAATCTCACTTAGCCCCTTAAACTTTATTTTGTCCGCTGCGGCCCCTTAAAGTTGTTATTTTGTGTCACGCAGGCTAATTTTTTCACCCTCCAAAGCCAACTTCCGGGGGTTGTAATGCAACAAAACCCAACTTCCGAGGGCTTTGTGGCACCCGGAAACAACTTTAAGGGGCCGCAGCGGACAAAATAAAGTTTAAGGGGCTAAGTGAGATTTTCGTTCAACTTTAAGGGGCAACAGTGTAATTTACTCTCTCAAAAAGCAGCATAAGGTAGCCCAAATGCAGTGGGTTGACTGGGAGAATATGGAGAAGAAGAATCATGTTGTTCTCAATCAAGTTATTGAGGCATGCAATGAGGGTTACTGAGGCATGCAATGAGATGGGAATAGCTGACATGATGGGCTTTCAGCATCATTGGAATGATGAGGTGATATGTCAGTTTTATTCAACTCTCTACTTTGTCAATGATACTTTCTGGTTCATGAGTGATGGAGTATACTACAATTTCTCTAAGCAACAGTTTGCTCGTCGTTTCAATCTCCCAAGTCATTCTCGCCTGGACATCGTTCATAATGAAGAAACTTTGAAGAATCATGAGCTGCAGTTTTTGTATGATGGTTCCATTCCCTCTGATGCCGGGACCACCAAGGGCATGAAACCTTTCTATCAAGTTTTGAATCGACTCCTCCGTAAGACTCTCACACCAAAGGAAGGTGATGCTTCTCACGTACTTTCTTATACTCGCAACCTTCTGTATAAGATTGGTTCAAGAGAGCGGCAATTTGATGTCGCTGACTTTATATGGTGTGAGATGAAGACAACTGCCAGTGAGTTGAAAAGAAGCTGTCCTTATGCTCCATTCATCATGTGCATGATTGAGGAGACGTCTGGACTGACTTTTGTTAAGGATGTGAAGCATCATGACTATCTTGTGACTACTCGTGGCCTCAGTGCTTTTGATGCTACTCCAGTGTCCACACCCACTCCTATGAGATCTAGAACAGCACCTCCTCCACCTCCTCCTACAAGACCTTCTGCACCATCTGCTGGCCAATCATCTACGGATCCATTTGCTCAGCCCATTGGAGAAGAAGCTCCATGGAACAAGAAGGAGAGCAAAACTGCTAAGATCTTCAGGATGCTTAAGTCTTTGTTTACCGTGGGATGTCAGCAAAGGGTAGAAACTAGGAAGTGCCTCACTCGCATGAGAGAAGACCGCAGGTACATCATGGAAATGCGAGATAAGATGGGCTTGGAAGTTGTATCAGAATCCTCCTCATCTCCTCAGTTTGAAGTGAATTATTATGAAAAGGAGCTGTTTGGACTTCATGACCCATCTCCGGGCACATTTGGTGGTGGACAGACTTCTGGAGCACAAGGACATGATGATGATGATGATGATGATGATGATGATGATGATGATGATGATGGAAGTGATTCGGACTGGAAAGAGTAGTTTCCCTACCTGTTTCTATCTCTTTTTGGCGTCTTGATGCCAAAGGGGGAGAGAAGGTTCAGGGGGAGCTACTAGTTATCTCTATCTATCCATCAATCTTATCTTAGTTATCTCGTTTGGTTGGAACTTGAATGTTTAATTATGTTTAAGTGCAAAACTATGTTCTAAACCTCGTTGGTTTATGTGGCTCGCTGTGGTTGTAAGACATTAATTTTATCTTGTGATGATGATGTAATGGTGATTGGTTAGTTATTTATTTACTTTTCGTATTGTGTGATATATCTTGACATTTTGCATTGTTATTTTTAAATTGCCAAGTTATAGGGAAAGCTCTTGTTGTTATTCTCATCATAATTTCAGGGGGAGCTTTCATCTATACTCTTGTTTATAATTCTTTTGTGAACTATAATTGTTATCATCAATACACCAAAAAGGGGGAGATTGAAAGTGCACCCAGGCCAATAAGTAGTTTTGGTGATTAATGATAAACAATTATAGAGCTAATATTTCTATTGGAGAAATATACACAGGTTTTATAGAGGTTATATACATGAAGTACAGGTTTAAATGTGGTGGTGTACCCCTCAAATGTGGATATGTTGGAAGAAGGCATCAAGACTAGTATTTATTTGTAAATCTTTATTTATTGAGTCATAGGTATGCCATACTATGAAGAGGGATGCTACGGGGAAGCATATAAAGGTTGCTAAGTGCTCAAAATAGGTATCTCGAACTTCGTGTGAGGTTTTTCCACTCAAAACAAACACCAGCCCGAGGCCCCTCGTCGGAACATCCGATGGAGCTCGGAACTTCCGAGGTGGGATTTCATCCCAACGGCCAGAATTTCGAGATTCGCCCTATTTAATGTCTCCTCTACCACCTGCCATACACACCTGATCTGATTGTTCACTTTGAAACTCCTGTTCATACTTGTGTGCATCGTTCTTCGAGAAAAAGCCTTTTTCTCTCTCTTGTTCTTCTTTGAGAGATCCATCTTGAGAGATTGAGGCAACCCGAGTGCTCCATGAATTAGAGTGATCCTAATCTTTGAGCACTTTGCATCCTAACTTTTTCTCCGCAGCATTTGTTACTCTTGGAGGCCTAAAGGGCTCCTAGAAGGCTAGGTGTCGCTGGGGAGCCACCGAACTTGGTGTGGTGCGCCTCCGGATGTTTGTGCAGGTTTGATTCCACCTCCGCAAGGGAACGGTCTCACTTAGTGAAGATCGACGAGTGCTTTGTGCAACGTCGAAAGGGGATTTAGGGTCTAAGTGATCCGGGCACTTGTGCCTTCCCTAACGGTGAGTAGGATCTCCCTTCAAAGATCCGAACATCGGTGAAAGAAACGCTGCTCCTCGTGTCTACTACAAGTATTTGATTTCTATCTTGTATTTATTTATTTCTGAGTTGATTCAACTATTGTATTGCATTTATATTGATTATATTTGAGTAGAATTACACTTGGTCTTGGAAGAAATCAAATAGACTGCCGGTGCATGCGAATGAAAGCTCGGGGCAGATATGTCACCGTTGGAACATCCGACAGGGTGCCTCGGGACAGGGTTTGAACATCCAACCTACACGGGAACTTCCGACGCCTGTGTCTCTTGTTTGAGTTTTAATTTCCGCATTTTCGATTTGTTGCACTATTCACCCCCCTCTAGTCTGCTATCGGTCCTTTCAATCCTGTTTGGGACTCCAAACCTAACTGTGATGTCTCAAAGAACTCCACAGCTTTGGCTGTTGTGATGTCCGCCACAGGTTTGGCTTCAATCCATTTGGTAAATTTGTCTATGGCGACAAATAAATGAGTGAAACCACCCGACGCTCTCTTGAGAGGGCCTACCATATCCAAATTCCAGACCGCAAAGGGACAGGTTATGGGTATGGTTTGCAGATCTTGGGCTGGCATATGTGTTTGGCGTGCAAAGAATTGACACCCCTCACACTTCCGTACAATGTCCTGCGCATCTGTGACCGCAGTCGGCCAAAAGAAACCTTGCCGGTAAGCTTTGCCTACCAAGGAGTGAGCTGCCACATGGTGGCCACAATCTCCTGAGTGAATCTCATGGAGGAGTTTGCGCCCTTCTTGCTCGGAGATGCACTTCCTCAAGACCCCAGAAGAACTCTTGCGAAAGAGCTCATTGTCAACCACCCGGTAGTTCCTGCTTAAACGCTGTACATGCTCAGCTTGACTCCGGTCTTCAGGCAGCTCGTCACGCAAGATGAAGTCCAGGTAAGGTTGCGTCCATGCTGGTTGAACGACTAACACCTCTGCCTCGTTTTCCTTACTCGACTTTGAAGTTGGATGTTTGATGGAAGACTTGTGTAGCTCTTCGACGAAGACTTCAGTCAGGACCGGAGCCCGACTGGATCCCAAGCGTACCAACTCATCTGCTTCTTCATTGTCCTTGCGCAGAACGTGGGTTAATTCCAGTCCATCGAATTTATCCTCCAATTCCTGACAGTATGCTGACATACTGTCGTCAACACAGGACCACTCCTTCTGTACATGGCTGACAACCAATTGCGAGTCTCCTCTGAGCATCAAACGTCGGATCCTGAGTGATATGGCCATGCGGAGCCCATGGATGAGTGCCTCGTACTCAGCGGCGTTGTTGCTGACTGGAAAGAAAATTTGAAGAACGTATTTCAATTTTTCTCCTGTTGAAGATATGAGTAAGACCCCAGCCCCCACGCCGCTGAGCATGAGAGAACCATCAAAGCACATGACCCAATGATCAAACTTCTATTTGGGTGCTGGAACTTGAATCTCTGTCCACTCGGCTACAAAATCTGCCAGAGGTTGGGACTTGATAGCCGTGCGAGGTTTGAACTTGATTTCGAAAGCACCAAGCTCGACTGCCCACTTTGAGATTCTAACTGTAGCTTCATGGTTGTGCAGGATATCTCCAATCGGGTACTTAGTTACAACCGTGATCTCATGATCTTGGAAGTAATGCTTAAGCTTACGCAAAGTGGGAAGCACCGCGTACAACAGCTTTTGCACCTGAGGGTACCTTATTTTGGATTCTCCCAACACTTCGCTAACGAAGTAGACAGACCTTTGAATCTTTAATAATGAGCCCTCCTCTGCTCGTTCGACAACCAGCGCAGAGCTAACTACATGGGTTGTTGCACTGATGTAGAGCATGAGGGGTTCCTACGGCATTGGAGGTACCAAGACCAGAGGTGTGGTAAGGAACTTCTTCAGCTCCTCAAAAGCTTGTTGTGCTTCAGCTGTCCACTGGAAGTTCTCTTGATTCCTAAGAAGCTTGAAGAAAGACATGCCTCGAATGCCTAATCGAGGGATAAAGCGGCCGAGTGCTACCATGCAACCAGTTAGCTTCTGCACATCCTTTTGTTCAGTCGGTGGTCTCATGCGCATGATGGCCCCAACTTTTTCAGGGTTTGCCTCAATGCCATGATGTGAAACAATGAAGCCAAGTAGCTTTCCAGATGGAACCCCGAAAACACATTTCTCAGGATTCAGCTTCATCTTAAAAGCCCTCAGACTTTCGAAGGTCTCGGTCAAATCCTTGATGAGATCCTCCTTGACGCGTGTTTTGATGATGACGTCATCCACATATGCCTCCACGTTGCGTCCAAGCTGAGTGTTGAAACATCGCTGGATTGTGCGCTGATAAGTCGCTCTAGCGTTCTTCAGCCCGAAAGGCATTGTGATCTAGCAAAAAGCCCCAAAGGGTGTGATGAACGAAGTCTTCTCACAGTCCTCTTTTTTCAAACTGATCTGATGATTGCCCGAATAAGCGTCCAGAAAGCTTAAGAGCTCGCAGCCAGCAATGGAATCCACAACCTGGTCTATGCGTGGGAGCCCAAAAGGATCTTTCGGACATGCTTTGTTGAGGTCAGTGTAATCAACACACATGCGCCACATCTTGTTCTTCTTTTCGACCAGAACCGGATTGGCTAACCAGTCGGGATGAAAAACCTCTCTGATGAAGCCTGCAGCTAACAGCTTGGCTATCTCCTCCCTGATTGCTTCCTTTCGATCCTGGGCATGTCTGATGGCTTCCATGCAAACATGTCACGGTTAGCCCTAAGGAAAGTGACGAGCGCGTCTGCCTATTTGTCATCAAGAACCGTCCCAATCACAGCTATCTTGGAAGAATCAGCCGGATCTCTGCCGACTGGATAGAGAGCTTGCTTTGCTTTTTGGCAAGGACTTCTCCGTCATCCTCAAGCATAGCAGCCGCCATGCGGATTTTCTCCAACTCAATCGCGGCATCGGCGATCTGGGTGAGCTTACAGCTTTCAGTGTCGCAGACAAAAGACTGCTTGACATTGCCAGAAAGAGTGATTACCCCGTTGCGACCAGGCATCTTCATCATGAGGTATGTGTAGTTCGGCACGGCCATGAACTTGGCGATGCCGGGACGTCCCAAGATTGCATGGTATGCCATACCGAAATCAGCCACCACAAAATTCAGGTACTCGGTGCGATAGTTTGACTTTGTCCCGAACGTGACAGGGATTGAGATGCGCTCGAGTGGAACTGCAGAAGTCCCGGGAATTACCCCATGGAAAGGCGCAGATCCCTGCTTTAGCTCAGAACGTGGGATTTGCATCGCATCCAGTGTCTTGGAGAACAAGATATTGATCCCGCTTCCTCCATCGACGAGGACTCGGTTGAGTTTTATTCCACGGACTACCAGGCTTAGTACGAGGGGATACCTTCCTGGGTATTGTACTTTGTCCGGATGGTCGTCATGTGAAAAGGTCATTGGAACCTCGAACCAGCGTAAATATTTTGGTATGGCCAGTAGCACTGCATTGATCTCCCGATTGGTGAGCTTCTGCTTTCGTTTGGATTCGTATGCATCCAGCCCGCCGCATATGTAACTGATCTCTCACTGTGTGTCTTGGAAATCATCTCCTTTAGGCTTCTTGCCTTTAGGGTCAGAGTCCTTGACCTCTTCTGCAAGCTTTTTTCAGCTGGTAGCAATCCTTGAACTTATGATTGCCTTGCTTGTGAATCAAGCAGGGTCCATCTAAGAGCTTCAGATTGTAAGACTCCTTTGGTGGCTTCTGGCAAGAACTCTTCTCCATGGCCGCCACGTTATTCTCTGCTTTGCGCTTCTTCTCTTTTGACTTGCCCTTGTCTCCGTTGTCCTTCTTAGACTTGGATGACTCGGGCTTACCCATTGTGGTGATGACCGCTGTCTCCGCATCAGCTTCCTGATCAGCCAATACAAAGAGATCCTTCATGATCTTCGGCTTTTTGACGGTAATCTCCCTGATCAGCGCTTCGCATTGGCAGCCCTTTTGAAAGGAGTTAATGATTAGCGCCTCAGGGACGTCACGAAGCTCATTCTTCTTCTGGGTGAAGCGCTTGATGTACTCACGAAGAGTTTCATCATTCTTTCTAATGATCTGGTCAAGATCCCACGTTCCTCCAGGCCTATCGTAGGTGCCCTGGAAGTATAATTGGCCATGACCTTCTGATTGCCACCTGCTGCACTGACTGCTAACCGGATCGCGGTTGCCATCATACCGCTCAATGGCCTTAATGTTGAAACCTCCAGGCCATCGCACACGGCGTAGATCCTCCGTAAGGGCTTTTATTCCATCAAGCAGTGGGGGCTCAAGCTCTTGGTCGTTGCCCTGCGGTCCTGGTTGGTCATGCCTCCTACTTGCGGAGCTTTCCGCCGCTTCACCCCTTCGCCGGTGGTCCCTCCTGTCAGCTTGGCTTCTCCGCTGTTCGCGATCCCTCCTGGAATCATTAATCTGCTGACACAAATCTCGATCTGGGAGGTGCGTTAGCGCCATGTACTGGAGGGGCCCGTTCGTTGCGGGAAGCACTCAGAACCTCAATTGGCTGGCCCTGTCTACCTCCGACCACATGAGTCGACTGGTTTCGAGGGCGATGAGAGCTCCGAGACTTGCTCCGAACAGATTGCTCTAGGGCCGACATCTAGGATGTGCGTGCATGTTGGCGTTCTTGTATAAGCGTAGCCGCCTTCGCTAAGACCGTGGCCCTTCGCAGATTTGGCAAGAAGGGGCTATCAGTCGTGAGAGTAGGAATCAGCTGATCCAGTGTCTCCTTGACTGCAGCCATATTTCCAGACGTTGTCAGATAGACGAGATAATCGTCCAGCCTAATCCGCTGTATATCTTGCTGGACTCGGGCGCCTCGGTTTCGGAGTTGATTGAGATTCTACTCCTCCTCCTATCTGCGCCTTTGTTCAGCTTGCTCTTCTTCACGGCGCTGCCGGTCCTGCTCATCACGAAGACGTTGAAGCTCAACTACCTCAACAGCAGCATCTGCAGGCGGCGGATTATTGTCGTTGTTGTTGGTGTCGAGGGCGACGTCACCAATGTTGGCCATGAAAACCTCTCGGTAGTTGCAAACTTCATTGTCACCTTCAGATTCACAATCTGAGTGTGTGAAGCTGACTTGCTCAGATTGTCTGAGTGGTAAGCCACTGGATACGACTCCAACCATGATCGGGGGAGAAGACAGAGCTTGCTGAAGACTCCCTGTCATGGACTCATCAACTAGGTCACCTCCGTGGGTACGCTGTGGATCAAACTGTTTGGAGACAGCAGACACATCAGCATGCCCATATGAAAATCCTGATGTCAGAGAGGTCTGTTCCTCATATTCGATCTAGTCTATGTCCGAGTGAACATCGCCGAGTGGCCTTTCCTGCCCACTGCCGTCCCTAAGCCCGACTGTTAATCCTTGGCTCATTGCCTTAGCAAAATTAGCCGCGGAGTTGGCCATGCCGAGAGGAAACGAGGGTGCAGAAGCCTTGAACTTCTCTTCAGATTGAACGATGTTCGAATCCGAGAGGTGGAGAGTGCCGACGCCGTCCGCCACAAAATCAAGAGATCCGAAGCGGAAAGATGGACCTGGCGTGTAGACAGCGTCTGTCGATGTCGAGGAAGCCATCGAAACTTGAGGACGATCTTGACGCAGCCCCCTACCTAGCGCGCCAATTGTCGACGTGTGTAACCTTGGGGGTACTTATCGGCAAGTAAATTTGATATTCAGGATGTACGGGGGCGCACAAGACGAAGATTCGATGGTGCACAAGAAAGTAGAGACAGACTTATCCAGGTTCATGCCCTCAGCTCAAGGTAATACCCTACTTCCTGCTGGTATGGGATTATATGGTGGGAATCTCAATTACAGGGGAACCTATGTCAAGATTGTATGTGTTGCGAGATTATTCGATGATATGAGATGAGATGTCTAACTACGGTGCCCGACCCCCCTTTATATAGTGGAGGAGGGTGGACTTACATGGTATGATTTCCTATTCGGGATAGAGTCATATTCTAGTAAAAATGAAAATATTTAATAAAACTAAACTATGGGCTAAGTATACCAATTACCCAAGAGAGGTAGCACCCGAACCAGGCCGAAGCCAGGCCGATCGACTAGGCCAGGTCGGCCGGCCCAAGGTGGCTCAGCCGACCCCTCCGTTTCGCCCAAATTCGAAAATTTTTTGAGGAAGAGCGTATCTCCCGAAGTTGTAGCTCCTGAACGTTCCCCCTCATTTGAAAAGCGACGGGAGAAGGTCGTTCCTTCATTCCACCTTTCTTCTTCCTTCTCCCATCAACCTCTCTTCACCACCATTAGCCACCTTGAGTTCAAGCCACAATCATGGCTGACAACACCCCGAAAGCAGTCCCTTCGATCTACGACATCGTCGCTAGCGACCCCCCGGTGTTGAGGCCTTCCAAGAGCAATTCCGGCAAGCCATCATTTGCCTGGAATCTCAATTCTTCACCGGTGCGAGCGAAGCGGATCGAGTTCTCGCCGAAGAAGCCGATGGAGGCGAAGCCACAACCGGAGCCCGGCCAGCCTACCCCTTGTGGTCAGCCGGCCTCTCCCCTCCGTATCGGTGGCACAAGGAGTGCGGCCGCGTCCACTCTCTCCCCTCCGTGTCATCACGAAGGGGAAGGTGCCGTGCGCTACCTTGCTATCCCGGCCGACGATGGGCTAGCTCGGTCTCAAGACGGGCGTGGTCAAAAGACTCCTCCTCTCTCCGCCGTGTGGCCGACCCGATGTTGCACATAGGGACGCGATGCATATGGAGAAGGGGAAAGCGCTCATGAAATATGAGCAGCTGGAGCCTAGGTTGCCGGAGTACCCCCCGGAGACACCGCCGGACTCCCCACCACGCTTCATCGTGCGCGGACAGAAGACGGCTACTGGTTATGGGAAGGTTCTCACCATTAGTGAGGATGAGGCCACCAGTGACTGAGTCCGTCAACTCCACCTCTCCTGGAAGAAGGGTGAGGCAAACACGTTCACCACCCCCGATCCGCGGGAGAGGCGGAGAAATGGAGTTTAGCGACGGGGAGGAGCCCCAACTTCGCGACTTCGTGACCGCCCTGCAGCAACGGCAAAACAACTTGGAGGAGCAGATGGCGGATGGACCATGAGGACAGCTTCATCGTTCGCTTAAGCGTTATGCTGGGGCGATGGGATCGCCCAAGCTTTACGATCCGCCAAGTAGCCCATAGACGGGAGCTAGGGGTAGAATAACTTTCAGGCGCACATTCTTTTATTTTTCAAACATTTAGCTTTCCAATGAATGCGCCTGCTATTTTCTTTGAATTAATGAGAAATAAAATGTTGTTTGTTTATGTGTGCATGATTGCCTCGACCGGTGAAACTTTCTGCACCGGTCGACATTAGTTACTCACGTGTGTACAAGAATTACGAAGTACAGAGAAAGAGATACAAACTGGAAAAAAAACTAGACCAAGCCGAGAACAATGCTGGGCCGGCCGACCCAACTCAGGCCGGCCGGGTCGGCCGACCCACCCGTTGCACCGGCTCAGCTCCGCAAAATTCTGGTATGATCCCTATATTCCACTCTTACCATTTACCTCTGTTACGTATTCATATGCATGCAGTAATTAAATAAACAAACACTAACATGATGAAAAGCAAATCGAAGATGTTTTGAAACTATAACCTTGTTCGGCATTTTAAAACTTGCATAATTTTTATTCTTCGGTTATAGCTCTATAATTGTGGGATATTTCATTAGGGTTGACCGTTCCTAATTTGTTGGCTTATATGATATAGCATGCTTAATGACTCACTTATCTAGGATTAATTGTTTACCCAGAGGTTTTTTTCTTAAAAACCTGGCTCTTAATTCTTAAAGTGATCTTTTATTACCTACCATAGCCAAGAACTTATCAATTATCATAATATTTAGAAGCCTTCATTAGTAGTTTTGATCATACTAAGTTGGGCTAAAACCTGAATCCTCTTAAGAAATGTTATATATTCCAATCATTTCCTTTGCGTATCCTTTTGATTGCTAGCCTTTTCATATCTGGCAACACTAATATTCCATCTCAGAATTAAGCTACATCTTCGCCATATATTCCGCCCTGAGACAACTAGCCAATTTTATCTTCAGGTACCATTATACCTACCTATATGATGGTCCTCCAAAATAAAATATCCATTTGTCAAACTTTTCAAAAAGTTCCGAATTTGACAGAGGCATAGAAAAGAGGAAGAGAGACCAATCATACTCTCCCTTTTGTATTGAAAAAAAAAGAGAGACCAATCAAAGTCTCCCTCCTTATGAAAAAAATATAATAATAATAATAATAATAATAATAATAATAATAATAATAATAATAATAATAATAATAATAATAATAATAATAATAATAATATTCCTCTTTCTGGCCTCTTGAATCTCTTTGAAAAGGGACAAAAAGTTTGAAAAATGGATTTTTAGGAGGAACCATCATTCCTTAAATACAAGATCGATGTGTTGGACTCATTAGTACCACATGTCCTTGCACTTGTATTTCCTCTTATTCTTTTGGCTTGAGTTCATTCTCTCCCTCACCCCTGGACATCAATTCTTACATGATTGGAAATTAGATTAACACTATCTTCATTAGGATCTAATTTTAACCTGCTAAAAGTTTGTATCATAACTACAACAATAATCCTACCTTGAGCTCCACATAAACTTAGATGTAGGATTAAAGGTTACGCCGGCCTTGGTGAGGTTAAAACACTCAGAGTGACTTGAGAGTTTTCACTTAAGAAAAAGAGCCATGGATTCTTTTCAAAATAAAAACTCTGGGGTACACTGATCCTATGATAGGCTTGGTCTTCATTCATTGATGTTCCACCTGCCAACATTTATAAGATAAGGTTAGTAGACACTTCAAATATTTGAGTAAACCTTAGAATAACTTTCATGCACTTTTATGCTTGTCTTTTAATTCCGACAGAGTTATTAGTTTTAAGACTTACCTTTACTCGAGGACGAGCAAAGACCTAAGCATGGGGGTGTGTTGACGGTCAATTTTGATAACTTTTATTATGATTCAGACCGTCAACATATGTCCAATTTGAAGGAACATGAACTAAAATTGTGCAAATTAACAATGTCCCACAAGTTTTGGTAAGTTTGTGACCACAGGGACCCACCGAGCAAAAATGGACCCGAACCGGAGAAGTGAGTGGGTCGGCCGACCCACCCTAGGCCGACCGACCCACACTCGGTGCCCAACTGAGTTGGTCTTCCTCCAGGGCTTCTAGAAGGACTCCTAGAGCACATCTCCAGTGTTCATTGCAGTCGGTTTGATCGAAAAATCGTGGTTCCTTCACAAGTCAAGCATAGGATTCTAAAGGAACCCGAAGTTACCTACCTCAAACTGCCAAACCGTCTTTGAGAGAAGATCTACACCACACAAGAGGGATCCTAGACAACTTGGAGGGCCAGGATAACCCGAAGGTGGGTCGGCCGAACCACCTAGGCCGGCCGACCCCCTCGGTTGCCCCCTCGGATCCCCCTTGGCTGAGGAGTGTGTGACATGTGTCCTTAGTCGTGTCACCCCCTCATTGTTCACGGTTGCCTATAAAACGAGCCCCCCCCTCCTTCATTTGAAGAGCACGAAGAAGTGGCGGTATCACTCTAGCGGCGTAGTGCTGCCCAGATATCAAGTAGAGTAGGTGAGAGAGGAGAGTTAGTGTAGAGGAGAAGCTGGGGTGTCGGCATCTCTCCACTAGAGCTCTAGAGCTGAACTCGGATGCGGGTTCTGCCTCTGTCTTCTATCGGTAACACTTAGTCCTACCCCTTTTTATTTATCAATCAAGTTTACTTCATTTATTTTGTCTCTATTGGTACTAGGCTCGTGCTATTTCTTGAGTGCTAAAATCTCTGTACTTAATTGTCACAATAGAAATTAGTGCCAAGGGTAGTGGGAGTACGTATTAAGTGACGTCCTTGATATGTATTACTGCTAGGTACAGACGTGGTGTCTGGACTAGTTAGTAGCCGGTAGACACCTGATTCAACGGTTGTGTGGTAGGTAGTAGGTAGTGACAGCCCTACTATCCGGCCTAGACTTTGCGAAATCCACCCCATTAGTCTCAGACCAGTTAAGCCCAATCGGGGGTGATCATAACTATCCGGGATTTAGATGCAAGATAGCGGGTAGTAGCGAATCGGCCAAGCTCCGATACAGAGTAGCAAACTAAGTGACTTAAATCTTGTAACTTTGACTAGTGTCCGTAGAACCTCTCGATCTGAAATACATTTACCCCACTTTCGTCAAAACACCTCCATATCCATCTGGGTAAGGTAAGATTAGAAACTAGACACTTCTCGTTCTTCGTGGAAAATCGATACCTTTGGAATATTCCAGGGTGAAAGCTACTGCGATATCCGTGTGTTTGCGGATTAAAACTCTAATAGGCATAAGAATCACCAACACCCATCCCAAAAGTTAATAAATAAGAATCACCAACACCGTCACCAATGACCTCATATGAGTACCCTTGGCCTGGTTAGCAGCCACATAAGTGACGGACATCGGGGGAACCCGTCACTTATAACTGTGCATAGGCATACCTGGGTTGGCCAAGGTCCTCTGACGTGCACGTAAAAGACCGTCACTATTATATGTTTTGGTGACGTGTCGGAAGAACCCGCCACCAAAGTGGTGGTTGCTTTGTGCGTTTTTCACGTGGTGTCTTCATCGTCATTAGGAGAAAGAGGAGTATGTGGATTTTAGGAGGGGGAGACTGTCGCCGGCTTTAGGGTTGTCATCGGTGGTTGTCGACTGTGTGCTCTTGGATTTCAACTCCATTTTCCAGGCCAAGATGGATATCTGTGCTAACAAATTTTATTGCTGCTATGGGCTCTTCGTTCCGTCTCATGGATTGGCATCGCCTTGTTCATTGTAACACACACTGTTCATTCAGTACATCAAAGCAATAGAGACATTGGTTCCTTTTCTCTCCCTCGTTCTCAATCTCACCCTGGGCTAGATTGGTTCTTCACACGTTATCATCACATAGCCTCTACGGTGAGTTTCCTAATCACAAGTTCAATCATCCAGACCGAGTCAGGCTCTGACCCGTGTGTACCTAGACAAGTGTGTATTATAGTGGGACCGTAGAACATTGAAGAGTGAGTGGCTTCAAAATATGCCATTATGGTCCAATTCAACATTTTTCCCATCCCAAAACGCATGTAAAATGACCATTTTGTCCCCTTGTCCTTCTATCTCAGCTCCCCCTCATTTTCTTTCTTCTTTACTGGCTCTGACGAGATTCCTCTTCACCGAACGCACTCTCCTCCACCTCTAGGTCCGTCGTCTCCACCGCACGTGGCCCAGTCACTGTCTCCATCGAGCGCACGGAGCGTCGCCGCCGCAGCATTGGACTTTGCTACGACCATGCCGCCCATGCCAATGTCTCTCTTCCGCAGCCACTAGGAGCACGTTGCCCTCCTCTGCCGCCGCTGCATGGCGGCGCGCTGTCCGTTCCTCGCCACATCGTCGTCGGGCACGTCGACACTGTCCCCAACCTTCGCCGCCACCGGGCACAACGCCACTGCGTGTTGCCCTTCTCCTCGCCTGATCAGGTCGTTGCTAATCTTCTCTTTATGTTTGTGGCAAGACACGAACATGGTACTATTAAAAGAAGGGTTAAAAGCATACATGCCACTCTAGCTTCTATTAGAAATGCCACTGTAGAGACGTTTACATCGCAAATGCCATTATAAACAGATGAAACATGCAAAGATGCCATCATTTGGCCAGCTGCAGGGATTTGGACAAAGTACATAACAAATATACGATATGAAATATGTCTGATGAGCGGGCTCTACATGTCATACCCTCATCTCTTCTTCCTCCTCCCTTCCCATCTCTCTCTTTCTCTCTCTCCCGGCGAGCTCTCTTCTCTCTCTCTATCTATCTCTCTCCGGTGGCGCTCTCCTCCTCCTCCGACCTCCCGATGAGCTCTCCTCTTCCTCCTCAAACCTCAGCATAGCGCCTCCTCTGACCCAAGCCAGCGCAACGTGGCGGTGCCCGTGTCCTTTGCCTCCTCTGCGGTGGTGTCCGCCGCTGTCCTCTTCCCCAACGCGGCCGCGGTGCCGCCCTTCTCCTCCACGAGCAGGGCGGCGACGTTGTCGTGGCCCCCTCTTCCCCAAGCGTGGTGGCGCCCTTCTCCACGAGCACGGCATGGCGGTACCCCTTCTCTCTCGATCTGCCGTCTCTCTCTCTCTCTCTCTCTCTCTCTCTCTCTCTCTCTCTCTCTCTCTCTCTCTCTCTCCTGTCTCCGTCTGGTCACACCGGTGGCGCTGCGTCAAAGACACTGTAAGGGTCGCGTTCCATTTCCGGCGCACGAGAGCTCCAACTCCGGCGAGAGGAGCTTTGTCAGCAGGAGCGGCGAAGGCGTTGCTAAAGGGCGGCGATCGGGGCATGGGGAGGGCGACAATGGGCAGGTGCACGTGCTACTCACTGTGCTCCACGATGGGACCTCGCTGTGCTGCCCCTTTGCCACGGGACCCGCTTTATCCATTGTCGCTGCCACACCGCCCTCACCAACTCGTGCGGCCGGGGAGAGAGGTAGAGAGAGGGAGATTGGGGAGAGAGAGATGGAGAGAGAGAAGGGGAGGACGAAGATGATGAAGAGGAGAGAGTGACATGTGACTCCTACATGTCAGGTCATATTTCCGATCGTATGTCCCAATGTATTTCGTCCAAAATTCCTTCCGAGCTCAAATAATGGCATGTATACACATTTCGGTTGTTTATAATGGCATCTGTGTCAAAAGCGACTTACAATGACATTTCTGTCAAAAGGGATGTCCAGGTGCATAGCCAGAATAACATTTTTTTTTGAGACGGAGAGAGTGATTTTAACCCTTGCTAACATTTTTTTAGACGGAGAGAGCGATTTTAACCCTTGAAGTAGAAATTTTATTGGACGGTATCTCGCCTGGAAATTTTTCGAGGCGGGACACCTACCAGCCGTCCGATGTTTGCACGAATCGCATCGCAGACGGATGCGACCGAGGGGGCGAAGTGAATGGGACGCGGGGGCCATCCAACGGCCGTTGGAAGTGCTCCCGTCCAACGCCCGTTGCCGGCTGTTGGATGGAGATCCAACGGACAACATTAGATCTAATGCAAAACTTTTTATTTTTGTTTCACCATATAAAAAAATTCAATAAAGTCAATAAAAATCATAAATATTCTCTAATCAATGTCAGATTCCAAGTGTATTTTTATTCGAATTGATATGCCAAATATTTATTTTTATAAACATTTTTAAAGGATAAATTAGATATATAAATATTCTATATCATTCTAAAAAATATATATGAAAATGGACTTGTATTAGAGAATATTTATGATATTTATTTACTTTATTGAATTTTTTTACATGGTGTGACAAAAATAACAAGTTTTGCATTTAGATCTAATGCTGGCCGTTGGACGGGAGTAGGTCCAATGGGCATCGGACCCCACGCGCACACGGATTCGGATAGGGCTCACAGCTCGGCTCGGGCTCGAACAAATTTGGCTCAGCTCGGGCTCGGCTCGAATCTCTAAACGTCTCGAGCCAAGCCTAGTTTTGGGGCTCGTTAAAATAGCGAGCCGACTCGGGCTCGGCTCATTTACATATTTTGAACGCAAAAATGCCTGGCTCATGGATCGGCTCGGGCTCGGATGAATTTGGCTTGGCTCGGACCTCTAAACGCTCGAGCCAAGCCTACTTTGTCTTGTTAAAATAGCGAGCCGGCTCGGGATCGGCTCAGCTCGTTTCAGCCCTAGATGTGGCCGAGCCGAACCCCAATCCCCAAACCACGCCGCACGCATGCGAGAGAGTTATGGGCGATTCTTCCCATGGCGGCGAGGCGATCGTCTTGATGGCGAGAGCGGGCTGCTCTTCATCCGACGAGGTACGGTACCCCCTCCTCCGCTTTGAGCCCTCCTCCTCTTTGATATGTTGCATGGGTCCTTCTGTCCATCGGGAGATGTATAGAATAGATCTCGATTCCGGACTGTTTTTTTTCGCTCCGGCGAATTATCTGACACTGTATTTTGCTCCGGAGTTGAGCTGCTTGAATGCAGCTCGATTTAATACTACGTAAATTTCTTTGTAGATCTAACATGTTCTTGCAAATCGTGGTTGTGAGTAGGGTGGGAATAGGGATGGCAATTTTACCCATGGTTTTGGGTACCCGCGGGTACCCGACCCAATGGGTTCGGGTATGAGTTTCATTTTATACCTATGGGTTTTATAATTCGGGTTCAGGTTCGGGTACGGGTTGGAATTTACACCCATGGGTACCCATGGATACCCGAATAAATATTAAAAATAAAAAAACCCTGACATGTGGGCTACACTTACATGCTTGGTAACAGGCTCATAGCCACGAGGCCCACAAGGCCCTTCAGTCCTCCCCTCCCCCAGTCCCCTTCCTGTCTCCTGCTTGGCTGCGGCCTGCGGCCAGCAACCCTAGCCGCCAGCCGCCCGCCCCCCCCATCGCCCCAGATCGCCGCCGCCGCCGAGTGCCCGACGCCGCTGCCTCCTTCTCCGGTGGCCGGCGCTGCTTCCTGCCTTCCTCCTCTACTCCGGTGGCGCTGCGTCCATCAAGGCATCAAGGTAATCCCCATCCTCGACCAGCCCTCCATTGCCGCCTCTGCCTTCCTGCCTTTGCGGCTTTGCCGCCGCCCCCGCGCCACTCTCGGGCCCGGCCGGCCACCACCGTGCCACGCCCGGGCCGAGCCTTTGCCGCCGCCCCGCGCCACGCCCGGCCCGGCCTTTGCCGCCGCCGCAGCGCCACGCCCGGGCCGGCCTTTGCCTGCGCCGCTGCACCAAGCCCTAATCCCTAATCTAATCTAATGTATATCCCATTAATTTATCTATGACTCTATGTTGATTTTTCAGAGATTAAGACTTCATTTGATGTGTTGTATGTACACCTGTAATGGTAGACTTATAAACTGTAATGTGTTATGTGTGTCATGTGTGCCATGTGATTGAAATATATGTACTAAATTGTGACTGCAGTTCTGAATCCTGATTTCTGAAATTCTTTATATGCTGGTTCGGGTCGGGTTCGGGTACCCGTTCGGTTATGGGTACCCGTCGGGTTCGGGTATGGGCATGGGTTGATGCCCATGTCCCACTTCGGGTTCGGGTTCGGGTATATAATTCGGGTTTCGGGTTCGGGTCTGAGAGAGGTGTACCCGGAGGTACCCGACCTAATTGCCATCCCTAGGTGGGAAGGGCGAAGGGGTAGCAGTTTTTTTTTTTGTTTTTGCATTTCTGGTAGTGCGGTGTATTTTAACATGAATTTTGGTCTCATGATACCACCTGGCTGATACTTGGGGGAAGGCGATAGATCTAGGCACCGAAGCCATGATACCACCTACAGTAGGTGATACTGTTGTAAATTCTACAGAAATATGTATCAGAGCATATAAACTCATGAATAACAACAAAATCAAATTCATAGCAGTCACAACACTTGTAAATTGTCCAAATAAATTGTCACTCATTAAAGATCTAAACATGAGTTCCTAGTTCAATCCAACACTAGCTATTCATTTCACAAGAGCATCAACAGCATGTGCATAGATATAGTGAATTGTAACGCATGAAAAAACTGTATCTTAATAGGCCACTCAATAACAGATTTGATAGCCTCATTTCAACCAATCATCATCGAAGGCTTACTCAAATATGAAATTATGATCAATTATACAAGTTCAGCACAGCTTCAACTTGAGATTCAGAATACAATTCAATTTATTCATCTATGCACCATTGCTGCTCAACAATGAAAAACTCAACAATTGGCAAACCGGCCAAGGACAGTGAGCCAAAGAGATCATCAGGAACAGGTCTGGGTGAGCACCAAATACAAAGATTAAGTGTACAACCTGACCAACAATACAAGGAAGGATTATGCCTAAACCAGTTTTCTGAACAATCCAAGACTAGCTATTCATTTCACAAGAGCATTAACAGCATGTGCATAGATATAGTGAATTGTAACACATGAAAAACAAGCAGTGCTGAACTGTATCTAAATAGGCTACTCAATAACAGATTTGATAGCCTCATTTCAACCAATCATCATCGAGCAATTTAGGTATAACCCACAACACAATTTCAGTGCTTCCAAACTGAGAGAATTAGCCCCTATTCAAGAGAATAAGTCCCCAAAGTCAACCCAATTGGTTCACTGCAAAATCAACCACAAGGGGGAAGGAAATCTTTACAGTGCCTGGCTGAGACTACTATTACTTTGTTATTAAAATTGATATTTGAGTTGATTTTGTTTTTGTGTTGTTGACTTGATTTATTACTTGTGAATACTTCTTCTGTTGTGCACGTAGAGAGGTTCTATGCATTGTTTTTTTTTGTTTGTGTAGTAGGCTTTGATATTCAAATTGTTTTGCAGAGAGGTTGACATTGCTCTTCCTTGTGATACCCCATTTTCTTCGACACCCCCTAAATGTGTTGCTAACCGCTAATATGTTTTTTTTGTGCGTTATCCCACCATATCCACTAGTTGTTACTACTCACCCGTTTAAAAATATAATGTGTATTTTGTTTTGTTAGGATAAGACTTTGACTAACAATTACATCATTATTATTATCATTTATATGATACAAAATCATAATTATATTTAAGTACTTTTAAATACAAATACACTAACATCAATTTTATGTCATAAAAACTATGAACTAAAGGAGTAGTTGTTGGTCAAAGCCTTGTCCTACCAAGACAAAATACAACTTATATTTTGAAACGGAGTACCTTATATGCTGTTCGTTCTTGGTTCTCTGACATGTATGTGAATTGATGTCTCCATGGTGGTCTGTTGTTCGTTCTTGCCTTTTTCGTTAGTAACTAATTGTCATGTGATTATGTGTTTAGAATGTCAGATCTAGCTCAATATGTACCTGAATAATATTGTGTTCTCTGATTTTGTTTTGGTGCATGGCTTCGATCTAAATTTCTAGAAGTTTGATCGAGAGAATGGTGATTGAAAGCTTACTGCAGCCATGCTGCTTGTTTTTCATTGAAAATTTTGGTTTTAAACCGAAAATCGAATAACTGAACCGAATTAAATTCAGTAAATAAATTTCGGTTGAATGCGCACCCCTACTTAGTAATTCTTTAGATTTTTGTTCTGTTTTTATTTCGCGTTGTTTTTTTGGGTGGATTAATTGTGGGGATCCTTGGCCCGGCCTCACCTCCCTGAGCGCTTTGCGTGGGATTATTCTGGAATCTGGATTCGCGTGTTTAGTTAGCTTTGCGTTTTTTTAGTTCTTTGCTAAGTATGGATTATGTGTAGGTGAAAAAAGGTTTGAGGCCCTCATGGCCGGCTACCCGCCTCGTTGTGGCCCCTGGCGGTCGCAGCGGTCGCGACACGGGCACCACCCCTATTCACAGCAGCAGCAGCACGGGCAGCAGCACAGGCAGCAGCAGCACGGGCAGCAGCACAGGCAGCAGCACAGGCAGCAGCAGCACGGGCAGCAGCACAGGCAGCAGCACAGGCAGCAGCAGCACGGGCAGCAGCAGCAGCATGGGCAGCGGCCGTCGCAGGTGCCGCAGCCGCTCTCATTTGCGACTGGTGAGTGGATGTCCTTGTGTGGATTTCATAAAATTAAATTTACATGTGGACTAGCTAGTTTTTTTTATCTTTATTTGCACCATTAAGGATTAATGTCACATCCACTTTTTATCTTTATTTGCACCATTAAGGATTAATGTCACATCCAAGAAATATAATATAGTTATTGTGTATGTTCTTTGTAAAAAAGGTGAGATAACCTTGATGTTTTATTTAATTATAGGTTTACCTTATACCTTTGTTTATAAAATTAAAATGAGTTTCGGTTTTAGATGGACAGTGAAACAACTTATTAGAGTAGTTATGTAATAAAATAAAGAAAAACAAACTCTTTCAAACAAAATGTGTTACTATTTTGTATTTCTATGTTAGGAGGTGGAGGTTCGCGTCTCGAATTTGTGACGGTTGATTCTACAAAGGTAAATACATGTTGTTTTAGTTTAATTTGTGATAAACAAGTTAACATTTTGCCTTTTAGATACATATCTTCGACAAAGAAGAGATACTAAGATTTGTTCAAAACTACTCAGGGGCACGGATTGAGGTTAGTATTTTTCTTATTTTTAATTTTTCAGGTTGGTTTGTTTTGTTTTGCCCTAAATTCAAAACCAGCTTTAACCGGTGCCTTGACTATTAAAACCGGGTTTGACCGGTCCTTTGACGGTTCATTAGGGTGGTTTTTTTGGGTGGTTGTGCAGTTGTGGCACTATTTAGCTTGTCTAGCCCTGTCCAACCTTTCTCTGATATACGACGCCTTTGTGTGGCTGTGATTTCGCCATGTAAAAATATCCCCTTTGAAACCCAGATCATCCAGCCCACACCTCTATACCCACATCACCAAATTTGTCCATACAAGATTGGGACCGGGGCGCACCTCCTTGTTTCTCATGTGCAAACATAATTTCATTGAAATCCCCAACACACAACCCCGGACCTGTACACTGGTGATTGAGATCATGAAGTGCATTCCAAGTTAACACCTTATTTTGTGGCTCACCATAGATGCCAATGAGCTGCCAAGTCCCTGTGTTCTGATCCACCACATTGATATCAATATACAACCTTGACATTGCTTTGAGACTAACATTAACACCTGAATGCCAAAACAATGCCAAACCACCACTTTTACCTTTACAAGGTTTACAAACCATATTAGTGAGACCTAAGAGCCACCTAAAATTTTCAATTCTCCGCTTATCTAACTTGGTCTCAGACAAAAAGAGAATATCCGGCTCCTCTCGCTTCTAGAGATCCAGAAGCCCACGAACTGCTGGGTTGTTACCCAGGCCCCAACAGTTCCAAGCTATGATTTTCATTGGGATTTGTAGGACTGTTCAGACAGTCCTGCGTTAACCAAAATGTCTGACTCAGCGACAGCCCTTTCCATACTGCACTCCACCATCTCGAAGTCCCGTTCTGATGGGTTTTCCTCAAGTATCAAGTGCAATCCTCCTTTTGGTTTTTTTCGCTAATACCGATGTCGTCACTTCATCCATCATGTTATCAGCAGTACATTTATTACTATTAACCATTAAAACTCCAGAACTATCTTGTGCAGCTTTTTGTTGGCACCTGCACTACCTCTTGTCCTCTTCTTGTGTAGACCCCTTCTTTTTGTTGGCACCTGCACTACCTCTCGTCTTCTTTCGTGTATAGAAGCAACCTCTGACCTTTCCACTATGACAGAATTTGGCTCATGAGCTACACTGCCATCATTTTGTCCTTGCTGCTCCACAGGTAAGGTAACCTGTTTATCTGAACCAACCTTGTCTTCTCCTCGTGGTTCTTTTCCTTGTGCTAACATTGGCCCCTTAGTGTGCTTTTTTTGTCCCCTGAGTGGTCATGGAAGAAGTTGCTCCTTTCACTATTTTCCTTATTCTTTCTCAATTCCCCATTACTTTTTAAAATAATACTAGCACCACCTGTCTGGTTGTAACTCCTACTACCTCCTGAGATCTCATCAGAAAAACAATGTTTTGAGGGAATGACACGCAGCCAAGGCCCATACTGACGCGCTGATAGTCAAATCACCCCTCATGCAATTCTTATCTCTGTGTCCGATAATACCACATGTATAGAAAAAAATCAGGTAGGAATTCATACTCCAGCAGACACAACCTGGTTTCAGTACCTACATCATTCTCAATCTCCAGAGTGATTCCCCGCAGAATGGGTACTCGGATGTCGATACGCACCTTAATTCTGAGATAGCATCCAGCTTCTGTTCCATTTTCTTCCACATCAACGTCCATGTACTGTCCCACTTTATCACCAATGACCTTTGCTACATCACGACACATCATTCCCATGGGCAGGCGAGCAACACAGATCCAGATTGGGATATGAGTGAACTCAACGGCCTCCAAATCCTTCTTGCCGTCATACGGTGACATGACCATAGGTCTATGCCCAATCATCCATGGTCCATCCTCCAGCGCCCTCCTAGCTCCACAAGCTTGATTGAAAAAGAAGAGAAAGATGTTTTCTCCTACCTCCTTGCAGACCATTCCCTTATCTGGACACCAGATTTTGCCAAGGGTTTGGTAAATCCCTTCAGCAAAAAATGGTTTGTCGGACAAAACCTTTCCCATGCCATTGATCTAATCCTCTGGTTCCTCCATCCACTGTCCCCACCTTGATCCCTTTCTTCTCCTCCTCCGAAAGAACGCAAATTCCCCAGTAAACTCTCCAAGCCGCCACCCTGAACTCCCAGCCTATCCATGTGCACGAAGCAGGAAACAACGGAAGGGATACAGAACCAGAAGCAAAACCCCAACCGGATTGAATCTTGTGAAAAACTAGCTCGGATCTCACCAAAGAGATGAGGCCGAGACCAAACTCGAGTCGCCTACGAAGAACCAAAGCGCCGAGAGCCTTCCAGCCCCGGTTCATGACATTCGTGGTGGTCTTCAAACCAAAAAGCAATTTGGATGCTCTTGTTCCCATTTTAAGTGATATCTGTATAGATTTTTTTTAACTTAAAATAATTAGTTTTTCATAGTAGAACAATGCTCTTATTCCCATTTTAAGTGATATATGTAGAGATCTTATTAAACTTCAAACCAAAAAGCGGATGGTCTTGTTCTCCTTTTAAGTGATATCTGTAACCAAAAAGCGGATGGTCTTGTTCTCCTTTTAAGTGATATCTGTAGAAGATATTTTTTCAACTTGAAATAATTAGTTTTTCATAGTAGAACAATGCTCTTATTCCCATTTTAAGTGATATATGTAGAGATCTTTTTAAACTTTAAATAATTAATTCTTCATAATAAAACAATAAACTGATGCAAGTTTATATTTCAGAGGAACACTAATGCTAATTATCCTGATCAAATTGTCGTGACGGGAAGTCACGATAGCATCCTAAAAGCCAAAAAGATGGTGCAAGATATACTTATCCAGGTATTTTTCTTTGTATATTTTTTTCCATTTTTATTATATACGTATATTGATTTTAATATTAATATTTTTTGTGCAGGACCCTTTTGACGCTAGTCTAGGCACAGGGTATGTCACACCGCCTGCACAAGAAGATTTCGGTTATATATACAAACCCTAGTCAATATATTTAGTCCGACCTTACTAGTTACCCCCTTATGTAGTATTGGGTATGCTCCGCAACTCATGATAGACTTGGTTATTTTGTGCAACTAATGTCATGTTACGCTTTGCAACTTTTATGTTATCGGTCCTACCATTGTCTCGATTCTATTTCCCCCCTCTGCTCTAAAACCGGATATGTAATCTCGCTGTACTTTTTCATACAGGAAAAATTACATTCCTTACTCAAAACCACTTCCGTTTTGGTTGACGTGATGTCCTAGTTACCTTTGTTGACGTGGCATCATAATCGTGAGGAAATAAATTCTACTCCGTAGAAAATTTTAGAAAACTCAAAAATAAAATGAAAATATGAAAAATCCAAATATTTAATAAAAATGATGCTTGTTATAAACATCCACACTAAAAATTCTATATGTGGTCGTGATTCTTTTTTATTAAAAATATCTTCAACCATAAATATGAATTTTAGCATATAGGTTAGTACACAAATATCGTATTGTATTGCATGTTTGGATTTTTACATATTTTTATATATTTTAAAAAAAAATATTTTAAATTTTCTAAGTCTTCTATAATTTTCTAGAATTTAATTACATAGAAACCCATTGATTAGGACACCATGTCGTCCAAAATCAGAGTAGGGAGGTAATTTGCCTAGTATGAAAAGTAGAGGAAGGTTATATGATGAGAACATAACCACAACTCCACAAGGATACACCACTTCCCCTTCAACCGCACCGTCTCCATCGCCTCCAGTCAATGTTGCGACATCTTCAACGTCGAAGGGCCTTGATCCAGACGCTTGGCCTTACAAACCCATGTCAAAGGACCAATGCACCATGCACGCACCCTGAGCATGGCCCACACATCAAGCAAGGCCCACATGGAAGCCAAAGATGTCAAAAAGCCTGTTTCAATCAACCAGCAGCACACCAAATTCAAATGGGCGTAATTTGGGCCCTCGAACTCCGTTTTCAGCGTGCAACTACCTATTGGAAAGATGAAGAGATAACATTTCCAATGGTTCCAGCCCCACCTCCAAATTCGCTCCAGATCGACAGGAAAACACAAGAGTGCCACAGGCTAAATCTGTCAAGTGTTGCGTGACCATATTTTTTGGCCCATGACCCATGTATGGTAGGGTGGACTTGATGGCCGACTGAAGGAAACTACGGCTAAGAGGGGGTGAATTAGCACACATTTAATTCTTTTTGTGTTTTTCTTGATTTAGTTAGTCAAATTAAATGACCCAAGCCTAAGGTGAAGCCCTACACTAGTGGAAGCAAGGACATTAGGCTACCACGATGGCTAGCACACACAAGCACAACAACTAGACAACCACAAAGGGTTGCACACACACAAGTGACAAAGGCTCAAACTTGCAATAAGTAAATGCAGTAAAGGGAAAAGGACGCAACCGATTTTTTTCTGAGGTTCGGAGACGAACTCCTACTCCCCGTTGAGGCTAGCTCTTGATAAACGAAAGCCGGGTCTCGCTCGTCCCTATGTCTCGATCCACTCGTGGTAGTCCTTTCCCCGACACATAGAGAGGCGGACTCCAAGCCCACATAGTGTCTCAAGCGCTCCCACACGAACGGTGAGCTCCTCGAACCCTCGCCCTAGACACACGGAGACGACCCTTGACATACCGACACACAATGATGGCCTCTGACACACCGAGGACTTCACGCGCACCCCCGACACACGGAGATGGCCCCCCAACAGAAGCCGACTCCAGACACATGGAAGTTGGTTTTTTTTTATATGTACATATTATTTATGCGTTCTAAAATATATTGCATAGCTAAGTGTTTGGGGAAAATCCTTTTATTGTTGGAACTCAGATTTGTTAAGTTTTGGATCTTTTTTATCCGTTTTGATCAAAAGCAAGAACCATTGTGCTTACTAGCAAGGTAAGCGGGCCTATGGCCCACCAGTTTGAAGATCACGAGCACCAGGCCGTGCCCACGAAATGTAAAAACAACTTAAATTTGCAGAAAAGACAAACATTATGATCCACCTTTGATATAAAAAAAAATGGATTCAAAATACTAATCCATTTGTATTTTTTAGCATAGTTATGACGTTAAGGTGGTAAACTATTAAGCCGAAAAGAACACACACTATAAAGTGCTAAACAATTTTGGTTTACATCTCAGTGGAACCAACAATCTCAAGAGAACACACATTATACATGAAAAAATCTAGAGGCAAACATTTCAAACTGCAATCCGGCAATGAGTAATCATTGGCTACTACATGATATATCTCATCCATCACGGTTATAGCACTTGAAAGGTTAAGTGTGCGCTGCACCCCATCTATAATGGATGTGTTTCAACACTTTGCACAAGGTTCACAAATAGGAAACAATAAGATGGTATTGATCAATACTGTGTTTATAAAACTGCATTCGTGAACATCTGAGCTGGCTGTACCGTGAATGGCGCTG
Source organism: Raddia guianensis (assembly GCA_036346415.1). Taxonomy (NCBI): domain Eukaryota; kingdom Viridiplantae; phylum Streptophyta; class Magnoliopsida; order Poales; family Poaceae; genus Raddia; species Raddia guianensis. Next base: position 33,610,079 of record CM070535.1, read on the forward strand.
AAGCACTACCACTAAATAACTGGTGTCTACTAAAAGGCATATGAAGTTGAGCTGCAAAACAGGGAAAGCAAAGACGAACATGGTAAAAACTAAAGCTTAAGCGCGACAATTGCAGTGTGAAGCGAAACATTACTGGGAACAAAAGCTCAAAAAGAAGGGGCATGCCGTTGCTTACCAAGATCGACAGAGGATTTGCAAACTGCCAGCATTGAGCAAGATTTATATAGCCCTTCATGCCATCAGGACTTGAGAAAATCTCCTGGAGAAACTATGGCCCACATAAGCGATTGCTTATTCGTGAGGGAACCTGAAGCAAGGCATGGAATATTAGGTACTAAGTATTGCTGGAATAACTTGCTCAAAACCGATGTAGAAGAGTAGGAAGGCTAGGACGACAGGCTGTGCACATAACACAGAAAGAAGAAAGGCAGACAGGGAATGAGCAAGTAACATACCGGCAACCACAAATGTCAACGAATCCTACGGACGATGACACAGAGCAGGACAAAAGACATACAGAGCTAAGAAAGAATAGCATACATGAACACATCCTTCATAAATCAAAAGGAGCGTGCAGGACACCAAAATCTGTAAATAATGCATACCAATCGTTTCTCGAACAAAATTACTAACCTACCTCATATAAACTAAGAAAGCTTAACTCTGAAGTTGCTCAACATCTTTTATTTGACAAAGGTGTCAAACAATTAGATCACATAATACAGAGGACACTCTAAATTGAACGGTCCTCAAAAATAACATCTATTATATAGATGGAACATCTCCTTAGAAGAAATGATTTGCCCCAGATCATTCAGATCCTTCCCATCAGAGTTTGCAAATAAAACCTTCCGTGCATCAATAAATAAAATACACCCCGATAAATCATAGGATAGTGATTCATGTCCATCAATATATTTAGCAATAGCCCATACGATAAATCAGCTCCACATACTTGATGTATCTGAACAAAAGATTTTTAAATAATACACCCTTTAATAAAGTCAATTATGGTTTTGTCATAAATGCCAATATGGCTTTTCTGAGTTATAAGGACAACACGACTACTGTTAAAATAGATAATGGTACACGTTTTGGAACTATAAAGAACGTAATCTAGAAAGTGATCATCTCCTATAACAATTTGTACACTACAACAATGAGCCATCAGCTATAAACCTCCCCATCAATGAATTAACCATATATCTATGATTTAATCCGACACTACTTAGTATAACCCTTTTTGTAACCAACCTAGAGGGCATATCTATGAAGCAAGGCTAAGAAGACATAGAATCTATCTTTTACAATATGAAATTGTTGGACAATATCAATAATCCAGGGGTCCATCAGTATTGGCAAAGTTTTCCTATCAATTTGAAAACACCATGTGCTGTGTGCATAGCTAGCTTTCATGTGGTGAAGCCATTGGACATCGAAACCTCGAAAGTTCTGAAACAAAAAGCAAATGAACACATGTCTAGAAGGGTGGACATCGAAACATCGAAAGTTCTGAAACAGAAAGCACATGAACACATATCTAGAAGGGTAGTACCTGAGTCAAGCATTCTAAAGAAAAGTAATAGAAAAAGTTCTTGGAGGTTGTGGAAGTGCTTGGACTGAAGCATAAGGCTATCTGCACTCGGTATAAAATCAGTACTTCCTTATGTTTAATATAGCTAAAAACATGGTCTTTTGTGTTAACAGATGCCACACCCGAAAGGATACTTCAACATATGATGATATGAATGTCAAAGATGTGACCATGAAGCAAATAGCAAGCCATCTCCAGGTAGGGTGACTGGTTCCCTAAGTGTATGGACAAATTCTACTAAAGAAAAACATTGCCTGCATTAAAAGAGGAATCTAAAAATCTATCAAGGATAATAACAATTCGGAAACACTGTAGCCCGGATGTCCGGGCATTCCGGACGCGTCGCTGCTTGAAGCGAACACCATCCAATTATCCATGTTGGGAAACCACCTGTAGGGGAGCCCGGCCCGGCTAGGCCGGCAGCTTTCCCTGATGGGTCCCACATATGGACCTAGCCTAAAACCCTAAGCAGAACTATATAAGAAAAGGTGGAGCACCCATTGTATAACAGATCTGAGAAATAATAAAGAGAAGCTCCACCCATACATCTCTGTGTCCCCTGTGTATTGACCTTTCTCTGTGATTGATTGTCCACGTTTATACCTCGGACTACACCCGGTAGCGAGGTTTCTTAACACGTTATCAGCACGCTCGCTCCATCGACGTGCCGATCAATCCGCGAGTAAGACTGATCTGCATCCACTTCTACCACGAAGGTATATTTTCGGCACCGATTACCCCGTAGATCGTGATCTGTGCTTGATCTCGCTTGTAGATCGAGAAGAACTATGGTGTTTCCCTAGTAGATTGGAAATTTTGCAAAGAATTCTTTAGTAGATTCGTTTTGGAGATTTGTAATCAATCAATCTAGTAGATTGATTCACGCCGGTCGCCGCCAACGCCACCGCCGCCGCCGCCGCCAGCGCCGCCAGCATGTCAGTCGCGCACCGCCCATACAGCGCGCCGCCGCTGCTGCGCAGCGCCGCCGCAGCACGCTGGTCTGCGCCCGCCGCCACGCACGTCCAGCGCCGCCCGCGTCCGCCCGCGCGCCGCCGCGAGCCGTGGCGAGCCTGCCGCGCCGCCGTGCCCCCCGCCGCCGCGCCTCGCGCGCGCGCCAGCGCTGCGCCATACGCCGGCGCGCGCGTCACTGCGCACCGCCGCGCCCGAACAGCGCTACGACCGCGCCCGCGCGCGCTTCACCCGCGCCGCCAAGCCGCCGCCAGCGCCACCGCCAGCGCCCGCCGCGCCGCGCCGCCAGCGCGACACACGCGCCCGCCCACGCCACGCCGAGCCAGCGGCTGCTGGGAAACCCTAGCCCCTGCTCCTAAACCGTGGTGGGCCGCCGGATGGATGGGCAGCGGCGACGCTGCAGAACCGCCCTCGCCCATTGGCAGCGCCCGCGTGCCATTGCCTCCTGGCGCCCGGCAAGCCCCTCGGTGGGCCGCACCCTAACACCTCCGTTGTCTTGCCTCATTGAGCCCGCACCCCATTGGGCCATCCTTGCTTGCCCTCAATTTGGGTCGCCCATGGCCTTCTCAGGTGGGCAGTCCCTTGAGCCGCCCCATTGGCCCTCTCTGTCTGATGATCTGCTTGTTGGGCCGCCTCATTGGCCCCAGGTCTTGGCCGCCCTTTAGCAGCAAAGAAGGCCCTTTAGACGGAAAATAATTCTGAAAATTACTGAAATTCCTCTGATTCTTGCAGAATCACCCGTTAGGTTTTGAAAATTACCTGTTTTCAAACATGTACAAGACTACGTGCAGCCTTGCTAGCAGCAGGTCGTACGCTGGACCGAAAGGTCCAGACTAAGCTGAACTTTCTCCAAAGAAATTTGAAAAACCTCCGATTCTTGCAGAATTAAGTGAATTACTTTTGAATTCTTGCATATCTTGCAACTCGGGAATCGAATTTTGAATCAATAACAGACTACGTGCAGCCTTGCTAACAAAGAAGTCGTATTTGAACCGAAAGGTCAGATTAAGCAATTTTTCAAAAGAATTCGCAAAAGGCCATGGGATTTGTGAAATTGCAGAAAACCCCTTTTGATTCTTGCAGAATCACCCGAGATTTGAATTTTGGCATGTTTTGCGACTCGGGGATTTAAATTTGGCACCCCTATTTCCGGAAGAAAGAAAATTGCATTAAAATCCCTTAGAAGCTTGGAAATTACTAGAAGATTTTCCGATGTCTTCCAAGTTTTTCAAAGGTATGGAAAACTTAATCTTTGGCCCTTTTAGCATCTTGGGAACTTGAAGTTTGCACCCGTCTTTGAATTTGAAGCATTATTTAATTCTGTAATTATTTATGTGCAATCCTTGTGTGCATTTGCCATTATAATTATCAGTAATTATTTATGCCTATGAATTGGTAATGGCATGCTAGAATATATATATTACTGGAATACATAAGAATTAATTATGTCACGCACCATATTTAATTAGCTTACATGAAGTAATCTTATAAATTAATCCCGAAGTATACATGTCGAGTATAATAAAATATGAATTTGAGGTATTGGCATTGCATAGCCAGAGCAACCTCACTGGGCATTGGACTATAGAATTGTACCCTGTAGCATGAAGCTCTGGGCAGCCATCGGACTAGAACCCCGAAAGGATTAGAAACCGATGTGCGGAACAACCCTGCATTGCACTTTCTTAGGCACCCCTCTATGAACATATAGTATTGGTGTATGCATGAGCAACAACCACACTTAAGAAGCGGTTTTGGACGCTCTAGTATACTATCCTTTCTATTATATGAGAATGGGACATGCATGAGACTGCAAATTATAAATAAATTGGTCAAATCCTCTTTTGTGACAAAGAAGATCACATTCGAGGGTAATCCCTACTCTCACCTAAGTATAACTCCAAGTGCTTGCAACTTTTGCTGTTTAGTCACGGAGAAACTACTAGGGGGAGAAAGCCCCAAATTTTAAAGAAGGGCATGAATTGGAGAATATGAATATTTGGCCAATGAAGAGAAAGTCCATTGTTTAAGAAAGATAACACAAGGAGAAGACGCATTTTATTTCCACCATTAAAAGGACAGAACCCTCAAGGCATAATGCCAAAAAATTATGTGGCATTTGGGAGATTGGTCTATGATTTGCCATGATAATGCATTCAATTATGGCTTATCGATCAAAGAAGAAGAAAAAGCAATGGCAGAGGCTTGACTTGCCATTGTTGATGGGAACTCTTGCAGAGACCTCCCAAATCTTCCCCTTATTCTAATTGCAATCGCATATGAAGTGCACGGAGAAAACGAAGATCTCGACAGATATCATTGAAACTAGAATAACCGTCTCGGCCCTGTCGCGCCACTGCTCGGTTACATCTGTGTGGTTGACTATGGGGCCTGCCCTTTAGCGATAGAAGCATCTGGGCGTAGGCCCTATTGTCAACTATGCTCCCATACCATTGCATCGCTCGTGGCCCGAGTCAACCATTGCCATGTAGGCGGCCCTAACACGGCCTATGCCGCACACTGATTGGATCATTCTGATCTCGGTCTGTTGCTGGCACATTTGGTGCAGACTTGACAGGCCATATGTTGTGCCGGTCGTAGACTCACCATGCCATCTTGGCCTGCAGGTTTCGGGATCACACCCACATGTAGTGGGTGCACATTTTGAATCGCATTTTATGAATTTGCTCTCCAAATTATGGTTGCTAGCAGACATATGAATTTTTAGCATGAATTGGAAGTTTCTGAAGAGCATATTTGAATTGAACCTTTAGAAGAGCACACATTAATTCTCATGACGGGTTTTGCATTTTCTCTTATTCCAGTATATATAAAGTTGCAATCAATTTATGAATTATTTGAATCATGAATCTTGCCATTACCTGATTGCAACTTATAATCTATATAGTGCCCTTGGAGGTTAACACTGTTGTGGAACAACAAATAGCATTTTAAGAGAGCTCATATACCCGTATCTATCCTGAAGAATACTGTTAGTATAATTTGTAAAATCGCTAGTAGCGATTTGTGCATAGCTTGCTCACGAAGAGTCACGGGTATATTATTGGGTATTACATCAGCACTTTAGAAGCGTTGTTTATCCCAAGTATTTTGGAGCCTATTAAATTTAAAGGCATCCGTGCATGTTTCATGAAGAAACAAATAAAGAGAATAGCACTGAATGCTCATGCATTATGAAGAATGCCGGATGTAAGAAAAGCATTACTAGAAGTAATACCTCCAATATGAATTTGGGCTACACTATAATAGATTTAATGCACTTGTAGTGCATGCCAGCTTAGAAGACTGGATTTAGAAGCTCTTAACTCTTATCTTTTCAGTAGTGTATTCTGGGTTCCCCAGTTTGCAATGATAAGGGATTGCACAAACAACTCACATCGGGCTATAATATCATCATGAAGATTTTCCAAATCTTGAAGATTTTGTGTGCCTGAATGTGCCACCGGAAATTAGTAAACTTTGAATTATGAAGAAAATGCTAAAGTCTCTGAATCTCTGGACTGCATCTAGTAGGACATTTGCTTTCCAATTCAGCCCTTAACAGGACAGTTTTGGTACTTCATAGTGCTCACCACAGTATCCTATATATGATCGAGTTTACTCTCACACAAGGAACGAAGCATTTGAAGAGAAAATCTTGTAGATCACTAGAATTAAAGATTTTTTCTATACCATCATATAAAGTCCGCCGCAATGGACACTACTAGTGAATTTTTTTTAAGTCATTTGATAATGGTATTTGAAGCAGAGCACTTTACATTGGCATAGCATGCTACCTCTTGCAGAGAGACTAGCAGTCATATGAATTGAAAAAGAATTGAATAATTAGCCCGGTTAATGAGCAGAGTTGTAATTCTTGAAGAATGTGTAGAAACATAAAGTTTTACACAGAACATCTCTAATCACTATTCAAAAGAACATGTAGTTCTACAACATCCAACTAGTGCATGCAAAGGGTCACCATGAAATTTTCCACTATGCATTATATGTACCATACCACTATTGACGAGGAATATTTTTCCGTCATTAAGGGGAGAATTAGAACTCCTGAATAAGAATGCCGAGAAAATAAGCACATAGAATTCTCGTGCATGACCTTTGCACTAGTAGAGAAATAGAAGTCCTGAAGAATATTGAAGTATATATGTAAAACTGCCACTGAATGACCATTTTTGTGATATGAAGGGAATGATTAAGTTGCATTACTAGCGATGTCGCCAGAGAAGGTTGCAGTACCAAAGAATTGAAGGTACCCTCAACTGTTCAAAGGCCTCGAATGAGCAGGAGTCAGTTCCTCAGACCCAAAGTACACAGGGGCCTTTGAGGAAAAAGGGAAAGAGGGCTTATCATGACCAAATCACTAAAAATGCCCCAAGTAGTGAAGGGGAGCCAGTTGAGACCTGGCAGCTGGAGAGAAGCCTGCTAGCGAGGCACTCCCAGTTTTGAATATTCCATGGCAGAAATAAATGCATGAATGAATCGACCAAATTGTGTGCACACACTGGCGATAAGAACTAAAGGAACTTGCTCCCGTGATGGAAAATAGCGGTGCAGAGCAAGTAGAAGTGCACGAAGCACACCATGACTAAATAGCCATATGAATTGTATTATTAAGGGAACTTATTAATAGAGTAACAGCCAAAGTCGACATATATATGTCATATAAAAGAAGGCAAGTACCGCGGTATACTAACATTTTCTCAAAAAGAGAAATGAGAATAATAAACATAACAAGGCTGATAGCTCAAAGCTTCATGAAGAAGCTTATTCCCTGGTCATGGTTTTTTCTCTAGATATATCTCATTATTGGCAGTACTCAACTTGAAGTTGAGATTGAAATTTGAATTGAAGGATGTTGTTACTAAATATATGTATAAGAGACTTAGATTCGAATTAATGTATGAAGATACTTGAAGTATCACCTTCCGTAATCAAGATAGAGCAAATAGAAACATATAGTGTGAAACTCTGAAAGTCACTATATGAATTGAAGAAGAGAATTAGAATAAGTATGCTCATACTTGAAGTATAGTAAACTAAGCACTGCTTAGACTTGCAGCTCGAGCATTTCCCTCATGGGATCCTAATGCACCAGAAGACCTATACTCAGAAAGTTTTATAAAGGTTTAGCTTTGGCAGAGCCTATTCCTGAAGAACCCCTATGATAGAGAGATCTTTGCAGAAAGAAAAGGACCCCTTCCGACCCAGGGAAGAGGGGGAGGAAATCCTCGGGCAGGAAGTCCCGTACTTGAGTGCAATAGGAGCATTCATGTATCTTGCTAACAGTACACGGCTTGATATTGCATTCGTCGTGAACACGTTGGCTCGATACAGTGCAGCGCTCACGAAGAGGCATTGAAACGGAATAAAGGTTATCTTTCGATACCTCCGTGAAAACATTGATCTTGGCCTGTTTTACAGGAAGAACCAAGATGTGAATATTGTTGGTTATGCCGATGCTGAGTACTTTTCGGACCCACATTATCGTAAATCACAAACTGGGTATGTTTTCCTATGTGGTGGCACTACAATGTCATGGAAGTCGTCCAAGCAGACACTTGTGGCTACGTCCACAAACCACTCGGAAATCATTACATTATATGAAGTATCTCGTGAATGTGCATGGTTAAGAAGAATGGTGAAACACATCCTGCAGTCATGTGGATTACCTATTGAGCAAACCCCTACAATTATCTATGAAGATAATGCCGCTTGTGTTGCACAAATGCAAATGGGTTATGTGAAAAGTAATCTTACTAGGCATATCGACCCCAAGTTCTTTTATGCGCATGAACTGCATAAATTGAATGAAATAAGTATCCAGCACACCAAATCCTGTGAGAATTTGGCTGACCTGTTCACTAAGCTATTACCTACCATCTCCTTTGAAAGGTGTGTTAGGGGCATTGGAATGATTAGGCTCAAAGAAGTGCTGAATTCAGGTGAAGATAATTCACACGCCCTGAATTAAAACTTTGGCATGAAGCCGGAGTACCCAACTCGATCTAAAAGATTGAATGCAATGTTGGGTGGTTTGTACTCTTTTTCTCTTGTTGAGTTTTTTTCTGAGGTTTTCTCACATAAGGTTTTTAATAAGGTAAATCGTGCGCACAGCAAGCGTATGCTATGTACTCTTTCTCCAATCATTTTTCCCACTAGGTTTTTGGATGGAGTTTTGATGAGGCATATGCATCTCGCTGGCAAGGTCCAAGGAGGAGTGTTGGGAAACCACTTGTAGGGGAGCCCGGCCCGGCTAGGCCGGCAACTTTCTCTGGTGGGTCCCACATATGGACCTAGCCTAAAACCCTAAACAATACTACTCCCTCCATCCCAAAATATAAGGCGCGATTTAACTTCAAAAAAGTCAAACTAAGTAAACTTTGACTATAAATTAATCAAATTATATGCATCGTTAGTATACAAAAGTTGTACCAATATGTTCATATTTCAAAGTGCTTTTGATACAATATCCTATTTGTAGAAATTCATAATATATAATAGAGAAATTTAACGGTCAAAATTAATCTTGAAAGACTTTCTCAAAATCAAAATACGCCTTATATTTTGGGATGGAGGGAGTATATAAGAAGAGGTGGAACACCCATTGTATAACAGACCTGAGAAATAATAAAGAGAAGCTCCACCAATACATCTCTGTGTCCCCTATGTATTGACCTTTCTCTGTGATCGATTATCCACGTTTATACCTCGGACTACACCCGGTAGCGAGGTTTCTTAACAATCCAAACTGGGCGGCGATACGAAGGCATGCATGAGTAGAAGGGGGCCCACGGGGGCAGTGCGCTACTGTTGCTGCGCTAGGTCACTGTACTGGGCGGTCATGCATGTTAAGAATTTAATTAAGTGGACAAATTAGTAGTTGCTTAACCTTCAAGCAAGGGAGTTAGAGAGGGAGTTAGAGATGTCTCTTGGAGGCATCCCTTCATTGTCTCTCTCCCTACTCTATATAAAGGGGAGTTTCCCCATTTGTAAAGTGTAGTTGATTGTACAATTCATCACAAGAAATAAAGAGTAGTTCCCTCTTTTACATGTCTCTCTCAATCAATTCTCACACTGAGTTAATAGTGTCTCAAAACGTTATCAGCACTGCCTCTATTCTGTGAGACGACGAGGGAGCAGCAACCGTACGCTAGACAGTTTGTAGTTCGTTCTGCCTCTGTTCTTCATCAACTACTACCCTCTACGGTTGTGGTTCCCCCAGTGCCATCCATGTGCATGAAAAGGCAAATTAAGGCAAACTGTAAGTGCACAATCATGGTAATCTTGCTGTTTTTCATTTGCAAATGCAAAAATTAATTACCGTGATAAGTAAAAGTCATGGCAATATCAAAAGCATGGAAGTAGAGGGGGTACGAGTGTCACACTGGACAATGACGAACAGAACCAGTAAGGTTCCCCCTTATATTATGTCCATGATGGCCAAACACAGCACAAGATTGATCGCAAAAGGTGCGGTAATTCTTGAAGCCATCACTAATCACTTCATCCCAATCCTCTTCGTGTTCAGAGAAGGAGAGGGAAAAGGGGGTGGAGTATTAACCTGTTTGGAATAGGCAGATGGCCATGATGCCATCTGAAGTGGTCAATCAAGGCCGTCGTCGGCAGCGATTCCGGCCTCGGGCTGGTGAACGACGGCGCGAGGACCTGCCGGTATTGGCTTCGAATTGGCGGACCAAGGAGGAGACCTCCATCTTCGGTTGCCACGGGGTAGCGGCGGCGGCTCCAACGGGGAGGTGGCGCCCTCCCCTAACCGCCTCGGGGACGGCAATGGCGGCGCTTCCAGCAGGGCCGGCCAAGGGCCAGCCATGGGTCGGCGGCGGCGCCATCGCACATCCGGCCACAGGGTGGCGCGGTGGCCAGCGCCGACCATGGGCAGCGACAGCGGCGCCCAAGGGTCTTGCTGAGCACGGCGGCAGCGTCGCCCGCCGCGAATATGGCAATGGCGCGGAGGCGGCGCGTCCTCCTCGGCGGCGGCGGTCGGCCGGCGGCGGTGGCAGCCATGAGGGGCTAGGGTTCCCAACCGGCGGTTGCCATAAAAATGGGCCAGGGGCCCAATTCGGCTGGGGAAGAAAGAAAAAAAATTCTGATTTTGCAATTTAGTCCTTGGCAAATTGTAGAATTGCCCACCCGATAAGAAGAAGGGTTAATTTTGCAATGAAAATATTTGCATATGAGCCCTCGGGGTTTCTGAAAATTTGCAATTCAGCATATCAATGCTGTAATTTGATATTTTTACTGCATTTGTTGCGATTTTAACTCTAAATATTGACAATCGCAATGTTAATGTGTTTCAATGCAGTTATTTACATCTTGGGGTTATTATTTATGAATTTAATTTTCTAGCATTTATTTTTCGTATGATGTAGTTGACGATTACCTTAAGTGCTAAGCTTAGCACAAGGCATGGGTCCTATGGCATATCTATGTCCATAGTGAGAGTAACTCACCCATAATGTCAAGTTCTACACCATTTAATTTTGCATTTGCATACTTTGGAGATTACCTTCTTAGTATGGGTCCTATGGCCGGGCCATAGTGAGAGTAGCTCGCCCATAATGTTAAGGTCTATAACATTTAATTTTGCATTTGCATATTTTGGTGATTACCTTCTTAGTATGGGTCCTATGGCCGGGCCATAGTGAGAGTATCTCGCCCATAAGCAAAGGTCTACACCATTGATTAATTTTGCATTGCGTTTATATCATTGTTTTACATTCAATTCGATGATTAATTTCTATGCGTTGGTGAAAGCACAAGGTAGTGGAGTCTATTGCATTGGCTGCGACTGTAGTGTCGCACATTCCTTTGGGGACGAAGTCCATGTATATAGCAGTGATTCGCTCGCTCACTACTGAGAGTTCTACACTTGTTGCAAGGCAACCAGTGATTACCTTCATCGTGTATAAACCAATCCAAATGTCATCAAAATTTCTTATTATACTGCAATATTCGATGGTTTTTAAGTTATTTGGCTTAAATAAAAAGCAGAAAAATAGAAAAAATACAGAAAAAAATTATGGGAACCATTTTTATGGTTAATTTTCAGTATTATGGATTTTTGGGATTATTGATGGATTTTCTATTTTCCATTGAAACCGATGACATCGGAAATATCCTGAAAATTGAAGGGAAAATTCCGAGAAATTGATATTATCCTTTGAGGGGATAATTTTGAGTGTGTCCATATTACACTCATTTCATGTAACTAGAAGGTACGGATAGGTAGTATGTCTGTAGTACGTTACATGTAAATATCATATCTCAAATAACTACAAATATTGTATTGAGATTATCTCTTTATAATATGATTGCCAATTATTTGATTTTGATTAGGGACTACCTTTTTGGTGCGGAGCCAATTAACAATGGCAGTGATAAAATATTCCCCACGGCCATATTAAGGTATACACCCATCATTGTGATCCCCTTTATCATGATTTTGACATTGATGTCACTCACCTATTTATTGGTGGATATCATGATTGCCAAAAGGTTATTTGGCATGGTGGATATTAAGTCACTTTAATTGACAAATTGATCCATGGCTGAGAAAAATCCTCAAAATTGTCATGTATGACTATATTTGATAAAGAGATAACTTTTGGTTATACAAAATGACTATAACAATCACTTGTGTTGTCATGAACGACAGCCCAATGTCCAAATTGCATATTTGAAGAGGATAAATCCCATGTGAACATATTCACTATGCACAATAGCCCTTTGGTTAAAAGACTATGTAACTAGACGTTATTGATATTTGTCTTAATTGACAAAGCGTGCATTAGAAGATGATAAATATCATATGTTATATGGAGAATTTTGCTTCAATTCTCATTGGATAATTTTGAGACATCATTATTGGCATAAATAATCTCTCGGAGATTTTGATTATGTCCACGATGTTGAACAAATATCATCTTGATTTAAATGGAAATCTAACACATTGGATGTTTACTTTTCCATATCATATTAGATCATGAGATGATCTAAATTGTTCTATTCAATTAGTTCTCTTTTGGACAATAGTCGTTTTTGAAAAGATGAATAGAACATTAGTAAGATAATTAATCTTGCATGGAATAAAGTAAATTATATGCCAAATTTGGATCATTTACTTTGCCTTTCCTTCGGAGGAATAAGTGTGTCGAGTACACTTTGTTAAACTCGTGTGCACCAATGTCTTGGAGACAAATAGAATATATTTTCCATGGTGACACCAATACGTATAGTCTAAATCATATATTGATCATGCTAGACAAACTGGCTATAATAGGTTTTACAACATAAAGCCTATGATCCTCTGATATTTATGATATTTTCACGTCATAAATTCATACTCAAGTGAAAGTATGTCTACAATTTCGAGTTAATTCTTGAACATATGCTTTTGTTCATGCTACTACTTGAAAATTTTATAATTGACGTGACGAGGGGGAGGATATTAAAAAAAAATTAAAGATGTTTATACGAATAATATCCTATTTGCAAGGCATTGTAAAATATACTTATGATAATAGAAATTTTGGAGATTTCCCTATGAAAATGCATATTAAGATCATTTTTGGAGATAATTGAATGATTTTGTTCATATCTAGTTGATACAGATGAATGTCATTTATTATATTGCTTATATCCACGTAGTGGATGATTGATATTATATTTGGCAATATATTAGTCACTGTTATGTGACATAAGCGCACATAAATGTTTAACTACATAAAAATAGTTACATGTGCATTATGACTTGTACATCATATTCATTTGTTTGGAACAAATGATTCCCAAAATTATCAAACATGACCTATATATCAAATTAATATGATCATGGGTGATCATGCCACGGTTCATTAATCACTATGCATTTGCGACATATAAGTAATCATCAAATTGTTCAAATTATTCTGGAACAATATTCCAATGCAGATTAAATTTGGTCATGTTCAATGTATCAGCATTATTTATGCTTAAAATAAGCATTTGAAAGTTTATGCTGATAACTAGTAAGAATACTAGTCATGACCATGTTGCATTAATTGGTGACCTAAAATAATTGATAAAATTGTATGAGTGCTTGGGTCAAATAATGGGCATAGATGGTAAGTAACTAGATTAAAAAAATTCTTTCGACTAAATATCGTTTTGTGGGTATCCTGTCGAGTATATTATCCCAAAAGGTTGATGGGATAACTCACTAAACGTGAGATAATGTAGTTTTTATGTGATTATACTGCATTATGAAAGTCTAGTTCACTGCATATAAATCAGACGCCCTTATTTATTATAAGTGCGTAGAGATATAAATTTTCCATGTAACATCACCACTACAACATACAAAATTAGGGCTATTTGAGAATTTTTGAATATGAATTTCATTAATCTTATGCCCACTAAAGGGGATTAAGAAAGTATGTTGTTAATAAAGATCGTATCTCCGCATTAGGGGGAGAAATGCCCAAAGATTTGAATGCCTTGATAATTTCTCTAAAGAAAAGGATTAGAGAAATGATCTTTATATTAATCAAGAGTTACGCACTCTAGTAAACAAAACAAAGGTTTAGTTTATTCTCTTGTTTTGATGCAAACAGAGAACTTGCCAGAAATTTGGAGTTACCATTTACTATGGTGTAAATGGATCGCTAAGAGTGAAATACCCCGGGATAATAGTATTTTCATCTTTGCGAAATTTGACTTGTTTGTCAATGATCTAAATATGCGGGGACGCCTGCGATTTTAGATCTAATGACTTTGTCAATATGATACTCCTTAAGAGATGATCATCATGAATATGATAATTCCAGCTTTGCAATGCGCGCATATTATAATGCTGGAAGTATGGAACGACCATGAATCTTCGTTTTAGGAAATGACGAAATTCTGGTTAATTTTGAGATATTATTATAAATTAGGATATTGAGAAATATGAGAAAAGATTGTCGACGAATTACCTCCAAAGGTTGCTAATGTACAGATCTGGAATTCAAAGTCCATGGCATATGACACGTGAAGTGTGCATATCGGGTCTTGAGAAAGCAACTGAGGTTGAACCATACAATAGCTATAAGTTTTAGAATTGATTAAGACTTAATGGGTCATTACACAAATAATGTGGTGATAGAGGCTATGGTTCAAATGTCTCCATAAGAGACTATTATTCTCATATGCAAAATGTTCCATTAGAAGTCAAATCTGGCACATGATGTAAAATAATATGCAGTAAATGGATTTTGGAAATCCTTAGTGATATTTATGATGGATTCACGGTTTCTTGTAAAAAGAAATAGAAAAATACGACATATATATGTACATGAGACTCATGCAATACTACCTTCCATAATGTGGTAACATCTTTCTTGGAGAAAGAGTGTTTTATGGAAGAATATTACTTTCAAAAGGAAAGTATTGTTTTGAAAAGTGATTTTCATATAAAGGAAAATACTTACCAGTCAAAATACATCAATTATCTATATAAGTTGGATAATGACCCATCATGACCCGATGGAATAAAATGAGGATTTTAAATTTAGCCATACAGGCACATGTGATGTAGTGTGCGTCTCTTACAAAGAATAAGAGAATGGCTATATCCTCTAATACTTTGGAGATATTAAGTGAATTGGTTTAATTAGTGAAATCCCCTGAAAAGGCTGGTTATGCTTTGCTCTATAAGTGATACAACCATGTGTTGTAAGTCCTGAAAATCAGGTTATTTTGGTTGGAATTCAATCAGTAAGAGAAAGTTATGAAATATCAAAACCTTATAGTTTTGATATGTTATATCTACAAGTTATGTGAGATTTGTTTTGGAGTGAAATATGAAGATGTCATTGGGATATAAAGTTCCTACTATTAATGCTGAGAGCATTAATTCATCAGACCTGATCGTTAAATCGATATAAATTATCGAGTAAATTAATGCAGTTTCCATTTTGAGAAAATGGACTACCATTAAAATAATCTTCATATATCTCCATAGTACTGAAAGATTTTTAGCAGAATCAAGACATAACTATGGAAATGATACACAAGTTTTGGAAATCTGTGTAATCCGCATAATGTCAAATCTCATATTGGATATATGGTGCTATGACATGAAGTCATGTAAATCGACCTAATGGTCATTTCCACCAAATAGTATTGCATTATATAAGATACCACATGAATAAATATGGTCAGAACAAATGGTTTGCCATATGTGGAGTCATGTAAAATTTAATGCAATTGATACCCTGTTATTATCTACAAAGATAATATATCTTGTATTGTATAAATGAAAAGGGTTATAGAAAGACAATATAATGAAATATATTGCTCCACAAACACTCTGGGAGGGTGATAAAGTTATGTGAATTATCTATGAGAGATTTATTCACTTAATTCTTATTTGGAAAAAGATGACTTCATATTGCAAAGTTCAGGGGGAGAAAACTTCTGAACTATAACCCGTTGGATGATCTTGGAGATCATATATTGTATTCTTTTTCCTTAATGAGTTTTTTCTTTATAGGTTTTCTCATGGCAAGGTTTTAATGAGGCAATATCGCAATACAAGTATTCATATGCGGTGCATTCTTTTCTCCATCCATTTTCTCCCAATGGGTTTTTTGAGGAGTTTTTGATGAGGCACGTGCATATAAGTTATTTTCTAAATGAGAGTATATGCAATGTACTCTTTTTCTCCGTCCATTTTTTCCACGAGGTTTTTGGAAGGAGTTTTAACGAGTCATATGCATTAGGAAGTTTAGGCTTCAAGGGGAAGTTTCTAAACTCTTATTTATGATCTTGAGGATCATATATTGCCCTCTTTTCCTTCATAAATTTTTTTGAGGAATTTCTCATATGAAGGTTTTAACGAGACAATATAAATACATTGTTTTTATACAATGTAAAGTTTCCTTCATCCATTTTTCCCATTGGGTTTTTGGATGAGTTTTTAATAAGACGATATACTAACGAAAAATATACATTGGAAATATAAATGTATATTAGACAATCTTGTTTTTTCTATCTGTTTTTCCCACAGGGTTTTCAGAAGGAATTTTTAAAGACGCATCTCCACAAGTAATTTGTCTAAGGGGGAGTGTTAAGAAATTAATTAAGTGGACAAATTAGTAGTTGCTTAACCTTCAAACAAGGGAGTTAGAGAGGGAGTTAGAGATGTCTCTTGGAGGCATCCCTTCATTGTCTCTCTCCCTACTCTATATAAAGGGGAGTTTCCCCATTTGTAAAGTGTAGTTGATTGTACAATTCATCACAAGAAATAAAGAGTAGTTCCCTCTTTTACATGTCTCTCTCAATCAATTCTCACACTGAGTTAATAGTGTCTCAACAATGCACTCATGCATGTGGGGAGATGGGGCCCACATGAGACAAAGCTGCCATGATTTTTTCTGCGTATGAACACACACGGTTGAAGCCTGATTTGCTGCTCATGACACCACGCATCCACACGGTTTGTTCTTGAAACTTCATAAACTAAAAAAAACTTGACTTTTTTAAGGCATCTATGATTTTTTTAATCATATTTGTTGCGGGTAGTAAGAGAGAATGGGCATTAAAACTTTAAAAACTGTCTTTTTTTCCTTTCGAAACTTTTGAAACCTTTGTATCTCCAAGTTGATCGTTTTTTTTTAACTAAGTTTCATTAGTGCTTTCTTCACGTTTCAATGGTAATTTAGCAAATTTTGTTGAGTTTTCTCAAGTTTCATTAACAGGCTCTTCAGTTTCATTACTAGAATCCTAAGTTTCATTAGCAGATTCTTATGTTTCACAAGTTTCATTAGTACAATCTCAAGTTTCATTAATTATTTACTCAAGTTTTAGTATATATTTTATAGGTTTCATTAGTTATATATTTGAGTTTCATTAATTATTTACTCAAGTTATAGTATATATTTTTTAGGTTTCAGTAGTTATATATTCAGGTTTCATTGAAATTTTTTTTCAAGTTTCATTTTCTAGCCACCTCGGTTTTTTATTCTACCAGCGTGCTCATAGAAGATCCCGAGGGTACCATGTAAGTAGGGGTGAAGCAGTGCCGAGCTCGAGTGAAAGGCTCACTTTCGGCTAGTTAATTCGAGCCGAAATGAGCATGGGGTCCGAGCTGGAAATCAGGCTCGGCTCGCGAGCTATTCACGAGCTCTCACGAGTCAGGGGAAACAGTGATCTCCCAAGTTTCTAAGACATTAACCCATTGTAAAATACAAGTTAGCATTGTATATATGAGTATAAAAATGAGTTGTGCATGCATATGTGGGTTTTGGCTTATTTTATGGGTTCTTTGGACATGGAATATGTCATTTTCTAATGAATAAGATGTAGAATAAATAGTATTTGCATGTAAACGTGCCAAAACGAGCTGAGTCTAAGCGAGCCAGCCTCTGGCTCGGCTCGGCTCGTTAATGGCCACGAGCTGGAAATGAAGCTTGGCTCATGCTTATTTACAAACAAGCCGAGCTTTTACTAAGCCGAGTGCGAGTAGCTCGCGAGTTTCGAGCTAAAGTTCCAGCCCTACATGCAAGGCCAGGAATGCTGTTTTTTATTGAAAAAACTGCTAGGGTCGTTCGGGTTCGGCGAAGTAAAAGCTGGGCGCACTGGCGTCCGCACACGTTTTCGCTGGAGAGCGTGCACGCGTTCTTTTTTGGAGGGGCCCACGTCGAATTTGCGTGAGAGCGCGTGAACCGAGCGGGAGGCGGGGGCTGTTGCGAGCTCTCAGATTTGATGCTTCGCTGATCTCCGCAGGCACAGGTCCGATCGTGCGCGTCTCGTCCGGACGTCCGGCTCCGGGTGGCCGCCATAACAATTTGTGCTCGAAATAACCAACCAAATTAAAACTGAAACTAAATGAAGATATGTTCTAGATAGAATAAACAAAAAATAATTTGGTTCAGTTTTTCGGGTTTTAGCCGAAATATTGGATCTGAACAGAAAATGAATCAGTCGACTATGCGTAACAGAGCAACTACTAACCATCTCGATGACAAAAAAAAAATGGAAAATTGATTCACAAAACATTAACACACCATCTCACGATCACTAAGGATCATGCAAAATCAAAACGGAAGTGGATTCATGCACCTCACTATTGTTGTATTGATGCCGAATATTGGGGATTCGAATTTGGGACGTACGCTGCCGTGCTGGCTTCCAGGCACACGGGCCATCCAAGCACCATGGACCGGCGACGATGACAACGCTGGGCGCGGGACGACTACGGATCGGTCCAAACCTAAAGCTAGTAGAGCATGTGAAGAAGAGGAATATGTAGTTTCTACCTGGGCAGCCGGTGGGGAGCGGACATGCCACCATGGGGGAGCGAATGGCTGCGGCTGTGCGAGGAAGGGAACATGTACAGACGGTCGGCGGGGGGCTCGCGTCGGTCTGTGATGAACTATCGAAGGTTTCGAGGCAGAGGGAGGAGCAGGTAAGAAGAACAGAGGAAAGGGGATCAGATCAGAATGAGTTCTTCTCTTTTTTTCGACAAAACCAAACCAGCTACAGCTCGTTCCTTTTAAAGCCAGCACTCGGCTGCCTCACACAGATACGGCCCATTACGGCCCACGTTACAGAAATGCATTACAGCCCACAGAATGTAATACGCTGCACCACACACAGCACTCCTATTCCTTGCTGCATCCCGCGTCATCCATGACACGGTCGTGGACTGACTCGGCTCGGGAGGCGGCGGAGGCGGCAATCTGAGACGGGGAAGACGGTGGAGGGAGCAGGCTCATCCATCGGTGGAGGAAGCGGCGGCGCAACGGCGTGGCCAATGGCGACGGATCTGGCAATGACGGTGGCACTAGCGCCAGATCTGTCCATCGGAGAGGCGAATGACGCTGAGCACCGGACCGACAGCGGCGGATGCAAGGGAAGGCAGATGCGTCCGCCATCGGGTGAAGGAGGCGAGGCGGCGTGGGGGCGTGGCGTGGAGAGGGAGAGAGAGAGAGAGAGAGAGAGAGAGAGAGGCGGGTCGCAGATTTGCAGAGCTGGGTGTCTAGGGTTTTGAGGGCGCAAGGACCGCAGGTTGAGCACAAAAAAGCTCAAGGGACGTGGACGCAAAACTCCGTAGGAACCATTACAAAGCAAAGGGAGTGTTATGCGAACCTGTAGGGACTGCGGAGCAAAACAGGAAAATGTATAGGTTTTTCTGCAAACGCTAATGGGCTTTCTCTTGGTGGCCGGATCGACACGGCGGCTGATAGGATGGTGCGAAGGAATGCGACGTGCCCGCTGAAGAAGTAAGAAACGTGCTCGATGGAGAGGAGATGAACGTGGTCCAATGAAATTTTGTCTTTGCTTAGTGGCTTTAAAGTATACATAGATAGATGTCTATAGGAGGTAAATGAGTTTGTTTGAGTATTTGCTTTTCCTTTCGTTTTTGACATTTGGGAATGTATGACTTGGGATTAATATGCTCTTGGGCTATGTCTAACTCTTAAAGTTCTCTTGAGGTCACCTATCTTTTTCATCCATGTTCCTCTTCTAATCCGATCTGTCCGTGTTCACCTCTTCCTATTTTTTCTTAGTTGGGATTGGAAATTTCCATTTTTATTCTTGTTGGGATTGGGACTGTCTTTTCCTAATCAGAACTTCTTCCAAATGACTCCTTTTGTTATAAATGTTCATAATAGAACTGGAACATCAACATAATAATGGACGTACGATTTAGGTTGTAGTAGTGTTCTGGGAATTTTTTCCCTAAGTACACCTATCCCCTGACCGCTAAATTGTTGGACGAAGTGGCAATTTTTTTTCCTTTTTCCATGTTCTTCCTGACTGTGTGTGTGTTCTTTTAGGCTTTTCGGCTTAACAATGCTAGAAAATACAAATAGATTAGTATTTTGGATCCGTTTTTTCGCTGTATCAAAGGTAAATCATAATGCTTCAAGACAACAAAAAATGAGCCCAAAATATAAAAGTGTTTGCTTTTTCTACGAATTTAAGCTGTTTTTATGGTAAAAAGCTTCTACCCAGCCCCTGCTGGCCGCCTCTGCCCAACCCCTTGCTCCCGACCGACGCCCACCACCTCTTGACACCTGACTCCCGCCAAGCACCGTGGTCTCTGCCAAAGACGTCGCCGCCGCCGCCCCTCCCTCCCCCATCTCTCTCTCTAGAAGTCTCTCTCTACTTTAGTGTTGTGTCAATGCCTCAATGAGGAAAAAGCTACTACTGACGATTCAACTCACTTATTAACTGTCCTGTATTGTGTCAATGGGAAAAAAGCTACAAAATGAGCCACAGATGGATAGGTAGTAATGGGCCAAATGAACAGTGTTCAACCCACTATTATAGTATCTTTCTTAGTTGGTTTTGGTTTGGTTTAGTTTAGTTGAGCTGAAATTTGTTGTTTTCGTATAGACCGTTGTATGAAATGTAATATTTTTTATGATTTTGTTGAATTTTCTCATAGATCTTAATTTTTTAAATAATTGTTTTAGTCTTGATATGTGCTTTTTTAAAATTTGTTAGATTTTGGCTCAACTAAACTACACTAGCTAGGAAAGAGGGTTAACACTTCTTGGAAATAAAAAATAAATAGGTTGGTAGGACTAGGCTTTCACTGACAGAGGAGCAAAAGATTAAGCTTTCAATTGCTCGTGTTGTGCTCTCAAGTCCATCCATTCTTTGTACTCCCTCCAGTTCCATAATACTTGACGTTTTAGATTTGTCATAAGTCAAAGTTTTAAAACTTTATCTATAAAAATCTTTTAAACTATTCGGATTGTGTACATAAAAACCATACATATAGATTCGTCTTGAAAAACACTTTCACAATATCATATTTTCGTGGATTTTATAGATATATTTTATTAGTAATTGATGGTCAAAGTTGCATTTCGAATACCGTGTCAATGTCCAAAACGACAAGTATTATGGAACTGGAGGGAGTATGAGGTTACTGATGCTCTTGATTTCAAGGTTGAGAAAGCTGCTCAGGAAGCACTCGATAGTTGATATCCTGATGCTTGGGAGGTCTACTATCATCATAGCTTAGACGTCTTAGCCTTGTCAACGTCTTAGAGCATCCCCAGCAGGGGTGCTATACTCACGGACCTGCATCAACGCCATTACACGCGCGGGAGAAATTTTTCAAACTGCACACATCA
The DNA here is from genome assembly GCA_036346415.1 of Raddia guianensis. Taxonomy (NCBI): domain Eukaryota; kingdom Viridiplantae; phylum Streptophyta; class Magnoliopsida; order Poales; family Poaceae; genus Raddia; species Raddia guianensis. The sequence continues at coordinate 33,631,793 of CM070535.1, forward strand.
GATAAAGGATGACCAGTAGCGCTATGCAAGGCCATTACTCGCGCTATGCAGGGCCATTAGCAGCTGATACAGGGCCGTGATGCAGGCCCCGCTGTGCATGCTCTTAGCCTTGTCAGGAATGCAGATTATATAGCAATGATGGAGGAAGGTTAACTTATTGATATGGGAATACATGAAAAATTGTTAAATCTTGATGGTCTTTATGCCGAACTTTTTAGGTGTGAAGAAGCAACAAAACATCCAAAAAGGTCGGTGCATTCATCTTTTGCAAGTTTATACAATCTGAATGGTTCAAAATTTTCTTGATTATCACATGACGAATAATCAATATTTTTTATTTTGAGTACATTGACCTAAAAATTCATTAAAAATATATGTTTATCCAGGAAACCAGTACCGCCACATTGCCCTATCCGGACTCAACTTAAAAGGGCCGCTGGCTTGTTAGTTTTGAATGTTTAGGCCATACATCACAAATTTCTGGAGCCTCTTGAATTGTTAGCGAGATTATTTCATATTAAATGTCATTATTTTTTTAGAAATCGAATTATCTTTTTCTATACTTTTATCTCATGAATTTATTTTTGTCTCCGTTGCAATGCACGGGCATGTTTGCTGGTAATAGTAATAGATAGATATCAGCCGTGCAGCACACCAAAAGAACACTAATAAACAAGAAAATCTACATCTAACAACAAAGGGAGTCTCCTCAGGCCGAGCCAACGAAACCCGAATGATTGGCGTCGGATCTAGACCTCCATTCATTGTCCGCTCTTGGAACCACCGAAGATTGAGCCACAAACGCCGGGATCTAGAATTTTGGATAGAAGGAGTGGTGTGGCAGCGCGGATTTGTTCGGTGGAGGAGCCCGTTCACAAGCAAACGTCTATCCTCAACGAATAGGGATGGCAGAAAAACCCATGGGTATGGGTACCCATGGGTATCCGACCCGATGGGTACGGGTATGGGTCACAACCTATACCCATGGGTTTTTCGGATTCGGGTATCCGAATAAGTCGGCTTCGGGTTCGGATACAGTTTTGTACCCATGGGTAACCCATGGATATCCGAATTTTAACAATGGGCCATATATGTGTGTGTATGTCACAGGCCGGCCTCCAATAGTCCAAAGGCCCACGAGGCCATAGCCCACGCGGCCACAGTGCCCCCCAAACCCTACTCCAATCCGCCCCGCCCGCCTCCCTCTAATCCCAATCCCGCCACATCGAGCCACTCCCTCGGTCTCTCCTCTCCTCTTGGCCCTTCCTCGGCTCTCGCCTCGGCCTCTCCTCCTTGGGCCACCGCCAGCCCCCCCCTACCTCCGCCGCCCCCCCCTGCCGTCGGCCCCTCCGCGTCCACAGCCACAAGACGCCGCCGCCACCCGCCACGCAGGTGAGCCTCCGTCAATCTCTTGGTTGCGTCGGCGGCGCCCTCCGCCGCCCCTCCCTCGGTCTCTCTCTCTTCTTGGCCCTTCCTCGGCTCTCGCCTCGGCCTCTCCCTCCCTTGGGCCACCGCCGAGCAGCCCCCTACCTCCGCCCCCCCTGTCGACCCCTCCGTGTCCACAGGCCACTAGCACGCCAACGCCGCCACGGGTGAGCCTCAGTCAATCTCTTGGTTGCGTCGGCGCGCCTCCTGCCGCGCCCCTCCTCGGTCTCTCCTCTCCACGTCGACCGTCGCCGTGACGCCGCCCTGCTGCGCCGGCGCCGCCCTATCTTTCCTCCCTCTCAATTATTTTCAGGCATGGGTACCCATCGGGTACCGGGTACCCGTCGGGTTCGGGTATGGGCACGATGCTGTACCCGTGGGTCTTTTCGGGTTCGGGTATAGGTTAGATTTTCGGGTTTCGGGTTCGGGTATGATAGAGGTGTACCCGGAGATACCCGCCCGATTGCCATCCCTATCAACGAGTCGCAGTGGGGGAGAGACAGAGGAAAAGAGAGAGAAAAGGAAGAGTCAGGCTGGCTCCAACAAGGCCCCTTAAATTTGATTCCCTATAGCTTGATATAGAGGATCCCCTAAAAAAATCCATCCCCTATAAACATGCATGCCTCCAACAGTAATCCCTTAAATGGATGTCTACCCAACTGCTGAGGAGTTGCCACCGATGTGCTGATGAAAAATACGATCTGTATCCAGCGAATAGCGTATACCGCTCCCTCTCTATATACCGCTCCCTTTCTATATCTATCTATCTATCTATCTATCTATCTATCTATCTATCTGTCTCACGAATCTCTCTCCCCCTTTGCGAATCCAAGAACTGGCAACGCAACACGTGCATGAAGCAACACGCGATCGACACTTACTTCTGAACAAGCAAAATTGCTTGATTCTTATCATCTAGTCATGTACGGATTGGGTGCATGATTATCAAGACTTAATATTCATCGATATATATCTGTTGAGATCCAATTTTGTTCGTCATCGGTTTGAAAGCCCATGCCCAATAGTGTGGATAGAGGATCGAGATTCGATTATAGCATGCAAAAGCGTAGTAGCGACTGAGAAAAGCCGCTAGATTCGATTCTTTTACGCTTTATCGCTACTACTTCACTGTGCAACCCCATTCAGCTCGACCATACGCCATTCGTCTTTCCCGAGCCTTTCATCATACAGAGGCACCAGGCAATTTTTTTTTCCCAGCTCTGACCATACTGCCATTTGGTTGATGTCTTCGTTATGCTTTCCATTCATCTCGCATCCGTTGCAGCTGTAATAATAAAGGCAGATGCATTAGGAAAATTATGAGCGGCTACATGTGTACAATTTACATATGTTATTATTTTGCTAAGACCAAAAGCCCAAGAGGGTATGTTGAATTGAACCACGTAATCGGTGGTATATTTCATCCTCACACAATATAGCACCAATCAAAGAACTTAATCAACCTAGAAAAGCAACATCCACCAAAGAGACTATATCATGTGATCGGGACTAGGGTTTGATACCTTGACCCATATTACAAACACAAACATTGACACGTACATATGTAAACTGGTTTCTCATATAGTTGCTCCATTTCACTATACACCAAATTTGATAGGTCTAGAATTGAGCAAGCATATGTAAACTGGTTTCGGACCGAATGTGTCAATTTAGATTTGTGTTTCCTAGTAATTGTTTCATAGTATATTTGGGACCCAAGTATCAAACTAAGGTTCTTGTGTTCTCAATTTAGTTAAGAGTTTTCTTTAATCATGGCTAACAGGATAAATGAGTTGTAAATTCTATTCTATTGCATTAACCGTGGCTTCCATGATATATATTATCGCAAACCTGAAATGGAGTAATTATTGTATTGTTGATTTCATAGTAATTCTTTGACTGAGCGATGTAATCAGATACAATTCTAGAGGAAGCAGAATTACACCTTTTGCCGCAGCACAAAAAAATTGCACTTTCATCTCTCTCAAACCAGTACCCAAGTAATTCGAGTAAAATTATCTAACCCAAACCCCCCAAAACAAAGAGCTGCAGCGAGCAATCAAGCGCGAAACAGATGTGGGCGGCGTCCACGAGGCAGAGGAGGGGGGCGGCGGTGGGAGGAGGAGGCGGGCGCGGGCTAGGCAGAGGAGGGGGGCGGCGGCGGAGGAGGCGGACGAGGAGGCGGCGGGTCGAGGAGGCGAGCGGCCCGCGAGGTAGAGGAGGCGGCAAGGGAGGAGGAGGGTGGAGGCGGAGGGCGAGGAGGCGGGAGGGGACGAGGAGGCGCGGCAAGCAGGCAGGGAGGGGCGGCGGGAGGAGGAGGGCGGCGGCGGCTAGGCAGAGGGTGGGCGGCGGCGGGAGGAGGCGGGACGAGGAGGCGGCGGGTCGAGGAGGCGGCGGCGGCGAGGCAGAGGAGGGGGGGGGCGGGAGGAGGAGGCGGGCAGGGACGAGGAGGCGGGTGGCGGCGGAGGCGAGAGGAGGCGGAGGGACGAGGAGGCGGCGGGAGGGGGCAGAGGCGTACCTGCTCCGATCTGGCGCGGGAGTCTTTGCAGTTGAGGATACGGGAGCAGAGAGACCCCCTACATGTACCGTTTCTCTCTCCACCCTAGTAAATTAGAGGCTGCTATAAGGGATGCTGTTGGATGTTTTAGGGGAGCAGTTCATCCCTTAATTTAGGGGTTCAGTGATGTATACAGGATGCTGTTGAAGTTAGCCTCAGACTGGGGTGCTGGGAAAGGTGGCTATGAGAAAAGGAATTGTAGGGACGGCGGGTTGCGTTTAAAAACGCAAGAGAAGAGACGAATTACGAATCTCAATGTAGTTCGAATGGTCCAGATAATGGGTGGGAATCCACATGTGGGGTGGAGTCATTTCCGTTGTACAGTAGTATAGATTTTCTCTCGTGCTTCTCTCCACAATTACCGCAAAAGCCCCTAAAAAAAGGTAGTTAATCAACCAAACTTTCTCCCAAGAAGAAGGCCAGCTTATTGAAAGCATCCCAATACAAGAACAAGCGGACGACTTCATTGCCTGGAGCCCTGACCAAAACTGCTTCTAAATATCAGAAACCAACTTGAAGGGGAGCCAGGTTGTTCGGAAGGGCGTGGGAACAATTTCAACTGGGGTAAAATTTGGGGCCTCCTTGTTCCAAATAAAGTCAAGGTGTTCCTCTGGAGATTAGCGCACAATAGCCTTCCCCTCAGATGCAACTTAGGGCATCTTTGATAGCTTGTTTTAGTTTAGTTTTTGTTGGGATTACAACTTTTGTTATTTTTATATACACCATTTACTTTATTTTTTGAAAATATTTTTTCTATAACTTTGTAGGGTTTTTTCTCAAAGATCACAAAAATATTTTTTTAATAATTTATTTAGCCTTTTCATACCACTTTCAAAGGTGGTCAAATTTTCCCAACTAAAATTAAACTAAAACTAAACAAGCTATCAAAGAGGGCCTTAATGAGAAAAGGAATAAGTATTGACACTTTGTGCCCATGCTGTTCCAGACTGAGGCCCTGTTTGGAAGCAAAGTTTTTCAAAACCATGATTTTGTCATACCATGGTATTTGAGTGTAGTTATCATAAATACCATGGTTTTACCTAATCTCCTTGAAACCATAGTATTCCTAGAAACTACAAACTGTTTGGTAGCAAAGTTTTTACCATGGTTTGCTAGCACAAAGTGAGAAAACTTTGGGCAGAAGTGGAGTTTACAATACTCTAAAAATACCATGGTATTGCCAATACCATGGTTTTCAAAACAGAGTTTTTGAGGTTACTTCCAAACACCTCATTGTCAAAAATACCATGGTATTCTTCAAAACCGTGGTTTTGCCTCGAAACTATGAAAATACTTTGTTGCCAAACAGGCCCTGAGTGAGGATGGGGGTCATCTATTTCTGAAGTGTAAGAAAGTTAAGGAAGTATGGAGAGCCTTGGGTCTTGAAACTAGGTGACTTGCCAAGGAATCCTTCATGTGATTGAGACCATCTGGAGGTTAAGTGAAGAAGAACAATCGCAGATTTTTGCCTTATTTTGGTTGTGGTGGTTCAACAGAAACAAGCTGAATCAAAAAGAGAAAGGAATGCCCCTCAATGACATCCTCACAAAAGAGAGGTGGCAAAAGACTGGACACAACTCAAAGAGTTAGGGAAAACCAACTGCAATATAATTCAGAGAACAAAGAAGTGGTCTCCTCCTGACCCTAGCTTTATTAAATTCAATTCAGATGGCTCCTTCCTGCCTCAAACCAAAACAGGTAGCTGGGGTGTCATTGTAGAGACGATCAGGGCGACATTGTGGGCATGACAGCAGGGAAGATTGATGATTGCCTTGATGCTGAGCATGCTGAAGTAGTGGCTTGCCTCTAGGCCATTAACATGGCTCAAGATCTTGGCTGTGCAAAGATTGTGCTCGAATTGGATGCCCTCAATTTGGTGAAAGAGATAAATCACAAGAACAGCCCAAGAAGCAAGATGGCTGTTTTAATTAGAGAGATTAGATGTCAGCGGATGGTTTTTCAGAAGGTTATCATCTCTGTGTGAGAACTTGCAACTTGGTAGCCCATGAGCTGGCCAAACGGGGAGCAAGTGCACAGGCTGGCTCTATCTTGTTGTGGTTGCAGGACTTCCCGGAAGATATGATTCTTGTTATGAAACCCCCTAGCTGGGCCCCTTTTTTTCTTTTGTTGGTATTTAGAGGCTTCTTGACTTTTCTCTTCCCTATTTTGGATTTCTTTTTTTTTTTTGCGTAATGCAGATTTACTCTTGTTTTACTAGTAAATAAATAAAGCAAAAATTCTAGTAGTTTTCTGATAGAAATTATCTTGTTGCGATCCTATGAATCAGTTCAATTAAAACCTTAGATTCATACTAGAGCCACGATGATTGAGTCTCAAGCTAAACAAAAGACAAGGATTCTTCGAATAAGAGCCGCTTGATAATCATTTATTGAATCGGTGTAATAACTCGACAAAATCGAAAGGAAACAAAGTTGGGTGGGCCCACGCGGCGCCGGCGTGCGCGCGTGGGGTGTCCCACCTAGGCCGGCCGGCTAGGGGTGGTAGTGGGCACACCGAATTCTATCCTTAGTAGGATTCAAGCTTCCGGAGGCTTCCTGTCGCCTGTATAAATAGATGAGAGGACCCCCTTGTAATTGAGACCAGAAAATCAATAAAGAATATACATCATCGTGTGTTTCCTCTCTACTTTTGTCTCCCTGTGTTTTGTGGTTGATTGACATGCCGTGCGACTTCGTCTACTTCGCCTACACTCGTCTACGTCGATCCGTGCCTACCGCGCGGTTATTTCACAACATCTTATCAGCACGAAGCTCTTCGGCGCTGAATCGATCGACGACGTCGGCGGTACGACTACATCGGCGGCACGTCGGCGGGGAGACGAGATCGGCTGTACGACTACTTCCTCTACGTACGGTCGGCGTCAAATCATCGTCACGCCGTCGGGTCTATGAACCCGTCGATTTGTCCTACGCGACAATCGTCATATTCCATAATCAAGCAAGTTCGTCTTGATCTTTGGGGAACGGTATGTTGTTCAATTCGATCTATTTGGCTGTTGTTTGCAGGTTGTAGATCGTTCTTGTTATTCTAAGGTTTACGGTTGATCGAGGTTAGGGGGAGATCGGCGGCGACTTGGCGGAGCGGCGGCTCGGCCCAGCGGCGCGTGGTGGCTCGAGCTCGTCGACTCGGCCACTGCTTGTCACTTGTCAGCGCGGTGGTCCGGCGTGGCTAGCGGCAGCACACGGCGGCGTGCGGCGGATCGCGGCGGCTCGACGACAGCCTGCACTGTCTACGTACTTGCTAGCTGCTAATTGATCTTCCATGCTAGCTAGTATGCATGCATGCACGTACGACATGCGGCAACTGCCTTGGCCGTAGGACAAGCTGTGACGGCTCGGCGATACGCGACGCCGCGGTTTTCGACACGCGACGGTGGCTCGGCCCGACGATGTACCGGCGCGGGCGCACGCCTGTGGCAGCCCGGCGTGGCTGGCCAGCACGTACGGCGACCCGGCGCGTGTGCAGGCGTAGCCTAGCGTCGCGGCTCTGCTCAGCTCGGAACGGCGACAGCGCGGCGTCGCATAGGGACGCGGCAGCTGGCGGTGACCGGCGTCAAACCAAACCCTAACCCTAATCGCGGCTCGGCGGAGCTCGTAGTCCCGGACGGCGACAACCCTAGCTAGATGTGTTCTTGATTCGTTCCCGAAAATCCGAAAGCCGGCAACGGAGGATCACGTCGCGATCTGGCGAGGTAGACAACGGCTCGTTCCAGACGAGACTGACTGCGACCCGGCGATGTCAGTGGCGGCTCGGCCTCGGCACGGGGCCCACCAGTGCGTACCCGACCGAGACTTAGCCTGAGAGGCACGAGTCCGGCGGTGGCTCGACCTCGAGCGCGAACCCGGCCTCGGCTCGGTCCGGTAGCCCGGCGCGGCTCAGCTAGGCTCGGCCTGGGCGCCCTTCTCGGCTCGGCTTGGCCCGAGCACCGGCTCGCCCAGGAGCGGCTCAGCCCGGCGTGGCAGGTGGCTAGCGCGGCTCGACCTGATAGCCAGGCGCGGCTCGGCCCTGGCCCGGCCTCGGCCTGGTAGCCGGCGCATCTCGGCCCTAGCCCGGCGCGGCTCGGCGCAGCCCCTGGGCCCAGCTCGGCCTGAGCCCCGGCATGGCTTGAACACCAGCTCGGCTCGGCGTCAATCCGACCCCTTCGGCCCTAGCCCCGGCTTCGGCTCGGCTTGGTAACCAGGGACACGGCTCGGCCAGTAGGTTCATACATGGTCCAGTCTACGAAGCTCAGCGCAAGTGGAAACTTGGCCTAGTAGCTATAGGGAAGTGAACAAGAACTAATACGTAGTCCGACGGTGTTCCGACACGTATGAGCCTTGATGCGGCAGCTCAGGCGAACCCGGCGGCGTATGGTCCAATGCGGATTGGCGTGGTTCGACCGATGCGGTATGCGCTTTGCGCGGCGGCGCGACATAACCTGGCTCGGCAACCGGCCCATCCTTGGCATGAAATAGCTCGTAGTCGACTATTTCGACGCAGTTCGTACAGGGTGCGACCGGTGTGGGTAGTACGTTGCGGAGCTAGTGCGAACATGGTAGCCTTGCACATAGGATGTGCGGCTCCGTGTAAATTATACTCTATGTAGTAGAACCTGTGGCAACCGGCAGTGGCTGTTGTGGCTCGGTGCAGCCCTAGCGCAGTTGAGACCAATATTGACCGGCATGGTGGGATTGCTAGCACGGCCACACATGGACGAGGTATGGGTACCTTGATGTGCGCCTGGATGTTGCTAGAGAGCAGCTCGGTCCTGGCATGGATGCGGCTAGCGTATAGCAACTAGAGTTTGTGGCATAGCTCTGGCGAAAGCGCCACTAGCGCACAACATTGTATGGTCTTGGTGCGGTGCAAGCTCAACGCGGACAAGGTCCTGCGTGTTGTAGCATTGCATTATGCGCGACTGGTATAGCTCATGGCCTGGCGCGGACAAGGTCTAGCGTGGGCATTGCCGGCATGAGCCCGTCTTAGCTCGGCGTAGCTGACGGCGCGCACATAATGCAACCATAGGTGGATGCGACCAGCAGAATGTTGTTACCAATGGCCTAGCGTGGCCATGACAGTAACCGGTACGGTCATGGCGTGGGCGTGCACGCGGTACTGCTCAGCACGAGCTCTAGTTTAAGGTACGTTGGTTTGTTTTCGTAGCTTTGCTCGTTGAGGTTTTTCCCTTGCAGGTCTTGGTTGTTCTAGTTAATGCATTCCCTCCCGTCGTGGAGTTGGTGTTTAATGCTTAATAGAACATGGTGCCAGGGTGCACATCTTGCATAGAATAATATCTGTGGACATGGCTGACGCGGCGAGACACGGCATGGTCTTCGAAGTACAATTAGAGCATGGAGTGTTTTGTTGCTTTTCAGGCTATTTCGTTGCGCTTCGTTGCCTGCATGCTTGCTACCCAGGGCTCACCAATTTCGAGCTGGGTGGTGCACACATGGGCTAGAGATGCTGGTACAAGCTAAATCCCAAGGCACCCGGTGTCCTGTGACACAGGGTAGCTGAATGTGGCTCCGCCTCTGTTCCTGGGTAGCATCAGGTACATTATTAATTATTTTTGTTATTATCTCTAGATGCTAGATCATCTTACTATGGTGTGGGACCTACGCTGGAGTTTTTGTCACAATCAAACATCAAAATCTTTTGTTGTGTCGACGGTTGAGATATCGATCTCAAGTCGCTAAGGTTCTTGAAGATTGAGATAGGAGACACGCCAAACAACCACGAATAGCAACGAACAGGAGACAGGGTTTTTATCCTGGTTCAGGCCTCTCGGGAGATAATAGCCCTCGTCCAAATTTTCTTATATATCACGAGATGATTACAAGAGATGGCTCGACGAGACGAACAAGTCTCGGCGAGATTATGGGTGTGCAGGAAGCAATATGCAAGGGCCTCGTGTCGTCCGATGATCTTAGACGTGCCCTCTACACGCCGTAGGGGCTCGGTTTATATAGTGCTGAACAACCGACCTACCAAGGGATAATCGGGCCGAGCTAACTACAAGATCGTAACGAACTCATATACATGCCAAATACATCCCGAGGTAGATAAGGTATACTCCAATTCTTGGGGATCACGACTCCTATTCCAATCCGGGAAACCAACGTCCGGGTCTTCACGTAGCCGTGCAGGACTCTTGTTCGAGACGGATTCAAACACGATTCCTTGGCCCTACGCACCACGCCACCGAAGGCATTGGCAGATGTATATGGACGGATAGAACCTTCCAGGAGCCGGGCCTGGTAGGTCGTTTGATCGGGCCGTCGAGTGGGCCATGGCAATGGGCGTAATTTAATCCCGACAGGCTAGCCCCGAGACTCAAGTGGAAGGACTCACTAGAGTGGGGTCTTCCTCTTGAGACTCTAAGTCACGAAGAGGTATTTTCTGCTACAAAGGCGTGCAACAAAGCGATCGAATGTTATGGTTCAACCGAACAATACTTGTTCGGGACCGAACAAACTCCGCCGGTCGAGCAACTCTGTTGCATCGAGCGAGGCGACATCTGTCCGGCGAGTACCCGACCCTCGTCTGAAATCGGAAGAAGTGAGGTGAATCATCTCCTTGAAGTGAACGTCATCAAGGAGGGATTGGATTCTTGGTAGTGAAGAGCGTACCACCGCATCCGGTAAGATCGGATCTTAGGGAGAATGAACATAGCAAGTCACGAGGCGGACTCGTCTTTGCATCGAACATTCGGATGCCTAGGAAAGATAGGGAACCACCTCTCGGGTTAAAGCTTGTCCGAGAAAATAGAGATTGCGCTCTCGAGCGAATGTCGCGCTCAGGAGCGAAGGTGATGTGCTCGGGCGTGAGATCGTGTGCGAGGCGCGCACAATGCATCTGAGGGGAAGGTGACCCAGTCCCCGAGCGTAGAGCTCGCCAAAGGAACCAAGTAAGGAGATCTAGTCCCCGAGCACGGAGCTCGTTAAAGGAACCAGAAAGTGCGACCAGGCGAAGACGTACCCGGTAGGAGCCCGCGCTCCGGGCGAAGAGCTGCCCGGTGCGAGGTGATCCAGCCCCCGAGCACGGAGCTCGTCGTGGGGACCAGATGCGCACTCCGGACGAAGAGCTGCCCGGTGCGAGGTGAATCACAACCCGTTGCCCATGACGTAAGAGAACGTGTGAAATCAACGCTTTACCCATGACGTATTCCTTGCGACAGTATTAGCGTTGTCTTGGCAAGGGCAGAACCGACGCTTGGAGTGCCCGTTGCGATGAGAATCGGCTTACGGTGGGCATGCCCGTTGCGATGAGAATCGGCTTACGGTGGGCAGGACTCCGTTGGTGGCGCACTACCTTGACTTAGCCGAACTGTGAAGGTCAGTGCCGGGCAAAGGTAAGAAATCATACGCGGGTGAAGTGAATCATTCTTCGGACATGCGCGGAGCGTGCCCGGGAAGAGAGGGATGTAGACATCGGTTTTGGTGGGGAAGCCTGGAACCTCGCCACGACCATCACCGGAGTCTGATGTTCCCCGTTCCTGTATTTCCTGCAAAAGACAAACAAGAAACGAGCCAGCAAGGGGGAAAAAGAGAGCAAGGACAGGCTCTAAGAAGAGCAAAGCGAGTTTTGACACGCAAAAAACGACTTACCCGCACAAGACATAATTTTTTCTGGGTACGTCCCCCAATAGCATTAGTGTCACCTCGGCGAATGCGGAACCGACACCAGGAGTGCCCGTTGCGATGAGAATCGGCTTACGGTGGGCAGGACTCCGTTGGTGGCGCATTGCTTCGGATTACCGTGCAAGGAAGGACGTAGCATGGATAAAAAAGACATGTGCGGACAAGTGCAGTCCCGCTGTGGCTAAGACCGCTAACCAGGGAAGGCGATCGGGACCTTAGCCACAGGCAAGACGTGCGAGGCGAAATCTTATCCGGGCATGGACCTCGGCGGGTGCGGAACCAGCGCCAGGAGTGCCCGTCGCGATGAGAATCGGCTTACGGTGGGCATGCCCGTTGCGATGAGAATCGGCTTACGGTGGGCAGAACTCCATCGGTGGTGCACCGCTACAGGTCGTCGCCAGATAAAAAGACATGCTCGCACGCGGGGAGCGCTACGGGAGCGAAAGACCAACGAGGTTTTGGAAAACCAACGCTAAGGAAAGGAACGAAAAAGCGAAAACGCGTCTGGGGTTGCGAAATTCAGCTCAAGTCCCAACCGACCGAGGAGAGGCGATGCCGAGGAGCTGGTCAAGCGACTCAAGACCGCCGAAAGCGGCGCTTGAATCAGAGCGAGAGTCTAACCGAGCAGCTTTTTCGAGTAGCTTTTCCTGCAAAAAGAGCGAGAAAAGACAAGGACGAACAGAAACCAAGAGCAAAGCGACAGTAGCTAGAAAGTTTTAAGAAAAACCGGTGAACGCTTAGCCTAACTCCGGCCCGTTGTGCAGTACTCGAGGACTGAGTTTGCGAACTTCGAGCAGTGCACAAGAGAAAGAGCGGCGCCCTAGCCCGATGCAGACGATGCATGAAGACTGAGCTTGCGACTTCAAGCACGTGTGTAGAGAGTTAGAGCGACACCGTATCTGATCGACTTCGTTCGAGGCGCTCGTTAACGTAAGTTAAGCGATTCAAGGTAACCGAACAAGGAAAGTGCCTGCGCGGAGGGCTTACGAGGCGAGCTTTGCCAAGTGGTTGTCTTGCCGTGGCGGTAAGTGCCTCTACGCGGAGGGCTTACGAGCGCAGACTTAGCCGCAATTTGGAAGCCGTGTTACGCAACTCGAGTTTAGGAACTCGTTGAAACTAGATACTGGCGAAACCACGAAGATCGCGGAGCCAAGAGTTCGCAAGACCGGCAGCCATCAAGTGTTACGAGAGAGAAAGAGTAGTCCGAGAAGACAAGTGGTGAGGAGGACCGCGGGGGCGCGAGCATTCACCGCTCAATGGGTTGAACTTTACATGGCCGCCCGAGAGACTTGGACGAACTAAGGCACGAAATTTGAGAAAAAGCGCGGAGCTAGGAAACGAAAGACCTACACGAGGAACTCACGAAGCTGGTCGATGTTCCAAGTCTTTGGTCGACTCTTTCCGCCATCCACCGCCAGCGAATGAACCCGGGATGCGGAAGGAGTTTGATCCGATCCCGAGTCTGAGCTCGTCACGGGGACGAGACGCGCCGCCCGAAAAGCGCCGCGCGAAGAGATCCAACCCGAGCACGGAGCTCGGCGTGGGGATCAGACGAGCGCGCCGGCGAAGAGCTGCCGGCGAAGAGATCCACCCCGAGCACGGAGCTCGTCGCGGGGACCAGACTTGCGCTCCGGGCGAAGAGCTGCCCGGTGCGAGGAGATCCAGCCCCCCGAGCACGGAGCTGGGAACCAGATCTGGAAGGCGATCAAGATCGAAGGGATCGATCCGATCTGGCAGGGGAAGAGACATCCTGCCCTTCTGAGTCGTAGTCCTCAGGGAGAATCTCCTGGTCGCTGATAGAGTTCGACATGCTCGATCTGCGTGTCCCCACGGTCGGCGCCAGCTGTCGACGGTTGAGATATCGATCTCAAGTCACTAAGGTTCTTGAAGATTGAGATAGGAGACACGCCAAACAACCACGAATAGCAACGAGCAGAGATGGGGTTTTATCCCGGTTCGGCCTCTCGGGAGATAATAGCCCTCGTCCAAATTTCTTATATATCACGATGATTACAAGAGATGGCTCGACGAGACGAACAAGTCTCGGCAAGATTATGGGTGTGCAGGAAGCAATATGCAAGGGCCTCGTGTCGTCCGATGATCTTAGACGTGCCCTCTACACGCCGTAGGGGCTCGGTTTATATAGTGCTGAACAACCGACCTACCAAGAGATAATCGGGCCGGGCTAACTACAAGATCGTAACGAACTCATATACATGCCAAATACATCCCGAGGTAGATAAGGTATACTCCAATTCTTGGGGATCACGACTCCTATTCCAATCCGGGAAACGAACGTCCAGGTCTTCACGTAGCCGTGCAGGACTCTTGTTCGAGACGGATTCAAACACGATTCCTTGGCCACTACGCACCACGCCACCAGAAGTCGTTGGCAGATGTATATGGACCAGATAGAACCTTCCAGGGAGCTGGGCCCTGGTAGGCTGTTTGATCGGGCCGTCAGGGAGTGGGCCATGGCAATGGGCCGTAATTTAATCCCCGACATGTTGGAATCAAGGAATTTTCTCCCATGCCTAGTATCCCTACAAGGAATCAGGTTCCACTAACTTCTCTCCTAAATCATGGCCATATATAATATCCACATATAATATTTCAATTAGTTCGCTCATGTTAGATATGTACTGTGTATGGGTTGTGCTCTGTATATATGGACCTAGCCCCATCTACCTGTTGTGTTAGGGTTTCCTTGTACTCTTTATATATACCGACCTCTGGCCTCATATCAATACACAAGTGCTATTCCTAACATGGTATCAGAGCCTTTTCTAGGGTTAGGGTTACTCTCGTCTCCCCAGCTGCCGCCGATCTTCTGCGTGTTGCACTTGCACGCACCACCACCATCGCCCTGCTGCTCTTCGTCGGCTCGTCGTCGTCGTCGCCTCGTCTCCGGAGACGTCGACTCTGCCGTCTCTGCACCACCGCCCGCTGGAGTTACGGATAGGACCGGAGCTGTCCTCATCGCCGTCCTCGTCGCACCATCGCGCGGCTCTCCCCGCGGCCGAAGAGGCCGTTCGGATTGGGCCGTCGGCGTCGCCGGATTTGCCGCCGCATCGACGGATCCTCCGGATCCGCGGCTCTCCTCCGCCGTCGCCGGCTTTCCCTGCGGCTCTCCGCCGTCGCCACAGGATCCACCGGATCCTCCGCCATTGTCGGTTCTCCCGTCGCTGCCGGTTCTCCCGTCATTGCTACCACCGACTGTGACGTGGCTCTCTGCTGCCGTCGCCGGAGCCCGCCGCCGCCGCTGCTCCTCACTGGCCGACCCCGAACCCACCGCCGCCGCCAACCCCTTTTGGCTGGGTCGGTCCGACCGGTCGTGGTGTGTGTGTGTGGGGGTCGGGTTGTGTGTGTTCGTGGTGTGTGTGGGTCGGGTTGAGTTGAGTTGTGTGAGTGCGTTTGTGTGAGTAAAAAAAAAAGAAAAAAAAGAAAGAGAAAAAAAGAAAAGAAAAAGAAAAAGAAAAAATGTTATCAGGAACCGTGTCTGTTCCTCACTGTTCAGTGCTGGGCTCAATTTTCAGGACCGGGCCCAGCATGTGCGCATTCACATGCATGGATAGCGTCTCTGGGATTTTCTTACCAGTGAGCTCCCTTGTCCACCGCGTCCTGATCCCCCGCAGCTTCCTCTTCACGGCCTGATGATATCGGGAAGTTCTCCGAGGCTGATGTTGCCGCTGCTGCTAAGCAGGCTTCCGATGACTATAAGGAGGCTATGGAGTTCTACAATTCTCAGTACACCGCTTACAAATTTTGGTGTGATGAGGATGCTCGTGCCTCTGCTATTTTGATTGCTAGCATGGAGGTGCATCTTACTGGAGAAGTGGTCTCTTTGGGGTCTACGCAGCTGATGTGGTCACATCTTCGGGATCGTTACTGCTCTTTGGAGTGACTCAGTATCTTGCTGCTCTTTGTCACGAGAAGTCACTACAGCAGGGTGATTCTACAGTGGATGAGTTTTATGCTCAGCTTTCTACAGTGTGGCGTCAGTTGGACTCTTTCGATGCTGCTCTAGATATTGGGGCAGATCATGATCCTCAGACTTGTGCTTGTTGTCAGCGTCAGCGATCACGTCTGGAGCTTCGCTGAGTTTATGACTTTGTTACACGTCTTCGACTCGAGTTTGAGCAAGTTCGTGCCCAGCTTCTTTCCTGTCACCCTCGTGTCACCATGCTGGAGGCTCTTACTACTCTTCGTACTGAGGAGGTTCGTCTTCGTGGTGCGGGTCTACTGACCTCTTCGTCAGTTCTGTCAGTTCTTGCTCTCCAGCCACCAGCTTCGACTTCTACTGGTCCTCGATCTCTTTCTCTTCTTCGTCGTCTTCTGGAGTGACGACAAAGGCTGGACTTCGCTGCACCTGTTGCGACAAGGATGGTCATGTGGAGCAGTTTTGCTAAAGGAAGAAGGATATTGCTCGTCGTCGTTCGCCCAAGGGTACTGCAGCACCAGTCACCAGAGACTCAAACTCCCAGCGCAGTCCAGATGCCTCTACTGAGATTCTTATGCTGTTGCGTCGCATGGCTGCCTCTTCACCCCCGGGTTCTGCTGCTTCTCCTTCGCAGTCTTCTACTGAGACACCAGATACATCACCGTGGATTCTTGACTCTCGTGCTTCTTTTCATATGACACCTGATTCCACATGCCTTACTTCTGTTCATCCCTTAACCACGCCATTGACTGTTCAGACGGCAGACGGTACCTCTCTTTCCTGTTATAGGACGAGGCACTCTCTTGTCATCTTCTTTTCATGTACCATCAGTTTCTCATGTTCCCAAACTAAACATGCAGCTTATTTCTATCGGCCAGCTTACTGATATTGGTTGTCGTGTGATTTTCGATACTGACTCATGTTGTGTTCAGGATCGTCGCATGGGTCTCTTGGTTGGTCTCGACCCGGCGCCGTGGTATCGCTTCGTCCTTCCGCCGCTCTGCCGCCGTCTCTTTGTTTCATTGCTTCCTCCACTCTGTCTTTTGCTCAATGGCATCATTGTTTAGGACATCTATGTGGTTCTCGTTTATCATCTTTGGTTCGTCGTGGTCTTTTAGGGTTTATGTCCGGTCATGTCCATCTCGATTGTGCGGGTTGCAACCTTGGCAAACAGATGCATCTCCCTTATCCATCTAGTGAGTCCGTGTCAGCTTGTCCGTTTGATCTTGTTCATTCTGATGTCTGGGGTCCAGCCCCTTTTGTGTCAAAAGGTGGTCATAAATACTACATTATTTTATAGATGATTTTTCTCGCCACGCTTGGATATATTTTATGTCTTCTCGTAGTGAGGTTTTGTCTATCTATAAAAATTTTGCCACCATGATTCATACTCAGATTGACTTTCCTATTCGTGTTTTTCGAGTTGGCTCTGCAGGGGAGTATCTTTCCGGGCATCTTCGTGGGTTTCTCGCTGAGCAGGGCACTCTGTCTCAGTTCTCTTGTCCTGGTGCCCATGCTCAAAATGGTGTGGCTGAGCATAAACATCGTCATCTTCTTGAAACAGCTCGTGCTCTCATCATTGCTTCTTCTGAAGCTATCTCTTCTGCTTGTCATCTCATCAATCTTCAGCCTTCTTCTGCTCTTCATAGTGGTATTCCTATAGAGCGTCTTTCTGAACACCCAGCAGACTACTCTGATCTTCGATCTTTTGGGTGTGTCTGCTATGTTCTTCTCGCTCCTCATGAACGCACTAAGCTGACTGCCCAGTCAGTTGAGTGCATTTTTCTGGGATATAGTGCTGAGCACAAGGGCTATCGTTGTTGGGATCCTACTGGTCGTCGGATGCGGATTTTCTGGGACGTTACTTTTGATGAGGCTCGTTCTTTCTATCCGCGACCTTCTTTTCCATCCTCTACCGTCGAATCCCTCTCTTTCTTAACCTTTCCGGGTACTCCTATTTCTACTCTTCCTATTCCATCGCCTGTGCCTATGTCTGCACCACCTCCCGTGTCCACCACGTCTTCACAGCCTTCTGAGTCCACTAATTCTCTTCCTCCTGAGTCTAGCGTTCCTTCACCTACAGAGACGAGTATCTTTTCTCCACCAGTTTCAATTGATATTGTTCCTCCACATCCTTTCTTTTACACTCGCCGTCAGCATCCGGTTGAGGTTTCTCCTATTGACTCATCTTCTAAGGAGTCAGCTTCTACCTTCCAACCATATGCTCTTCGTGATCATCGCTCTATTTGACCTCCTGAGCGTTTTGGTTTTGCCAGTGCTGCCTCTACTGAGCCGGTTTTCTTATCGTGATGCTGTTATTCATCCCGAGTGGTAGCATGCGATGGCCGCGGAGATTCTTGCGCTTGAGCGTAATAGCACTTGGGACGTTGTCTCTCTTCCGTCTCATGTTCGTCCCATCAGATGCAAGTGGGTTTACAAGATTAAGACTCGCTCAGATGGTTCTCTTGAGCGTTACAAAGCTCGTCTTGTGGCTCGTGGTTTTCAGCAGGAGCCTGGTGTTGATTATGATGAGACCTATGCTCCTGACGATCACATGACCACTATCAAGACACTTTTTGCTGTGGCCTCTGTTCGCACGTGGCCTATCTATTAGCTTGATGTTCAAAATGCCTTTCTTAATGGAGAACTTCGTGAAGAGGTTTTCATGCGGCCTCCACCTGGGTATTTTGTTTCAGATGGCAAGGTTCTTCGTCTTCGTCGTGCTTTATATGGGCTTAAGCAAGCTCCTCGGGCTTGGTTTCAGCGCTTCTCTACAGTGGTTACTGCTGCTGGCTTTTCTGTTAGCGATCACGATCCTGCGTTGTTTGTCCACACCTCATCCCGTGGACGCACTCTTCTTCTGCTCTGTGTCGATGACATGATCATTACTGGTGATGACTCTTAGTTTATTGATTTTGTTAAGGCTCGTCTCAATGAGCAGTTTCGCATGTCTGATTTGGATCCCATTCGTTATTTCCTTGCGATTGAAGTTATCTCTACGTCGCAGGGTATCTTTTTGTCTCAAGAGAAGTATATTGGGGATCTTCTTGATCGGGCTTCTCTTACTGATGATCGCACGGTTGAGACTCCTATGGAGCTCAATCTTCAGCTTCAATCCACCGATGAGGAACCTCTTTCGGATCCTGCTCGGTATCGTCACCTCGTTGGTAGTCTAGTCTATCTTGGTGTCACCCGTCCCGATATCTCTTATGCTGTTCATATTTTAAGTCAGTTTGTATCCGCTCCTACCTAGCTATACTATAGTCGTCTTCTTCGTGTCTTGCGCTATTTGCATGGCACTATCTCCCATCGTCTTTTCTTTCCTCGCTCCAACTCTTTACACCTTCGTGCTTATTCTGATGCTACCTGGGCTGGAGATCCTTCTGATCGCCGCTCTCTTTCTGCCTATTGTGTTTTTCTTGGTGATTCTCTCATTGCTTGGAAGACTAAAAAGCAGAAGGCAGTTTCTCATTCAAATGTAGAGGCTGAGTTGCGTGCTATGGCTCTTTTGACGATAGAGGTTACCTGGCTGCGTTGGTTACTTGAGGACTTCGGTGTTTCTGTTTCTACACTGACCCCTCTTCTACCTGACAGCCAGGGATCCAGTGAAGCATGAGCTCACCAAGCACATTGGTGTTGATGCTTCTTATATGAGATCACGAGTTCAGACTGTGTTATGGCTCTTGATATGTGCCTTCAAAGCAGATCGCTTGGTGATTTCTTCACAAAACCATGCACTTCAAAGACCATTATTTTGTCTCTCCAAAATCAGTGTTGTTGATCCACCATGAGTTTGAGGGGGGTGTTAGATATGTACTGTGTATGGGCTGTGTTCTGTATATATGGGCCTAGGCCCATCTACCTGTTGTGTTAGGGTTTCCTTGTACTCTGTATATATACCGGCCTCTGGCCTCATATCAATGCACAACTGATATTCCTAACAGCTCATTCTTTTGTTTCAATTTGTATGTAGTTCTTTTTTGCATTCAGGTTTTCAGACAACAATATTCCTGGTTAACTTTCAGTTTCATTAACTAGTTTTTGTTGTAGTTGGAGTTGCTGAATAAAGAGTGGAACTTCATCCTGTGTCAAATGAAACGTAACCTTGATCTTCTTGAACCTTTTCTAGCATTCAGACATGTCCTTCTTAAGATTTTAGGCTGTGAAGAGCATCTCATTGAACATTTATTTCAATCTGCTGCTTCACTCCGGAAGGTTATCTATTGTTTTTATAACTCTGAGCACTGTTTCATATTCATCTGTTTAGTTCATTCGTTCTAGAAAAAAATATATGCTAAGTTCATTTTGATTCTTTTTCTGGGTTCAGGGATTAAGGTTTTCTTTGGCTGCGGCTGCTTTATATGAACTCAAAGAACTTTGTTGTCACAGAGATCAACAAGTTATGCCGAATACTTATTTCCTGTCAAAGGTACATATGTTACCTATCTATTATGCAACTGCTGATTTCATGTCGCCATTATTTGAGCTCTCCTAAGTCCTTATACATATTTCTGTTCTTTCTGACATTATCTGGATAGGAAAGTAGTCAGTTATAGCTGGTTTTCTTTGATAAAATTATTTGGTAAAATTGCTTTTATACCATCCAAAGTTCCTCACTTTTAGTTTATACCATCAAAATACCTGGAACAATTCAAGTAATCTGACTCTGTGAGAGTTATCTATCGAGACTCTGGAACAATTCAAGTAATTTGCAGGTTAATATTAATGGTAAGGAAGGTTCTTATTTTCATACTAGTCAGGGGGTTAGGCAGGGAGACCCTCTCTCCCCTTTACTATTCAATGTGGTGGCTGACTGCATGTCAAAAATGATTAGGATTGCTCAGGGGAATGGGCTAGTTAAAAGTTTGGTTCCTGAGCTTTGTGAGGATGGGTTAGCTATACTTCAATATGCTGATGATACAATCATTTTTTTGAAAGACGACATTAAATCTGCCTTGAATTTTAAATTTACCATGTTTCTATACGAGAGATTATCTGGTATGAAGATCAATTTCCATAAGAGTGAGTTATATGTTATAAATGGTGATATCGATAAAGAGCAGGTCTATTCAGAATTGTTTACATGTAATGTGGGGACACTTCTATGCAGTATCTGGGGATGCCTGTGGGGGGTGATAGATTAAAATGCAAACAATGAGATATGATTGTTGAGAAAGTGAAAAAGAAACTTGATGGGTGGAAGTGTAGTTCTCTTTCCCAGGGGGGTAGGTTGGTCCTTATTAATGCTTGTTTCTCTATTATACCTGTTTATAGCATGTCAATGTTCCTTTTACCTAAAACAGTGATCAAGCAAATTGATCAAATCAGGAGGAGTTTTTTTTGGAAAGGTAACAACAACAAACAGAAAATTCATTTGATTAAGTGGTGTAAAATTACTAGACCAAAAAAAGCTGGGGGGCTTGGGGTGAAAAACATTAGAGACATGAACATAAGTTTGTTGTGTAAGTGGTGGTGGAGGCTAGACAAAGGGAATGGCATTTGGCAGGGGTTAATAAGGGCTAAGTATATGAATAAGGGGTCCATTTTCCAGATCAAACAAAGGAGTAGAGACTCCCCATGTTGGAAAGATTTACTTAAATGCAAAGAGGTTTACACTAAGCAAAGGGGGTACTACGTGGGCAATGGAGAGACGATTGATTTTTGGCACGATAACTGGTTTGAGGGAAAACCACTAAAACTTCGTTTTCCTAATATATTCAACATTTGTAATGATCATGAGATTTCTGTGGCAGATTGTAAGAGGAGAAATTGGAATTTATCTTTCAGAAGATGGTTCTCACCAACTGTTCAAAGGGATTGGGAGGACTTAGTATCTAGGTTGGAGAGAATTGATTTGGATATAGGTCCAGACGAACCCTTTTGGGTTTTGGAGAAAAATAAAGTTTTTTCAGTCAAGTCCATGTATAAAGCGATGAGTAGTGGAGTTAAGTGCTTAAGAATGAATCCTGTGTGGAAAACAAACTGCCATTAAAGCATAAAATCTTTATGTGGCTTCTTCTTCAAAATGTTGTTTTGACAAAAGATAACCTTCGAAGAAGGAACTGGAGTGGAGACCCCAGGTGTTGCTTCTGTGCTGAATTAGAAACTAATCAGCATCTGTTTTTTCAGTGTCCTATTGCCAAAGCTATGTGGGGGGTGGTGAGGAGTTGCTGTCAGGTTAATAATAGTCCTAATGGCATAGATCATTTTTATTCCTAGATTCTTTCTTTTTGGCCAGAGGGCAAAGATCACACAGTTTGTCTTGCATCTTTATGTTGGGCTACCTGGATAAGTAGAAACAAAGCGGTTTTTGATAATAAACTCGTAAAGTCACCTTTATCTATTTTGCATATTAGTTGTGCTTTGCTGGAATACTGGGCTGGGGCTCAATATACAGAACAAGAAGGAATTTTGAGGGGTTGTGCTTCTTTACTAAAGGAATGTGTTGCAGGTTTTGAAAAGAATCAAATGGAAGGAGGGGGCGCTAAGCAGGCAATCACTATCGGAGGAGCTGGGGGAGCCAAAAACTTCTGAATGTGGCGAAAAAAGGCCCAGATAACAAGCAGTACTTGAGAAAAAATAGGAAGGCGTAGTAGAGTTCTTCTGTTTTATGTAATAATTTTGGACTGGCAGCTGGGTTTCGTTGCTGTTATCAAGTGTGAGTTGGGCAGTTGCTGTGCTCTTGGTCCTGAAAGTGGAGAGAGGTGTGGAATGTCGGGCAAGAACATGAATGCTCTGTTTTGTTTCCGTTGTCTCTGATAATGGAAATGGGGTAAATCCCTTTTTGAAAAAAGAACATGATTTTAGAAAATCAAAGTGATCCATGATACTATATACAAGTTGTGATTTTGATAGAAGCTGTTGGAGACAGTAAACATAGGACAGAATGCACTCCTATTACTGTGGTCCTATTGGGAACAAATTGTTGAGTGAATATTTTAAATATTGTGTGATGAAGTGATTTTCCAATTGAACTAATGATTTTTGGAGAGATTTGGATATATGTGATTGATTTTGTAGGAAGAAGAAAGGAAAAAGGAAGGAAAAAGGAAGAGAAAAAGAAAAAAAGGAAAACATGCACAGTGCGTGCATGTGCTGGACGTGGCTGTGCGTGCCGTGAGGGCCTAGCGCAGGGAGCTAGCCCAGCGGGTGCACAGGCGGTGTGGCGCGGGGTGCGGCCCAGGAGGGGCGCAGCAGCAGGCCCAGGCGGGGCTAGTGCAGGCCAACAGCTAGGCCGAGGACGAACAGGAATTGAGCCCGAAATAGATTCGTGATTTTACACTATAAAAGGAGACGAGGAGGCTCGGGATTAGATGGGGTTTTAGGGTTTCCACGTGTTAACGACGGCTACGAAAATTAGGGAAATTCCAGAGATGATTAGAGAAGATTAGAGAGAGATTAGAGGAAGATTAGAAGAGATTTTTCAAGGGAAGATAGGCAGATGAGCGAGGGGTTGTGTTAGGCTTGCAGAAGCTGTAGCAGGGCAGTAGACGTCGTGTGAGGCGTAGCCAGGAGCTTTTGCAGAGCAAGATAATTCATACCAGAGCAGATCTGTATTTCTCTGTAAAAGGATTTGATTGGGGAGGCGCTTGAATCATTGCCCCGCAGATGTGGCGGTCTTGAATCTGCGTTATCAAACGTGTGTCTTCGGTACGAGTTCTCTAATCTTGCATGTGCTTGATCTATATCAATCGATTGCTTCCGCTTAGTTAGGGGTATTTAGCGCCTACGATCCTACAATTGGTATCAGAGCTAGTTTGCTCTAGGTTTAATCTAACGATTAGGGAGCAATGGCGTAATTTAGCACTTTTTTCATGACTAAACCTCCTGTTTTTAATGGTGATGATTACTCATATTGGAAGGTTCGCATGCAATCATTTTTGCAATCTCAAAGTTATGAATTATGGGAAATGATAGAATCTATGTATGTCAAGCCTGAAAATATTACCACTAAGAAACAAAAGGATCTTTTTACTCTCAATCGAAAGGCAATGAGTTATTTCTATGGTGCTTTGTCTAAGGATGAATTCAATAAAATTTCTAGTTTGACAACTGCACATGAAATCTGGAAATCGTTGAAAACTACTCATGAGGGCACTAATGATGTTAAAAATGCTAAGATTGAGTTGTTTACTTGTGAATATGACTATTTGCTATGAAACCTGGAGAGAACATTAATGATTTTGCTGCTCGATTCAGTGAATTGGCTAGTAAACTTATATCTCTAGGTAAGGCTCTCTCATAAGAAGATCAATGCAGAAAACTTCTTAGATCCTTGAATCAAAAAGTGTGGCATTTTAAAGTAACTGCAATAATTGAATCTAAGGACCTGAGTACATTAAAATTGGATGCTTTACTTGGTTCTTTAAAATTTATGAGATGGGTCTTAGTCATATTGATTTTAATTCTCATGATGCTCCCATTGCTCTTTTCATTATTGATAATATTAAGTAAAAGAAAACTGAAAAGAGTGTTGATGACATGAATTTTGATGAACTTGCTAGTATTTCTCAAAAAATTTCAAGTGTCATGAAAAGTAAGTTTGGAAATAATAAAAAGAATTTTGTGCAGTGCTTCAATTGCAAAGAATTTGGTCATTACAAGGGTGACTGTCCCAAGCTCGCTAACACTAACAAAAATTCTAGTCCATTGTCAAAGAAAAAGTTTGCAGGTTCCAAGATGAAAAAAACACTTCAAAAGGCATTCTTGAACATGGTGGAGGAACTTGATCTTTCAGATGTTGACGAAGACGACGATGATCTCTTGGCTACACTTGGCGAGGATGACGATATAGCTGATATTTGTCTTGTTGGAAGGGATGCGTATTTAGGATCATTTGATAATGAAGACAATGAAGATGAAGATTTAGATGAGGTGAGTGATTCTGAAACTCGTGAAGCTTTTGAATTACAATAAAAAATTTGCAATAAATTGATGGAAAAATGCAAAGAGTTGAAATTAGAAAATGAAAAACTTCGGTTGTTGTCAAATAAAAAGACTGAAAATTGTGATTCATGTGTAAAATTACAAAGAAAAATTGTTGATCTTGAGAGTGCTACATGTGATACGTGTGAATTTTATAAGAGTGAATATGCTTTGTTGAAATCTAATCATTCCTCTTGTGAAAATTGCATTGTTTTAGAAGAGGAGATGGTTTCTTTGAAAAAATCTTTGGAGAAAAATGATGCCTCAACTTTGGAAACACAAGTTAATGTTTTGATAGAAGAATTTGGATGTGAGGATCTTGTTGGTGTTAGAAAGAAATTAATTGAACTTGAAAAACGTCCTCATGGTCTCATTTGCAATCGTTGTACTGATCTTGCTCTACAAAATGGCTATTTGAAAGCAACATTAGAAAAAATGACAAATGGTGAAAAGAATTTAAACATGATTTTAGATACATCTAAATGCTCTTTTATGAAGGAAGGAGTAGGCTATAAAAAGGATAACGATGTTCAAAAGCCTATGATTAAAGAAAAACCTAATCTTTTGCATGCCCGTGATAATGTGATGATTGAAAAGTTGAATGAAAAGAAACATGTGAGATGCTTTAACTGTGGTAAATTTGGACACATGAAAGTGAATTGCTATGTGTCGGGGATTAAATTACGGCCCATTGCCATGGCCCATTCCCTGACGGCCCGATCAAACAGGCTACCAGGGCCCAGCTCCCTGGAAGGTTCTATCTGGCCCATATGCATCTTGCCGAACAGCCTCCTGGCTGGCGCGGTGCGTAATGGCCAAGCAATTGTGTTTGAGTCCTACTCGAACATGAGTCCTGCGCGGCTACGTGAAGACCCGGACGTGGTTTCCCGGATTGGATTGGAAGTCGTGGTCCCCAAGATTAGGAGATTACTTTATCTACTGTAGGTCATATTTGGCATGTGTGAGTTCGTTACGATCTCGTAGTTAGCCCGCCCGATATTCCCTCGGTAGGTCGGTTTGCTCTGCACTATATAAACCGAGTCCCCTGGCGTGTAGAGAGGACGACTTAGACTGGATCTAGCTTTTAGCATCTGGTAGACACCTGATCATAGCGCATTGCTTTCTGTACACCATAATCTCGCCGAGACTTGTTCGTCTCGTCGAGCCACCTCTTGTATTCCTCTCCGATATATAAGAAAGGCTGGACGTAGGGCTATTATCTCTCCCGAGAGGCCTGAACCAGGATAAAAACCCCGCTCTCTGCTTCGTTCTTTGTTCGTGGTTGTTCGGCGTGTCTCCTATCTCCTTCTTGAAGAACCTTGGTTGACTTGGGTCGATATCCCAACCCTCGACAGCTGGCGCCGTCCGTGGGGACACGCAGATCGAGCATGTCGAACTCCGTCAGCTATACAGAGATGATTCCTGAGGGCTACGACTCAGAAGGACAGGATGTCTTATCCACTGTCAGTTCAGATCGATCTGTTCGGTCTCGAACACTTTCCGCATCTGAAGCAGATGTCTCCGCCTATATGGCAGAGATAGCTTCAGATCGCACTCCCGTCATTGACGATGGCTACGGAACCGATGATCTTTACGACGGTTTAGATCTATCGGATTCCAAGGCTATGTCGGTAGACTCTACCTGTGGTGACACAGCGATGACACCGTCTAGCATACCTTCGCACGGCCCCCGCGGCATCAACATGGCGTCGCAGAACCTCCGGAGATCCCGCACGGATGCGGTGGTTGGCGAGATCGAGCAGATTAACTCGCGGCATCAAGACGAGGTCATACTTGCCGCTTTCGCGAGCAAGAAGTCGTTCGCCGCAACCTCAGCGATTCCATCAATCGGTATGCGGCACGGTTCGCGATCGGTGCAAGCGACCGCGTCGCGACCCACCTCGCGTGCCCTCGCCAAGTCTCCCGCCAGAAGTTTCTCCTGTCCGGGTTGGTTCCCCGCGCAACCGGACTCCGGTCGGGCAGAACGCGGATGTCTCGGGGATCCCAGAGCCCCTAGTGCAGAGTCGGGAACGACTCGCGGCCATGGCTTCGGTGATTAGATCCACCAACCAGGCCGACCTCGCCCGTATGGGCGACGCTGTTGCTTCTAATCTAGAACGACTGGCCGACGGCCTAAAGTCCCTAGGCGAAGTCAACAACTCCTCCAGGCAGCGCAGCCAGACTGCCCGGAACGATTCGGACAGCTCTGATCGATCGCGTGACCCTCGTCACCATCGAAGGATCACTGTCCATGAGCAGGCTGCCCGTGGTCGCCGTCGCTCGCCGAGTCCTCGTAGTCATCGCGACCACAGGGGCAAGCGCGCACGCGATGATCACGGAAGGTCCCCTCGTGAGGAGCGCGTTGTCGCGACCACGAGGAAGGAGCGTGGTGGTTTGTCTCGGAGAGAGTTTCTCCAGGCCGAATCATCCCGTTCAGCAGGAGTTCCTCAGCGCAACAGGACCAACGTCTTCTCAAGACTAGGTCTGCCGGGAAGGTGGCGGTCGTATGCCTTGGGCTGCAGAGCTTTCTCCGACGAGCCGGCCGTCGGTGGTCCTCAAAGTTCAAGCCGGTCACATGGAGAGGTACAACGGGACTCGTAACCCGGAGGAATTCCTTTCCATCTACCCTCGCCATCATGGCGGCCGGCCGACGAGCTTGTTATGGCTAATTACCTCCGACCGTCCTTGAGGGTCTTTGCTCGGACGTGGTCGTTCAATCGGCAAGAGGGTTCCATCTGCTCATGGAACCCGCTTTGTGGCGCTCGATTGCTAACTTCCGGAGCCATTACGTGCGTCTGGGCAAGGAGGATGATCTGCACGGATGATCCGGATGAGCGGGAGACCCTCCGCAACCGTGAAGCGTTTCATTAAGATTCGCAACACGATCCGAACATCTCGGACGAGTCTGTTGTCCGGGCCTTCAAAAACGGAGTTCGCGACGAGCGGCTCACCCAGGATCTCAAAATCAATGAGATCTGGACCGCCAACGACCTGTTCAAGACGGCTGATCGCTATGCCAACGCAGTAGAGCGTGTTCAGTACAAGAAGGCTTTCGACAAAGGCGAGCTGCCCGCCCAGCCTGGTGTGGATGAGAAGAAGAAAAGCAGCAGTGTTCCTGGTGACAAAAAGTCCCAGAAGAAGAAGAATAAAGGTGATGCGAACAATACCGTCGCCGGTATAGTTCGCACATCTCCTCCCAAGGATGGGCAGAAGAAGCGCAGCAATAATTACAAGGGCAAAAAGCCTGCTCAGGGAGGCGGACAAGGCAAGAAAGGTCCAAGCGACCGATTTTGCAAGTTCCACCAACACTACGGGCACGACATACGCCATTGCAGGACTTGGGCTGCAAAGCTCGAAAATTTCTACAACGGTAAGGGCCCAATGCCCACCCTGCCCGAACAAGGTGATGCCGGTAAGGCTAAACGCCAAACCGATGATGGTGATCGGGAAGATGACGATGAATATCAAGAGCCCGTGAACCATATCGCCGTCATCTTCGGCGGCTCCTCGGCTTATCCCTCTCGGCGCAGCCTCAAGGTTGCTGCTCGAGAGGTCCACAACGTTGAAAAAGGCAAACCACAGCCTGAATCGATGAAGTGGACCGAGGTCTCCATCTCCTTCTCTAAGGAGGATTGCCCCACTGGGATGACCAAGCCTCAGCGGCTCCCACTGGTGGTCGCCCCGACCATCAGCAACGCAAGAGTTGGCCGTGTCTTAGTTGACGGTGGGAGCGCTCTGGACTTGCTTTCTGCCAAGGTCTTGGACGAGATGCAGATTCCTCGTTCCAAGTTGAAGGAAGTCGCCATGCCCTTCTATGGGATTGTCCCGGGAGAAGCCGTTGGGACAGGTCGTCCTGCCCGTTACCTTCGGCAACCCGAGCAACTTCCGGACAGAGTTGATCACGTTTGACGTGGTCGACTTCCCATCCGCTTACAACGCGATCTTGGGTCGGCCATCCCTTGGCAAGTTCATGGTCGTCACTCACCACGCATATCACAGCGTGAAGATACCGGGTCCCAACGGTGTGATCACGGTCAAGGGCAACTACAAAGCTGCTCTGGATTGAGACGAGCAGTCCCTTGCCCTGGTCGACCAGCTTCCGCCTCGCGGTCCCGACGCTCCGCAGACTAAGTCTGCACGCCCTAGGGTCTCCCTTCAGCCAGAGGGAGAAACCAAGGAAGTTCCGCTGTCACTTGACGATACTTCCAAGACAGTTCACCTAGGGGCCAATCTGGACCCCAAATAGGAAACCGAGCTCATCGCCTTCCTCCGAGCTAATGCAGATGTGTTTGCCTGGGAGCCATCTGACATGCCTGGAGTCCCAAGGGAGGTCATCGAGCACAAACTGGCTGTCCGGCCGGACAAAAAGCCTGCTCGCCAAGCTTCGTCGTTTTACGAATTCAAGCAGGATCATCAAAGATCGGTTTGGCAAACCGCTCATTGCCGGTTCATCCGCGAGGTTGATCACACCGAGTGGTTAGCCAACCTCGCATTGTAAAGAAGAAAGGCGGCAAGTGGAGGATGTGTCGATCACACGATCTGAACGCCGCTTGTCCTAAGGACAATTTCACGCCTCGATAGACCAACCGGTCGATGCGATTGCGGATGCCCACTTTGAGTTTTTAGATGCTTACTCGGTTATCACCAAATAAGCATCTCCCGAGGATGAAGAGAAGATCGCCTTCATCACCCCTTCGCACTTTTTGCTATCGACCATGTCTTTCGGTCTGCGCAATGTTTGGTGCCACGTTCAGTAACTTAATGGAGAAGACGTTCCCGAGCAAATGTGGAAAAACACGAGGTCTATGTCGATTTACATAGTTGTAAAAAGCAAGTTTGCTCCAGATCATGTAAAAGACCGCCGAGACTTTTCGTAATCTCACCGGCATCGAATAAAATTAAATCCAGAGAAGTGTACCTTTGGTGTTCGATCCGAATGTTGCTCGGTTATGTTATTGGTTACTGCAAGGTATCTCTCGCCAACCCCGAAAAATCGAAGCCATTGGTTACTGCAAGGTACAAAGGTCCTTTCGGTTCTGACCCTCTGACTATCTAGAAGCGAGTTGCTCCTTGAGCTCCTCGATCACTTCCTTGAGGCGCAGGACTTCCCCTTGGGCTTTGAACCCCTCTCTAGCCTCAGCTCGGAGACGATCGGCTTCCTCCTTGTCGCTTCGCCTCGCTCCGTCACCTTCGCACGGAGAGCCTCGACCTCTTCGGTCTTGGCCCGCAGCTGGTTGGTCAGAGCCTCGCTCTGCTAGCTCGGCATTGCTTTCCGACGGTCTTGAGCTGCTCGTCCAGGTCCTCCTTGACCTTCTTCTCTGCGGTGATCGCCCTCACCGCCATCCCGCGCATCTCCTCGATCTCTTCCTATGAAGCCCACAGGGTTGAGATCTTAGCTTGGAGTTCCGCGGATGTCTGCTCCTCCTTGGCGAGCTGGGCCTTGAGCTTCCTGGCTTCCGCCGCGAGCTGGTCCCGCCAGTGGGACGCGTCGGCGAGCTGCTCTTCGAGCCACTTCGTGCGGCCCGGCTTCTCCTCCGCGACGCTCGCCTTGATGGCTTGCGCGCGAAGCTCCTCGGCCTCCTCTAGGAGAGCCTCGCAGGAACGCCTCTCTTCGGTCAACTGGCCTTCGAGCTTCTTCACCTCTTCCTCCAGCTGGCTCCGGCTTCGGGCTGGTGCAGAGGGTTCCGCTTCGGCCCCCTTCGCCTGAAGATGCTCCCGCAGGGACGCCAGCACAGCGCTCCGATGGTAAACCCATCTTCGAGCTCGGTCATGGTGTCCTTGAAGACCTGAGGGAGAAGTTCATGTTAGCCGCTTTTGGATATAGCTCAGCTGAACTAGATTTAGTATTGGAGCTTACCTTTCCAAGTCGGCGCTTTAGCTCATGCGCAGCGGTCCTCGAGACCATCGTCCACGAAGCCCTTCGTCTTGAGGGATGAGACGGGCGCGTTCTTCCCGTCGCCGCCTTGTTCGCTCCTTCTTCTTGCGGGAGCGCGTCTGTTCGGGAGCAGGAGCGACGGACGAAGCACTTTCGTCTCCTCGCTCCTTCTCCTCTTCCTCTTCCTCTTCCGGCCGAGCGACTTCGGGCGAGCCCGGAGCCACTCCACCGGATGGTGCCACTCCTCTGGGTGGTGCCGTCGTTCCCACGGGCAGGACGACTTGCTCGACCGCTCGGGCTTCTTCTGCTCCTCGGCGGCGGGATTTCACCGCCGCCAGAATCCTGCCGCTTGGGTGAGCTGCCCCTGCGACGAAGTGCCCGGCGGGGCCGGCTGCTCGGTCCCAATCTGGGCAGCTTCCGGAGCCTTCGCCTTGGCTCCGCCGTCTGTGGCGCCGCGCGCCGCTTCTTCTGCTTCTAGCCGCTCCACCGCGCCTTTGAGTGCGTCGAGCTGCTCGCTGGAGCCTGACGGTAGCAGGCTCCACGCCGCCAGCTTGTCCTTGAGGCTAGCCAGCCTCACTGCCCGCGATGCACCATGTAGGTGCTCGGGCAGCAGCGATCGTTCGAGTGCTGCCTCGACGTCGTCTGTGGCGATCTCCTCTTGGGCAGCTGGTAAAAGAGAGTTGATCGTTAAGTCTAATGCGGTCAGAGGGTGGAAAGATCGAAAGTTCGATTTCTGCATACCTACCATGGAAGGCTTGATCTTGATCTTCGTCGCTAGAACCTTCCGCCTCTTCCTCGGGGGCTCCTTGGCGGCTTCTCCGCCTTGGCTCTTGGGTGTTCGCGGTGACGAGCTCAGCTCTCTGGTGAGCTGAGCACTTCTCTCACGCAGCGCAAGAAGCTTCTCCTTGCGCGCGACCTCCTCCTCGAGTCTCCTCTGCTCGGCGACCTGTTGTAGCCGTGCCATGTGGCCCGGGTGAGCCTGCGTGATAACGCCTAAGCCAAAGGGTCATGTTTTTACCTCTTCGCCGCTCTGCTTCGGGCGAGGAGGGAGGACTTGGTCTCTTCCTCATTGGTCGACCGCTACCCGCTTGATCTGCGCTTTCGGTGCGCTCCGTCGCCGCGGATGGCTTTTTCGACGGTTGGTGGCCACCATGTCGCGGCGAGCTCCGCGTTGGTTCGGCCGCCACCTTGGGCTTCACGGCCGCCTTGGCCTTGCCCTTCTTTGCCTTCTCCTTCTCAGACCCGGAGAGCTCCTCAACGATCCCTCCAAGGATCAACTGGACCTCCTGTGCGTTTTGAGAAGCGGACATTAGCATTCAAACAACGGTGCAAGTCTAGCAATACTGGCTGAGTATAAGTGATCTACCTCGTCTGAGCGGACAAGCACGTTGCGCGGACAGGTGTACGCCACCTCGCCGGTGACCTCGCTGTCCTTCTTCGCCGCCTTCAGCATGGAGTCGACCCGTTCGGTCACCCATGCGTCGGTTGGCTTCTCTGTCCGAGCAGAAGGGAATTTTAGTTCCTGTTCGGAGGAAATAGCCTATGTCAAGGTTGAGTCTTAAAGGTACTTACCTGTGCTCTCCCTTGTGATGTCTTCCCATCCCTCTATCTTGTAGAAGGGATAGGGCCTTCTCCGCAGCCGACGATTACATTGTTGTGAAGTCCCGGATGATCTCCCTGCCCGTGAGCCCGAGGCTCACGAGGGAGGCGATCTTCCTAGTCAGGTACCAATCCTCGGCGGACATCTCCGGCCGAGGCATTGGGGTTCCCTTCGCCGACGCCTTTCCGGTGAAGATGAGTTCTCTGTCGCCGCTCCGCTTGCTGTAGAACCACCTCACCCACCACGCGCCCATCGAGTCGAAAGCAATGGGCGCGAGGGTACGGCGTCGTCGGCGGTGGCCCGAGCTTGAGGTAGTAGCACCCAGTGGCTGAAGCGGCGGAGCTGCTCCTCGTCACCGTGTAATAGTGGAGGAACAGCCCACCGCGGATCGATTCTCAGATAGCCTTCGCGACAGTGTGCGAAGACGATATCTGGAGGATGGAGTTCGGATTGAGGTTCGCCACCTCCAATCCGCCGATGTTCAAGAAGGCCTCGACGAAGTCGCCGAGAGATCGCAACCCGAGCAGGCGAATCGCTGAAGTTAACGAACTCTCCGTCCGGTGACTCCGGAGTATCCTCCTCTCCGGCGACCTCCATTCTACGGTGTCGATGTGGCCCTCCTCCTCCCGGACCTTGGTCCTCCTCGGTCAAGCTAGTGCCGTGAACTTGGCCATAGCGTTTCCTGTACGACAGCGGGGTTGGTAGTGGAGTTTGGGTGCTTGATCTTTGAGCCTTGGTTGGAACTAGGGCTTAGAGAGGAAAGGCGTGAGAGCAGAGTGGCTGGTCATGAGCGGCTTGGGTGCTTTATAGTCCCGTATAAGCGGCTCTGAACGGTTTTGCCACAAACGGCTAGTTTTACCACAACGGCTAGGTAAAACGGTCGCTTTGTTTTCATCAAGCAATGACGAGAAGTTACTGTTGGAGTTCCGCTAACGGCTACTTTCTCCATGTCTCCGTGACCGGCGGTCGGGTGCTCGCTCGGCAGATGTGATTCCCTGTTCGATGCAACAGAGTTGCTCGGCACTGGGCAGGGTTGTTCGGTCCCGAGCAAGTCTTGTTCGTTTAGACCTTAACCTGCTCGGTCGATTGTTACATATCTTTGTAGCAGCAAAATTTCCCTCTTCGTGACTTGGAGTCTCAAGAGGAAGACCCCACTCTAGTGAGTCCTTCCACTTGAGTCTCGGGGGCTAGCTGTCGGGGATTAAATTACGGCCCATTGCCATGGCCCATTCCCTGACGGCCCGATCAAACAGCCTACCAGGGCCCACTCCTGGAAGGTTCTATCAGCCCATATGCATCTTGTCGAACGGCCTCTGGTGGCAAGCGGTCTTGTAATGGCCAAGGAATTGTGTTTGAGTCCTACTCGAACATGAGTCCTGCGCGGCTACGTGAAGACCCGGACGTGGTTTCCCGGATTGGATTGGAAGTCGTGGTCCCCAAGATTAGGAGATTACTTTATCTACCGTAGGTCATATTTGGCATGTGTGAGTTCGTTACGATCTCGTAGTTAGCCCGGCCCGATATTCCCTCGGTAGGTCGGTTTGCTCTGCACTATATAAACCGAGTCCCCTGGCGTGTAGAGGGGACGACTTAGACTGGATCTAGCTTTTAGCATCTGGTAGACACCTGATCATAGCGCATTGCTTTCTGTACACCATAATCTCGCCGAGACTTGTTCGTCTCGTCGAGCCACCTCTTGTATTCCTCTCCGATATATAAGAAAGGCTGGACGTAGAGCTATTATCTCTCCGAGAGGCTGAACTGTGATAAAAACCCCGCCTCTCTGCTCGTTCTTCGTTAGTGGTTGTTTGGCGTGTCTCCTATCTCCTTCTTGAAGAACCTTGGTTGACTTGGGTCGATATCCCAACCGTCGACACTATGCTAATTTGGGTCCGAAATATTGGGATAATTTTCATCGTGTGAATTGCTATAACTGTGGTAAATTTGGTCATTGTGCTCGAAATTGTTTTGCTTCTCCAAATCATAGGTTTGATTATGACTACAGAAGGCCACAACAATACGGTGAAAAGGTAAGTCCAATGGTAAGTTCTACTTCCCCGAACAATGCTTGGGTTCCCATAAATT
The DNA here is from genome assembly GCA_036346415.1 of Raddia guianensis. Lineage (NCBI taxonomy): Eukaryota > Viridiplantae > Streptophyta > Magnoliopsida > Poales > Poaceae > Raddia > Raddia guianensis. The sequence goes on from CM070535.1 coordinate 33,665,840, forward strand.
CTTTAAAGAAAAATAAAAAAAACTTTTCAAATTTGGGTCCCTAAACATCTTCTTGCACCTTAGATTTTGGGTTTTTAGTTTTTGCATTGTACATATCATGTTGCATATCATATAGTACAAGCATTGCTGGTTATACTTGTTGAATATTTATGGTTATGGCATTGAACTTTCACATGACAATCTTTATTGATAAAGCCAACTTAGTTAAGTTGATTTCTCACTGTTGGCGAGTGAATGATTTATGAACTTATAATAGTTAAGTGGATTGATAAATTAGAAATGAAGGTTAGTTTTCAAAAACTTCAAATTGCTATTGTGAGTCTGTGAACTGTTTTTGAGCATTTTTTAAGCCAGATAATCATGATGAGTCCTTGGCAAATAAAAATGCAGGGCGAAATTAAAAATATGAGCTTGATTATATGATATTGCTTATGAATTAGTGAAAGAAACAAGATCAACCTTGTCATACCTGCAATTAAAAGAAGCAAGTTCAAACTTGCCACATAGGTGAAAAAAAAGGGTGGTATCAAATATGAAAATTGAGTTGAAAAAAAGGAGATGTTATATGAGAAAAATCATGGACAGATAATTGTGAGTCTAGTATATCTTTTTTCGCTCAAAACTAGTATCTTTCTCACATGGGCGTATTTCTATATATTATATATATTTATTGCCTACTTGTCCGTATTTACAAGTCCATAAGTTTATTGTTTTCTTATAAACTTTTTACTCAACAACTAGTAGTTAATACTTGACTATGGGGCAATTCATGAATTTTTGGAGTGTGGAATTGATTTGCTATACTATTTGTATTCACCTTGAATAATCGGTACTACTTGATAGATGTGTATTTCATGGTATTTTTGCATGGTTCATATTTATTTGTCCTTGATGTGTGTTTTGCCAAAGGGGGAGAGTTAGAGTTGCATAAAATGCATGAATTCATGTGTGAGAGAGTGTGTGTGCGTGTGTGCATTTGTGAGTTATTGCATTAGTTTTATTTTAAATGCATGTGTCAAGGGAGAGAAGAGCATGTGTCAAGGGTGAGAGTATAAAAGAGATAAAAAGAAGAGAGATTGAACTTGAATGGGCGTATTGTCAAATCACTCATCAAGGGGGAGATTGTTGAGTGAATATTTTAAATATTGTGTGATGAAGTGATTTTCCAATTGAACTAATGATTTTTGGAGAGATTTGGATATATGTGATTGATTTTGTAGGAAGAAGAAAGGAAAAAGGAAGGAAAAAGGAAGAGAAAAAGAAAAAAGGAAAACGTGCACAGTGCGTGCATGTGCTGGACGTGGCTGTGCGTGCCGTGAGGGCCCAGCGCAGGGAGCTAGCCCAGCGGGTGCACAGGCGGTGTGGCGCGGGGTGCGGCCCAGGAGGGGCGCAGCAGCAGGCCCAGGCGGGGCTAGTGCAGGCCGACAGCTAGGCCGAGGACGAACAGGAATTGAGCCCGAAATGGCTTCGTGATTTTACACTATAAAGGAGACGAGGAGGCTCGGGATTAGATGGGGTTTTAGGGTTTCCACATGTTAATGATGGCTACGAAAATTAGGAAAATTTCAGAGATGATTAGAGAAGATTAGAGAGAGATTAGAGGAAGATTAGAAGAGATTTTTCAAGGGAAGAGAGGCAGATGAGCGAGGGGTTGTGTTAGGCTTGCAGAAGCTGTAGCAGGGCAGTAGACGTCGTGTGAGGCGTAGCCAGGAGCTGTTGCAGAGCAAGGTAATTCATACCAGAGTAGATCTGTATTTCTCTGTAAAAGGATTTGATTGGGGAGGAGCGCCCGGAATCATTGCCCCACAGATGTAGGCAGGTGCCGAACTGCGTTATCAAACGTGTGTCTTTGGTACGAGTTCTCTAATCTTGCATGTGCTTGATCTATATCAATCTATAATTTTCTTAGGAGTTCTAGTGTACTAGAAGGGAACTGCTTTGTGTCCTACAAAATCGCGTGGAATTCCTGCTTGGATATAGAGTTGTTCTTGCCACTGCAAGTACCAGGGGCAGAGCTAGGTAGTCTGATAGGGTGTCACAGGACACCGGGTAAAGATAAATTTGAGCAATGAGTGATGAGTTGGGTCCACTGGTGCACCCCCTACTGCAAACGTGGTGAACCCGGTTAGCCTAATCTCCAACCAAATAAGCCACAACATGCATCTAAAATTCTCATGCCCAGCCCAACTTCAAGTACCCACGTCTCGCTTATGCTTCTCCAAATCAAATAGATCGATGATCCATTCTCATGTGCACTTGTACATGGGCTGTGGATACTTCCTATTTTTATGCCGTCACGTACGCTCAGCGACCACGGCCAGGAGCCCAGGAGACTCAAGCCGATTGCCAGACAAATCAGCAACCCACAGCTCATCCTGATCTAGAAGTTCACTTTGCCCTGGTTGCGTCTTGCCAAATGCAGAAATCAGCAGCGTGCATCTTGTCCTCCATGTCACCGGAAACACATAATACAATTGATTTGCACTCAAACATAAATTAGCATTTCATCGTGTTATGTTATCCCCAACAATTGCTGGTTTGAGGCGTGAACTTAGGGTTTTACTTCTGGTATATATAGCCTATCAGTTGAGAATCGCCAAAACGAAAAAATTTACAGTTTATTGTGATCCAAAGTGCTCAAAATTATCTTTGATGCCAAGTAAATAATATTACCAGCTTATTACATCCAATGGCTCCTTTACTTCTGTGATCAAACAATATTTGTTGTTTTTTAACCCGTGTAAGTATTTTAATTTTTAATATTTTATAGTACTATAATACCATTAGCTTTGTTTGTGTACTTATGTTAAATTATTAATGCTATAATGCCATTTTGAAATTTATGCTATAATATAATTCTTGTGGATGTGACAAACTGTTGAATGATGAACCCCGGTCATTCTCGCTCTAGATCCGCCCCTGACTGCAACCCTGCATTGGTCAGCTAGCAGTTTCCTAATAAACTTTAGGACCGTGTTCTCTACTAAATTGTAGCTAGGAATTTTACTATATATATAAATGCTGTTACTATTGTTATATGGTGCTTTTGGAAATCTTCAGAACTGCAGTTTGAGCTGAATTAGCCACTGTGCTTTTAATCTATTCTTCATAGTCAAGAGTTCGAAGCTATCACCAAAATAGATTTTTAATGTTCTATCTTGCTATTTTCTCAATTTTTTCATCAATATTACAGCATTTGGTTTTTATATAATTACTTTTTTTGTGCTGAATTATTTGTAGTCTGATCAATAAGTTCATATTCTTATTATCCTTCATTCTTTCATTCTCTAGCTTGAAGAAGCTAAACTGCTGAGGGCTCAAGGGCAGCATGATGTAGCTATTAATCTTGGGAAATACATACTGCAGAACCATCCTGACAAGAAAGATATGTCAGATGTCTACCGATTAGTTGGCAAGTGGTTGGCAGAAACAAGATCGAGCAAGTAACCATTTATATTCTAGGATTTGCATATGTTCTTTTATATCAAGAACTTATTTCCACTTAACGTGTTTCATAATATGAATGTTCTTAATAATTATCTTGCAGCTCAAGAACTATCATTGAGGATTACTTAAGACATTCTGTGGATCTTACTGAATCTCATAAGAGCTCAGGAAAAAAGGACATGTCCAGACAGTGTCGAGCATATTTCCATCTAGCACATTACACGGATAGTTTATTCAAAAGCTATGAGGAAAGACTTTCATCCAATGAATGGCAGGCAGCTCTGCGGTTAAGGAATTACAAGGTAACCAATCAAGTATTTGGCTTCAGCCTATTTTTTTCTTAATACAGTTTCTGTCATGCAGACTAGGGAGTTGGAAACGCTAATTAAAAGACTCAAAAGTTCATCCAAGGCAAGCAGACCCCTGCAACTTTTGTTGCTGTCCAGAAATGGCAACTCTTCTGTTCTTGGTTACTCGCATACTAATTCTTAAATTTTCAGAGTGAAAAGACTGATTTGATTACTCAGTAAAAATTCAAGAATTACAGAAACAACTTGCACTAGACAGAGAAGAAGCACAGAAGATTCAGGTGCGCATATATGGTTTATCCACTCTTCAGTCTTCACTTTGTACACCAGTTCTGCCAACTTTTATGATAAATTTAGCCAAAAAAACGTACAAGCATTGCATCATACACTATTCTCTTGCGTCACTTTTCAATTTTTTAGGCCTCTAGCAGTACTGATGAATTAGACCTTGAAAATTTCTTTGCATGTGTAACTTTACATGTACCACATCTATGGAGTTTGTTGGCGTTTTTAACCAGTTTATTTTGTGTTTTTTTATAGCTGGGATGGTATTGCCCATAAGATTTACTCATTGTTGTATTATGTTGTTAGATAATTTGAACACTATATATCTAAGAAGAGACCCACAATATGACTTTACAGTTTAGTGGTCCATGCTAATTACTGTGCAATTCATTCCATGCATTTTTTTTCCCACTCAGTCTGCATTTTGAACATTTTCTAAGCACGAACTTTTTGTTAGGATGATCGAGACAAGTTCTTAAGTCTAGCACTTCAGGGCTACCAGCGATCCCTTGTTTTTTTTTTGAGAAAAGAGACTTACCATTAAAATATCAGTGTCCCTCTTACATTGAAGCCCTCACACAAAAAGAAAATTACAATATGATCCTGACAAGGGTCTAATGCTAACAATCCATCATCTCCGAATCTCTCTCTAACTCCATCGTCTTCGTGTACTCTAGCAACCGCCGTAGTCAACCATAGCATCAAATTCTTCATCCTCGTCCACCATGGGAAACAGATTTGAAAGATCAAAATCAAAAAGTAGTCGTGGCAGCTTGAATCTCTGACTCGAGGAACAATCTGAAGAAGGAATAACCATGGAAAAAACGCACTTGGCTGGCTCGACTCTACCAAGATCTCCGGCGCAAGAAACAAATCAGAAATAACCAGATCTAGCAAACGAAGAAGGGCAAAACAGGTTCCCCTTTTTCCAATTGACAACTTTATTTTGGCCCTCACTGGATACCCGGAAGAGAAGCCCTACTTCCGACCCAAATCACCAAGCCGGCCACGAATGCCGTGCCGACTTAGGCCCGAGCCGAAGCTCTGCATCTTCCTCCGTCGTGTCGACACAACGAGGACTTTTATTGGCTAAAACGAAGAAAAATCACACCTTATTGCTCCGTCTACTGACGAAGAAATCTCAGATCCCAAGTGCCCCGCCCAGATCCGTGTTCCTTCTACCCCGACAACTGCCCGAAGGCTGCTGCCGACGCAAGGAGACGCCGGATCTGGGCGGCGCAGAGCTCGCCCTTTTTTCTCCGAGGCCGCCGCCGCCCTCAAACGCTAAGGCCTGCTCGCGCCGTGGGGTTTTTTCAGCGATCCCTTGTTATTGGTGGTAAATATGACCTACACGTGGTATGCTATCTCTTTTTGAAGATTCAACAATCTATTGTCTTTGCAAATTTCGTCCTTGTCAAATGACTGGTAAAAATATTGGGACTGTGGTTGGTACTGGCTGGTAACCACTTTTATACGGGATATTTGTATTATGGATTTGAGATGTATATTGGTCTGTAGGCCAAGGGAGCCGTATATGGCAAAAATTCCATCCCTAAAAGGACGCAAACTCTAGATAGACATGAACGCTATTATACCACATCCCCCTCAAATGTAGCGCGTATGCAATAGCGCATTTGAAAGAGAACAGGATAAAAGAAAGCACCCTCTCAAATGCAAGGCATATGCAACAGCATTGCATTTGAAAGAGAATACAAAAAAAAAAAACCGAATTATAGGTCTTGCAAAAGCCGTTGTGGCGTGTAGCCTTGTTGTGATAACATGTTGATATCCAGAAAAACTCCATCCATCTATGATCATATGACAGCGCAGAAAGCACGGTGCAAAGGCAAATCCAGGACAATAAAAGGACTGCCCAACGAAGCCATACACATAAGACCACCTTAAGCACATCCTAAAGATCAGCCCTCAATGAGGTAGCAGAACACGAGCTTCTCATGCTCAGAAACACCAGCCGGATCTGATGGAAGGAGTCCTATTTGTTAGACGAGTTTTAGTGCTCTACCCATCCTCCAATACATATCTAAACAATCTTTACCACAACATTTTAAGTGCATCTCTGTATCATATCTTTGGGTGTTGTCGTTGTTCATTGTTGGCTCTATGTCATCACAATTTTTTTTTGTGTGAATATTCTTGATACTATTTGTTCAATACATTTTTTACCTTTTTGCTGTGAACGGTGTTTGTAAGTTTAACATTGTTTCTAGCAGTGCTAAACTTTTTTCTTCAGGTTTTCCGGATGGTCTCACTGTGGTTTAGTCTTTTCTCAAGGGAGCAAGTTTTGAAAGCAATGATTAAAACAACAAAAGAGGTCAACCTTTGAGTTTCATTTCTTGAGTTCCTTTATAATTTTGGTTGGTTTTCTTGGTAACAAAAACTATTTTGTTCTGCAGCTCCAAACTTACAAGTTCATACCGTTGGTCTATCAAATTGCTTCTAGACTTGGAAGCTCAAAAGATGCCGGGTTAACAAACTTCCAGGTATAAATAAATATAATCGAGAACTTTTTCTTCTCTAGGTAAATGCAACTCATTCAAATAACACCGTTCTTTTCCCTAGCAGAATGCATTAGCTTCTCTGTTGAAGAAAATGGCCATTGATCATCCATATCATACAATATTTCAGGTATACTCTGAGAATTATTATCATAATCGAATTCCATATTTTTCACATTGTTCTTCTTGTCATGGTGTTGAAGTAATAATATGTCGAATTGGAATATTGGACCCACAGTTAGTCAGCAGAACGGATGTAACAATCTGATAGCCTGGTCAATAGTGTAACAACTTTAATACTAACACAAAATATAGCTGGCTATAAGGGAGGTTTCAGATGGAACATTCAAACATTTCTGATGAATAAGGCTGTCTCCAACAGGAATCCCTAAATTTGATTCCCTATAGCCTCATATACAGGTTCCCTTTAAAAAAAATCTTACCCTATATTTCTTCCATCTCCAACAGCGTTCCTTATATAGAGAATTGTATAGGGGGAGGAGAGAGAACCCCTAAATATAAGGGGATGGAGAGAAAAACTCTATTTTAGAGAACGGAATAGGGAATGCTGTTGGAGCATATAGGGGAAGAATCCATCCCCTATTTTAGGGTAGAGGGTGCTTTAGGGGAGACTGTTGAAGACAGCCTAACCAAAGGAACAATTGAACACACTACAATTCATTACCCTGGCTCGTATTGATGTGATGCCCGTGTGGCCCATATGGATTGGTTGTGGTAGAATAGTACCACCTTGCTAATTTAGAGAAAGTTGTAGTAGTATGTATATAATGCAAGCCGTGTTAACCCTTTTAGACGATGGCAACATATCCCATGTACACAGGGCGAACACCCTGTGCGCAGCAATGACGAGGTTGCCGGCCACGGGTTCCCACGTAATGTGCTTTCTAGTGGCATGATGAGGCCACTATGCACAGGCGTGGGATGTGTCCTCGGAGGCTGCAGCTGTATGGCCAGGCATGGCAACGACATCGGAAATGGGAGAGAGAGGGATGGAGGCCTGGAGCATGGTAATGCACTGTAGGTGGGACAGAAAGGGGTAGTATTGGGGACGACAGGTAACCTGTCAGTCAATTTGTGTCTTATGGGACAACTCGTGGGAGGGGAAAAGCAGGCAGGGGGGTTTTCTCCAATTTTTTGGGGCGTACAGCGATGTAGGAGGTGAGGCAGGCTTTTTTTATTTAACAAAAATGCTCCCTATGCTTGTGTCTCCTGTCTCCATTAGATCTTGATTTGGTGGATGATATGGGTTGTGTGCATGTGTACATGGAGAGCCTTGTGTACACTGGATATGCTGAGCTGTGGAAGGAGACAGGCCTTTTTCTTTTTGCAAAAATTCTCCCCTTGCTTGTGCCCCATTAGATCTTGATGCTGGTAAATGAGATGAGCTGTGTGCATTTGTACTTGGAGAGCCCTGTGTATACTGGATACGTTGCCTTTGGACGAGGTGAGGCCAAAAATCCTAGAATGGTGCTATCCATGCGTGTGGACTAGGCTATGCAATTTTGGGCCACGGTGTTACAATGAAACCATTTCCTGAACCTTTGGTTGACTGTATGATTTATAATGCTTATTTGCGCTGGCTGCAACCAATCACATGCTATTAGCACCAATGAGAAAATCCATACATCATGCATGGTCGAATTAGATTTGCAGTACTTATAAGGGACAATGGGAGGGTGCCATAAATGTGTACAGATTCTTTGAAAATTTGAAATGATAAAAACCACACATCTCAGTATACTTAATTTCATGTTCTTTGATGGCATGTTGTAGAGTTTGGAACAAGCACTTTTCTGTTTTAAATGTCTTGATACTTTGGTCCTTAGCTTTTTGCTCTAGCAAATGGTGACCGTGTCAAAGACAAGCAAGGAGTAGAAGTTCTTTTGTTGTCGATATGGACAAGAAGCTTGCTGCTGAAAATCTATTAAAGGAGCTATGTACTTGCCATGGAGCTTTGATTCGTCAGGTTTGCCACTTGCACTTATCGATTCTTATCCCTGATGGAGGTCAAATGCATTTGCTGTTGGAAGATATTCCTTATAATGTTCATTTTCACATCTTATAGATGAAACAAATGGTTGAGATCTACATTAAATTAGCTGAACTAGAGACCAAGAAGGAGGTTAGTCATCTTTTTATTCCTCAATTTGTAAGAGAATTTTATCACTATTCTCCATGTTAATATATTAATCTCATCTATATTTTTTTATCAGGACACTAACAAAAAAATCCCACTACCCAGAGAGGTCCGCAGCATTTGTCAGCTTGAACTTGTAAGGGGATTTCTTTACAAAAGTGAAAAATAAAAGTACTGTTGTGTTTTTTGTACTTTTAGATACAAATAAAAAATCTAATGTTAAAAATAAAGCAGGTTTTTGCTACTGGTTGTGATTGCTAGGACCTACCGAGTTTTATCTGAGTGATAACCTGATGAACTTTGAAAGATGAAAATGCTTTGTTCTTTTGACCTCTGAAATTTTAGTATCTTTGCTTTGAAAAAACAAAGAAGGCAATTTACATCATTCACAATAATTTGATGCATATAGCATTTCTTTTCTTTTCTTCCCTTCATTGCATGTTAGTTTAATCACAGTGCCAGTTGTATCAATCAGTTTATGGAAATCGTTACTATTTTTTGTTTCATCAGGTTCCTGTTGTGACTGCTACCATTCCAGTTGACCCTAATTGTCGTTATGAAGGCTTCTTTCCACATTTCAATGGGCTGGCAGATTCTATTACGTAAGGTAGCTTTAGTTTTACGCATTTTTCACTGTGAAGTTTACTTTTCATCTTCAATGACTGTTGTATGTCTTCATAGCAGGATAATGAATGGGATTAATGCTCCCAAAGTCATCGAATGCATTGGCTCAGATGGTAACAAATACCGCCAACTTGCAAAATCTGGAAATGATGACCTGCGACAAGATGTTGTATGTTCCTATTCATTTTAAGCATGCGATTCTTTTACATCATTTGGCATAGAGGGTTTGACAGCTATCAAGTACTAAAGCTCTAACTGCACATTTTGAGTTCTTTCAACCTTCTAACAAAAGAAATGTACTAACGTATAGTAATATTATATTCCATGATTCCATTTGTCTAATTATGTACCACTAGCCCGCTGCTGCCATAGATAACTTACTGAATTGTTATTAGACAACCAGTGCAATTAGTATTAACGAAACAGATGGCTCACTGATGTTTCACCATAATTTAGAGCACTGATTGTTTCCTATCATAAGTTATACTTTAATTAGGGGGGAAAGCAGCAAGATTTTACATTTTAGAAAAACAGTATTTTTTTACATGGTATCATAGTCTTCACACGGTGTAACTATGAGACATTGAATGAGGGATTTTATTGCTCGATATATTCATACATACTAGTCTCATGTTAAACTTGGACAAACTGAAAAATTAGTTACATTATGTACAATTGGCCTACCCTGCAATGTAATATAATGCTGTGTGGTAATGTAATGTTCTGTTGAAAAAGATGATAATGCCAATTGAGTTGAATTGGGAGAGAATATTTCAGGTGTATGTTGATATAATATGAGAACCTATCTTTTGCAACATCATATCTTTGGAGCTAGTAAGTAGTATTGGCATGTATATTTGTAGGTGATGGAGCAATTTTTCAGTTTAGTAAATATGTTCTTGCAAAATCACAGAGATACTTCTGAAAGGAGGTTGAGAATTCGTACATACAAGGTACAGTGAACGCCATGAATTTAGTCAGATCATCCTCTTCTCATTTGTGTTCTTTAATATTTCATTATCCATCTTAAATTTTTCACCATGCCCAATTTGTGACGTAAGACAAATTTCTATCTACCTGTTTCTCTAACTTAGGTTGTTCCTTTCACCCCAAGTGCTGGTGTTGTTGAATGGGTAAATAGGACTGTTCCACTCGGTGAATATCTGTTAGGGAGGTATGTTGCACACATGGTGTGACGCACACAAATTCCGCCGGCGAGAACGCGTTTGCGGGCGTGCCAGTGTATTTGTCAAAAATACACAAAAGAAAAGGGGACAAGGACGTTTATATTTCATCATCATAATGAAGTACAACTCCTTGTTGATATTGCGCTCCATAGCCAGGTTGGCTAGACATCTGTAGCCTGGTAGGCTGGACTTCTTTTCCAGGTGATCATCAGGTTCTGGATCCCGGGACCTCGGAAGGACACCCGGTTAATTACATCCGCAAGCCAGCTTGCGGAACACCTCCGATTAAGCTGTTGGGGTTATCTTCTTCTTCTCGTTGCTTCGTGGTTCACCGTGCATATTGTGGATGGTGGATTGGTTGGCGACGGCAGAATACATGGGGTAACCAGGGCCCATGTAATGCCTAGCACAGCCGTTGACATTAGGCTATGCCCGCCCGTGTCGCTTGAACTTGTCCTCGTCAAGCTTCACGTTGGAGTAATTGATCTTGGGGAATGCACGGTTAGCACTCAGCTTGGAGTTGAAGTTGACGGCCTCGCTGCATCATCGGGGATGTTCCCGCTTGTTGGCTTTTGGACTTGTCGTTGACGAGTCTTGATCACCGGAGTTGATATATTGGAACTGAGATCCTCCTTAACGGTATATTCTCATCAGGAGTCTTCGTCGATACTGCGGAATTGAGATCTCCACAGCACCCTTGATGGAATATTCATCATCAGGAGAGTTGGTTGGCACCGTGGAACTGGGATCTCCACGACACCATTGATGGAATGTTCGTCATCGGAGAAACATTGGTAATACCGTGGAACTAGGATCTCCACAGTATTCTTGATGGAATGTTCGTCATCAGAAGAGCGTTGATAGTATCGGGGAATTGGGATCCCCACAATATCGTTGATGGAATATTTGTCATCGGAGGAAGATGTTGAAGATCTCCTTAACGGAATGTTCGTCGTTGGGAGGAGTTTCTTTGTATCGTGGAATTGGGATGTCCACGATACCGCCGGCCTTCGAGGTCTTGTTCACCTTCAGAGCCAAGCTTGCTGGAACGGTGTTCCATTCAGGTTGATGTGACGGCAGGTTCCGTCGATGCTGGCGGAGTCGTTGGAGAAGATCGCCGAACAGCTTCCGGAGTCGATGGAGTCATCGTCTCCATGATGCTGTTGATGGAATGTTCGTCACCAGGAAAACGTCGGTGATATCGCGGAATTGGGGTCTCCGCGATACATTTGATGGCATATTCGTCATCGAAGGAAGGTTTTGTTGAAGATCTCCTTAACGGGATGTTCGTCGTCGGAGATTTAGCCAGCACCGTGGAATTGGGATCTCCACGATACCATTGATGGAATGTTCATCATGGTCTTCATATTTATTGAAGCTTCTTCCTCCTAGCGAGAAGTCTGTCGGTAGGAGGTATGCCGGTACCGTGGAATTAGGATCTCCACGATATCGTTGATGGAATATTCGTCATCAGTAGAGTTGGGCAATACCGTGGAATTGGGATCTCCACGATACCGTTGATGGGATGTTCATCATCGTCTTGATATTTATTGGAACTTCTTCCTCCTAGCGGAAAGTTCGTCGGTAGGAGGTATGTCGGTACAGTGGAATTGGGGTCTCCACGATACCATTAGCCTTCAGGGTCTTTTTCACCTTCGGGGCCGGGTTCATCAGAACGGAACGATATTCCGTTATAGTCGACGTGATGGTGGATCCCGCCGGTGTTGACAGGGTTGCTGAAGAAGGTCGTCGAGTTGTCGCCGTCGTTTAAGGAGAGCACGAGTCAGTGCCATCCCGCTTCGCTTGGTGAAGATGACGGTGCGCAGTGCCGCGTAGGACACCGGCCGTCATATTTTCCAGTATAGAATATTTTACTGGGGATGTCCTTTCGCCGTCGGTCTTGACTCGATGTAGAGCATAATTGCACTGCATCGCATGTTGGTTTTCGGCATCAGGTGGTGAGCTCCGGAGAAGCAAGGGGCTCGGGCACATGCTTGGCTTTTTTATTAGTGCTATCACACACAGCTTCACGCTTCATTGGCCTTGACATGCATCTCCTCGTGACCTCCTCGTCAGCAATGACCCAGCCTGAGCATCGGCGGCCTCGTCAATGGGAGTGCATCAGCTTCAACGTCGGCAAGGGCGCAAGGACCTAGCTTGGCATAGAGCTTCATACGTAACAATATACATACATACAGCATACACCGTATGTATGTATGTGTACGTACATGCATGGCACATGCAAATACAAATACGGCCTTTAATCCCTGTACGTGAATTAATTACTTCAGCTCCATGACACGATGATCAATATTTGATATCGTCACTTCTCGTCGGCTCCTCAATGTAATTTCTTGGGAACACGGAGCCGAAGTCAGCAGCAGTGCAGCCGCGCGGAGCAGCGGCCGGCCAGTGAGCGAGGAGACAACGCGACGACGCGAGAGCGGTGCCAAGGCCGACGACGTCGCGATGCGGCTGCGCGGTGGCACATAGTCGGGGTAGATGACGCCGTCGCACGAGGTTATCGTGCCGGACCGAGGAGATGAGGAAGGATGCCACCAGGCTCGTATGCCGTGGAAGTGAGGGCGTCGATGGTGCTGCCGCCGTGCCGAGGGGAAGATAGCGTTTGGGCGTCGGGCTTGTACGCCGACGCGTTGTAGATGGAGCCAAGCCACCACGCCAGAGAGATGTGCCGCCGTGGAGATGCTGTAGGAGGAAGGTGCAGGCCGCGCCGTGCTCGCCGCCAGGGTGCCGCCGCGCGTCGCCGTCACGCCAAATCGGGAGAATATGTCATCGTCGAGCCGTTGCTGGCCATGTGGAGAGGAAGGTAGCACCGCTCTGGTCGAGGTCGTCGTCACGCTGGTCGCCTCGGGCGCCGCCGCCGGATCTGGAGCAAGGGGACGGGTGCCGCCGGCCCGTGGAGTAGAAGGTAGCACCGCTGCCGCCATGCCTCCGCTGCGTGGACGCCGGCCGCACGTGCGCAAAAGAGGAGCGCCGCTGGCCGCCTCGGAAGAAGACGCCGTTGTTGGGAGCCCGCGCCGGAGGAGATGTTGGAGGAGACGCCGCCGCCAGGTCCATGCCGCTGCCGTCGAGAAGGATTCGAGCGCCGCCGCCATGCGCGTGGGGAACGAGGGGCCGGGCCGCCGTCGGGTCGCCGTGGAAGTCCTGCGCCGCCGGGATGCCGTGGGGGAGAGGGCCCGATGCCGAGCCGCGCTGGGCGTCGCCGCCATCGTGGAGGAAGAGACGTAGATGCCGCCGCCGCAAGCAGGGGGAGGCGGGAAGCCGGGGCGGCGCCGTCGCCGGGCGCAGGAGGAGCAGTGGCGCGGTGCGCCGGCCGCGAGCGTGGGGAGCAGGGGCGCGAGGATGAGGGCCGCCGCCGCCTGGCCGCCGCTAGATGCAGACGAGGAAGAGAAGGGAAGGAGAGAGGTGATGGAAGAGAGCGACGGGGAGGGGCGGCGCCCCCTCCCCTTTTCCTTTTTTTTAGCCGCCGCACTCTGTGTAAAAATGCCTTGATTGATTTCCCCCTGGATGATTAGGGTTAATCCCCTTTTATAGCCAGCAATTAGGGTTTGTCAATAATGGGCCAAAATTAGGCCAGGCTGATTCCAGGCCGGATTGAACCGCAAAAATTATTAATAAATAATTCAAGGGTGACGGGCCGATTGACGTCATCGAATTTTTTTTTTCTCGTCAAACACATGGTTCCATTTATTATGTGTAAATTACATTCTGAGTGCTTTACATTGATAAAACTTCATTTCATTGGTTTATACAGCACTAGAATTGGTGGAGCACATGGACGATATGGAACCGGAGACTGGACATTTCTTCAATGCAGAGAGTACGGACCACTGGGCGGAGGGACTGTGGCACCTCCGTCCCCTGCAAGGCTGCAGCAGGGGGTGGAGCGCTTCGTGGTGCACTCTCCGGTTCGTGGGGCTAGAACAACGGCGAGCTTCTCCAAGGTGTTTGTTCGGCGTCGCCAGCGGAGCGCTGTCAAGCGATGCACGACTACATCTCCCTCCGCGCCGGCGCCAGCTGGGATCTCTCCGTCGCGGCAAGCGGGGAAAGATTTCATTAGAAGAATCACCAAAGAAACGAGTTTGATCCTCCCAACCCCATGTTCTACCAGAAGAAGGCTGCGGGCTGTGCCATCCGGTGCTCCTCCGCGCAGCAGCCGTAGGATTGCTGGCGTTGGAGTTGAGTCTACGGTGGACCCCTCTTCTCTGCGCTCCAAGAAACAAGTCATGAGTTCGCTTGGCATCATCGGGGATCAGGAGGGTTTGAATCAGCAAGCTTTACAAGAGTATGCCAAGTTGTTTGCCCAGCCGCTTTCTTCGTCGCACATTCAGGCGCTGGCTGCTTTGTTCGGCTGGGCACCCCCATTTGGGGAGGTTGTCGCAGCCTAGACAGGGGAATGGTTTTTTGTTCGGTCGTTCTTGTTGTGTTTGAAATGAATCCTTCCAAAATTGTTTCTTGGAATGTGCGAGGCCTCAATTCTTTGGCTCGCCAGGACTCTGTTCGCACTCTTGTGACTTCCTCCCGGGTTGACATTGTGCTTATTCAAGAGACGAAAATGGCAGCGGTTTCTCAGCGGACCTTGCTCTCATTGTTTGGGACGGACTTTGATAATTTCCTTGAGCTGCCCTCGGTTGGTGCGAGTGGGGGCATTCTGGAGAAATTTGATGTTTTGCCCCAAAGTTGAGCTGCCTTGGACTTTTTGCCCTAAGTTAAGCTGCCTTGGATGTTTTACCCTAAATGGACCAACCTATGACTCTTTTCATCTTGAGGGGCTATTTGCAAAATTAGACTTCCCTTCGTTTCTTTTTCCTACGTCGCCGCCGGGAAAGGAACAGCGCGCCGCCTCCAGTCGCCGTGGCTACACCATGCCGGGCCCCTCCTCACCGGCGGCCTCCTCACAGCCGTCCTCCCCGCCAGCGCCATGGCCGCGGCCCTCCCCTCTGGACGACGCCATGGCCGTCCTCTCCACCACCGCCACGGGCGCCATGGCGGGCACCTCCTCACCGGCGGGCTCCCCACCGCTGTCCTCCCCCACACCGGCGACAGCGCCATGGCCGAAGCCCTCCCTGCTGCAGCACGTCATGGGTCCTCCCCTCTCCTCTCAGGATCAAGACAAGGCAAGGTTTGTTCGTATATACTCTTGAAAATACGTCATCTCGAATGCTTTAGAAATCTGGGCAGCATCAAATTAAGCACAGCGCTTTCAAAGAACCAACTACGAGTTTGTGAGTTATTATTCTAGATATTTGCTCCAGCACTCAGGCAACCATATAGATGACCACATGTTAAACACACAATTAATCCATTTACACAAACTGTAAACTCTCAATGCACAAGTTGCAGCATTGTAATGTCCAAGCGAGGCCAGGAGATGCCTCAAACGTAAGGGGAAAAAATGCGATCTTTCCCAACCTGTGGCTCAGCCTGTCGAGCTGCACGTAGACGTATATATTGTGTTTTCCTATGTATGTTGTTAGTTGATCATCTATTCATCTTTGATACACTACAGTATAATTAATATAATTTATTCATATATATGCCAGCATTAATGTTTGAAATACATGTTATAGATTGTCTTTGATTCTTGATGGATAATTCGAGAGGAGCAAGCAGCAAGTAGTAGAGAGCAGCAAGCAACAGCCCAGCAGCGCAGCAGCAAGCAGCAGCCCAGCAGCGCAGCGCAGTAGCAGCAAGCAGCAGCAGCAAGCGCACAGCATGCAGCGCGGCAAGCGTGCTGCAGCAGCAGCCCAACAGCGCAACGCGGCGAGCGAGCAGCGGTGCAGCACCCAGGAGAAATGTTATATTGGCTATTTTGTAAAAAGACCCCTAGAGCAAAAGCTATGTGGAGTTGGTCCATTTGGGGCAAAACATCCAAGGCAGCTCAACTCAGGGCAAAAAGTCCAAGGCAGCTCAACTTTGGGGCAAAACATCAAATTTCTTGGCATTCTGGTGGTATGGCGACACTGGCTTGGTCCCGCTATTGCTACCAGAGTGGACTCAGTGTGTCTGTTCAATTGGGCTCTTCTATTGGTCAGTCTTGGTGGCTCACTCGTGTCTATGGGCCACAGGGTAATGATAGCAAGCTCCTCTTCCTCCAAGAGTTGAGAGATGTTCGTGCTGCTTGCCAGGGGCCGTGGGTTGTGCTAGGAGATTTCAATCTCATCTACAAGGATGAGGATAAGAACAACAATAACCTGAATCGTGCCATGATGGGCAGGTTTAGAAGATTGATTAATGACTTGGTGCTAAAGGAAATACCTCTCCATGGTCGCAAATTTACTTGGTCCAACCTTCAGGATTCTCCTACCTTAGTTAAATTGGACAGGGTGCTTTGTTCGGTGGACTGGGAGCTTTTATTTCCAAATTGCTTGCTGCAAAGTGCTTCTTCTGATGATTCTTGTAACACCCTGACCCAAAATCGCTTAGAGTCTAGCCCACCTACGGAGCTGATCCACGCATGCATAGACCCACTTGGACGAAGCGAGACCGAAAGTCCAAATGGGTGCTATGCATGCGTGGGCCAACCCCGTAGGTGGACTAGGCTCTAAGCGACTAGGCCCGGTTGGGTTGGGGTGTTACAGATGGTATCAGAGCATCAACCCTCACTGTGCAGCAGATTGTGTGGGCTTAGTTGCGCGAGCATATTGCGCATGGCTTGTGTGGGTCCAGAGTGGTCACACGGCATGACATATGGGTTGGCACTAGATGCACGGCCGTATACCGAGGGGGATCTTGAACATTTGCCGCTTAGGCGGTGTGCTGACGAGGGCGTCAGCCTATTAAGGGTGTGTGTGTAATACTCCGATCCGATGTGTTGTGAGGCCCATGTGGCCCATGTGAATGTGATGGTAGGATTAGTCCCATATTGCTAGTTGAGACAGAGTTGTAGTAGCATGTAATGCTTGTTGGAGCCAAACATAGCATCTCGGATTAATCCTTTTGGACGAAGCGAGGCCGAAAAATCCAAGTGGGTGCTATGCATGCGTAGGCCAGCCCCGTAGGTGGGCTAGGCTCTAAGCGATTTTGGACCAGGGTGTTACACTTTTGATCATTGTCCTTTGATTCTTGGGCTGCATGATGTTAAGCCTGGGAAGATGAGGTTCCATTTTGAGCCTTTTTGGCCTAAGCAAGAGGATTTCCAGGAGGCAGTGGTGAGCGCTTGGACCCCTATCCCTACAAGCTGCTGCCCCTTTGTCTCGCTTGCTAAGAAGTTTCGTGCGACTGCTAGTGGGCTGCAAAGTTGGAGTCACAAGAAGGTCGGGCATGTCAACACTCAACTTGGGTTAGCTAGAGAAATTTTGCATAACTTGGAGATTGCGCACGATGGTCGTGATCTCACTCCGGAGGAGTTGTGGCTGCGCAATCAGCTCAAGAAGCACTCGTTGGCTCTGTCTTCTCTCAAACGCACCATTGCGCGGAGTCGTTCCAGGATCAATTGGCTTAGTGATGGTGACGCTAACACCTCTCTTTTTCATCTTCATGCTAGACACCGCAAGCGCAAGAACTTTATTGCTAGGATTGTCAATGAGGACCAAGTGCTTACTAGGCATGAGGATAAGGCACTGGCAATCCATAATTTCTATAGTGCGCTGCTTGGGTGAGTGTGGGTAGAGTTCACACCATCGATTTGGATGAATTGCTCACTGTGGCCCATGATCTTAGAGACATTCGTGTCCCTTTTCCGGAGGAAGAAGTGTGGAAAACTATTACTCAGCTGCCTGCGGATAAAGCTCCTGGTCCGGATGGTTTCACGGGGCGTTCTTACCAAGCTTGTTGGCCGATCATCAAAGGGGATATCATGGCTGCACTCTCAGCTGTTTGGAGTAGAAGATTCAGAAATTTGGAGCTTCTTAATTCAGCCTATATCACTCTCTTGCCCAAGAAAGAGGACGCAAAACTTGTCAAGGACTTCCGGCCGATAAGCCTCGTTCATGGTTTTGCGAAACTGATCACAAAGTTGCTTGCAAACCGCTTGGCTGGTCGGCTTGATCAATTGATTTCCGCCAACCAAAGTGCTTTTATTAAGGGTCGATTCATTCAAGATAATTTCTTGCTTGTACAACAAACAGCGCGATTTCTTCATCTACAAAAGCAGGCTAGCATCCTTCTCAAGCTAGATATCACGAAGGCATTTGACTCGGTTTCTTGGCCTTTCCTTCTTGAAGTCTTAAGAAAGTTGGGTTTTGGTAATATTTGGTGTGATATTATTAGTGGTCTTTTGGCTTCATCTTCCACTCAGATTCTGTTAAATGGGATCCCCGGTGAGACCATTGTGCACCGGCGAGGTTTACATCAAGGTGACCCATTATCGCCGATGTTGTTCATTCTTGTGATTGATACCCTTAGTCTTATGGTGTCAAAGGCCTCCAAATCTCCAATGAAGGTTTGCTGCAGCCCCTGTCTTCTCAGGCCTTACCACACCGTATCTCTCTTTATGCGGATGATGTGGTTATTTTCCTCCGACCTACTGCCAGTGACATTGCTTTAACCCTCGACATTCTTCATCTGTTTGGTGAAGCTTCCGGCCTCAAGACGAATGTGCAAAAGAGCAATGTTTTCCCCATTCAGTGTTCTGAGATGGACATCTCGCTCATACGTGATAATTTGCCGTGTGAGCAGCTGAACTTTCCTTGCAAATACCTTGGTATTCCACTCTCCTTGAAAAAATTGTCAAAGACTCAAGTCCAATCTGTGGTTGACACTCTCCTTGAAAAAATTGTCAAAGACTCAAGTCCAATCTGTGGTTGATAAGATGGCCGACCTGCTCCCGGGGTGGAAAGCTGACCTTTTGACTCGGGCTGGCAGATTGGTTATGGTTCAATTTGTGCTCACTTCCACGTTGGTGTACTTGGCGATGGCCATGGACCTTCCTCCATGGGCCATTAAGGCCATTGATAAGATTCGGAGAGGGTTTCTGTGGAAAGGGAGGAAAGATGCGAAGAGTGGCCACTGCCTTGTGGCTTGGATGAAAGTTTGTCGTCCTAAGGAGCTTGGAGGGCTTGGTATTTCTAATCTTCAGAAACTTGGTTGGGCCCTGCGGTTGAGGTGGTTGTGGCTGCAAAAGTCTGAGCCGAATAGACCTTGGTCGGGTTTTTCTGTTCATGTTCCTCATTGCGCTCGTGATTTTTTTTTTTTTTTTTTGAACTGGAGGTAGGAGCTCTACCCATTCATTAAGTAGGGAAAGCCCGAAGGCAAAAACAGTTTAGATAATTACAGAGCAAAATGAAGAAGCAGCAAACAGGGGAAAACTAAGAGTGAAGGAAGGAAAACAGGAAACAGGGGGTACAGGGCTGCAACTTAGCCATGATCATCAAAGAGAAACGCCCTCGCCCAGTTGCCGACATCATTCTTGATAAGGCTAATGACGCGCTCGTGATTTTTTTCTCTATGGTTGTGGCCACTGAAGTTGGAGATGGTGTCAACACTTTGTTTTGGACTGATAGATGGATCCATGGGCAGCGCGTGGTTGATATTGCACCTCAGTTGGTTGCGCTGGTGCCTAAAAGAAGAGCTAGCAATAAAACGTTTCTTCAGGCTCTTTCTAATCACAGCTGGATTTCGGATATCCAGGGAGCTCTTACTGTTGGAGTTATCTATGAGTTTCTTGAGCTTTGGGACATTATCTCCGAGGTGACTTTGCAGCCGGGTGTGGAGGATTCTCATATTTGGCGCCGTTCGGCTAATGGGCAATATTCAACCAAGTCTGCTTACGAGGGTCTCTTCCAAGGTGCTGTCCTGTTTAGGCCCTGGAATAGAATTTGGAAATCTTGGGCTCCGGGTAAATGTCGGTTCTTCATGTGGTTGGTCGCTCACAATAGGTGCTGGACAGCGGATCGACTTGCTAAACGGGGTTTGCCACATCCCAGTCGCTGCCCTCTCTGTGATCAAGCTGAAGAAACAATCAATCACCTTCTCATCTCTTGTGTCTTCGCTCGTCAATTCTGGTTTCTCTTGCTGCAGAAAGTCGGTTTGCAGGTCCTCTCTCCACTGCCGAATGAGGGCAGTTTTGATGATTGGTGGGAGAAGGTGGAAGCTAGGGTGAATGATATAGCTAGAAAAGGGTTGAATTCTCTTATCATCTTGGGAGCTTGGAGTGATAGCCCGTATGGGCCTTGGCCCAAGCCCAATCCAGCGAGGAGATAAGGCAGTGGGGAGGGGGAGCAACGACGGTTTCCCCAGGAGAAAACCTAGCCACCGAGCCGCCTCATTCCCGTGTTTGTGCCCCAGCCGCCGCCGAGCCGCCGCCATCGCGTCGCTGTTGAGCCGCCGCCGTCCAGAGCTGCGTCGCCTCGTGGCAGCGCCCGGCGTGGCGCGCCGTCTCACCGCCGCCGTCGCCAAGCCAAGCAGCGCGCATGTACCGTGGCCGTGCCACCGCGCCGCCATCCCCTTAATAGTTCTTGGCGCCGCCGTCGTCGAGGCCGCCGCCATTGCCGTCAAAAAGCGCCGCCGTCGCTTCGACATCGAGCCGCCACCGCCCAGAGCCAGCGCCGTGCCGTTGCCGTGCCGCCGCTGCACCGTCGTCCCCGTCGCCGTGCCGCAGTCTTTTGTTGCCATTGAAGGTATTTCTTACCGTGTTGCCATGAGAGGAAGGATAGAGCGAAAGAGGAGGATTAGAGAGGAAGCAGTAGGGCAATGGGAGGAAGATGGATGGGGGATGTGAGAGGCCGGATTGTTGAATTAGATGAGTTTCTCTTGATATTATCCTGTCTTAGATGTTAAGCACCGTGGGTAATGGAGGATTAGGTTGAAGGGATGCGGTCGTAGTAGATCGGTGTTGTGCAGCGGGTTCGGGCGAGGTTTTCATCTATCTATGATTCGATTCAAGGTTTGGTCCTATGAAAGAAATTGTGCGTCTAGATCTTAGCTTCGTTTTGAGTACAAGAGCGCGAGAATCGGATAAGCGGATTGGGAGTTATGTCGATTTTAGTATTTGCTGTCCGGAAGTTAGTTTCTGTCTTTAAAGGTCTATTGTTTCTAGATGGGCTATTTTGGGGGAGAGCGATTGTTGGCATAGTATAGATTATCTTTGTTGCTCTTATAGATAGCGTTCTTTTGAGATTTATTATTATGCTCTGTATATAGGTGGAGGTTTGGAATCGACGTGGACTACACATCATCTATAAGGGTTTAGCGGTTGAAAGGCAAGTATATGATGTGATGTGTGTGAACATGACTGATTGAATGCTATAATGTGTGAATCACTTTATGTTTAATTCATTGTCGAATTATGATAAACTGATGAGATGAATGGGGAAGTGGGCCTTATCTTTACTTATATGCATATGCATCCTAGGCATTAGGTTTGCATGAAAAAGAATGATGGCATGAAGCCCTACCTCGGTAGGCACCACCCACGGGATGGCGGGGTAGACTTGTTTCGGCGGTCAACCTCCACGGGATGGAGTGTAGGGTGTGACACCGACGGGTGTACACTCAGCGGTACCGGTACACGCTTATGAGAAATGAGCATGAGCATATGCATTGCATGTTTGCATATGAGACTATGTTGAAGCTATGAAATATCTATTGCATTGTTATGCATGCTATTGCATTTGATTGAATGAGCAAGTCATGAATGTATGTACGTTATGTTTTATGGATTTTCTATGAACGTGTTCTATGCCATTACTATCATATACTTTGCTGAGTATTCTTCGATACTCACTCTTGCTTTTATTTGGTTTTTAGGTACAGGTGCTGTCAATCATGCATGGGACATGGAAATGTAGCACATCTATCTGAGCACTCACTACCTTCCACACTAAAACTAGTTGATATTGGTTTCATATGAGTTTTATTTAAATAGTGGTCATGTGTTTAAATGAGCGTTGCAGTTATTGTAGGTCTTAAATTGGCTACTGGTTGATAGAATTGTTTATTTGTTCTTTGGATATAAATTGCCTGTCGTGGATGTCCATATAAACAAAGGAGATGCTGTCGAAATTTTATAGATTTTGGAGAGTTAGTAGCATTCTGGGTTTTCGAGGAACCGGGGTGTTACAGTTGGTATCAAGTTAGTAGCATTCTGGGTTTTCGAGGAACCGGGGTGTTACAGTTGGTATCAGAGCGGGCTTCATGTCCGTTATGGGTGAAGTGTTTCTTTTAAAGTGGTTAATAAAAATTTAACTTTTCCAGTGTAGTTAAGTTTAATAATTAAGACCTGACACACTGGTGCACAATAGGGCAGGGTTGGGTTGCATTGCATTTATGTCTATAAAAGTTGATATTATTATTGATTTATGTTTTGGTGGTAATAGTTATGGTTTGCGTATATATATATATTTTTTAATGAGGTTATTGTATGTGGTGTAATTAAAAGGCAAGATTGTGCTGATGGCTCATGACGTGGTGGAGGACTTTGGGGCTTATGGTTGTAGATTGAGATTTATCAGGACTTTTGTATCGGTGTTTAGATCCTTTGCTCTTGCTTTCAAGTGATATTTTTCAATGTTGTCTTTGACATGTGTGGAAGTTGAAGCTTTGTTGTTGTTTTTATAGTGATCAGGGATTGATATCCAAATGCATGTGGTTATTTTGCTGAATGATTTGTTTTTACCCCTTTGTGATCAAGTTGTGGTAGTCGTTGTCTTTAATTGTGGTGGCCTGCTAGTGGTAAAAATCGTTGACTCTTTAGGGTTGAAAGATCTAGTTCACTTTCCTCTCGAATTGTCGAGTTGTCATCAAATGTACGGTGGAGTTTATCGACGACTTTCCTCTTGGCTTTCGAGCTACTCTTTTATTCCTTTTGGGCCTTGACCTGTTTTCAAACCAAAATTAAAGAAGGGAGCTGAAGAGTTGTTACCCAATGGTGCAGATCATCGCCATGCCCTATCTTATCTAGAAGTGTCCGTGTCCTTGTGTCTACAGCAAAGTGAGGTATATATTTTCTTCCTTTATGACATGGAACCTTGGCCACTTGGTTTATTTTCTCTTGTATTTGGCATTTCCTCGTGATTCTTCTCTGTGCTTTTTGAGATTTTGTGTGGGTGTCTTTTCGGGTGAGTTGTTGGACTGGTTGTATGGGGGTCGACCTCGAACTTTTGTTCGTGCCCAAAGCAACCTTTCCATGACGATTAACTGTGCTTTTCACTCTCGTTGCATCGAAATAATGGATCCTATGTTTCATCTTGGAAGTTCTTCACAGCGTGAGTTTGAAGTTTTCTGAATTGTATTATTTGTAGCTTTGATGCACGTGCTGATGGTTTCCTGGTTTGTGAGAATGATTTTTGACTTTGCCCTCGAAATCATGTCTTAACCTTTTGAGATGAAGGATCCGTTTTATCTTTTCCTTGAGTTGATGAGTTGTTTGTAAGTACGAGGAATGATAAATTATATGTTTGATTAGAAGATATGTGGGTGTTTTTGCAAGTTATAGTTTAGTTTATCGTACTGAAGGAGAGAGAATAGAATTCGAGGACGAATTCTTTTAAGGGGGGTAGAATGTGATAGCCCGTATGGGCCTTGGCCCAAGCCCAATCCAGCGAGGAGATAAGGCAGTGGGGAGGGGGAGCAACGACGGTTTCCCCAGGAGAAAACCTAGCCACCGAGCCGCCTCATTCCGTGTTTGTGCCCGGCCGCCGCCGAGCCGCCGCCATCGCGTCGCCGTTGAGCCGCCGCCGTCCGAGAGCTGCGTCGCCTCGTGGCAGCGCCGGCGTGGCGCGCCGTCTCACCGCCGCCTAAATGCCAAGCCGCGCCACACGTACTCGTGGCCGTGCCACGCGCCGCCGCCATCCCCTTAATGGTTCTTGCGCCATGCCGCCGTCGTCGAGGCCGCCGCATTGCTGTCTGTGGGCGCGCCGTCGCCAAACATCGAGCCGCCACCGCCAGAGCCAGCGCCGTGCCGTTGCCGTGCCGCCGCCGCTCCGTCGTCCCGTCGCCGTGCCGCGATCTTTTGTTGCCATTGAAGGTATTTCTTACCGTGTTGCCATGAGAGGAAGGATAGAGGGAAAGAGGAGGATTAGAGAGGAAGCAGTAGGGCAATGGGAGGAAGATGGATGGGGGATGTGAGAGGCCGGATTGTTGAATTAGATGAGTTTCTCTTGATATTATCCTGTCTTAGATGTTAAGCACCGTGGGTAATGGAGGATTAGGTTGAAGGGATGCGGTCGTAGTAGATCGGTGTTGTGCAGCGGGTTCGGGCGAGGTTTTCATCTATCTATGATTCGATTCAAGGTTTGGTCCTATGAAAGAAATTGTGCGTCTAGATCTTAGCTTCGTTTTGAGTACAAGAGCGCGAGAATCGGATAAGCGGATTGGGAGTTATGTCGATTTTAGTATTTGCTGTCCGGAAGTTAGTTTCTGTCTTTAAAGGTCTATTGTTTCTAGATGGGCTATTTTGGGGGAGAGCGATTGTTGGCATAGTGTAGATTATCTTTGTTGCTCTTATAGATAGCGTTCTTTTAAGATTTATTATTATGCTCTGTATATAGGTGGAGGTTTGGAATCGACGTGGACTAATTTGTCAAGCCCTGAATTCTACTCCAAGTCGGATTCGGTTTTCTAAACCTTTCCTATTTCATCCCAGCCGAATCCACCCCTCCCCCAGCACTATATAAACCCCCCCAAGATCCCCCTTGCCGTTCACAACTCGCGGAGCCTCAAGTTGGAGCCCTAGCTACAAAACCCTAGCCTCCACAAAGCTTTTCGAAGAAATTCCACCAAGTTTCAACACCCAAGCTTCGGTGAGCATCTAGAACGTCCAAGATCTCGTTGAGACGAATCCAACAGTACCAAGAGCGCTCAAAACCGAGGTCCATCGTCCGCCGAATGTTTGCTGCTCCCACGGCCGCCGCCACCGCCGACATCTCCGCCGGCGATCTCGAGGGCAGCGCCGCCGACGCGTATCGCGGTGCTAATCCCGCAACCGCCATCCCTAGAATTTTATATATTTTTACTAAACTATTTTCTGTATTGAAGTTGGTTCTCTTGCTATTTGCTTCTACGCGTAGGTCCCTACTGCGACCATTGTGCGGAGTGTTGTCCGGGAACTGACGTAGACCCGCAGAGCTCGGACTTCTACCAAGGCAAGCTAGATGCATATTGCTTCCTAGTTTGCTAAATCCTTATTTACCTTTATTTGTTAATTGCATGCATAATCTGATTAGTGTGTGAGTTTCTATCCTAATGTCGTATTAGTCATCAACTAATATGTACTAGCCTTATTTGTCGAACCCTTAGTGATTTACTAGCCTATCCTTTGTGTAGTTGCTTAGATGTGCTTGGGTAATTAATATGAGTCACTTTTAATTAAACTGCACATTATGAAGCTAAGGTTTCATGATGATTTTCAAGATAAATTGATCAAATAAAATATTGTGTTGTGAGGTTGGCGAAGTGTTAGGATTTGTGCCGCATGACCGTTCGGTGGTTATGTGTGGGTAGAGAGTACCCGTAGAGCCGTTTGATCATCATTGGTCAAGTGTAGGCAGAGAGTGCCTGTATCGTTGTGCCGCATGTCCGTCTCCGGACATGTGTGGGCAGAGAGTGCCTGTTCTGTTGTGCCGCATGTCCGTCTCTTGGGAATGTGTGGGCACAGAGTGCCTATTTCATTGTGCCGCATGATCATTTCCTGGTCATGTGTGGGTAGCGAGTGCCCGTTTCGTTGTGCTGCATGATCGCCTATATGGGGTCATGTGTGTAGGGATGAAAATGGTATGGATAATTTCCGACTGTCCGACCGACCGAGGCATAATAATATCCGAAAATATTGAGCCGGATAATTTTATGGATATCCGAATCCGACAAGGCGGATACGGTATGGATACAAATAATATCCGATGGATATTATCCGAGCTTTTCTTGGATAATATCCGATGGATAGTATCCGATTAGCTAAAACCATCTATAAACTATCTCTATTATATTTCTATAGGATAAATGACTAACACATATAACAAATAGATGTATGTGATTTTACATTTTTTTTTCCTTTATCGGGTATGATACTTACACACCATCATTTTCTTGACTATGAGCCATAAAGTTTAGTCACAAAGAGATAACTATATGTATTTGGATATACTTATTTCTTTAGTATATGTTTCGCGTATTATCTGAGAGAGTATCCGCGTCCGATCCGTATTTGTATTCGATATTATTCGTATCCGTATTTGTATCCGGCACTATCCGTATCCGAATCCGTATCCGGTCAAACTAAATGGATCAAATACAATATGAGTGGTTTCCGATCCGTATCCGATCCGTTTCATCCCTACATGTGTGGGCAGAGAGTGCCTGTTTAACCGCTTGATCACCCCTTGGTCAAGTGTAGGCAGAGAGTGCATGTGGATCTTGTGTAGTAGAATGTTCACTGGTGTTAACTAAATAATTAATGCGAAAACAAAACTTTTGAATACATAGGTGCTAATTTAGGAAAACAACCATCCATCTCTTGTTCCTGCATTCATTGTTAAGGATTGCTTGCTAGGTAGCCGTGTACTCATTATATATATCGCGGATATATTTGTTATTCAGATTACAAGCCGGATCAGGAGGATCCTAACGAGGGTGCGCAGGGTTAGTTATGGTGTCCGGGTCAATCTTGGATGTCATCGCCAATTCTTCGTCGTCACTCTGATCGTCTTTTATTTTGTTCTTAATATTTAGTGCTACTGAGTAGGGCCACCTGCAGTATTGTAATAAGATGAATGTTGCCTCCTTTAATACCTTAAACTGTTATTTTATTTAGTTAATGTTTACATTCGCGATGATGCCCGCCTATTTGTCCATCATGAGATACTAACATGGGATTAGTATCGTCTCATGGTGTTAGATTCCCTGTACAAGTATGGGGGTCACGACAAAAGTGGTATCAGAACCAGGTTGACCTTAGGATACCGTAGCTAGTTGCCCTTTAAACCTTAAGGATTTATTTCAAATAAAAAGTTTTGAAAACTTCTTTCCTACTCTCTCCTATCATCTATTCTCGAAGTCTAGTACTTCTCTACCCTATTAGGAATTCCTTCTTTCAATCTTTTCTAGTCATCCTCTTATATTCATTCTCGTCTACTCTTCTACCTTTACAAAAATTTATTCTACATGCTCCCCTACTTAAAAGTTTAGCCTTTACCTATTTAAGAAGATGAAGTTGTACTACTGCTAGCTTCGACAACATATGAGTATACCAAAGATATCATCATGAAGAAGTAAAGAAACAGAAGATTACTTGACAAAGATTAAGGATCATGACTTTTTGAAGATCAGGTGTTACCAATCGTAATAATAATATTTTCGTGTGGAGTGTACCGTGTCAACTTTTGGATTTCTCATTGAGATGCGGATATTCATTAATTAGAGGTAATAGAGATAGCTAGTTATTTAGTAAGAAATTGTTTGGTGTATTGCTTGCTTTAATTTCTGCAACTACGAGAAGGTCAAAAGAAGATGGTGTAGAATCCGCCACAACAGTAAGATCGGAGGAAGATGATGTGTGAAGATCAAGTTAAGTTCAAATTTTTGCAAATAAAAAAAAAGAGAGAGAAAATACACTTGTTTCCGATTCTGATGAAGGCTCGGCCACACCAGCGATCTTCGGCCAGTTGGGTCTGCAAGTTTCCTTCTGGCCAGAGACCCGTTCGATTAAAGTTGCAGCTCCGCCTTTGGTGCATAAATATCTTTGGCGATAGTCTCCCACCAATTATTGAACGCTGATGAAGTGTTGGCCCACATAATAAATTCCGATGGCATTTCGAAGTCCAAGTGAGCAGCAGACAGATACCATAAGCTGATTGAGAGTTCAAGTCTTC
Source organism: Raddia guianensis (assembly GCA_036346415.1). NCBI lineage: Eukaryota > Viridiplantae > Streptophyta > Magnoliopsida > Poales > Poaceae > Raddia > Raddia guianensis. Next base: position 33,694,130 of record CM070535.1, read on the forward strand.
TCTGGCGTTCAGTTGGCGGTATATATAAAGATCGGAAATTTCCTGCCCAAGGTTGAACTGCCGAACAACCACAGCTGGATGGTAGAATTCATAGGACGGTTTTCTGATGTGGGTTCTCGTGCTCAGAATAGCAAACAAAATGCTTGGAGAAATGAATGCTCTATAAGCTGATAAAGCTTCGCCCTTTAGGGTATTAGCCAATCGGAAAAATGATGGAATCGGATATCTATCCAGATCAGTGTATGGGTTAAATTGTTCTAAACCATATTCCAATTCTGACATGGTATAGAATGCAACCATAGAATGAGAAAGATCCTATAGATTCAGGCGTTTTCTGTTGCAGTTCACTGAGATCATCTCGCCATACGATCTACAGGGGCGCTCACTGTTATTGGAATCCTTTTCATTTGGAAATTCTAAGCTAAAGTCCAGTTCTCCTAGGGAGTTGTATATCTAGAGCTTCAGAAACATTCCGATGAACCAAAAGGGGCCACCTAGATTACCAACCGAGTAATCGGCTTTCTTGGAACAGAGACCTTCCCTGATTTCATGCATCATCCGATAGGCGGCTCCTAGTAGGTATTTTCCGATTGCTAGTTTTTGGCCTGATGCCAGTGCCTCAGCTACTCCTTGGTATACTTTACTTGGGCTAAGTGACTGACCGCAGAAAAAGAATCGATCCAACCACATGTTCAAGAAAGCAATGTGTTCTTCATCTTCTACATGGCCGGTTTTCTGATGGGTGCTGATATATCGTTGCCAGCCAAAGTTCTTCTCGGGGACCAGCTTTAGCGTGGCAGTCAGATCGAAAGCCGATAGCATTTCACCATCGGGATTTAGGCCGGTTAGCATCGCTACATCTAAAAGTGTAGGGCTAATGGGTCCGGTCGGGAAGAGAAAGGCATTGGCAGTGTCACACCAAAAGTAAGCCGATGCTGCCATAAATGGTTCATCTGCTGGTGGCGGAGATAAGGAAAGAAGGATGGCGTCGGTTATTCCTAGTTCATCCCATTACTCTTGTTTTTGGTTGTAAACCCGAATGAGCCAGTCCTTATATCCCTTGATCGGGCCAGGCCAAGACCTAAATGCCGATTTTCAACTGTTGACACTAAGCTTATCGGCAAATAAGGGGAGTCTGCCTACAGAATGAAATATGAAATCCGATGGGTCTTGGTCTCCTATTGGCCCTAAAGAATACAAAGCTTCAGAGTCCGAGCATTGAATCAGTACCTGAGACATGATGCCGATTGAGAGTTGAAGGAGTTGGTTGTGCGCTGACTGCTGAGGGTTCTGAAAATTCCGATGCGAGAGACGTGCGCGAGTAGGAGAGCGTGAAAGTGACGGCGAATGGGCGTCTATTTATAGCCATGGTAAAATTAGGGTTTTACCGCGCTACAGTTACAGCCCGCATCGTCTGCTGGGCTGACACGTGTCCTTGAAATGGGCCAGCAGCGAAGAACTACAGGGGTAAAATTGTGAAATGTTCTAATATGGTAAATCCGATTTTACTTGAAAGTTCGGCTAATGAGAATACCCATTGCCAAACTTAGGGGCCATGTTGACACCCAAATTTGGCAGAAAATCGGATATTCAGAAAAGACCAAATATGTTGGAATTATTGGGCCAAATCGGAAATGGGCTTTATCGGCAAAGAAGAAAGGCAGAATACCGATATTTGTAAGACTTCGGAAGAAATACGAGCTGATTAGAAGCGCGTCGCGGTAAATTAGGTCGTATCGGTATCGACTTTGTGACACTATAAATAGGATCTTAGGTCTCGATAGAAAGAAGAATCAATACTCAATACACCAAATACTTTCTCGAATCCGATCGACTTCGTCGAAAGGCTTCAACTCGCAGGTAGAGCTATCTCGATGGGATAATCGATTCTCTTCTTGTAACCCGTATGCATGGCTGCATCATGTTGATCTCATGTATACAAACCATGTTAGACTGTCTCGGGATTTACCGATCTTTAACATGTTTTCGCATATTGCACTGTCTCGATCCAATCGATCTGTAATGTGTATTTATCTTGTAATACCGATTGTTAGATATTTCACATGCTCTCCTTAATCTGATATATGCAACTATCTCGTTCAATCGATCTTGTGTGTGTCATGTTTAGGATTTTGTCTGTGCAAGCGTTTTCCGATCTGTATTACATCTTTTATTAGTTCTAAACCGTTGAATCAGTTTATTGGTTTATATCTAGAATTAGATCTGAATACTGTCTTGGCCTGACCAATCTATTCAATCTGTTTCTCGATTTGATCTGATATATTGATAAAGTGGTTTATTACTAATTTTATGTCAAAAGTACCAAAAGAAATAAAAGATTTAGATTTGAATATCTATTTAGATTTACTTGCTCTATTAGGCTTAAAGCCGATAGACCTTGTAATCGGAATAATTAAAACCGATTACAAATAACCTGATCTGGCTATTAAAAAGCCGATTAGGCTTATATTACTGACGATTTTCTCCTTGTCGATTCACAGGTCAAATCGACTGGCACGCTTGGTTTGAGTTGCGACACAATCACTGGATTGACGCTTCTGCACGTGTGTTCACAGAAACACTCGTTTTTGTGTCAACAGTACCCCCTTTTTGTTCAATTGCTATTCCCTCTTATCTATTCTTGCCAGAAGATTGGATTGAGAATACCGCCGGGAAAAAAAAAAAAAGAAACGTCAGAAACCAAAGATGGTCATTACAGGAAGTATAAAAGAAGGAGATTGCCGATTAAGGAGAAAAGAAATGTGGGCGAGAAGGACACAAACAAACCAAGGATCATGACAAAAGGATTCCGATATGGCTTGGAGATGCAAACATCCCTTATGGAGAATCAAAGAGGATGTCGTTTTTGGTTGATGAAGGGATCAACAAACGCCACAATGGAAATCGTCAGAAGAAACCCAAGGTTCACGTCATGGAGAAAGAAGGAAGCGTCAATAATGGAATCGAGTAAAATCAGAATGCGAGGCCAAAGCGTGATGGGTCATAACCCACAGGTCCCTGGATCGATCTTGTTTGTCGAAAGGAGCAAGTGCCTTACCGAAGGTTGATTTGAAGTTAGCATATTCGGGTTAAAGATCGAGCAAAGAAGAGGACTTAGAATTTTTATCCCCTCTCATCTATCCCCTTGTCTTCTAAATGTTACCTAATCTTCCGAATCTCGAGGACGAGATTCCCTTAAGGGGGGAGGTTTTGTGACATTCTAATAAAATTATTAGGTATCCCAAGTGTTTTTAAAAAGATATAAAATCTAAGGTAAAATTTGGTTTTATTTTTTGTATAGATAAAACCTATTATAGCTATTATTTTATGGTCTGATAGACTATTTTATGCACAAGCCTTGCTTAAAATCGGGATGGGTTAGTGGAAACACGTCCCCAAGGTTCCCAAATATATGTCTTACCTTTTCCTAATTTTTATGCAGCCAGCAAATTCGGATTTAGCCCAAAATAGCCTTATTTGGAAGATATTTCGCATGAAATCATGAGAAATACTAATCCGAAAATTCTCCAAAAATTAGGGAACCTTCTATATGCCCAAACCGACTTATCCTCCCAGTTTCAGCCGATATCTTGACGGGTAAGTCAGATTCCTAATTTGTCAAGCCCTGAATTCTACTCCAAGTTGGATTCGGTTTCCTAAACCTTTCCTATTTCATCCCAGCCGAATCCACCCCTCCCCCAGCACTATATAAAACCCCCCAAGACCCCCCTTGCTGTTCACAACTCGTGGAGCCTCAAGTTGGAGCCCTAGCCACAACACCTTAGCCTCCACAAAGCTTCCCGAAGAAATTCCACCAAGTTTCAACACCCAAGCTTCGGTGAGCATCTAGGACGTCCAAGATATTGTCGAGACGAATCCAACAGTACCAAGAGCGCTCAAAACCGAGGTCCATAGTCCAAGTTATCGTCCGCCGAAGGTTTGCTGCTCCCACGGCTGCCGCCACCGCCGACATCGTCGCCGGCGATCTCGAGGTTAGCGCCGCCGACGCGTATCGCGGTGCTAATCCCGCAACCGCCATCCCTAGAATTTTGTATATTTTTACTAAACTATTTTCTGTATTGAAGTTGGTTCTTTTGCTATTTGCTTCTACGCGTAGGTCCCTACTGCGACCATGGTGCGGAGTGTTGTCCGGGAATTGACGTAGACCCGCAGAGCTCGGACTTCTACCAAGGCAAGCTAGATGCATATTGCTTCCTAGTTTGCTAAATCCTTATTTACCTTTATTGGTTAATTGCATGCATAATCTGATTAGTTAGTGAGTTTCTATCCTAATGTCGTATTAGTCATCAACTAATATGTATTAGCCTTATTTGTCGAACCCTTAGTGATTTACTAGCCTATCCTTTGTGTAGTTGCTTAGATGTCTTGGGTAATTAATATGAGTCACTTTTAATTAAATTGCACATTATGAAGCTAAGGTTTCATGATGATTTTCAAGATAAATTGATCAAATAAAATATTGTGTTGTGAGGTTGGCGAAGTGTTAGGATTTGTGCCGCATGACCGTTCGCTGGTCATGTGTGGGTAGAGAGTACCCGTAGAGCCGCTTGATCATCATTGGTCAAGTGTGGGCAGAGAGTGCCTGTATCGTTGTGCCGCATGTCCGTCTCCGGGCATGTGTGGGCAGAGAGTGCCTGTTCTGTTGTGCCGCATGTCCGTCTCTTGGGAATGTGTGGGCAGAGAGTGCCTGTTTCATTGTGCCGCATGATCATCTCTTGGTCATGTGTGGGTAGCGAGTGCCCGTTTCGTTGTGTCGCATGATCGCCTATATGGGGTCACGTGTGGGCAGAGAGTGCCTGTTTAGCCGCTTGATCACCCCTTGGTCAAGTGTAGGCAGAGAGTGCCTGTGGATCTTGTTTAGTAGAATGTTCACTGGTGTTAACTAAATAATTAATGCGAAAACAAAACTTTTGAATAGATAGGTGCTGATTTAGGAAAACAACCATCCATCTCTTGTTCCTGCATTCATTGTTAAGGATTGCTTGCTGGGTAGCCGTATACTCATTATACATATCGCGGATATATTTGTTATTCAGGTTACAAGCCGGATCAGGAGGATCCTAATGAGGATGCGCAAGGTTAGTTATGGTGTCCGGGTCAATCTTGGATGTCATCGCCAATTCTTCGTCGTCACTCTGATCGTCTTTTATTTTGTTCTTAATATTTAGTGCTACTGAGTAGGGCCACCTGCAGTATTGTTATAAGGCGAATGTTGCCTCCTTTAATACCTTAAACTGTTATTTTATTTAGTTAATGTTTACATTCGCGATGATGTCCGCCTATTTGTCCATCATGAGATACTAACCTGGGATTAGTATCGTCTCATGGTGTTGGATTCCCTATACAAGTACCAGGGTCACGACAGTCAAAAGGTAACTAAGCGATATATGCTTTTATCAAAATCTAGATGATATTCCAGGTATGTTCTTTTTGTAACTTATCATATGCTTTTGCAGGAAACTGATGACACTGACTCAAGCTTTGATGACTCCCAAGACGCTTACGAGGGCAACAAGGATGCAGCCCGTGCTATGCTCCGTGTTAAACAGAAATTGGATGGCTATGAGGATGGGGAATCAGAAGCGTACGGGGATAGGTAGGTAGCCCTCTTGGTGGTACCAGCGCTTCTGGAAAGTTGTGTTTGGATGTTCGTTCTTTGTCCATGCAAACCATTCATTTGTTTTATCTTTTATGCTTGTATTCAGGTCCAACAACTCATACAGGATGCAGTGGATGTCGACCGGCTGTGCCAAATGTTTCCAGGGTGGGGAGCTTGGTTGTAAGAACCATTATAATTGGCAGAAATTTTGAATGTAGGTAATGTTGTGTCACTGCGGCCCTGAGGGTGCCTCGTGCCTGTTCTTGTGCCATAGTTGCATCCTACAAATAGCTGTCCCAACCTGCAAATCGTGGCCATAGCTTTGATGCTATATAGGCTGAGAGGAGGTCCATCACTGTGTACCGGAATCGGAAGGCGTTAGCCGTCACCGCTGCTTGATAGCTTGTAGGTGCGTGAGCGAGTACATAATGTATGGTCCAATGTAATTGTTCTCTCATGGCACAAAAAGGGACGGGTGTATAGTGTGTAATTTTTGTTTCATGAAGGAAGAAAGCGTGTATGTAACTCATGATCTGATGAAAGGTGCCATTTTCCTGAATTGGTCCCTCTGCCTCTGCATTTTTTTTGTTGCACATTTTCATACCAGGAATCATTTTTTTTTTCTTTTTGAGGAAAGGAATCATGTGTGTGCAATTACTCGAGTTCATGGCAGGAGCTAGGGATGCAAATACGCTGGTCGATCCTGGGCCACCTTCGGTCCTCTCGAGTTTATTTGTTTGAGCTAGATCAAAGGCCGGCCCATTTGTATCCCTAGCAGGAGCCAAATTAGACGCTGCAGTAAGTTTTATTTTGATATGGAATCCAACTCGGGATGAATGTCGTGGGTCGGTTACCTTTTGCTTTTGAGTTGCATCTGATTCGGGCGGAATGGGAATGGGAATGGTGGTGCATCTGATCTTAGATTAGAATACTACTACGTATCAAATTAAGCTGAGCCCTCTCCACTCCACTCCAGGCACTAATATGCGCTTCTGTTGTGTCGGTGGTCGGTGTTAAGTTCATTGATTACAATATCTCAGCTTATCCTTGCTTTCTCCTTTTGGGTTAGCGCAACGATATATGATTTTGAGCACGCCGGAAAGGAATCCACTTGATTCCTCCCTAAACCTTTTTCCTTTTTTGCTTGATTCGGCCAAAAAACCATATGCAACACACGGTGTATTCATTCAAATGCATGATTTACATTCAGGAATGCCTGGCTAACTTAGCTTGGGGATGGCCAGTGGCCTGGGAGGCTGGGAATAGTGTAACATGTGGCACATGCCATTTCGTTATATATATGTAGGTTAAGAATAGCTAGCTAAAGCTAAAGCTATGTGTGCCTATGCAGGCACTGAGCTGAGGCCAGACGATGGTTGTAGGCTGGCCGCGTACTTGCGCGCCCACTGATCATAGTGTACGATCTCCTCAAGCGACGGCCTTGTCACCAGCTCATTCTGATGCGCGTCGCACGTCAGCTCCACCACCTTGAAGATGTCCAAGTAGCTGATCCTGCACAAGTAACAAAAGGACCAATGGGCTAATGATTTACTGGTATGCCAAATAAGCAGCATAAACATTTCTCCACTTCGAGCCATTTCAGTAACATTATCTACTTTTGATCAAAGTTCAAATCTGTTAGCGCAATATTCAAATCAGGGATGCTGGTTTAGACCAATATGCTTAGTTCTATTGTAATCCATGGTATAGGTTACACCGAAAAGGCGCTTGAGAATATTAGCTTTAAAGACAAGCATTCTCCTTCCAAATTCGCACTTTCCAAAGTGCAAGAGACACGCATGGACTTTGGTTGATACTGGAGTATTTTTTTTTTTATCACATTGATGCAATTGGAAGAAAATAATTCTCCTTAAACATTGCAGAACATAGTTGCGTAAACCAAATCAGAATATGGAATCCACTATGCAATGCTTTGCCTATAATACAAGAGGGATAAGGGTCATGTTAGAATTGTTGGGCCTGACCCATTTAATATCTAAATAATTCTTAAAAAATCTCAAAGGTCCATGTTTGTATGGGGCATGTGAAATTTCTTTAGTACCATATTGCTAGTGAGAGGAGTGGAGGACATGCTTAAATAGTAGAGCTTGCTCCCTCCCACTAGAGAATGTGATGGGAGAGAAATAGAGAATCACACGCACGCGCTCGCTTGCCTCGCCTGGGGCGGGGCGTGCGCACGGCACCTGTGTGAATGGTCCGCCGAAACCGGGCCCTCGTGCTTGCTGACGTAGCCTCCTTTTGCAGTTTTATTTATTTTGGTCTTCTGATTTTGCGGGTCAGATATGGAATATGCAAATCGTGTTGGACTCGGTCGCGGCCCGTTTCGCGATCCGTTTGCCTCACGCGTTTTGCTATATAAATCTGTCGCCGCGCTGTCCAGAGGGATCAGATCAGATCGACCTAGGGTTTTGCCACCTCCCTCTGCTGCGCCGCTGGTCGCGGCCCGTTTCGCGATCCGTTTGCCTCACGTGTTTTGCTATATAAATCTGTCGCCGCGCTGTCCAGAGGGATCAGATCAGATCGACCTAGGGTTTTGCCACCTCCCTCTGCAGCGCCGCCGATTCGGTTCTTCCCCATCCCGTGCGCCGGCGTGCACCGACGTTCGGGAGAGCAGGTCTCCGGAACCGATCGCCCTCGAGCTCCTGCACCAGGTAGGGCGAATCAGGTTTTTGGGAAGTGCTCGACGCGACTGCTCGCTGCTTCCTTCTTCCGCTTCGGGAGGACTTCTTCCACTACACCGTCGCGATCTGCGTCGGCAACACCTGTTCCAAGACGGCGTCCGATTCGGAGAACCAGAACCAAACCCCGCCGCAACTCGTACTGTACGGCGACGACGACCACGTCCAATAAGTCATCACCTTCGCGAGTACACCAGAGAGATATACGTGTAGTTTTCTGCATGTGTATCTAAGTTGTGCTTCTGTGGATTCAACCTGTTTTATCTATCTCTCAGACGTTGTGCATGTTATATCTCTTGATTAAAATAAACCTGAAAGTGTTAATTATTCCAACAATCCAAAAACCTGATTATTAGGCACTTTGGTTTATCGATGGCTCGTTTTGCTGATGCTCTGAATCCGAAGAAATTCGGTGGAGTAAGTTACAAGAGATGGCAAGTAAAGGTGCAGCTGTGGCTGACAGTTATGAACGTGTACTAGGTAAAGGATGGCAAACCAGAGGGAACCCTAACTTCTGAAAAGGAGAAAAAGTTCCAGGAGGCCACCACACTTTTTCGGGGTGCAGTTCTTAGTGTGCTTTCTGACCGTCTGTGTGATATGTATATAACCATCACAGATGCGAAGGAGATCTGGGATGCACTGAATAATAAATTCGGTGCATCTGACGCTGGCAGTGAACTGTATGTCATGAAGCAGTACCACGACTTCAAGATGGTTGATAACCATTCTGTTGTCGAACAGGCTCATGAGATACTGGTCATTGTGAGAGAACTAGAATTCCTTAAGTGCAAATTACCCGATAAGTTTGTGGCTGGGGGCATTATTGCCAAGTTACCTCCTTCGTGGAGAAAATTTGCCACGTCTCTAAAACATAAGAGACAAGAGATCTCCGTTGAGGGGTTGATCGCATCTCTAGATGTTGAAGAGAAAGCTCGGGCTAAAGATGCACCTGGGAAAGGAGTCGAGGGAGAGTCCAGCGCCAATGCTGTCTAGCAGCATGGCAAGAACAAAGGGAAGAATAAAATCAAGCAAACCACTGCATTCAAGAAAAAGAAGTTGAACAAGGATGAGATGCCTTGCTGGATTTGCGAGGAAGTTGGACATTGGGCTAAAAAGTGTCCAAACCGCAAAGGCAAAAAGGGTAATCCTGGGCAGACTTCAAAGTCTGTCAATATGACCATTGGCAACACTGGTGAGGGAACCGATGGGTATGTTTTACCTACTGTTCTTTCAGTGAATCAGTCTAACAATTGGTGGATTGATACTGGTGCTAATGTGCATATGTGTTCTGACGTTTTAATGTTCACTTTTTATCAGGCAGCCCACGGTTCAGCCGTTTTGATGGGGAACGGGTCCAATGCTTCTGTTCTTGGTGTTGGCACGGTAGATCTGAAGTTTACTTCGGGAAAGATCATGCAACTGAAGAATGTGCAGCATGTCCCCTCAATCAATAAGAACCTGGTCAGCCGGTCCCTTCTCTGCAGAGATGGGTTTAAAGTGGTGTTTGAATCCAATAAGGTAGTCTTGTCAAAACATGGTTTGTTTATTGGCAAAGGCTATGAGTGCGGAAGCTTGTTCCGTTTCTCTCTTTCTGATTACTGTCATAAAGTTGTGAACCATATTTGTGATAATGCTATTGAGAGTGAGGCTGATATTTGGCACTCTCGTTTATGCCATATCAATTTTGGTTCTATGTCTCGGCTTGCGAGTATAGATTTAATTCCTAAACTTTCCACTGTCAAAGGTTCTAAGTGCCAGACTTGTGTGCAATCAAATCAATCTTCTAAGTCTCATAAGGCCGCCGAAGAGAGAAATTTGGCACCTCTAGAACTCATACATTTTGACATTTGTGAGATGAATGGTGTGTTGACAAAGGGTGGAATGAGATATTTCATGACTCTGATTGATGATGCTTCTAGATATTGCTATGTGCATTTGTTGAAAATTAAAGACGAGGCTCTAGACTTCTTTAAAATCTATAAGGAAGGCTGAGGTTGAAAACCAGTTAGACAGGAAAATCAAGACACTTAGATCGGATCGTGGTGGAGAGTATTTCTCTAGTGAGTTCGATTTATTCTGTGCGGAATATGGAATTATTCATGAGAGGACGCCTCCCTATTCGCCCCAATCAAACGGGGTGGCTGAAAGAAAAAACCGCACTCTAACTGATTTGGTGAATGCCATGTTAGACACTGCAGGTTTATCTAAGGCATGGTGGGGGGAGGCCGTGTTGACTGCATGTCATGTCCTGAATAAAGTCCCTGCAAAGAATAAGGAAAAAACCCCATATGAAATATGGAAGGGGAAAAAGCCATCACTTTCTTATCTGCGCACTTGGGGTTGTTTGGCGAAAGTCAATATGCCAATCACAAAGACGCGCAAGCTTGGGCCTAAGACAATGATTAGGCCCATCAGGTTATGCTCCTCGTAGCGTTGGCAGTAGATTTTTGGTGATAAGATCAGATGTGTCTGACATGTCTGTTGGCACGATCATGGAGTGTAATGATGCTACTTTCTTTGAGAACATCTTTCCTATGAAAAATGAGCATAGCAGTTCTAGTAAAACTTCTGAGATAATTCCCAAATCTACTACTCAAATTAAATATTCTGAACCAACACCTGAGGAAAATCCTGAGGAGGATGACGGTGAGGCTCCGAGGAGGAGCAAGAGACAGAGGATTGCAAAATCCTTTGGTGATGATTTCACTGTGTACCTCGTGGATGATACTCTCACGTCGATTTCAGAAGCTTTTGCATCCCCTGATGCAGACTACTTAAAAGAGGCGGTTCGTAGTGAGATGGATTCCATTCTTGCGAATCAGACTTGAGAACTCATAGAACTACCTTATGGTTGCAAACTTGTGGGGTGTAAATGGATATTTAAGAAGAAGCTTAGACCTGATGGTACTATTGAAAAGTATAAGGCTCGGCTTGTCGCCAAGGGTTATACCCAAAAAGAAGGCGAAGATTTCTTTGATACATATTCACCTGTGACTAGATTGACTACAATTCATGTACTACTTTCCTTGGCTACCTCATATGGTCTTATTGTTCATCAAATGGACGTTAAGACAGCTTTCCTAAATAGAGAGTTGGACGAGGAGATCTATATGGATCAGCCTGATGGATTTGTAGTAGAAGGTTAAGAAGGCAAGGTGTGTAAGTTATTGAAATCTCTGTATGGCCTGAAATAAGCTCCTAAGCAAAGGCATGAGAAGTTCGACAGAACTTTAATTTTTGCGGGCATTGTCGTGAATGATGCCGATAAATGTGTATATTATCGGTATGGTGGGGGCCAGGGCGTTATTCTGTGTCTCTATGTGGATGACATATTAATTTTTGGGACAAATTTTGATGTGGTTCACGAGGTCAAGTTTTTCTTGTCTTAAAATTTTGATATGAAAGATCTGGGAGAGGCTGATGTAATCTTGAACATCAAGCTACTCAAAAGTGAGGATGGGATTACTTTATCTCAGTCCCATTATGTGGAAAAGGTTTTGAATCGCTTTGACTTTGCTGATTGCAAAACTTCTCCAACACTCTATGATACTAGCATTGTGCTTCGAAAGAATAAGAGAATTACTAGAGATCAGTTGACTTATTATCAAATCATCGGGTCACTCATGTACCTAACTAGCACCACAAGGCCAGACATCTCGTTTGTTGTCAGCAAGTTGAGCCGGTTTACTTCTAATCCGGGAGATGATCATTGGCGAGCACTCGAAAGGGTAATGCGCTACTTGAGAGGTACTGCAAATTTTGGTTTGCACTATACGGGTTACCCAACAGCGCTGGAAGGGTATAGTGATTCCAATTGGATATCTGACGCCGATGAGATAAAGGTCACAAGTGGATATGTGTTCACTCATGGTGGCGGAGCTGTCTCATGGAGGTCTTACAAACAGACTATCTTGACACGTTCAATAATGGAAGCAGAATTAACTGCTTTGGACACAGCCACTGTTAAAGCAGAATGGTTGCGTGAACTCTTGATGGATCTTCCGGTGGTTGAAAAGCCGATTCCGGCTATCCTTATGAACTGTGATAATCAAACAGTGATTGTCAAGGTGAACAGTTCTAAGGACAACATGAAGTACTCAAGACATGTGAAAAGACGATTGAAGTCTGTCAGAAAATTGAGAAACTCCGGAGTGATAGTGTTGGATTATATCCAAACGGCTAAAAACCTAGCAGATCCTTTTACAAAGGGTTTATCACGGTGTGTGATAGACAATGCATCGAGAGAACTGGGTATGAGACCCACGTGAGTTACACCATAGTGGTAACTCAGCCTATGTGATCGGAGATCCCGTGAGTTAGTGTTGACACCCAAATTTGGCAGAAAATCGGATATTCAGAGAAAGCCGAATATGTCGGAATTATTGGGCTAAATCGGAATTGGGCTTTATCGAAGAAGAAAGAATACATATTCAGAAAACGATGAAGACTTTGGAAGGAATACGATCGGATCAAGGTCGTATCGGTATCGGCTTTGTAAACACTATAAATAGGGTTTTAGGGCTTCATAGAAAGGAATCCAATCTACAACAAACACAAAACCCTCTTCCGAACCCGATCGACTTCGTCGAGAGGCTTCAAACGCAGGTAGAGCTATCTCGATGGGATAATCGATTCTCTCCTTGTAACCCGTAAAGCGTGGTCAGATCAATTTGATCTCATGTACACAAACCATGTTAGACTGTCTCGGGATTTACCGATCTTTAACATGTTCTCGCATATTGCACTGTCTCGGTTTAATCGATCTGTAATATGTGTTTACCTTGCAATGCCAATTATCAAATGTCTTGCATGTTTTTTTCCTGAATCTGATGTATGCGACTGTCTCGTTAAATCGATCTTGCGTATCTCTTGTTTAGGGTGTGGTATGTTCAGATGTTTGCCGATTAGTATTGTGCTACCAATCTGTCTTAAACTGATAAACCGATCTGTTAGTTCATATCTGGTTTTGGATTTGAATACTGTCTTGGCCTGACCAATCTATTCGATCTATTTCTCTGGTTTGATCTAGTATTTCGATTTAAAGGCTTAATACTGATATTAGTAAAAATACCAAAAAGAAGCAGGATTTATATTTTAAATGCTTATTCGAATCTATTCGCTCTATCGGTTTATTAGCCGATAGATCTTGTAATCGGATTATTTGAAACCGATTACAAATAACCTGATCTGGCTAATCTGAGAAGCCGATTAGGCCTATATTACTGATGATTTTCTCCTTATTGATTTACAGGTCAAATCAATTGGCACGTTTGGTTTGAGTTGCGACGCGATCACTGAATCGACGCTTCTGCACGTGTGTTCACGTTTTCGTGTCAACACACTTTTTGGCACGCCTGGTGGGACCAACAATCGAATACGACGCAATGACGCGCACCGATGCCGAAGCAGCAGTGGAGGCTCTTAAGCACGCCGCTGAACCAGTAACGTTTGATGAACTGAGCGCAGATCAGAAAAAGGAGATTGAGGATAGGCTCGCGGAGATCCATGAAGAAAACAAGAAGAGAATGCTAACTGGCTATCGGAAAACCCGTAGCGGCCAGATTACCAAGACTTCCATTGGAGATCCACTGTTGACTGGAGACTATTCTGAAATAATAAGAGATCAGATCAACAATTCAGTTTACCGATCGATGCTGGACCAATCATCGGTCTTGGGGCGCATCGTCCAAGATGGAACCAGTGCTGCTTTGCACCACATCATGACTGGACAGGCACCGCAGGTGAATCGGAATTTTACGCCGGGGATGAACCCTACTTACGCTCAGCCAGGGGCATCACATGCGGGGACTTCTCAGTCGGCTCCTCCGGTGGCTATCAACCCAACTCCGATTCAAATACTATCGGGTAATCAGGCTATGGTCCCGGTCCCAGAAACGGTATATCAGCCGATTAACCCTGGATTCAATGGAAATCTAGAGGATACGACCAGGAATTTAGTCTACAGCATGATGAAGCAATGCGGGTTCAACACGCCTAAGATTGCCCCGCATTACACTATGCCGTATCCATCAGCTTTTAACCAAACAGAGTATCCGCATAAATACCGCGTTCCCGATTTTGCAAATGCCAAGTTTAGTGGGAGCAATCACACCTCAACGCGTGAGCATATCGCCAGGTTTCTTGCACTGTGCGGCGAGGCGGCATCTAAAGATACTCTCAAATACTGATTATTCCCGTTGTCGTTATCGGGATCGGCTTTCAACTGGTTTACATCCCTTCCTCCTAACAGTGTCACCTCATGGCCAGATCTGGAGAAGAAATTCCATGAATACTTTTATTCTGGGGAGAATGAGGCAAGAATTACCGATATCATGATGATCAAGCAAAAATTTGGTGAATCGGTAAATGATTACTTGCGCCGGTTCAGAGAAGTGAGGAATCGGTGCTATAGCCTTTCACTGCCCGATAACGAGTTGGCAGAATTGGCTTTCAAGGGCCTCTTACTCGTTAATCAGAAAAAGGTGGGTAACCAAGAGTTTGCGGACATCTCCCATCTGGCCCATAAGATCGCGCTTTATGAAAGCCGATTTTCAGATAATTCTTACCCTGGCCAGAAGGATTATCGGAACAATAACAACAACAGGAGCAAAGATAAAGCTGTCAATATTGTTGAGACAGAGGATATAGAAAGTTCCGATGACTCTGACACAGATGAAGTCAGTGCTTATGTTGCCGAGTGGGTAATTAATAAGAAGGAATTCGAGTTAGGGTGGATTAAGCCGAAGGGTCCCGAGAAGGGCAAGTATTCTTTTGATACTTCCAAGTGTGATCGGATATTTGATCACTTGTTACAAGAAAAACAGATTCGGCTCAAGCAGGGACACGTTATTCCACCACTCGAGGAACTGAAAAGGCGTAAGTACTGCAAATGGCACAATTCCTACTCGCATGCTACCAACCAGTGCAACGTGTTTAAGCAAGTTGTACAGAAAGCGGTCGAGAGCGGTCAATTGCGATACCAAAGTAAAAATCCGCAAATCGAAACAGAACCGTTCCCGGTCGGTTTTGTTGGGATGGTGGACGCTAAGAGGAAGGCCGACGAACCCGAGAGTTCGAATCGGTTTAAGGTACTCGTTGGACCCAAGAGGATCGTGGTGGAAGAAAAACCGGAGTTGCAATTTCGATCCTCGAACCGGCGAGGTGCTCTAAAAGTTGGAGAATGGCGCGAGGTGAAGCACGGGCAGGATCATAACCCGATCACTAAGCCAAAACCGAAACCGACTTTTGACCAGTTAATGAAGAAATATGATCGGATGGCAAAGCAGACCTTTCGCAAGGAGGACAAAGCAAATATTCCTGAATCAGTCCATGGAAGTTCAGAAGACCGAGATTGGGAGATGGAGCATTGGGAATGCCCCTTTTTCCGGTATTGCTGGGAAGAAAGGATGTCATTGCCTACTTTGGAGGATTGCCCGATGAATCACGCCTTTGTTCCACCCAAGCGAGTATCGGTGAAAGATCGGCTTTTATTTCCAACCAGAGAGGCCGAAGAAAAGCCGATAGACACAGATACTAATGTGCATCGGCCTCCTAAGGTACCGCTGCCAAGATGGTGCCCGAGTGGGATCACTAAATCCCAGAAGCGGCGCTTACAGCGGATGAGGCACGCTGAAGCCAAAGAGGCAGAAGCCGAGAAGTTTAGAGACGCTCTTTTGGAGCAAGTGAAGCCGATGAAACCAACTAGGGGCAAGCAGGAATGGAGGCCTAGGTTGAGATCGGCTGTTATTATCGGAAAAGATTCTGATGAAGTGTCGGTCGCCAATAATATGGTTTGTATACTGCCTCGGGAATTCATGTGCGATTACGAGGAAGAAGCCGCAGAACTGGTGATTGGTGCAGAAGATGCTATCTTTAAGAAGCCCGAGAATTCCCGATTACACCTGAAGCCATTATTTATAATGGGATACATGAACGGGAAGCCGATTTCAAGGATGATGGTTGACAGTGGTGCGACGGTTAATTTGATGCCGTATGCTGTGTGCCGCAAAATCGGGAAATCCACGGAGGATTTAGTCAAGACCAATATGGTGTTAAGTGACTTCAACGGAAATCCGACCGAGACAAAAGGGGTTCTGGTCGTGGAGTTGACTGTTGGAAGTAAGACAATCCCGACAGCCTTTTTCGTAATAGAAGGAAAAGGAAATTACAATGTACTGTTAGGTAGAGACTGGATACATGCCAATTGCTGCATACCATCGACATTGCATCAGCTTTTGATCCAGTGGATTGGCGAACAAATAGAAGTAGTGAAAGGAGAGTCCTTGACAGCAGAAGCCGATTGCGCCGAAATACATGACAATTTGGAGGCGTTATCGGGAAAACCTTTAGACGATTGCGATTTCCTCAGTTTCAGTAAAGCTGGCTTTAAGCCAACGACGTTGGAAGCGCAGTCAGTAACTCAAGGACATGAGGGTTTTTTATGGGAACCGCGGCACTAGAGGAAGTAGAGAATAAGATGGGCCAGGGATTTATATCGGCTGATGAACTTGAAAAAGTCGATATTGGATCTGATGGCAAAGAGAGGCCCACTTACATCAGTAAACAGTTGCCGCGGGAATATAAGGATCGGCTTATTCAGATACTCAAGGAACGGGTTGATTGTTTTGCCTGGGAATATCATGAGATGCCTGGTTTAGACCGATCTATAGTTGAACATAGGATTAAGATGAAACCTGGATTTCGGCCAGTAAAACAGTCACCAAGGAAAATCAGTTGGAAGATTTATGATCAAGTAAAGGCCGAAATTCAAAGATTACTGGATGCGAAGTTTATTCGGCCATGTAAATATGCCGATTGGATATCCAATATTGTTCCAGTAGGGAAGAAAGATTCTGATAAAATACGGGTGTGCATCGACTTTCGGGACCTGAACAAAGCGACGTATAAAGATGAATACCCAATGCCGATTGCTGATCGCTTGATTGATGCTGCCTCTGGCAATCGGATTATAAGTTTCCTAGATGGCAATGCAGGTTACAATCAGATATTTATGGCCAAGGAGATGTGAGCAAAACTGCGTTCAGATGCCCTGGTTCTATCGGCTTGTTTGAATGGGTCGTAATGACTTTTGGGCTGATCAGTGCTGGGGCTACATATCAGCGAGGGATGAACCTGATTTGCCATGATTTAATCGGTAAACTTGTTGAGATTTATATCGATGATGTGGTAATTAAATCCCAGGAGGAGGAACAACACTTGGCCGATGTTATAACCGTGTTGGATCGGTTTAGGAAATATGGCATGAAGATGAATCCAAAGAAGTGTGCTTTTGGAGTATCAGCCGGTAAGTTCCTGGGATTTATGGTGCATCAGAGAGGAATTGAAGTTCACCCTGATCGAGTCAAGGCGACCAAGCCTCCGGATTCAAAGGTTCGTTTGCAAGAACTGATCGGTAAAATTAATTATTTGAGGAGGTTTATTTCGAATTTATCGGAAAAGATTATTCCATTTTCGCCGTTGCTTAAGCTGAAGAATTCCGATAAGTTTATTTGGGGGCCGGAGCAGCAGAAAGCATTTGATGATATCAAAGGTTATTTGGCGAGCCCGCCAGTTCTGGTAGCTCCGAAAGACGGCTTGCCATTTAAGCTCTATTTATCGGTGTCGGAAAAAACACTAGGGGCAGTGTTGGTCCAGGAAGTGGGTGGAAAAGAGCACGCGATCTTTTATTTGAGCAGAAAGTTATTGGACCCGGAAACCCGATATACGGTGGTAGAAAGGTATTGTCTTTGCTTGTACTTTGCTTGCACTAAACTGAGACATTATCTGGTGGGTGCTGAATGCAAAGTTGTTTGTCAAACCGATGTCGTCAAATACATGCTCAATGCTCCAATTATCAAAGGACGACTCGGTAAATGGGCATTTACCCTCGTAGAATTTGATTTGACGTATGAATCTCCGAAAGCCGTCAAGGGGCAGGTGTTAGCCGATTTCATTGCTCACCATCAGAGTGTTAATCTTTCAGTTTTATTGCCATGGATAATGTTCTTTGATGGATCAGTTTGTGAAAAAGGATGTGGAATCGGTATTTTTATTGTGTCTCCTGGTGGTGTTCCTTACCGATTTGGCGTCACCATGGATTTTGGGTTGACCAACAATCAGGTTGAGTATGAGGCTTTGATTCATGGATTGGAGTGGTTGATCCAGGCTGGTGCTATCGCTGTGGAAGTATTTGGAGATTCACGCTTGGTAGTTTTCGGATGATCGGTAAATATGATTGCCACAAAGGAATATCTTCGAGAATATCCGAAAGGGCTTCTGATTTGGCAAAGTATTTCGCTATGTTTGCAATTCACCATGTTCCGAGGGAACAGAATTGTGAAGCCAATGATTTGGCCCAAGAAGCATCAGGGTATAAATTACCGATCATGGAGTTAGAGCTTGTTCCAATTGAAAATCCAGTTCCGATAGGATGGCAGGCGGAAATTATCTGTTATTTGAAAGACCCCCAGGGAAAAGCCGATAGGAAGCTTAAAAGGAGAGCTCAAAGGTATGTTTTAATAAGCGACAAATTATACTATCGGAGTTTTGATGGTTTATTGCTTAAATGCCTAAATGAGGAAGATGCCAAGATAGCAATCGGAGAAGTTCATGAAGGATTGTGCGGGACACATCAATCAGCTTATAAGATGAGGTGGATGTTAAAGCGTGTCGGATATTTCTGGCCAACCATGGTGGAAGATTGTTTTAAATATTACAAGGGTTGCCAAGATTGTCAGAAGTTTGAAAATATTCAGCATGCGCCTGCATCAATGTTACATCCGATCGTAAAACCGTGGCCTTTCAGAGGGTGGGGAATTGATGTGATCGGAGAGATATTTCCGTCCTCGTCCAAGGGGCATCGGTATATTTTGGTAGCAACAGATTATTTTACCAAATGGGTCGAAGCTGTACCATTGAGGAAGGTAACTGCTACTGAAGCGATCGATTTTGTCAGAGAGCATGTAATTTACCGATTCGGTATTCCTCAAACGATCACTACAGATCAGGGATCGGTATTTATGTCGGAAGCATTCCAAGATTATGCCCGAAACCTGGGGATCACAACGATCAATTCGTCGCCATATTATGCTCAAGCTAACGGCCAAGCTGAGTCTTCAAATAAAAGTGCTATAAAACTGATCAAGCGAAAAATCGATGAAAGGCCGCGCGGTTGGCATAATACTTTGGCGGATGCGCTGTGGGCATATCGGATTGCTAAGCATGGAGCCACTAAGGTATCACCATTCGAGTTAGTTTATGGTCAAGAAGCTGTTCTGCCGGTTGAAGCTATCGTCGGATCCACGAGGGTTGAAGAACAGAACAATGTAAAAGTCGATGATTATAAAAATCTGATGATGGACAAGCTGGATGATATGGTAGCAATTCGGTTAAGAGCTTTGGAGCATATGGAACGAGACAAACAAAGAGTGGCTCGACATTATAACAAGAAGGTTGTACCGAAAGCTTTTGAAATGGGAGAACTAGTGTGGAAGACGTTTTTACCGATTGGTTCTAGAGATCCTAAGTACGGAAAGTGGTCGCCAAATTGGGAAGGACCGTTCAGAATTAATCGGATCATTCCTGGAAACGCCTATATTTTGGAGACGCTTGAAGGGGAAGTTTTCGGTAAAGCCCTTAATGCCAAATATCTAAAGAAGTATTATCCTAGTGTTTGGGTTGGGGCTTGAGTAGATGTTAGCTAAGAGCCGATTCTACATGAATCGCCTAGAAGTCAATTTTTACCAACGCGTTGTTGTTGGGTGAAAGCCGATTCTGGGAGAATCGCCTATAGTGTATTCAACTTATTAAAAGTTTGACTCGAAATGTTGCGGTGGAGCGAAAGTCGATTATATGAATCGTCTACAGATCTAATTATTATGCGACTTTGCTCATTGCTGTTGAGTAAAAGCCGATTCTAAGTGAATCGCCTAAAGACATAGAATGAAAACAGTTGCATAAAATAAAGTTATTACAAAGGCAAGTAGGCCTTGTTTGTTTTCGTCCAGCAGGCAGAGTGAGACATTGTTTTCCGATCGGTATAAACCGATCTATACATGTAAATATTTGGCTCGCAGGCCAATCAGTCACAGAATTCAAAAATCACAGCGGCTGCACTGGTCATTGTGTCCCGAACCTGGTTAACGATGGCGGTGTCCTCTTCGATTGAACCGGGTATAATCGGGATTTTCTTTTTTGCCTCCAGTACCGCTAGGCCGCAAGTCTTCACGGTGCTGTACTGCTCTTTGGCTGCTGATTTAGTCTCTTCGAAATCAGAAAGAGCAGCCACTTCGGCTTTCTTTGCTTTTTCCAATTATAGCTCGAGGGATTTGACCCTTGAAACTGCCTTGGAAGCGGCAAGCTTGGCCGATTCAGCTTCACGTTTCAGTTTCTGAAGTTTATCGTTTTGAGCGTTGGCATCTTGAATCAGCCCCTTCAGCTCTGCCTCAGCCTCTTTGAGTGCCTCTCTCTGATGGAGCCGATCGAGGGCTGCATCAAAATCGGCTTTCTCATGTTCCAGGGGCAGCACCTTCTGAATGGCCGAAACCACCTGCTCAGGGAGGATGTCCTTGATGGAATCAGCTATTTCCCGGATGGCGGAAGGGTTAGCTAAGAAAGCCGATTCATCGCCGAACAACTCCCACATCTGCTTGAGTTTGGTGATGGTCTCCAGTGAAAACCGATTCTTTCTAGTGGGTGTTGGGGCTGGTGAATCAATAATAACAGCTGGCGGCGGTGAAGTCCTAATCGGTGAAGATAAGAAGTCGAGCTCGTCGTCGAGCCAGTCCATGCTGGACGGATCAAAGTTGAGCTCGTCGTCTTTTTTCCCATCATAGGTAATGACCTGCGTGGAGACCACGGTTACCTTGACGGGGCTGCGAGGTTGGAACATATGCTGAAGAGAGGAAATCTGATGTTACAAAAGATCGGTATTTTAAAATGAATATTTCAAGTAAGTTTGGGAAAACCAATTACATCTTTCGGGTCGAAGGCTGGTGGTGTTTGTGAAGCCGGAGGGGGAGCAGGAGTCGCGTCCTTCTTTTTCTGGACGGGAGAGGTATCCTGGAGTACAGATCCCGATGAGCGAAAAATCGATTGAAAGTGATTGAAGTTTGAAAAGGACCAAGTGCTTATTGTGTCACATACCGATTCGGTGGTATCAGCGACGCGACCTTTGGGGACGTGGTTTCTTGGCAAGCACCTTTCTCCTTTGGCCAGTTTCGTTTTCGGGTTTTCCTGTTGGTTGAATAATTAGACGATCGGAATAAGAAATATAAGATGTGAGCCGATTGTACCTCTCTTTTGGGTTGTTGAGAGGAGCTTTGGATGAAAGCCGATCTGCACTTAGCGAGCTTGAATGGAGCTGCCACCGCATCACCAATGAGTTTGGCCTTTGGGCGCTTATCCCCGCTCTGAAAGAAAAACAATGTCAGGTTAGTAATCAGAAAAATGAAAGTATTGCAAGTTACTAAACGCATGCAAGTTAATGACCTCGCGGTTAGAAGAAGACGCATGGTTTTGGGATTCTGTTCTTTCAGCGTCTGAATCTGAAGAAGAAGGCCCTGACTCGGAAGAATTTTCCTCTTTCTCATCATTGTTGTCATCGGAATCGGAAGAGCTTGAATTGTCACTACTGCTTGTTTCCGATTCTGATGGGGGTTCAGCTATACCAGCGATCTTTGGCCAGTTGGGCCTGCAAGTTTTCTTTCTGCTGGTGATTCGCTCGATTAATGTTGTAGCTCCACCCTTGGTGGCATATATATCTTTGGCGATTGTTTCCCACCAGAGATCGAACTCTGGAGAAGTGTCAGACCACATTCTAAGCTCCATCGGCATTTGAAAATCTATGCGTGCAGCAGATAGGATCCCGTATGCCGATTGAGAGTTGAGGTCCTCTCTGGCGTTCAATTGACGGTATATGCATAAATCGGGAATATTCTGTCCCAAATTAAATTGCCGAGCAACCACGGCCGGGTGGTAAAACTCGTAAGATGGTTTTCTGATGTGAGTCCTTGTGCTCAGAATGGCAAAGAAAATTCCTGGAGAAATGAATTCCTTGTATGTTGCTAGGGTTTCTCCTTTCAAAGTGTTATCTAATCGAAAAAACGAGGGAATCGGATATCTATCTAGATCAGTGTAGGGATTGAACTGTTCTAATCCGTATTCCGATTCCGACATTGTATAAAGGGCAACCATGGACATGGCAAGATCTTCTTGGTTTAAACACCGCCTGTTGCAGTTAACTGAGATCATTTCCCCGTATGATTTACACGGGCGATCCATGCTATCGGATTCATGCTCGCTTGGAAATCTTAGGCTGAAATCTAATTCGCCAAGGGAGTTGTATATCTGAAGTTTCAAGAACATTCCGATAAACCAAAAGGGACCACCGAGGTTACCAACCGAGTATTGGGCTTTTGGTGAGCAGAGACCTTCCCTGATCTCGTGCATCATCCGATAGGTGGCTCCTAAGAGGTATTTTCCGATTGCTAATTTTGGCTCGATGCCGCGTGCCTCGCTATTCCTCGTATACCTTGCTAGGGCTCAGAGATTGTCCGCAGAAGAAAAAACGATCGAGCCACATGTTAAGAAAGGCAATGTGTTCTTCATTATCCACAACATCGATTTTCTGATGAGTACTGATGTAGCGTTGCCAGCCAAAATTCTTCTCGGGTACTAGTTTCAGTGTTGCAGTTAAGTCGAAAGCCGATAGCATCTCGCCATCGGGGCTAAGACCGGTCAGCATGGCTACGTCCAGAAGTGTGGGACTGATTGGTCCGGTCGGGAAAAGGAAAGCGTTTGCAGTATCGCACCAAAAATAAGCCGATGCAGCCATGAACGGTTCATCTGCTGGTGGCGGAGATAAGGAGAGAAGAATGGCATTGGTTATTCCTAACTCATCCCATTGCTCTTGCTTTTGGCTATAAACCCGGATGAGCCAGTCCTTATATCCCTTGATCGGGCTAGGCCATGACCTAAAAGCCGATTTCCAGCTGTTGGCACTAATCTTATCGGCGAAAAGAGGGAGTCTGCTTACGGAATGGTGTATGAAATCCGATGGGTCTCGATCTCCTACTGGGCCCAAAGAATACAAAGCTTCAGAGTCCGAGCATTGGATCAGTACCTGAGACATGATGCCGATTAGCAGTAGCTGACTGAGCGCTGGGTGCTGAAGGTCTTGGAATTTCCGATGCGAGAGCCGTGCGCGAGTAGAAGAGTGTGAAAGTGACGGCGAATGGGCGACTATTTATAGCAGTGGTAAAAACTAGGGTTTTACCGCGCATTTCGGCGGTACTGTTTCGGCCCATATAGTCTGTTAAGATGACACGTGTTCTCCAAATGGGCCGCAGACAAGGCATCGTGAGGAAAATGTGACAAATCCGATTTCCACTTGAAAGTTTAGCTGATGAGAAGAGCTCATTGCCAAACTTAGGGGCATATGTTGACACCCAAATTTGGCAGAAAATCGGATATTCAGAGAAAGCCGAATATGTCGGAATTATTGGGCTAAATTGGAATTGGGCTTTATCGAAGAAGAAAGAATACATATTCAGAAAACGATGAAGACTTTGGAAGGAATACGATCGGATCAAGGTCGTATCGGTATCGGCTTTGTAAACACTATAAATAGGGTTTTAGGGCTTCATAGAAAGGAATCCAATCTACAACAAACACAAAACCCTCTTCCGAACCCGATCGACTTCGTCGAGAGGCTTCAAACGCAGGTAGAGCTATCTCGATGGGATAATCGATTCTCTCCTTGTAACCCGTGTGCGTGGCTGTATCAATTTGATCTCATGTACACAAACCATGTTAGACTGTCTCGGGATTTACCGATCTTTAACATGTTCTCGCATATTGCACTGTCTCGGTTTAATCGATCTGTAATATGTGTTTACCTTGCAATGCCAATTATCAAATGTCTTGCATGTTTTTTTCCTGAATCTGATGTATGCGACTGTCTCGTTAAATCGATCTTGCGTATCTCTTGTTTAGGGTGTGGTATGTTCAGATGTTTGCCGATTAGTATTGTGCTACCAATCTGTCTTAAACTGATAAACCGATCTGTTAGTTCATATCTGGTTTTGGATTTGAATACTGTCTTGGCCTGACCAATCTATTCGATCTATTTCTCTGGTTTGATCTAGTATTTCGATTTAAAGGCTTAATACTGATATTAGTAAAAATACCAAAAAGAAGCAGGATTTATATTTTAAATGCTTATTCGAATCTATTCGCTCTATCGGTTTATTAGCCGATAGATCTTGTAATCGGATTATTTGAAACCGATTACAAATAACCTGATCTGGCTAATCTGAGAAGCCGATTAGGCCTATATTACTGATGATTTTCTCCTTATTGATTTACAGGTCAAATCAATTGGCACGTTTGGTTTGAGTTGCGACGCGATCACTGAATCGACGCTTCTGCACGTGTGTTCACGTTTTCGTGTCAACAGTTAGGTCCTGAGAAGAACAAGCTACTGGTTAACTGGATGAGAGTATATCTTAACTCGTTTCATGTGAGATGTAATACTCTCGTAATCTGTATGGCAGGTTGGCATTTGCCTTAATGTGTTTTGTTAGCTTTAATTAGCAAAGATGTCATCCTACAGAGCATCTTGAAAGAACACACCTATATGAGCCCGACTGTTGGAAGTCGCAGTCTATGAGACTTGGGTAATCTCTAGTAAGCTCATGAAGAGACCATTGAGTACGACGTATATGCTCCACCCGCGTGGTTGCCTATTGGCAGCCAAGTATCAGTTGGGTTTGAGTGAAACTTGTTCACACAAAACTTGCAATTCAAGACGTAGTCCATTATCCAAGTTGTGAATGAGTGTAGCTTAAATGTCTAGATGCAATTCAAGACATAGTCTATTGTCACCGAAACACTGGTATATAAACAGTTTTGAGAACAGGCAAACTTGATGGGATTTTGAGATCTGGTGGGAGATTGTTAGAATTGTTGGGCCTGGCCCATTTAATATCTAAATAATTCTTGAAAAATCTCAAAGGCTCATGTTTGCATGAGGCATGTGAAATTTCTTTAGTACCATATTACTAGTGGAAGGAGTGGAGGACATGCTTAAATAGTAGAGCTTGCTCCCTCCCAGTAGAGAATGTGATGGGAGAGAGAAATAGAGAATCACACGCTGCTGCTTCTTCGCTCTTTGGCCGGGCTCGGGCGGGGAGGGCGGGCGGGCGGCGCATGCGCACGGCACCTGCGTGAATGGTCCGTCGAAATCGGGCCCTCGTGCTTGCGCAGACGCAGCCTCCTTTTGCAATTTTATTTATTTTGCTCTTCTGATTTTGCGGGTCAGATATGGAATATGCAAATCGTGTTGGACTCGGTCGCGGCCCATTTTGCGATCCGTTTGCCTCACGCGTTTTGCTATATAAATCTGCCGCCGCGCCGTCCAGAGGGATCAGATCAGGTCGACCTAGGGTTTTGCCATCTCCCTCTGCTGCGCCGCCGCTTCGGTTCTTCCCCATCCCGTGCGCCGGCGTGCACCGACGTTCGGGAGAGCAGGTTTCCGAAACCGATCGCCCTCGAACTCCTGCACCGGGTAGGGCGAATCAGGTTTTTGGGAAGCGCTCGGCGCGACTGCTCTTCCTTCTTCCGCTTCGCGAGGAGTTCTTCCACTACGCCATCGCGATCTGCGTCGGTAACACCTTCTTCAAGATGGCGTCCGATTCGGAGAAACAGAACCAAACCCCGCCGTAACTCGTACCGTACACCAGAGAGATATACATATAGTTTTCTGCATGTGTATTTAGGTTGTGCTTCTGTGGATTCAACCTGTTTTATCTATCTTTCAGACGTTGTGCATGTTATATTTTTTGATTAAAATAAACCTGAAAGTGCTAATTATTCCAACAGGTCATACTTTTCGTCGATGAACAACTCCACTGCCTGCTCATTTAGCAGCACTCAAAACTCCAGTCATGGTGCCCCCAGCTCTCCCAGCTGCGTAGGCAAGATCCATTGATGGGTATTTCACATTGTCAGGAGCTTTGAATGTCAGTGAACCCAGCCTGCATTGTCCAACTCAGAAATTAAACTTTGGTGTGCTGAAAAAGGTTCGATCTGGTGCAGCACTTCTAGTTTGGGAGGTTTGGTTGGGTAAAGATTCTTAAATATATTAGCTAGTTATTCTTTCAAAATCCTATGCATCAAACAGTGTCCCTCTATAACAAACTGGGCATGATGGAGCCACCAGTGGCAACTATGTGGGTATTGCTTGTCACCAGCAAAAAACATGGGTCTTAACCTAATATTTCAACTTCATATCAGATAAGATCGTTTTGGACTGAGTTCAAGACAGTGTGCATGTTTGATAGTTTTATTGGAATCTTGGTTGTGTGTTTTCACATTTAAACCTATAGAGGTGGCTACCATAATGATTGCTGGTCGAAAACTGAAACCATACTCAGATTCATGCTAAACTCACATGAATGCTCACACTGACAGATTGATTCCAGAACCAGGTGGCCAGACCTAAACACAATTATCAAGCTTACCCATAAAGCTAAGAGGGTTTTGGCTTAGGACACAGGATGAGGTACCATGACAATAAAAATAAGCCTGTCCCTTGGGTACCATTCTTGAACACAGCAAAATTAGCATGGCAGTTCAGGGGAAGAACTTACTTGCAAAGATCTAGCCGGGGCCATGTGACCTCGGAGCAATAGATTCTATCTGGCCAAGATAAGGTGTATAGGATAGGTAACCGCATATCTGGCCATCCCAATTGGGCCAAGACAGATGAATCCTGAGGAAACAAAACTTCATGAGTACTGAGAGTTATGTCGTATGTGAAATAGTGATAGATCATTTTAGCATGATATAACCTAAAGGACCTGAAGAAAAAAGCATTACTATTGTTCAGATGGTTTGTGTGCACTAATGCAAGAGAAATAAAATAAAAACATACCATATCAGGACTAACCGACTAAGCATGCACGCATTAGTCATTACAGTTTAGGAAGCACAATGTATGAGCAGAATCTCTTGTTGTTTTCTTCTTAATAAAACAGAAAACCATGTTGTAAGTATGACTCACCTGGGTTTCAACCATAGAGTGGATGATAGACTGTGGGTGAATCACAATCTCAATGTTATCATATTCAGCACCAAATATATAATGTGCTTCGATAACTTCTAAGCCCTGCAAATGAGTTGCCACTTTGCTTAATACGCTTAATACGGCTGAAGAAGGTTTTGGTAAATTTCAGAAATTTGAGGAAACTACTATCACCTTGTTGAATAGTGTACTGAATCTACTGTGATCTTCTTCCCCATGTTCCAGTTTGGATGCTTTAAAGCATCAGCAACTTTAACATCCTTCAGCCTGTCAACTGGCCAGTCCCTGTCATCATCAACTGATATGAGACGGAGTGCAATGCTTCCAGAAGTACAGCATATGACGCATATGACACTAGATTTACCTGAAAGCACCACCTGATTCAGTCAGAATAATGCGACGAAGTGCTCCTTCAGACAAACCTTGTATACACTAGGATAAGAGAAGCAAACTCTGAATCAGCATTCCGGTTTCAAAGATGAAACCACCAGTGTGTGGCAGTTTATTTCATCACGCAATACCGCACACACCGAACCATCCCAACCTTACGCCAAATTTGCACCATGATGAAACAAATAACTGTAGCAGCAAGTAATTATTTTCGGTGATACCTGAAATATCGCAGAGTGCTCGGAGTCAGCAGGAAGTATTTTTGTGTGCAAGGGGAAGCACAAAAGGTGGAAGTAGCAAATGACAAGATAAGCCTCAGATATTTCAGTTGATTACAAGAGAAGGCGATTCCATACAAGTCATACTGACAACAGCTAAGGTTCTAGATCAACAAAAACGTTGCATAAATTCTGGGCAAATCTTCCTTTGCATCCGTGCGAGAGAAAATCCTGCCCTTTATCTGAACGAATGGAATTCCAGCTTTTTTGCAAGAACCCGAAAAAATTCTGCCCTTTACGATGTCGAAATCAGAACGGTTAGGCATCCGAGTTTGGAACTTTACAATGACCACATCCTCAACATTCTCCTCCCAAAGTCGCAGTTCCTGTGCACTGTGCAAACCAAGAGAAGAGGCGACCGCGAACACGATTTCAAGAGATGAGTCGTATAAAAGCAATGAAAATGGGTGGAGATAAGACGAGATGGGAATCTGAGACTCCTATGGTCTCCACTGGGAACTGCCGATGCTAATCCTAATGCTAAACCCCCCTCCCTCTCACTCACTGCTTTATAATAACAACTGTTTTATTCTTGTTTATGAGCACAATTTATATTAGGCCCTGATTTCATGGCTAATAATAATAATTTAATTTCACCGACTGTTTTTGGCCATGTACAATGCAGGCGCTTAGAGAGATGTGCTTAGGGAAAAACTGGTTTTTTTTTGTCACATAGGATAGCACCTGTGCTTAAATGAGGGGTGAGATGCTTAACTAAGCATCTATGCTTAGAGGAGCTAAACATCCATACAAGTTTCTATGCATTGGAAGATAACTTTTTTTTTTTTGAGAAAAAAAATACCAGATCTATTACTTGGGTTGATTGTTTCTTACATCCAACACACCCGGCGCTACGTTACACAAGTTAAAATAAATCGGATAGTCATCCACCCAGAAACCAGAGCATCTCGTATCTATACCCCATTTAGCTAGCTTGTGGGCCTCCACGTTGAGTGATCTTGGCGGGTGAAGCAGACGCATCCCCTTTTTGCACTCCCCTCTGATGTTCTCAGTGACATCAGCCCACCTTCCTCTATCCTCCGCGAATTTTTTACTGTACTAGCTTTAATTTAATTCGAAAATAAAGAAATAATTTCCTGTTTAATAAAATTAAAAAATAGCCGCCAGGCGCCCGCTGGTCGAGCGTTATATTTAAAACGCCCAACAGACAGGCGACTAACTATAAAAAGCCCGCCCATCAGGCGATATTTAAATAGCGCCCGTCCAGCGGGCGATATTTAAATATCGCCCGTCTAACAGGCGTTTTATATGAGCCGCCCATCCAACAGACGCTTAATATTTGCCGCCCTTCCAGCGGGCGCTTTATGGGTCAGTGGCCTCCCCCGGCATCGGATTCTCTGATCGTGGTCTGCAGTGTTTTTTCATCGGATTCGCACTGCCATCAATTCGCGCTCGCCATCGCCAGAAATTCACATCGCCATCGCCATCGGTTCTCGACCATAATAATTTGTGCCAGTGCCATCGGATTCCTGACCATCAATATAAAGTGTTCCTGCTACTCTTCAGATTCTTGCAGACTCACACTGCTGCCATCAATACGTGCATGCAACCAGATATTTGTCGTAACACGTTTTGATAATAAATTGCTAATTAGGGATGAATTAATTAGATGTTTTTTGATAATTTAATTGACGCACGCTCGGCTATAAAAAGGGGAGCAGCAGGCAAATTATTCAGACGAGCAGAGTGGGAAGCACTTCAGTTTAGAAACAACCTCTGTCCACGAGTAGAGTGATATGGAGTTCCTATCGCCACCAAGGGAGCCTGCTCATCAATCTATCCCAAGAGATGTTAGCGTCCCATGTGTCTCTGTGGCAGTCTTTGCATTTTAGGAATGTCTGAAGACATGGGTTACACTTACGGGAGATGGTACTGGAAGTGCGCGAACTATGCGTACGAGCGAACACCCGAGATGGAGAGGAAGGCAAAGTACCCTGTAAGTGACTTCTTACTTCTATGTTTGATAACGAACATATAAACGAAAAAGCTAACCTCAATTTTGTTAGCCTCCATTGTGCGAGTTTATTCAATATTTAGACACGGAGCAAACTCCCGAGCAGGAGCGGAAAATGCAAAGAGAGGCGGCGAGGCGTCGTGCTATGGCCTAGGAACGGTGCAAGACACACTCAGGGAAGAAAGAAACAAGGTTGCGAGAGAGGAGTTTCAAGCTCAGCGCGAAGCAGACCGGCAGCGGCAGTTGAATGAGCGGGAGGCCGACCGTGCCAGAAAGCGCGAGAGGGCTGCTAGAGCTAGGGAAGCAGGACCTAGCGCGTTTGCGAAGGAAAAATACCCCCGCTGTACCCAGTAGAGTGATTATCGTGTGGAACAACTTTGTTTCAAAATCTCCTAAGACATGTAGGTTTAGGTATGATGCGCTAATATGATAAATTGTTTTATGCATCATACGTGCCATGACTTGTATCACGTTAATCAATTTGTTTTAATATTTAATCATCGGTTCTGAAAAACCATAAAATTTGACGGTGACAATCGGGAATGATCGGAGAAGGTAAAATGACACTTTGTTTTTTCTGACTTCGATCGGAATACAAGTACGCGTTTAAGGCAGTTGATCTGGAAAATGACACGGACAAATGCACCACCGAGTGCTGCATGAAAGGTTTTCTACGAAGTCTGGATCTTCGATGTGCCCGTACTCCCTCCGAAATTTATTTTGCCTGTAGCGCACAAATTCGTTCTGTCGGGGGTAAAATCACGGCCCATTGCCATGGCCCACTCCCTGACGGCCTAGTCGAACAGCCTTGTCGGGGATTGAATTACGGCCCATTGCCATGGCCCACTCCCTGACGGCCCTATCGAACAGCCTACCAGGGCCCAGCTCCCTGGAAGGTTCTATCGGGCCCATATGCATCCTGCTGAACAGTCTTCTGGCTGGCACGGTGCGTAACGGCCTAGGATCCCTGTTTGAGTCCTACTCGAACAAGAGTTCTGCGCGGCTGCGTGAAGACCCGGACGTTGGTTACCCGGATTGGATCGGAAGTCGTGGTCCTCAAGATTAGGAGATTACCTTATCTACCGTAGGTTGTATTTGGCATGTATGAGTTCGTTACGATCTCGTAGTTAGCCCGGCTCGATATTCCTTGGTAGGTCGGTTTGCTCCATACTATATAAACAGGGCCCCTACGGCGTGTAGAGGGGACCTGAGACCTGGCTGGAGTTTTCACCCCTGACTTAGAGCTTTAGCACTTCGCATACACCATAATCTCGCCGAGACTTGTTCGTCTCACCGAGCCATCTCTTGTAATCATCTCTGATATATAAGAAAGGCTGGACGTAGGGCTATTATCTCTCCCGAGAGGCCTGAACCAGGATAAAAACCCTGTCTCCCCTGTTCGTTGCTGTTCGCATTGTTCGGCGTGTCTCCTATCTCACTCTTGAAGAACCTTGGTTGACTTGAGATCGATATCTCAACCGTCGACAGCTGGCGCCGACCGTGGGGATACGCAGATCGAGCATGTCGAACTCAGTCAGCGATACTGAGATTCTTCCTGAAGACTATGACTCAGAAGGACAGGATGTCTCATCCCCTGTCAGTTCGGATCGATCTGTTCGATCTCGAACACTTTCCGCATCTGAAGCAGATGTCTCCGCCTATATGGCTGAGATAGCCTCGGATCGCACTCCCGTCATAGACGATGGTTACGGAACCGATGATCTATACGATGGTTTAGATCTATCGGATTCCAGGGCTATGTCGGTGGATTCTACCTGTGGCGACACAGCGATGACACCGTCTAGCATACCTTCTCACGGCCCCCGCAGCATCAACATGGCCGATGTAGGAATCTCTGAAAATCCTGCACGGGCTGCGGCGGCCGGCGAGGTCGGGCAGGTTAACTCTGCTCGGCTTCAAGACGAGGCTGCGCTGGCTGCTCACGAGCAGGAAGTCATTCGCCGCAGTCTCGACGATTCCATCAACCAGACCGTGGCACGGTACCGCGATCGGTGCAAGCGACCACGTCGCGACCCACCTCGTGTGCCCACACCAAGTCTCCCGGCAGAAGTTTCCCCTGTTCGGGTCAGATACCCGCGTCACCGGACTCCGGTCGGGCAGGACGCGGACGCCTCGGGTGTTCCAGAACCCCTAGAGCAGAGTCGGGAACGGCTCGCGGCCATGGCTTCGGTGATTAGATCCACCAACCATGCCGATCTCGCCCGTATGGGCGACGCTGTTGCTTCT
The DNA here is from genome assembly GCA_036346415.1 of Raddia guianensis. Taxonomy (NCBI): domain Eukaryota; kingdom Viridiplantae; phylum Streptophyta; class Magnoliopsida; order Poales; family Poaceae; genus Raddia; species Raddia guianensis. The sequence continues at coordinate 33,726,423 of CM070535.1, forward strand.
AACCTAGAGCGACTGGCCGAAGGCCTAAAGTCCCTAGGAGAGGTCAACAACGCCTCCAGGCAGCGTAGTCAAACCGCCCGGAAAGATTCGGACAACTCCGATCAGTCGCGTGATCAGCATCACCGTCGACGGATCACTGTCCATGAGCATGCTGCCCGTGGTCGCCGTTGCTCGCCAAGTCCTCGTAGTCATCACGACCACAGGGGCAAGCGCGCGCGCGATGATCGCGGACGGTCCCCGCGCGAGGAGCGCGTCGTCGCGACCACGAGGAAGGAACGTGGTGGATTATCCCGGAGAGAGTTTCTCCAGGTCGAATCTTCCCGTTCAGCGGAAGTCCCTCCGCACAACAGGGCCAATGTCTTCTCAAGACTAGGTTCTGCCGGGGAAGGTGGCCGGTCATATGCTTCGGGTTGCAGGGCTTTCTCCGACGAGCTCCGTGCTGTTCGGTGGCCCTCAAAGTTCAAACCCGGTCACATGGAGAGGTACAATGGGACTCAGAACCCAGAGGAATTCCTTTCTATCTACGCTACGGCCATCATGGCGGCCGGGGGTGACGAGCTAGTCATGGCTAATTACCTCCGATCGTCCTTGAGGGTCTTTGCTCCGGACGTGGTCGTTCAATCGCCAGGAGGGTTCCATCACTCATGGAACCAACTTTGTGGCGCCTCGATTGCCAACTTCCGAGCTATTACGTGCGTCTCGGGCAAGGAGGATGATCTGCACCAGATGATCCAGATGAACGGGAGACCCTCAACTTCCGTGAAGCGTTTCATTAAGATTCGCAACACGATCCCGAACATCTCGGATGAATCTGTTGTCCGCGCTTTCAAAAACGGAGTCATGACGAAGCGGCTCACCCAGGATCTCGAGATCAACGAGACCTGGACCGCCAACGACCTGTTCAAGGCGGCTGATCGCTATGCCAACGCGGCAGAACGCGTTCAGTATAAGAAGGCGTTTGACAAGGGCGAGCTGCCCGCCCAGCCTGGTGTAGATGAAAAGAAGAAGGGCAGCAGCAACGTTCCTGGTGACAAAAAGTCCCAGAAGAAGAAGAATAAAGGTGACGCGAACAATACCGTCGCTGGTATGGATCGCGCACCTCCTCCCAAGGATGGGCAGAAGAAGCCCAACAATAACTACAAGGGCAAAAGGCCTGCTCAGGGAGGCGGACAAGGCAAGAAAGGTCCAAGCGACCGATTTTGCAAGTTCCACCAACACTACGGGCACGACATACGCCATTGCAGGACTTGGGCTGCAAAGCTCGAAGATTTCTACAACGGCAAGGGCCCAATGCCCACCCTGCCCGAACAAGGTGATGCCGGTAAGGCTAAGCGCCAAACCGACGGTGGTGATCGGGATGATGATGACGAGTACCAGGAGCCCGTGAACCATATCGCCGTCATCTTCGGCGGCTCCTCGGCCTATCCCTCTCGGCGCAGCCTCAAGGCCGCTGCTCGGGAGGTCCACAACGTCGAAAAGGGCAAACCGCAGCCCGAGTCGATGAAGTGGACCGAGGTCCCAATCTCCTTCTCTCAGGAGGATTGCCCCACTGGGATGACAAAGCCTCAGCGGCTCCCACTGGTGGTCGCCCCGACCATCAGCAACGCAAGAGTTGGCCGTGTCTTAGTAGACGGCGGGAGCGCTTTGGACTTACTTTCTGCCAAGGTCTTGGACGAGTTGCAGATTCCTCGTTCCAAGTTGAAGGAAGTCGCCATGCCCTTCTATGGGATTGTCCCGGGAGAAGCTGTTAAGCCGTTGGGACAGGTCGTCCTGCCAGTTACCTTCGGCAATCCGAGCAACTTCCGAACAGAGTTGATCACGTTTGATGTGGTTGACTTCCCATCCGCTTACAACGCGATCTTGGGTCGGCCATCACTTGGCAAGTTCATGGCCGTCACTCACCACGCATATCATAGCGTGAAGATACCGGGTCCCAACGGTGTGATCACGGTCAAGGGCAACTACAAAGCCGCTCTGGATTGCGACGAGCAGTCCCTTGCCCTGGTTGACCAGCTTCCACCTCGCGGCCCCGATGTTCCGCAGACCAAGTCTGCACGCCCTAGGGTCTCCCTCCAGCCAGGGGGAGAAACCAAGGAAGTTCCACTGTCTCTTGACGATTCGTCCAAGACAGTTCACTTGGGGGCCAGTTTGGACCCCAAATAGGAAACCGAGCTCATTGCCTTCCTCCGAGCTAACGCAGATGTGTTCGCCTGGGAGCCATCTGACATGCCCGGAGTCCCAAGGGAGGTCATCGAGCACAAACTGGCTGTCCGGCCGGACAAAAAGCCTGTTCGTCAGAAGCTTCGACGCTTTTCCGAATTCAAGCAGGGGATCATCAAAGATCGCTTGCAAACGCTTTCATTCTGGTTTCATCCGCGAGGTTGATCACACCGAGTGGTTAGCCAACCTCAGTAATTGTAAAGAAGAAAGGCGGCAAGTGGAGGATGTGTCGATCACACAGATCTGAACGCCGCTTTGTCCTAAGGACAATTTCCGCCGCCAGTATAGACCAAATTGGTCGATGCGATCATGGATGCCCAACTTTGAGTTTTTGGATGCTTACTCGGTTATCACCAAATAAGCATCTCCCGAGGATGAAGAGAAGATCGCCTTCATCACCCCCTTCGCACTTTCGCTATAATCGACCATGTCTTTCGGTCTGCAAATCTTTGGTGCCACGTTCAAATACCGATGGAAAGGACTTTCCCGAGCAACATGGAAAAAACACGGAGGTCTATGTCGGCGACATAGTTGTAAAGAGCAAGTTTGCTCCAGATCATGTAAAAGATCCGCCGAGACTTTTCGTAATCTCGCCGGACATCGAATAAAATTAAATCCGAGAAGTGTACCTTTGGTGTTCGATCCGGAATGTTGCTCGGTTATGTCATTGGTTCGCAAGGTATTTCGCCAACCCCGAAAAATCGAGGCCATTGAAAATATGCGAGTCTGACTACCGTAAAGGAAGTCTGAGCCTCATTTGGCGGATGGTTGCTCTAAGCGATTTATTTCCGTCAAAGCGAACGCGGATTGCCTTTCTTTAAGGCCTGCGCAAGCACAACGGTTTCGAGTGGACGGAAGAAGCGGCGAGATCCTTCCAGATCCGAGCGATACTGTCCAATCCTCCCGTCTTGACTACCCAGCTGCATGGCGGCGCCCTGCTTTGTACCTAGGTCTGCACGCCACAAGCGGTGAGCGCGGTCTTGACGGTCGAAAGGGAAGGCATACAAATGACCAATCTACTACGTGAGCGAGGTACTTCACGGACCAAAGGAGCGCACCGAGGTCCGTGGTCGCTCACGCCTTGCTCATGTCTTCCAGAAACTTCGCCACTATTTCGAGCGCATCAAATCGGGTCCCAACTCGTTCCCTCGGGAGAGATCCTCGGAACAAGGAATCTAGCGGACGTATAGCTAAGTGGGCAATGGAACTAGCGAGTTTGATCTCGCTATTTGTCGCCCGAACGCTATCAAGTCACGTGTCCTAGCTGACTTTGTCATTGAATGGACTTGCCGCCCAAATCCCGTGAAGCTCCCGAGCAACCCGATGAACCTCCTTGGACCATGTTTTTGATGGCTCACAAGACCGAAACTCGGGGCTGGTTTTGTTCTCATCTCCTCAAGGAGAGCAACTCGATATTCTATCCAACTACACTTTGTGGCGACTAACAACGCCCAGAGTACGAGGCCTCTCCTCGGGACTAAGAGCGCAAGTCGCTTACGTCCAACGGCCGATCGCGGAAGGGAGATTCACACTAGTCATCAATCAGTCAACAAGGAGTATCGCTTTGCGATGACTCAATGGCGCGATACTGGTTGAAGTGAGGAAGTTGAGCGGCACTTTAGATTTTTCGAGGTGCTCTTCGTGCCTGGAAGGACAACTTCTTGGCCGACCAGCTGTCCAAATATGGATCCTCACGCGAACACCTTTCGGTGGGTGCTCGCCGAGTACCTATACAAGCCCTCAATCACGCCTCCGGACGAGGCAACCGAGACAGTGGTGCTGTCTCCGCTATCGAAAGCGGTGCGGATTGGACAACGCCATTTGTCCGCTATCTTGCGATGGGACCCTGCTCGACGACGGCCGAAGCGTTCCCGCTTATAAGGCGTCTGCTCCATACAAGCTTATGGACGGCATCCTTTACCGCCGAGGTGCTCGGGAGTTCTCTCCAAGTGTATCTCGCAGCAGAGGGTATGTTCCTTCTTAGGGATATACACGGGTGCTCAGGCAACCACGCCTCCTTCAGAACTCTGGTCGGCAAAGCGTTTCGCATGGGATATTACTGGCCCACAGCGTTACAAGATGCCCGGGACATCGTGACTAAGTGCAAGGCATGCCAATTTCACGCCCGGAAAGCACACAAGCCCGCCCAAGAGCTCCAAACAATCCCCCCATCTTGGCCTTTTTCCACATGGGGTCTGGATCTGCTCGGCCCATTCCCTAAAGGGTACAAGGGCTATACACACTTGTTCGTCGCCATAGACACTTTTACAAAGTGGATTGAGACAGAGCCTGTGTCATCTCTTCACGCCAAAACGGCTGTCCGCTTTTTCAAAAGCAACGTGGTCACGCGATTTGGAATCCCCCATAAGCTGATCACAGATAACGGTACCCGCTTGAGCGAGCTATTCCAGAATCTGCGAACACCGGGCACCAAGTCTGTTTCGCCTCTGTGGCACACCCACAGAGCAATGGAGCGATCGGCGAGCTAACGGACAGATAGTCCAGGGTATCAAACGGCGGGTGTTCGCTGCTCTCAACGAGCACAACAAGGCACGGGTCGACGGTTCCTTCCGTCCTGCAGGCGATTCGACTTTCTGACGGCCACCGGCAACCGGGAAACTCCTTTCCAATTGGTCTACGGTGCAGAAGCCATCCTGCCCGCCGAAGTCTTACTCGGCTCGCCCCGCACGAGCTCGGTCAACTTAGTTGACGACGAGCAAGAGCGTCTCCTCGATCTCGATCTCCTCGAAGGCACACGCGACCGGGCACAAGTCAGAATGGCGCGTTACCAGCAAGATCTTCGCCGGCACGCTGCCAAATCAGTTCGACCAAGGGTCTTGAAGGCGGCGACCTGCTTACGCGCCGTGTCCGTAACTTGTCCAATGCCAACAAGTTAACTCCACGCTGGGAGGGCCCATTCACGGTCGTTTCCTCGCCGCCCGGGCTGTTCGCCTGCTATGGAGGACGGAGGAGCCGACCAGACTTGGAACATCGACCACCGTAAGTTCTTTGTGTAGGTCTTTTTTGTGTTTGCTTAGCTTTGCGCTTTTTGTAAACTTCGCGCCTTAGTTCGTCCAAGTCTTTCGGGCACCATGTAAAGTTCAATCCAATTACTCGGTGAATTTCCGCGGCCTCTGCGCCCCTTTTCACTACTTGTCTTCTCAGACTACCTTCTCTCTGGTAACACTTGATGGCTGCCCGGCCTTGCGAACTCTTGGCTCCGCAATCTTAAGGCTTGTTCCCTACCCGTATCCGGTTTCGATAAGTTCCTAAACTCAGGGTTGCGTAAAACGGCCTTTCCACCTTGCGGCTAAGCCTGCTCTCGTAAGCCCTCCGCGGCAGAGGCACTTACTGCTTGGCGCGACCACTTGGTAAAGCCTGCTCTCGTAAGCCCCCCGCGGCAGAGGCACTTTCCTTGTTCGGTTAGTCTCGGAACTGCCTAACTTACGTCAACGAGCAGACTACGGAACGAGTTGGGCAAGGTACGGGTGTCACTCTTTCTCTCTACGCACGTGCTCAAGGTCGCAAACTTAGGTTCTCGAGCATCGTCCGTACCGGGGGCTAGGGTGTCGCTCTTTCTCTTGTGCACCTGTTCGGGTTCGCAAACTCAGGTTTCCGAACAGATGCACAACGGGGGCTGGGAGTTAGGCAGAGCGCTCTACCGGTTTTCTTAAACTTTCTAGCGCCGTTCGCTTTTCTCTTAGTTTCTGTTCGTTCTTGTCTTTTTGCTGCTCTCTTTTGCAGGAGAAAGGTAAGTAGGTGCTTTATTACATTACTCAAAAGTTTCAGGTACAAGGCCCTTTCGGGTTACAGCCGCGGTGCTACTTAGGAGCAAGCTGCTCCTTCAGCTCCTCAACTTCTAACTTGAGGCGCACGACTTCACCCTGAGCCCTGATTCCTTCCCGGGCTTCAGCTCGGAGGCGTTCGATCTCCTCCTTGCTCCGCTTGGCTTGCGCCGCAGCCTCTGCACGGATGGCCTCGACCTCCTCGGTCTTGGCGCGCAGCTGATCGGTCAGAGCCTCGCTCTGGCTGACTCGCTGCTCGGCCGTCTTGAGCTGCTCGTCCAGCTCCTTGGCCTTCTTCTCTGCGGTGATCGCCCTCACCGCCATCCCGCGCATCTCCTCGATCTCTTCCTGTGACGCCCACAGAGTTGAGATCTTAGCTTGGAGACCCGCGGAAGTCTGCTCTTCCTTGGCGAGTTGGGCCTTGAGCCTCTTGGTCTCCGCCACGAGATGGTCCCGCCGTTGGGAGACGTCGGCGAGCTGCTCTTCGAGCCACGTTGAGCGGCCCGGCTTCTCCTCCGCGGTGCTCGCCTTTATGACCTGCGCGCGAAGCTCCTCGGCCTCTCCTAGGAGGGACTCGTAGGAACGCCTCTCTTCGGCCAGTTGGACTTTGAGCTTTTTCGCCTTCGCTTTCAGCCGGCTTCGGCTTCGGGCTGGTGCAGAGGGTCCCGCTTCGGCCGCCGTCATCCGGAGATGTTCCCGGAGGGACGCCAGCACGGCGCTCCGCTCGATGGTGACTCCATCTTCGAGCTCCTCCATGGTGTCCCTGAAAACCTGAGAGAGATGTTCATGTTAACAACTCTTGTAATTCAACTAAGCAGAGCGAGATCTTGGTGATTACCTTCCCAAGTCGTCGCTTCAGTCCGCGGCGCAGACGGTCCTCGAGGCCATGCGTCACGAAGCCCCGATCGTGTGGGATGAGACGGGCACGTTCTTGCCGTCGCCGCCTCGATCGCTCCTTCTCCTTGCGGGAGCGCACCTGTTCGGGAGCGGGAGCAACGGGCGAAGCGCTTTCGTCCCCGCGCTCTCCCTCCTCTTCCTTTTCCTCTTCCGCCCGGACTTCTTCGGGCGGGGTCGGAGCCACTCTGCTAGGTGGCGCCGTTGTCTCCGCGGGCAGGACGACTTGCGCGACCTGCTCGGGGGCTTCTTCTTGCTCCCTGGCGGCCGGGGCTTCGCCCTGCTCGCCAGAGAATCCCGTCGCTTCGGGGGAGAGCTGCCCCTGCGACGAAGTGCCTAGCAGGACCGGCTGCTCGGTCCCGCCTTGGGCAGCTTCCGGAGCCATCGCCTTGGCCCCGCTGTCCGTGGCGCCGCTCGCTGCCTCCTCTGCCTCCAGCCGCTCAACCGCCCCTTTGAGCGCGTCGAGCTGCTCGCTGGAGCCTGGCGGCAGCAGGCTCCACGCCGCCAGCTTGTCCTTGAGGCTCGCCAGCCTCACTGCCCGCGATGCACCGTGTAGGTGCTCGGGCAGCAGCGACCGCTCGAGTGCTGTCTCGACGTCGTCTGTAGCGATCTCCTCTTGGGCCGCTGATGAAAAAGAGTTGATGGTTAAGCCTAATGCGATCAGAGGGTGGAGTGATCGAAAGCTCGATTTCTGCTTACCTGCCGCGGAAGGCTTGATCTTGATCTTCGTCGCTAGAACCTTCCGCCTCTTCCTTGGGGGCTCCTTGGCGGATTCTCCGCCTTGGCCCTTGGATGTTCGTGGCGACGAGCTCAGCTCCCTGGTGAGCTGAGCGCTCCTCTCGCGCAACGCAAGAAGTTTCTCTTTGCGCGCGACCTCCTCCTCGAGTCTCCTCTGCTCGGCGACCTGTTGTAGCCGCGCCATGTGGCCCGGGTGAGTCTGCGAGTAACGCCTGAGCCAGAGGGTCATGTTCTTTACCTCTTCGTCGCTTTGCTCGGCGAGGAGGGAAGGACTTGGTCTCTTCCCGCTGGGCTGACCGCGCGCCCGCTTGGTCTGTTCGGTGCGCTCCGTCGCCGCGGATGGCTTCTTCGACGGTTGGCGGCCGCCGTGGCGCGGCGAGCTCCGCGTCGGTTCGGCCGCCATCTTGGGCTTCGTGGCCACCTTGGCCTTGCCCTTCTTTTGCTTCTCCTTCTCGGACCCGGAGAGATCCTCGACGATCCCTCCAAGGATCAGCTGGTCCTCCTGTGCGTTTTGAGAAGAGAACGTTAGCACTGAGACCAACGGTGTAAGTCTAGCAACGCAGACTGGGGGTAAGTAATTTACCTCGTCTGTGCGGACGAGCACGTTGCGCGGACAGGTGTACGCCACCTCGCCGGTGACCTCCCCGTCCTTCTTCGCCGCCTTCAGCATGGCGTCGACCCGCTCGGTCACCCATGCGTCGGTTGGCTTCTCTGTCCGAGCAGAAGGGATTGTTAATTTCCTGTTCGGAGAAAGTGACAAATGAAAAGGTTGAGTCTTAAAGGCACTTACCCGTGCTCTCCCGTGTAATGTCTTCCCATCCCTCTATCTTGTAGAAGGGATAGGAGCGCCTCCGCAGCCGGACGAGATCTGTCACCGTGAAGTCCCTGATGATCTCCCTACCTGTGAGCCCCAAGCTCACGAGAGAGGCGATCTTCCTCGTCAGATACCAGTCCTCGGCGGACATCTCCGGCCGGGGCATGGTTGTTCCCTTCGCCGGCGCTTTTCCGGCGTAGGAGAGCTTGCTGTCGCCGCTCCTCTTCGCGTAGAACCACCTCGCCCACCACGCTCCCATCGAATCGAGCAACGGGGGCGGGGTATGGCGTCGACAATGGGTGCTCGGAGCTTGAGGTAGTAGCACCCAAGCGCCGAAGCGGCGGAGCTGCTCCTTGTTACCGTATAGTAATGGAGGAACAACCCCACCGACGGGTCGATTCCCAGATAGCCTTCGCACAAGTGTGCAAAGACGGCCATCTGGAGGATGGAGTTCGGATTGAGGTTCGCCACCTCTAATCCGCTGATGTTCAAGAAGGCCTCGACGGTCGCCCGAGAGATCTCGGCCAAGCAGTGCGAATCGCTCGTCGATGAACTCTCCCTCGAGCGGCTCCGGAGTTTCCTCCTCTCCGGGCAGCCTCCAGCTGCCGACGTCTAGGTGGCCCTCTTCCTCCCAAGCTCTCAGGTCCTCCTCGGTCAGGCTAGTGGCTATGTGTTTGGCCATAGCGGCTCCCAGGGCTGGACGTTCGAGTGTTTGCGGTGGAAGTTTGGCACTTAGATGTTGAGCGCGGTTGGAACTAGGGCGTGGAGAGGGAAGGCGCGAGAGCAGAAGTGGCTGGCCGCGGGCAGCTTGGGTGCTTTTATAGACCCGTTTGAGTGGCTCTGCGACGGTTTTGTCACAAACGGCTAGTTTTTACCGTAACGGCTGGGTAAAACGGTCGTCTGCTTTCCTTCTTGGCGATAGGAAGTTATCATTGCGATGCACGCTAACGGCTAGTTTTTCGGTGGCTCAGACCAAGGTTGAGTTCTCTGCCCGGGCAGATGTGATTCCCTGCTCGGCGCAACGGAGTTGCTCGGTTCCGGTCGGGTTTGTTCAGTCCCGAAGAAGTCTTGTTCGGTTGAACCATAACCTGTTCGGTCATTTGTTATACGTCTCTGTAGCGGCGAAATTTCCCTCTTCGTGACTTGAGTCTCAAGAGGACGACCCCACTCTAGTGAGTCCTTCCACTTGAGCCTCGGGGGCTAGCTGTCGGGGATTGAATTACGGCCCATTGCCATGGCCCACTCCCTGACGGCCCTATCGAACAGCCTACCAGGGCCCAGCTCCCTGGAAGGTTCTATCGGGCCCATATGCATCCTGCTGAACAGTCTTCTGGCTGGCACGGTGCGTAACGGCCTAGGATCCCTGTTTGAGTCCTACTCGAACAAGAGTTCTGTGGCAGGGCAAGTGAAGACCCTGGACGTTGGTTACCCGGATTGATCGAAGTCGTGGTCCCCAAGATTAGGAGATTACCTTATCTACCGTAGGTTGTATTTGGCATGTATGAGTTCGTTACGATCTCGTAGTTAGCCCTGCTCGATATTCCTTGGTAGGTCGGTTTGCTCCATACTATATAAACAGGGCCCCTACGGCGTGTAGAGGGACCCGAGACCAGGCCGAGTTTTCACCCCGACTTAGAGCTTTAGCACTTCACATACACCATAATCTCGCCGAGACTTGTTCGTCTCGCCGAGCCATCTCTTGTAATCATCTCTGATATATAAGAAAGGCTGGACGTAGGGCTATTATCTCTCCCGAGAGGCCTGAACCAGGATAAAAACCCTGTCTCCCCTGTTCGTTGCTGTTCGCATTGTTCGGCGTGTCTCCTATCTCACTCTTGAAGAACCTTGGTTGACTTGAGATCGATATCTCAACCGTCGACAAGCCTACTAGGGCCCAGCTCCCTAAAAGGTTCTATCGGGTCCATGTGCATCCTGCCGAACAACTTCTTGGTCGGCACGGTGCGTAACGGCCTAGGATTCGTGTTTGAGTCCGACTCGAACAGAGTTCTGTACGGCTACGTAAAGACCCAGACGTTGGTTTCCCGGATTGGAATAGAAGTCATGATCCCCAAGACTTGGAGTATGCCTTATCTATCTCGGGATGTATCTGGCACGTCGAGTTCGTTACGATCTCGTAGTTAGCCCGGCCCGATTGTCCCTTGATAGGTCGGTTTGCTCTACACTATATAAACAGGGCCCCTATGGCGTGTAGAAGGGCCAATCCAACACGAGTTTACGTCTTAGCGTCTCATAGACACCTGATCTTCACCTTGTACACACATTATCTCGCCAAGACTTGTTCGTCTCATCGAGCCACCTCCTGTAATCATCAGTGATATATAAGAAAGGCTGGACGTAGGGCTATTATCTCTCCTGAGAGGCCTGAACCAGGATAAAAACCCGCGTCTCCCTATTCATCGTTGATTGCTGTTCGTTCTGTTCGGCGTGTCTCCTATCTCCCTTTATTAAGAACCTTAGTTGACTTGGGTCAATATCCCAACCGTCGACAGTTGGCGCCGTCCGTGGGGATTTAGCAGATCGAGCATGTCGAACTCCATCAGCAATCAGGAGATTCTTCCTGAGGACTACGACTCAGAAGGGCAGGATGTCTCTTCCCCTGCCATATCAGATCGATCTTATCAACCTCGATCGATGTCTGTATCTGAGACAGAGCTCTCTGGATACGTTCCGGAAGTGGTCTCGGGTCGGGCTCCCGTCATCGACGATGAATACGGAACCGATGATCTTTACGCTGGTTTAGATCTATCGGACTCCAGGGCTATGTCGGTCGATTCCTCCTGTGGCGACACAGTGATGACACCGTCTAGCGCACCAACGCACGGCCACCGCGGCGTCAACATGGCCGGCGCAGGAACCTCAGGGGATCCTGCACGGGTCACAGCGGCTGAAGAGATCGGGCGGATCGATTCTGCTCGGCACCAAGATGGAGCCGCACAAGCTGCTCGTGAGTAAGATATTGTTCGCCGCAGTTTCGACGAGTCCATCAACCAAACCCTGGCCCAGATCCGTGATCAGCGCAAGCGTCAGCGACGCGAGCCGCCTCGCGCACCTACGCCAAGACCCCCGCAAGCTCACCGCCCAGGCGGAATCCCGCGTCTTGACTCAATCGGGCAAGACGCGGATGCCTCAGGGATCCCAGGACCACTTGAGCAGAGCCGAGAACGGCTCCAGGCCCTGGCGACCGTAATCAGATCCGCCCACCAGGACAATCTTATCCTTGTGGGCGATGTTGTAGCTACTCACCTCGAGCGACTGGCCGAGGGCCTTAAGTCTATAGGTGAAGCTAACACCTCATCCGGACAGTGCGGTGAGCTTGTCCGGGTGGATTCAGACAGGGAGCGATCCGATCGATCGCGTGACCGCCGTCACCGTCGAAGAATCACTGTCCACGAGTAGGCTGCCCGTGGTCGCCGTCGCTTGCTAAGTCCCCGTAGTCATCGCGACCACAGGGGCAAGCGTGCGCGCGACGATCACGGAAGATCCCCTCGCGAGGAGCGCGTTGTCGCGACCACGAGGAAGGAGCGTGGAGGCTTATCACGGAGAGAGTTCCTCCAGTGAAAACCTCCCGCCAGGCTAGAGTTCTCGATCAATGTAACCAACGTCTTTTCAAGGCTAGGTTCTGCTGGGGAAGGTGGCCGGTCTTACGCCTTGGGCTGCAGGGCTTTCTCTGACGAGCTTCGCTCTATCCGATGGCCCTCAAAGTTCAAGCCCGGACACATGGAGACGTAACGGCCATCATGGCGGTCGGGGGTGACGAGCTTGTCATAGCTAATTACCTCCCGACAGTACTTGAGGGTGCTGCTCGGACGTGGCTGTTCATTCAGTAAGAGGGTTCCATCAGCTCTTAGAACCAACTTTGTGACGCTCTGATCGCTAACTTCCAGAGCTGTTACCTGCGTCTGGGCAAGGAGGATGATCTACACCAGATGATCCAGATGAACGGGGGGACCCTCCGCAACTTCGTGAAGCGTTTCATTAAGATTCGCAACACGATCCCGAACATCTCGGACGAATCAGCTGTCCGCGCCTTCAAAAACGGAGTCCGCGACGAGCTGCTCACCCAGGATCTCGAGATCAATGAGACCTGGACCGCCAACGACCTGTTCAAGGCGGCTGATCGCTATGCCAACGCGGCAGAACGCATTCAGTACAAGAAGGCGTTCGATAAGGGCGAGCTGCCCGCCCAGCCTGGTGTGGAGGAAAAGAAGAAGAGCAGCAACAATCCTGGTTACAAGAAGTCCCAAAAGAAGAAGAAAGATGATGCGAGCAACACCGTCGCCGGTATAGATCGCACACCTCCTCCCAAGGATGGGCAGGAAAAGCCCAACAATAACTATAAGGGCAAGAAGCCCGTCTAGGGAGGCAACCAAGGCAAGAAAGGTCCAAGTGACCGATATTGCAAGTTCCACCAGCACTACGGGCATGACACGCCACTGCAGAACCAGGGCTGCAAAGCTCAAGGATTTCTACAACGGCAAGGACCCAATGCCCACCCTGCCCAAAAAAGGTGAAGCCGGTAAGGCCAAGCGCCAAACCGATGATGATGACCGGGAGGATGATGAAGAATATCAAGAGCCCGTGAACCATATCGCCGTCATCTTCGGTGGCTCCTCGGCATATCCCTCTCGGCGCAGCCTCAAGGAAGCTGCTCGGGAGGTCCACAACGTTGAGAAGGGCAAACCACAGCCCGAATCGATAAAGTGGACCGAGGTCCCCATCTTCTTCTCTTAGGAGGATTGCCCCACTGGGACCAAGCCTCAACGGCTCCCACTGGTGGTCGCTCCACCATCAGTAACGCCAGAGTTGGCCGTGTTCTGATCGACGGCGGGAGCGCTTTGGACTTACTCTCTGCTAAGGTCTTGGACGAGATGCAGATTCCTCGCTCCAAACTTAAAGAGGTCGCGATGCCTTTTTATGGCATTGTCCCGGGAGAAGTTGTTCGGCCGTTGGGGCAAATTGTTCTGCCTGTTACCTTCGGCAGTCCAAGCAACTTCCAGACAGTTGATCACGTTTGATGTGGTTGACTTTCCATCTGCGTACAACGCGATCTTGGGCCGGCCATCTCTTGGCAAGTTCATGGCCGTGTCCCACTACGCTTATCACTGCGTGAAGATACCGGGTCCCAACGGTGTGATCACGGTCAAGGGCAACTATAAAGCTGCTCTGGATTGCGACGAGCAGTCCCTTACCCTGGTCGACCAGCTTCCGCCGCGAGGTTCCGAAGTCCCGCAGACCAAGTCTGCACGCCCTAGGGTTTCCCTTCTGCCAGGGGGTGAGAACAAGGAAGTTCCGCTGTCTCTGGATGACTCCTCCAAGACAGTTCACTTGGGGGCCAATCTGGACCTCAAATAGGAAAGCGAACTCATTGCCTTCCTCCTAGCTAATGCTGACGTGTTTGCCTGGGAACCGTCTGACATGCCCGGAGTCCCAAGGGAGGTTATTGAGCATAAACTGGCCGTCCGGCCGGACAAAAAGCCTGTTCTCCAGAAGTTTCGTCGCTTTTCGGACTTCAAGCAGGGGATCATCAAAGATCAGCTTGGCAAGCTGCTCAAGGCCGGTTTCATCCGCGAGGTTGATCACACCGAGTGGCTGGCCAACCCTGTCATTGTAAAGAAGAAAGGCGGCAAGTGGAGGATGTGTGTCGATCACACAGATCTGAACGCTGCTTGTCCTAAGGACAACTTCCCGCCCGCAAGATAGACCAAATTGGTCGACGCGATCGGATGCCCACTCTGAGTTTTTGGATGCTTACTTGGTTATCACCAAATAAGCATCTCCCGAGGATGAAGAGAAGATCGCCTTCATCACCCCCTTCGCACTTTCTCGCTATAATGACCATGTCTTTCGGTCTCACAAATGTTTGGTGCCACGCTCGGTAGCTTAATGGAGAAGACTTTCCCAAAACAGCGCGGAAGAAACCTGGAGTTCTATGTCGATGACATAGTTGTAAAGAGCAAATATGCTCCAGATCATGTAAAAGACCTGGCCGAAACTTTTTAAAATCTCAACAGGCATCGAATAAAGTTAAATCCAGAGAAGTGTACCTTTGGTGTTCGATCTGGAATGTTGCTCGGTTATGTAATTGGTTCGCACGGCATCTCTGCCAACCCCGAAAAAATCGAGGCCATTGCAAACATGCAGGCTCCAACTACCGTTAAGGAAGTTTAGAGCCTCACCAGACGGATGGTCGGTCCGAAAGGTGTTTATTTCCGTCGTATAACGCGGGCTGCCCTTCTTTAAGGCCCTGCGCAAGCACAATGGCTTCGAGTGGACAGAAGAGGCTGATCGATCTTTCCAAGATCTAAAGCAATACATGTCCAACCCGCCTGTCTTGACTATCCCGCGATACGGCAAACAGCTCTTGCTCTATCTTGGCTGTACGCCTCAAGCGGTGAGCGCGGTCTTGACGGTGGAAAGGGAAGGCATACAGCGGCCAATCTATTACTTTAGCAAGGTACTTCACGGATCAAAGGAGCGTTACCCTGAGGTCTAGAAGTTGCTCTGCGTCTTGCTCATGTCCTCCATAAAACTTCGCCACTATTTCCAAACGCATCAAATACTGGTCCCAACCAAATTCCCTCTTGGAGAAATCCTAAGGAACAAGGAAACTCCTTTCCAATTGGTCTACGGTGCAGAAGCCATCCTGTCCGCCAAAATTGTACTCGGCTCGCCTCACATGAGCTCGGTCAACTTGGTTGACGACGAGCAAGAGCGCTTACTCGATCTCGATCTCGTCGAAGGCACATGCGAACGGGCACAAGTCAGAATGGCGTGCTACCAGTACGCTCTTCGCCGGCACGCTGCCAAGTCAGTTTGACCAAGGGCTTTGAAGACGGGTGATCTCGTTCTGCGCCGTGTCCAGAACCTGTCCAATGCCAACAAGTTAACTCCCCGATGGGAGGGCCCGTACAGTCGCTTCTTCCGCCGCCGGGACTGCTACGCTGGCAATGGAGGACGAGAGAGTCGACCAAAGACTTGGAACATCGACCAGCTTTGTAAGTTCTTTGTGTAAGTCTTTCGTGCGTTTGCTTAGCTTTGCGCTTTTTGTCAAACTTTGCGCCTTTGTTCGTCCAAGTTTCTTGGGCTGCCATGTAAAGTTCAATCCAATAAACAGCGAATTTTCGTGGTCTCATGCGGCCCTTTTCACTTTTTGTCTTCTCAGACTATCTCCTCTCTAGTAACACTTGATGGCTGCCCGGTCCTGCGAATACTTGGCTCCGCAATCTTCAGGGTTTTCCTGTCCGTATCTAGTTTCAACAAGTTCCTAAACTCAGGTTTGCGTAAAACGGCTTTTCGCCTCGCGACTAAGTCTGCTCTCATAAGCCCTCCGCGGCAGAGGCACTTACCGCTCACGAGCAGTTTTTGGAATAAGTCGATCAGGATACGGGTATCGCTCTATCTCTCTACGCACGTGCTTGATTTCGCAAACTTAGGACTTCAAGCATCGTCCGTACCAGGGGCTAGGGTGTCGCTCTTTCTCTTGTGCACCTGTTCAAGTTCGCAAACTCATATTTTGGAGCAGCTGCACAACGGGGGCTGGGACTTAGGCTAAGCGTTCTATCGGTTTTCCTTAAAACTTTCTAGTGTTGTCGTGCCTTTGCTCTTAGTTTCCTGTTCGTTCTTGTCTTTTTGCTGCTCTTTTTTACAGGAAAAAGGTAAGTCTTTATTGTGTAAAAGGTAAATCTTTATTGCATTGCCAAAATTTTACAGGTACAAGGAGTACAACCCTACTTCTACTTCGAAGCAAGCTGCTCCTTCAGTGCCTCGTTCTCTATCTTGAGGCGCAGGACTTCTCCTTGCGCCTTGAAGCCTTCTCTGGCCTCAGCTCGGAGGCGATCGGTTTCCTCCTTGCTGAGCCGGGCCTGCTCCGCTGGTTCTGCACGGAGAGCCTTGACCTCTTCGGTCTTGGCGCACAGCTGCTCGCTCAGAGCCTCGCTCTGACTAGCTCGCTGCTCGGCGGTTGTGAGCTGCTCTTCCAGCTCCTTGACCTTGACCTCCGCGTTGCTCGCCCTTGCGGCCAGCTCGCGCGTCTCCTCGGCCTCCTCCTGTGAAGCCCACTGGGTGGAGATTTTCTCCTGGAGAGCCGCGGAAGCCTGCCTCTCCTCGGTCAGCTGGGCCTTCAACTTCTTCACCTTCGCCTTGGTAGGCTCCGGCTTTTGGTTTGGTCTTGTTGCTTCGCATGAAGGTCGCCATCACAAAGATCAAGGCCGACGGTGATGCCTTCTACGAGCTCCTCCATGGTGCCCTTCATGAACTGAAAGAGAGAAGACCAAGTCAAGCTTTGGGCATTTGTTGCTAGAACAGACAAAGTTCGGTTTCAAAACTTACCTCTCCAAGCCGGCGCTTCAGACCCTGGCGCAGGTGATCCTCGAGGCCGTGGGTCACGAAGCCTCTTCCGTTCAGGATAAGATCTGCGCGGCGGTCTCTCTACTTCGTCTTCCCCGTACGAGAGCGCGTCCGCTTGGAAGCAGGGGGGGCTTCCCCTTCTTCTAGCTCCTCCGTCTATTCGCCCTCGGGCAAGACAGAAGGCACCAGAGCATCCACGGACGGGGCAACCTGCTCGCCCTGCTCGTGGCCTTCGACTTCTTCTCTGGGAGCAGGCACTTCGCCCTGCTAGCCAGTCTCTTCTTGGTCCCCGGCAGCAGGGGTTTCTTCATGCCCGCCGGAAGTAGCCGTCGCCACAGGGACGATTTGCCCCTGCGACGAAGTGTCCGGCAGGACCTCTTGCTCGGTCACGCCTTGGGCAGCCGGCAGAGCCAAGGCCTTGGCTCCGCTCGCCGTGGCCCGGTGCCCCTCTTCTTGGGCCTCCAGCTAGTTGATCGCGCGCCTCAGGGCGTCGATCCGGTCAGCGTAGACCACGCTGTCAGCTTGTCCTTCAGCGCGTGCAGCCTCGTTGTCCGTGAAGCACCGCGCAGGTGCTCGGGCAGCAAGGACCGCTCGAACGCCGCAAACACGTTGTCCGGGTTGACCTCCACCTAGGCAGCTGACGAAAAAAGGGAAGAGTTAGTTCGTGCGCGGTTTGGTATAATGTACAAGGAACAGCCTTGTTTCCACATACCTGCCGCAGGGAACGATACCTTCTTCTTCGCTCCTTTGTGGAGCTTGCGCTTCTTGCTCTGGGGCTCCTCGGCTTCTTCGCCTTGGCCTCTAGGAGCTTGTGGCGACCAGCTCAGCTCCTTGGTGAGCTGAGCACTCTTCTGGCGCAATGCAAGAAGTTTTTCCTTGCGCGCTACCTCCTTCTCGAGCCTCCTTTACTCAGCAACCTGTTGCAGCCGTTTCATATGGCCCGGGTGAGCCTGCGTATAGCGCTTAAGCCAAAGGGTCATGACCCTTACCTCTTCGTCGCTCTGCTCGATGAGGAGAGAGTTGCTTGGTCTTTTCCCGCTTGGCTGGCCGCGCGCTCGCTTGGTCTGCTCGGTGCGCTTCGTCGCCGCGGGGGGCTTTCTTGAGGGTTGGCGACCGCCGTGGCGCGGTGAGCTCCGCGTCGGTGCGGTGGCCACCTTAGCCTTCTCGGCCACTTTGGCCTTGCCCTTCCTCGCTCCCTCGGAGTCGGAGAGCTCCTCCACTATCCCGCCAAGGATCAGCTGGTCCTCCTGCTTGATCGGGAACCGAATGTTAGCGATTTACAATAAGTGCAAGTCTAGCAACACTAGCGGGGTTTAAGTGACTTACCTCGTCTGTGCGGACGAGCACGTTGCGTGGACAAGTGTAGGCCACCTCGCCGGTGACCTCGCCGTCCTTCTTGGCAGCCTTCAGCATGGAGTCGACCTGCTCAGTCACCCATGCGTCGGTTGGCTTTTTTGCCAGAGCAGGAAAAGCTGTTAGTCCCTGTTTGGATGAATCATCAGAGAGTGGTTAAGTGTTTGAGCAACTTACCCGTGCTCTCCCTGGTGATGTCTTCCCATCCTTCTATCTTGTAGAAAGGATAGGACTTTCTCCGCAGCGGACAGATCCTGTTCGCCGTGAAGTCGCGGATGATCTCCCTGCCCGTGAGCCCGAGGCCCATGAGGGAAGCGATCTTCCGCGTCAAGTACCAGTCCTCGTCGGATAGCTCCGGCCGAGGCATTGGTGTTCCCTTCGCCGGCGCCTTCCCGGTGAAGAAGAGCTTGTTGTCGCCGCTCCTCTTGGTGTAGAACCACATCATCCACCACGTGCCCATCGAGTCGAGCAGTGGTGGACGAGGGTACGGCACGTCGTCGGCAGTGGCCCGGAGCTTGAGGTTGTAGCACCCAAGCGCCGAAGCGACGGAGCTGCTCCTCGTCACCGTGTAGTAGTGGAGGAACAGCCCCACCGGCGGATCGATTCCCAGATAGCCTTCGCACAAAAGCGAAGACGATATCCGAGGATGGAGTTCGGATTGAGGTTCGTTACCTCCAATCCGCTGATGTTGAAGAAGGCCTCCACGAAGTCGTTCTCCGGAGATCTCAACCCGAACAGTGCGAACTGCTCGAAGTTGACGAACTCGTCCTCGAGCGGTTCTGGAGTTTTCTCCTCCCCGGGCAGCCTACAGCTACTGGCGTCGATGTGCCCTTCTTCCTCCCAGACCTTTAAGTGCTCCTCGGTCATGATAGTGCCTGAGAATTTGGCCATGGCAATCCCCAGGTTTGGACGAGCAGGGTTTGGTGTGGAGATCGCTTGATGCTGAGCGCGGTTGGAATTAGGGCTTGGGAAGGAAAGGCGTGAGAGCAAAAGTGGCAAGCCGCGGGTGGCTTGGGAGCTTTTTATAGCCCTAACCAAACAGCTCTGCAACGGTTCTTTGCCACTAAACGGCTAGTTTTTACCGCAACGGCTAAGTAAAAACGGTCGTCTGTTTTCACTTTCTTGAAAGGCAAGTTATCATGAGGTTTGCCAACGGCTACTTTTTTCCAGCGTCCGCGCTGAGGGCTGGGTGCTCTGCTCGGAGGGATGTGTTTTCCTATTCGACGCAACAGAGTTGCTCGGCACTGATCAGTTTTGTTCTATCCTGGACAAGTTCTGTTCGATGGAACCATAACCTGTTCGGTCACTTGTTGCATATCCTTGTAGCAGCATAATTTCCCTCTTCGTGACTTGGAGTCTCAAGAGGAAGACCCCACTCTAGTGAGTTATTCCACTTGAGTCTCGGGGGCTAGCTGTCGGGGGTAAAATCACGGCCCATTGCCATGGCCCACACCCTGACGGCCCAGTCGAACAACCTACTAGGGCCCAGTTCCCTGGAAGGTTCTATCAGGCCCATGTGCATCCTGCCGAACAGCTTCTTGGTCGGCACGGTGCGTAACGGCCTAGGATTCGTGTTTGAGTCCGACTCGAACAGAGTTCTGCACGGCTACGTGAAGTCCCGGACGTTGGTTTCCCGGATTGGAATAGAAGTCGTGATCCCCAAGACTTGGAGTATGCCTTATCTATCTCGGGATGTATCTGGCACGTCGAGTTCGTTACGATCTCGTAGTTAGCCCGGCCCGATTGTCCCTTGATAGGTCGGTTTGCTCTACACTATATAAACAGGGCCCCTACGGCGTGTATAAGGGCCAATCCAACACGAGTTTACGTCTTTGCGTCTCATAGACACCTGATCTTCACCTTGTACACACATTATCTCGCCGAGACTTGTTCGTCTCGTTGAGCCACCTTTTGTAATCATCATTGATATATAAGAAAGGCTGGACGTAGGGCTATTATCTCTCCTGAGAGGCCTGAACCAGTATAACAACCCCCGTCTCCCTGTTCGTCGTTGATTGCTGTTCGTTCTGTTCAGCGTGTTTCCTATCTCCCTTTATTAAGAACCTTAGTTGACTTGGGTCCATATCCCAACCGTCGACACGTTCGGACTATCGGGGTAGTGACATCCACAAAGGCATTTATAATTGGTGCATGGGGGTTCACCTCAAATTATGGGTCAAGAACTAATCGTGTTCGCTCCTACTCTCTCTCTTGCACACTCAGTAGACCATTTACTCGATCTTGTAACTGTTGTATTCTTCCGTGCAGATAGTCTATGTATGTAGATGCAGCCATGGGGTATGGATCATCCATCCATTTTGTAAAGCCACAATCCTGTGCCTGCAAAAAATCGAGTTTATTTTGAATAACCTTTTTGTAACCTAATATGGTTAATTTTGATGGTATACGCACCTCAAACATGGGACATCGGTAAAACCTACGGCCCGTAAAACCATCTGCAACACGATCAAAAATCTGCACGACCGTGTCGATCCCGTGGAGGCACTGCGGCCATCCTCTATAGAACTCTGGATCTCTAAGCATCGTAGGATTTGTGTTGTAGTGAGGTCTCGATACGATCGGCAAATCATCTGAGGGTGCGTGTGCTTAAACTCCTGGGCCATATGAAAGCCACCATCTAGGTGGCACAAATGGACGAGTAGTATTATGCACGTTATCCATGTACTACACATAAAGAGGACGATCAAACACATAGAACATACATATAAGCAAGTTGAACATAATAAAATCAAAAATATTGTCACAATTAAATGGATTGAAATAAGAGACCACCTCCGAAACGATTGAAGATACTGTTCTTGTGCAAGTGACAAGTGTTCAAAAACTAAATATGTGCTATGGGTATTAGTGCGGTGCGAGATTCGTGAGCACCGGGTGCTCCATTTGAAGGAAATTGACATCGGATTCGTACCAGGGTTTGGGCGAGAAGATGCTTTTCAAACACTGTGTATAAGCACTGTGTAGAAACACTGTGTGAGCAGCTTTTGCCTCTTTGTGCTGTCACGTCGCTTTCACACTGTGTATAAGCACTGTGTACAAACACTGTGTATAAGCACTGTGTAGAATCTGTTGCTACTCGTGCTGTCACGTCGCTTTCGCCTGCAGTGTCTACCGACGGAGAGAGATAGGACACGCGGAAGGACATGTTTGCACCGATGGAGAGAGAAAGAGGTGGGATTAACAGTGTTGACAGTGACTGGTCAATTTCACGAACAGTATACGTGAATTATTGCGTAAAAAATACTTAACATTCATCGCTTCTAACTGTGCCAGTGTGGTACCCCTTCCATTTATAAATATCGTGCCTCCATAAGCTTCGAAGCGCAGAACCTCACATACACCATGGCAAGCTGGGGTCCTTCCTCACGCCCTTTTATTCTTGATACCTAGTGGGAGTCATTTGGCCCAGGAGAGCATGCTCGTCCGCCTGCATCTGACATGCGTGTGTTGGACTACGACGACTGGAGAGATGGTCCAGCCCTCCTGAGAGATCGAAGCTATGCTTCAATATGGCTATGGGCGAAATGCGGTGTGGTAACCTGCGCCACAGTGCGATGGTTCGACCACGTCCATGAAGGCTTCACCGGTCGTAGATTCTACCGGTGCCCTGACTATAACGTAAGTATCATCTTTATTTTTCCTCATAGATCTCATGCTCAGACTAAGTATATCAATTGAACTCACAAATTCCAGATGTTACCTGTGGATGGACTATGTGGATGGATGACACTTACCCGAGCGCCGCATATTTTCACATCGCAAGCCTCCACGCAAAGATAGATCGCTTGAAGAGACTACAGCCATCTGCACAGCAAACAACTCAGCAGCGTCCTCAGAGGCGTCGCCAACAGCCGCCGGCAAACGTGGAGCCGTCAAACCGCATGGTTCTCGATCAACACTACATCCCAACTCGTGTTTGTAGTGACACCTCATGCGTCTATGGATGCCATTACCCCAGCACACCGAACGCAGAAGTTCTTCGGCGAAGATCGGTCATGCAACAACAATATTCAGGGTACTTTGACACAACGTGGGAAGCGACTTCTCAATGTTCAGCCACGTGGTGTTCATGCGAATGCCACAACCCTTTTACACAGCCATTGCCATGCACGTAAAATAGTACGTATTCCGGGGTGACGACCTTATGCTACAATTGTTGTATCATTGATGTTCATGTGACTTGTTATGTATTTGATCTATGAGTTCAATTGCGATGTGTTTTTCCATAATAGTGTACCTCATCTCTAATGATTTTTACTTTGCCCTCCAAGCAGTTGCATACGGAATAGTATACTGAAATTGTTCATCCATGGCTCGAATGATAGACCGAGGCTCGTAGTTCACGTTCTCTGCTATTTGAGCCTGCATTATATGTGCCACCATTGTCGATGTTAGATTTCTGTGCTTCTGTCTGACCTCAGTCACCGTACAATTATGCTCCCTCACTATTGAATAAACCCAATATTCCACCCACTTTCCTTTAAAGGTATGCACACGCCAAGGGCAACCGGAGACAACACACACCACATCGTACACACTTCGGCTAGACCTCACAACCCCGAATTCTCTCATAAGTGATAATGCCCAAATCTTCACGGCTGTCAGCAATTCTTCCTTTGAGGGGTATGTCGCTACTTGTGTCACCTCGTTCTGGTGGTATTCCTAGACTGTTTGAGTGTCTTCTCGGATAGATAGTTCTGCAAAGTTTGATGAGTT
Source organism: Raddia guianensis (assembly GCA_036346415.1). Classification (NCBI taxonomy): domain Eukaryota; kingdom Viridiplantae; phylum Streptophyta; class Magnoliopsida; order Poales; family Poaceae; genus Raddia; species Raddia guianensis. Next base: position 33,749,331 of record CM070535.1, read on the forward strand.
CCACTCGACCGGCACGACATTTTGAAAGCCACCGGGACTCTCATCGTCTGACACATCTTTCTCAGGGACTTGCTCGTGCTCAGCATCCTCGGCCTCCATCTCCGCAACTATAGCTTCAATATGCTCCCCTCATCTACCACACCTATGGGTTCCTGTGTTGTTTGTTGCTCACTTGATCCATCCCCTGTCTCCTCCAGCTCCTCCACCTCTTCCTGCACCACATGCTCAGTGTCGTCACCATCTTCCTGCACCTTTTCCTGCACTACATTAGCTCCTTCGATAGGTTGATGCAAAGCTTCTTCATTTTGTTCCCTGTATTTGGCCTGAACAAGAAGTGCTAGTGGCAGTCCTCGTTTAGTGGCGATCTCGACATAACGCCTCCATCCTCGGGTTGCCTTTATCGGTAGCAACTCCCAATAAGATCTTTCCGTTGTACGGCTAGCAACAGCGCTGATATCCAGACCATATTCTTCGAGGTTAATTTTAAACGTCCTTAACAGCCAATTTTGAAGCCCTGGTAACGTTCTCTCCGTGGGTCTAGATATCCCCAACATCACTGACAGGAACATAGATAGGTCTACCCCGTCTGGACCAAAATTGATATCCCCTTGTCCATAATGAACATTAAAATATTTTCTGTCTCCCATTGACCCCGTACAAAAACGAAATGAACTACTAATAAATTTTTAATTATTTTTGTACCGACAAAAACATCTTAAAGATTTATCGCTTTTAATCCTTTGTACTATGCTTTAAACCTAGTGCATTATGCTTCATATAAATCAAGTCTGCTACTACCCTAACGACAAACCTACACATGTTCTCTAAATTTATAAGCCCTAACCGTAAACTGTACAAAAATAAACATACGCATTAAATCAACGTATTGCCCTCCCTTACAACCCTAGTTATAACCCTAAATATAGACTACAAACTACCGCATATATTATAAAACATTAAATTCTAAAACTCATTTACATATTCATACAAAAAACATATCGGAATATTATTCTAATTTAAACCTCTAAATCAAATGTACATAAAAATTACATAAAATACAGCTAATTATTATCGGAACCTAATCACTAAATTTACGCTGTAAATGAAATATTGCTAACCTACCTTGTTTTCCAATATTGCGAAATAAATATACGAAAGGGTTTAAAAATTACCTTCTTTTTCTCTCCTCTTCTCCCTCTCTTCCTCCTCCTCCTCTCCCTCCCTTTCTCCTCTCCTCCTCCTCTTCTCCCTCTCTTTCTCCTCTCCTCCTCTTTTTTTCTCTGCTTGCAGCGCCGATGCAAATGGTCACTGTGCCGATCCAGCGCCGGCGCGCGAGGGATATGGCGCGATTTAGCGCCCGTCCATTGGGCGATCAATTCCCGCGCGCATTAAACGCCCAACTAACGGGCGGTTTTTATGCGACAGTGCATAAAACGCCCGATGAACGGGCGATTTTTACCGCGCCCACGCCCCGAGCCGTTGGCGCTATAAACGCCCGTTGGTTCGGCGTTATTAGCTGTGCGGCTTTATAAACACCCGTTGAACGGGCGATTCATAAATACCGCCCATTCAACGGGCGCCTGGCGGCTATTTTTTTAATTTTATTAAACGGAAAATTATTTTTTTATTTCCGAATTAAATTAAAGCTAGTACAGTAAAAAATTCATCCTCCGCTCCCCCTTTAACCAACCCCCCAGCGAGAGACAATCCGATTCCACCAACACCTTTTCCGCCCCAAGCTTGCGACCCAGCTCACTGCCCAAGACGACGGCGTGCGCCTCAGCTTCCTCCGCTTCCAAGCACCCCTTCAACACCAGGACTTCAGCGCCCACCAGGCTCCCAACAGCATCCCAGGCCACAGCAGCAGCTGCGGCAACCTCCTCGCCTCCCTTCCATGCAGCGTCGACTGTGACCCGGAGATCGCCCTGTCCCAATGTAATGTCGTTTAGCTTCGTAACCGGCTTCCTTATTTCCTTTGATCCCAAGCACTCATTCCTTTCCACTGATTCCCATCCTTTGATTGTGGCACGAGCATGAGCTGCGCATTTCCTTGGATTTGGGCTCTGATGTTGAAACCTAGCCTCATTTTGAGCACGCCAGATCTCGGATAAACCGGCCGCAACCAACATGATGCTGGACTGGCTAAGGGTTGGCAAGCGTTGCAGCACCCATGAACTCAGATGAGAAATTGGGTTGGTAGCAATGAAGTATTGGCCATCGATGCCATCCCAGATTTGCTTTGCGACTTTGCACTTCAGAAAGGTATGCTTGTCATCTTCCCGTTTTCCACAGTGCACACATTTAGGGTCTTCATCGATGCATTTGGTGATTAAGTTTTTTCCTAGAGGAAGGTTTCTGCGAGCCATCCTCCAAAGTAGATGTTTCAGTCTGTTTGGTAGCTTGAGAGACCATAATTTCTTCCATTGCTGCCTATGAGCGATACTAGAGCAATCGCCTCCCCTGCTTCTCCCCCTTTCCTGCCTTTGCTTCTCCTCCCTTAAGATATGGTACGCTGTTAGGAAATACGCCGATGCAAGATCACGAACGACACCAGAAGACACGATGTTTGGTAACGCAGTTCGGCATCGCTGCCTACGTCTGCGGGGCTCTGATTATGGGCGCTCCTCCCCAATCCATAATACCGCAGCACACCGGCTAACCAGGTCACGGCCACATGCCGGCCGCTGACCTCCTCTCTTGCCTATGCTACTATTATGAAGTCGTTATCTCGGTTACACCAGGGCTGCCTCCCTTTATATAGTAGAGGCCTGGATAGAGTCCGACTCAAACACTAACCAACCCTACCTATTACAACACAGAGTCCTTGTAACCTACTTGTACACATATTCGACACAATACCTAACAAACTCCACCTTGGAGAATATGATCTCTCCACCTTGAAGTCGTTTCGGCTTATTGCGCGAACCCGTGCACCCGGACTCTGGTTGCTTCCTTCTTTGCAGCCTACAGCGGGCCGCCCGACGAGTCCTCATCAAACTCGCCGCCTTTTGGAACAAACGACGCCGATCCTGCAACATGCTTAGCAGCTCCACCTGCAACAGAACCCCCTTTTAATAGAAGAACCTTAGCACTGTCGCCTCCGGAGTCATACGAGCCTATTGCCACATTAGCATCTACTCCCTTTGGTGGACCTGGACAATCCCTCTTCATGTGCCCCCACTCATTACATCTGAAACACCGCACCATCCTGTTATTTTTCTTGTTCTTCTTTCCGGCCCCATGACCGCCTTGATCACCTGAGACTAGCAAAGCAACAGAACGAGGTTCCTCCACTGCATTTTTATTCTTCCTCAATTGATGAGACATAAGCGCCGCAGTAATATCCTCAGTTTTGATGCTATCCTTGCCATATGTCAACGTTGTGACCAAATACTCAAAGGACGGAGGCAACGAACAAAGAAGAATAATTGCCTTGTCTTCATCAGCGATTGTCACCTCTAGATGAGATAAATCTGTGACATACCTGTTGAAAACATCAATGTGTGCTTGCAGATCTGACCCCTCCAGGCTTCCTCCCCCAAATCCTGGTCAACATCGGCGAACATGGGTGGCAGGCGTGCTCCCCCGTCCTCGGTATGCAATGGCGTATGGGTGGCCGGCGTGCTCCTCGGATCTCGATCTACAATGGCGTATGGGTGGCCGGCGTGCTCCCCGGATCTCGATCTACAAAGGCGACGGCTGGATCGTCTTCTTCCTCAAGTGCATGGGTGGCAGCGTGCTCCCCCGGTCACGATCTACAAAGGCGGCGTTAGCTTATGGGTCGCCGGCAAGCTCCCCCGTCCGTGAACTGTTCAAGCAATGAGACGGTCATGTTCACCCAGCATGGGTGGCCGGCGGGCTCCCTGATCCCAATCGGCAAAGACGGCGGCGCGGCCAACTTCTCCTCACCCGACGCGGCAGGCACGACGGCGTCCTCGGCGTCAAGATGGCGGCGTCCGACCTTCTCCAACCATAGCAACGTCCTGACCTCGGCCTGGAACGCGGCGACCATCTCTTCCTCGAACCCTAGATCCACACGAAGGCGCACGGCTTCGCCCCTTGCTTTGATTCAATGCCCGGCGTGCGGCTATCTTCCTTGGCCCGGCGTGCGGCGGTGACATTCATCTCTCCGGTGTGGCGTCAGGACTCTTCCCTTGGGCAGCGCAACAACAACATCGTCCTCGGCCCGATGAAGACGGAGGCATGTTCCTCGTCTTCCCAACACGCGGTCGATAACGGCTCGGCCGCCTCTATGTCGGCATCTCGAGGCTCAACGTGGCTCCCCCAGATCCACGCGACGGCATGTTCCCCCGAGCGCCTTCAGTACCAGCGCGCGGCGGCCATCTGCTTTCTACCATATTTCAGTCCAAGTGGTGGAGGCCGGTTTGCTTCTCCACCATGCAAGGCCGCACTTGTAGAACATCCGATCTACAAACCAAGAGGATGACATCGACTCTGGTCTCTTCTACAGCAACTTTGTCAATACCGGCGGGATCGATCTTCACGTCGACTATGACGGAATGCCGTTCCGTTCCGATGAACCTGGCCTCGAAGGCGAACAAGACCCTGAAGGCCAAACGGTATCGTGGAGATCCCAATTCCACGGTGCTGGCTAACTCTCCGACGACGAACATTCCATCAAGGAGATCTTCAATAACACCTTCCTTCGATGATGAATATTCCATCAAGAATACTGCGGAGATCCTAATTTCGCGGTGCTGCCCAAACTCTACTGATGACGAACATCGCATCAACAGTATCGTAGAGACCCCAATTCCACGGTGCTGGCTAACTCTCCGACGACGAACATTCCGTTAAGGAGATCTTCAACAACATCTTTCTCTGACGACGAACATTCCGTTAAGGAGATCTTCAACAACACCTTCCTTAAATGATGAATATTCCATCAAGAATACTGCGGAGATCCCAATTCCGCGGTGCTGCCCAAACTCTACTGATGATGAACATCCCATCAACGGTATCGTGGAGATCCCAATTCCACAGTGCTGGTTAACTCTCCGACGACGAACATTCTGTTAAGGAGATCTTCAATAACACCTTCCTTTGATGATGAATATTCCATCAAGAATACTGCGGAGATCCCAATTCCGCGGTGCTGCCCAAACTCTACTGATGACGAACAACCCATCAACGGTATCGTAGAGACCCCAATTTCACGATGCTGGCTAACTCTCCGACGACGAACATTCCGTTAAGGAGATCTTCAACAACATCTTTCTCCAACGACGAACATTCCGTTAAGGAGATCTTCAACAACACCTTCCTTCGATGATGAATATTCCATTAAGAATACTGCGGAGATCCCAATTCCGCGGTGCTGCCCAAACTCTACTGATGACGAACATCCCATCAACGGTATCTCCACGGTGCTGGCTAACTCTCCGACGACGAACATTCCGTTAAGGAGATCTTCAACAACATCTTCCTCCGATGACGAACATCCCATCAAGGATATTCTGGAGAGCCCAGTTCCACGATATCACCAACATTCCTCTGATGACGAACATTCCATCAAGGGTACCGAGGAGATCCCAGTTCCACGGTATCAACCAACTCTTCTGATGATGAATATTCCATCAAGGAGATCTTCAACAACATCTTCCTCCGATGACGAACATCCCATCAAGGGTACCGTGGAGATCCCAGTTTCACTATGCCAATCAACTCTCCTGATGATGAATATTCCATCAAGGGTACTGTGGAGATCTCAATTCCGCAGTACCGACTAAAGCTCCTGACAAGAATATACCGTTAAGGGGAATCTCAATCCCAATTATATGAACTCTGGTGATCAAGACTCGTCAACGACAAGTCCAAAAGCCAACAAGCGGGAACATCCCCGATGACGCAGCGAAGCCGTCAACTTCAACTCCAAGCCGAGTGCTAACCGTGCATTCCACCCAAGTTCAACTCCTTCAACGTGAAGCTTGACGAGGATAAGTTCAAGCGACACGGGCGAGCATAGCCAAATGTCAACGGCTGTGCTAGGCATTACATGGGCCCCGGTTACCCCATGTATTCTGCCGTCGCCAATCAATCCGCCATCCACCAACATGCACGGTGAACTACGAAGCAAAGAGAAGAAGAAGATAGCCCCAACAGCTTAATCGGAGGTGTTCCGCAAGCTGGTTTGCGGATGTAATTAACCGGATGTCCTTCCGAGGTCCCGGGATCCAGAATCTGACGATCACCTGGAAAAGAAGTCTAGCCTACCAGGCTACAAATGTCTAGCCAACCTGGCTATGGAGCGCAATACCAACAAGGAGTTGTACTTCATTGTGACGATGAAATATGAACATCCTTGTCCCCTTTTCTTTTGTGTATTTTTGACAAATACACTGGCACGCCCGCAAACGCGCTGCTGTTGCGGAATTTGTGTGCGTCAGAGATCTCGAACCCAACTATGTCCGGAAGGAGGATTTATGTGAATTTACTATAAAATATGTAACCATAAACTCCATTATTCTTGGTGTCCCAAACACTTTCCTTGAGGTAGTACGGCGACACAAAGGGGTGGGTGGATTCATCGTAGACGTCGACAGAGGCAATAATGTATGAGCACGGGAGGCGGAGGAGCCTTGGCTTCTTCCATGTGTAGTCACATTTTGGCCCCATCAAAGGGCGACGTTGTGTTCTTTTCTCATGGTGTGTACCTCGTTGACCTCGTTCAGCACAGTGCACATGAAATTGACACACTTTGTTACTCTACGCATACACATGATGCATCTGAGCCTTCCTTGTTTTCTTTGCCATATACTCCATGATAACCGTCGAGTACACGACACTGTTGTTGTCCATTGCAGAAGCCGCCTTCTTCACCAGGTTAATGAAATATTTCGATGTCCAATGCAGGACACCTTCCAAAATTCCCACAAGAGGAAGGCCTCTCATTCCTTTCATAACTTAGTTGTACACCTCGACTAAGTACATGGTCATGATGCCGTACCGTGCACAACCATTGTCATAAGGGAGTGACCACTTTTCTTTTGGCTTGTGACGTATCCAGTCCGAGAAACTCTTAAGATTTATTCCTGACCTTCTGTGAATGTTCGTAGGGTCCATGGGGAACGCACACAAAGCTATTGGGTCATCTCCTTCCTCATGATGATACTTCAAATTACTCGAGTAAGTTGTTGAGACCCATGTGGAGGGTACCCCTGTTTGATGATGAATATATGTGACAAGATGGAATTTGAAGTGTTTTGAAGAATGTTAAATGGTGCATTTGTGGAAATTGCCGTGGAATTGGAACCGGACTTGTGCTGAGCTTGGGCTAGGTAATAGTTCTGATCGGACGTGGTCCGGTGGAATTTAAGCTGACACGTGGTGTGTTAGGGCTTCCTAATTGTGATGTCATGAAGGGATTATTATGTTGGTAATTTTGTGATGGACTAACCTTGCAGGTAAGGTAAGGTATGTTGGTTTCGTGTGTGTTGACCTCAGTGATGCAGGTATCGGCGGGTACGTGGCTGACGCTTCGTGGGGACAGCTGGAGGCTGGTGCGTCCGGAGGCGTGCAGGCGATCGGGTTCGATGACCTGGCGGTCACATGAGGTGGTGCACTAGAGAAGCTTAGCCATGGCGAGGAATCCGAGGCAGGGGAGGTCAGGCATCGGTAACACTGTGGCGGCGGTTCGACCGGTGGGCCCAGGCGTGGGCAAGCGACCAAGATGTCACAAGATATTTCCTGAATGAATATGTGGAGAATATTCTCTCGCGGGAATGTGTCTTGTAGTGTGTGTGTTGTACACCACTCATCCTCAAATGAAGGGTGGAGATGGGTTCTAGGTGTAGGGCATCTCACCCTTGGGCTATAAATAGAGGGGAGGAGCACCTCCTCCTCATTCCCTTAGAGCTGAAATTTCAGAAATATAGAGGGTGAGTTGGGTGTGTAAGGGTGGCACTTAGAGTGCTTGTGACCACATGGAGTGTGGTTTGTAATCCCCAACTCCTATGCAATGAAATCTCTCATCTTCATGATCATCTTGTGTTGATTTGCTACAAGTTCTTCTTTCTTTTGTTTTCCCCTTTTTGGAGCTCTTATTTGAAGATGAGTCTTGGTGATTTTTTGCTGATTCTTGATGGTCTATGAAGCCTTGAGGTTGCTAATATGATTTACCACACTCTTTGCAACCATATGAGAGGCAAGAGATCAAGTTCTTGACTTGTTGCAAATCTGTCCAGAAACTTTCATCCGCGCGACAGTCAGTAAAAGATTTTTAGAAAAATCTAGAAAAATCATTTTGGGATGATTCCAGATGGAAACGATGCGTGACTCATATACCCATCTGTGGTAAAAATTTGAAGTCCACTGGTTTCTCCATTTTGGTGCTATGAAGTGAAAACCGAGCCCCAAACTTTCTGCTCGAAGTTCTTGACTGCTCTTGGTGTTTGATTTTTCATATTTTCTCTGGATGCATTATTGAGATGGTTTTTGGTGGAGTGCTTCACGACTCATGTTTGCATAGGGATAAAAATTCCCACAATTTTTGGAGCAACATAAGGCCACCATCTCTCTGGTCCAAATAGAATTAAACTCTGAAGAATCTGCTTTTGCTTTACAGAAAGCAGCTTGTGTTGTATGATTTTTAATGATTTTTCTGTAAGGAGTTTTGAGGAGATTTTTGGTGGAGTGCTTCACAACACATTGACACATAGGGAGAAAAATTTTCACGATTTTTAGAGCACCAGAAAGCCACCAACCTCCTGCTCCATTAGAGGACAAGTTCTGAAAGAATCTGCTTTGGCTTTTCTGAAAGCCACTTTGGTCTTTTGGCTTGATCTCCTTTCCTAAAGCAAGATTTGAATTGATTCCTCTCTTTTGAACACTTGACAACCAGGATTGTGTTTTCAAAATCCCAAATATTTCATGGCTCTCATGCACCCAAGTGAAGGGTACACATAGTTGTCAAGTTGTTCGGGTTTTTGGTGGAAACGTCGAAAAATGTTGTGGCGTCTATTCACCCCCCCTCTAGCCGCCTAGCTCGGGTTTTCAACTGGTATCAGAGCATTTGGTTTGATGCTTCTTTGCAAATCTTGACCGACTTTTGAAGCCGATCCATATTGCTATTTGAGCTATGGCGGACAAGTATTCCACCAAACCCCCCGTGTTCTCCGGAGCTGATTTTTCCTATTGGAAGGCTAGGATGGAAACATATGTGATGGCTCAGGGCTACAATGTTTGGCTTAAGATCAAGGAACCATATGAGTTTCCCAAGGAGGTGACGGCCGAGAATCAAGTTGATGTGGAGCTTAATGCAAAAGCTCGAAATTTTCTGATTCAAGGCCTTAGCCGAGGGGAGTACGAGCGGGTGTCGGACATCACCACAGCCCACAAAATCTGGACGACCCTCCAAGCTTACCATGAGGGGACGGCTCAGGTTAAGGTGGTGAGACAAGACCAACACAAAAGAGAGTACAATGGATTTACTCAGAAGCCGGGTGAAACGCTTGACTCATGTTTCTCCCGCTTCACCAAGATTCTTGCTGATCTCCGCTCGGTTGAAGTCAAATATACCGATTCGAGATTGCCGCATTTTCTCTCGCTTTGGATCTTAAGGTTTGGGATGTGAAGGTGATCGCAATCCGACAGTACCGATCTCGACGCTGACCTTGGAAGCGCTCTATGCTAGTCTCAAGACGCATCGAACTTGAGCATCTCCCGAAGAGCCCAGTTCCTCATCCATCGCCTTGATAGCTGACCCCTCTGGTCGTGGTTCTTCTGATGTTGCCGGTTTCTCCTTCTTTGCCCTCTGTGAGCTGTCCAATGATCAGATGGACAAGATTCCTGAGGAGCAGCTTGCCTTGTTGGCGTGAAGTTCTCATTTGCTTACAAAGCGAGTGACCGATCGGAGGAGAGGCATCATGAGGTGCTTCGGTTGTGGTGGTCTCAACCACATGAAGCGTGATTGTCCAAAGTCTAGAGGAGAGGAGCGGAACGACTACGTCGCGCCGGCACGGAACGCCTACATCAACAAGAACCGCAACATCAAGGTCGGCGGTGGAGGAGACAAGAAGAAGGCCGCCAAGCCGATGTTCAAGAATCGCTGTGCGATCGAGAAGGTGCTGGCCGCTCTGGAAGGAGTCACCTTCTCCGACAAGGAGGACGGCGCTTCGGATGATGGCGAGGACGATCCGCCAGAGAACGACGACGTCGACTACACGGCATGTGCTTCATGGCACACGGTGATGGCAATGAAGCAATGACTCGGACCTCTACCACACCGACGATGAGGTAATCAAGAAGGTCCTCCTACTCTGTTCTTGAGGATGCTTTGCTTAAACTCCATGACAAGTACACTAGGGTTGTGGCCAAGAACAAGTCCCTAGATGATCAACTAAAAATTGCAAAGTCCGTTGCTTGCTCCAAATGTGAAAAACTCACTCTTGAATTGGATGAATTAAAAGTTCACCTTGAGAATGTTGCCATCCAACTAGAGAAGGAAAAATCTAGGCCCATTCCTCAGCCTGTTGATTCTGATGAGTTACTTGATTGTGACAAGCTCATGGAAGATTTGACTGAATTAAGGACATATCATGCTAGTGTGCTTGATTTGAATGAACAACTTACGGAATTAAATGTTAAGCTTGTAGCAGAACTAGATGATACTAGGAAGAATTTGTTCCTTGTCACTTCTGATCTAGAGTCTATCTGCTTAATGAACCCTAGCATGCTTTGTCCTGATCCTCTCAGACACTCATCTAAGGACCCACTACCCAGCTTCTGGGTTGTAGCAATCATGCTCCACCTAAGGACCCAGTCAGCTCAGATGAGAGTTGTAGCTTCCACTCTCTTGATTCTACTTGTCGTGATTGCACACTGTTGAAGTTTGAGAATTTGAACTTGCAAGCTAAAATTTCTGAGCTTAATGAAACTGTTCTTAATGCCTCTGTGTGTGATCGATGTCTTGAGCTTAATGGGGAGGTGGATAGGGTCTACCAGGATTTAAGTGATATATTTGAGGGTAGGTTGACCCAAGCCCAAAATGCTGAGTGTCTTTCCTGTCAGGCTCTCAAGAGGGAAGTTACGATCCTAAGTGAGAAGTGCCGCAAAGCCTTAGGAAAGGGTACAACTGATAGCTGGACTCTTCGGACTCTTCCTCTTCTTGGGTTTTGTCCCCAACTCCATCAGAGTGCAAGTACCTCATGAGCACTCTTGAGAAGTTTGTTGGGGGCAAACGGAAGCTGAACTTGATACTTGACAAAAGCAAGATATCAATGGGTAGAGGTCTAGGTTACAACTGGCTAGAGCACATCAAGAGACACCCATCTAGAGTGCTTGGAAGGGATGAGAACAGGCGCACAGCTTGTTCTTAGGGACAGGGTTCTGAGACTCTTGCTTTTAGGTCCGAGGATCGTTAGGGAAAGTCCTACCACACAGTCTGTTCAGTCTCAAAACAAAGCTCCACAGAGTCCACCTACGAAGAGCGTTGCTCTTACCACTCCTGCCCCTGGAAATGGCAGAGAAGTAGTTTGCACCTTCTGTGATCGGATGGGACACACTAAGCAGAACTGCTTCCGTCGTGCTAAGGAAGCACGTGAGGAGCGTAGAAAACAGGCTAGAATTCAAGGACCTCCTAAGAAACCTGCACCTAGGTTAGTTCCCCCTCAGGGTAGACCGGTGGTTAGACGGCCAGGACTTGGAGCACAGCCTTCTGTTGTTCATCCTGTTGTCGGATGCAGGCGTGGCAGCGTCGTCCTCAGGACGTACCTCCTATGGGTTACAGAGGTGAGCGTCCGCGACGTGAGGTGCCAACTCCATGGTCGAGGAATGGCAAGAAGGGTAGGAAGCGCGGACAGGATGCACCCGCCTCATCTCAACGGCAGATTGCTCCTAATCCAAATACCAAGACGCTTCCCTTCTAGAAGGGATGGCCTAGTCCGAGTAGAGTCTGTTGATGCACGGTCGTGTGACTCAGTTTTGGGTGCCAAAAGATGCACTGGTATTTCCCAATACTGAGCCACGTTTCTTCACTCGTTGACTCAGGCGCGTCGGGCTGGGAAGGGGGACATGTGGATCATCGATTCCGGGTGTTGTCGCCACATGACCGAAAACTCTCAGTGGTTCTCCTCCTTAGTCCGTGAGCCCCAGGGTGAGAAAATTACCTTTGGGGATGCTTCGTCAGGTCGTGTCCTCGCTCGAGGCTCTATTCAGGTTAGTGACCAGGTTGTACTTAAGGATGTGGCTCTTGTCAGCAAGCTTCGCTATAATTTGCTTTCGGTTTCTCAGATGCAGACTTTGCTGACTGTAGGATAGATAGGAAGAGCACTTCTGGCAACTGCCAATTTCTTGGCACTTCTCTTGTCTCTTGGTCCTCTAGGAAGCAGTCGAGTGTTGCGTAGTCCACTGCTGAGGCTGAGTATGTTGCCGTTGCTGCATGTTGCAGTCATGTTGTTTGGCTCTGCTCTACCTTGAAGGACTTTGGGTTAGTTCAAGCAAGTGTGCCACTTCTCTGTGACAACACCTCTGCCATCAACATTGCCAAAAACCCGGTGCAGTATTCCAGGACAAAGCACATTGATATGAGATATCACTTTCTTAGAGACCATGTGGAGAAGGGTGACATAGTCTTGCAGTTTGTTGAGACCGACCGTTAGCTGGCTGATATCTTCACCAAGCCATTGGACAAGTCTAGGTTTGAGGCTCTCAGGGGAGAGCTCCGGGTTGTGAGCTTGGCTAGCCTATAGTCAGGGGGAGCTTGGCTACTTGTATTTTATGTAATATATTCTTTTCGCTTTCCCTGCATTGCATTTGGGTTGCATTCGGGCTTGGTTATATTGTGTAGGCTGTCAGCACTCTTCACTTAGACTTCTGGCGTGCAGTGGCACGGACCTCTTATCTTGTGCTTAGGTTGCTATCATGCGTAATAGGCTTCTTTCTCTCCTCTGGCTAGGTTGATCCCACACAGTCTTATAGGTCTATGAGTAGACAGGGTCTGTGTCGTATCTCTGGTAACCGAGGTGTAGAGTTGTCTTTCCTTGTAAGTCGCAGGCGGCAGATGAGAGCGAGTCTGAACTTGAGTGGTTTCTGTTCTTGCCTAATTCTTTTTGTTTTGCCCAGGTGCATTTCCTCGGTTTTCCGGCTCCTTATTCATTGTTGCTGTTTTTATTGCACATTATTTTGGGATGAAATTGTTGACTCACTTTTTGAGGGGGAGTTTTCGGAAAACTTTGCATTAGCATATAGACTTCTTTTGCTTTTTGGAGCTTTGTCTATTATGCTTTTGAATTTAGGCTTTGCAAGATGCCGAGACTATTCACATTTCAGCTTGTGCTAGCTCGTTCATTTGGTGTCTAGTCTAAAAATTGGCATTGTTTTTGGTTTTCCAAAACTTCGATGTGGCATAAGATTTTCACTTTTTGAATGTTGTTACTTGATGAGGCCTTTGCAGTCTTTGTTCAGTCATCCTTGCAACTTGGTGAAATCTTTGTTGGCCAAATCTTGCTCTTGTAAATTGAAAAACCAAAAATATGCAATTTCAAGTTTTGGAGAGCTCTCACTGGTCATCCTTCACGAGATAGCTTGCCATTGCACAAAAGAGGCATGAACTTGGAAGGACATCGGATAGCCAAGATGTGTGAATCCTTCAGTGTAATGCTGGGCACCGTCGGCCATTGGTATGAGGCTAGAGGCTCTCCCGCCTAAATTCAACAAAATGTTTACAAGAAAAAAAAATGAAAAATGCTAGTTAGTTGAGCTGTCGATTTGTAACTACATTGTTTTCAACTGATTGCATGTGGTGTTCTGTCGAAGATGTCTTGATGCCTTGCTAGGCCACGGCATTGGATCGTGATTTTCTAAGCCACGTCTTCCAATATGAAAAATCGATTCACTAGCATCTCTTGAACTTGTGAGCACCGAACTAAAATTGCATTGCTTCGAACATCTTTGCCATGTGCTTCACGTTCAAATGGATAATTTTCAAAGCTCCCTAGGACTTGCATTTGCATTTGCATCATGCCTTGTGCTTGTTCCCTCAAATTTCTTGATGTCTATATTGCCAAAAGGGGGAGAATTGAAAAAGACATCAACATTCATTTCTTGAAAAGGGGGATAATGTCTTGGGAAGTTTTGACTTTCACGACTTGGAGATGTTGAACACATGTGTTCCTATCTTTTGCTTCAAGCGTGATTCGGCATTTCCAACATGCCTTGTTCGACAAATCCAAAAACTTGAAAATATTTTTCGAGAGTTTGTCAATATATTCATCAAGGGGGAGTGTTGAGACCCATGTGGAGGGTACCCCTGTTTGATGATGAATATATGTGACAAGATGGAATTTGAAGTGTTTTGAAGAATGTTAAATGGTGCATTTGTGGAAATTGCCGTGGAATTGGAACCGGACTTGTGCTGAGCTTGGGCTAGGTAATAGTTCTGATCGGACGTGGTCCGGTGGAATTTAAGCTGACACGTGGTGTGTTAGGGCTTCCTAATTGTGATGTCATGAAGGGATTATTGTGTTGGTAATTTTGTGATGGACTAACCTTGCAGGTAAGGTAAGGTATGTTGGTTTCGTGTGTGTTGACCTCAGTGATGCAGGTATCGGCGGGTACGTGGCTGACGCTTCGTGGGGACAATTTGGAGGTCAAAAGGTCCGGGGCGTCAGGCGATCGGGTTCGATGACCTGGCGGTCACATGAGGTGGTGCACTAGAGAAGCTTAGCCATGGCGAGGAATCCGAGGCAGCGGGAGGCTGTGGCATCGGTAACCTGGTGGCGAAGCTGGTTCTGACCGGTGGGCCCAGGCGTGGGCTGGCGACCGAAGATGCTGCGAAGATATTTCCTGGATGAATATGTGGAGAATATTCTCTCGCGGGAATGTGTCTTGTAGTGTGTGTGTTGTACACCACTCATCCTCAAATGAAGGGTGGAGATGGGTTCTAGGTGTAGGGCATCTCACCCTTGGGCTATAAATAGAGGGGGAGGGGAGCACCTCCTCCTCATTCCCTTAGAGCTGAAATTTCAGAAATATAGAGGGTGAGTTGGGTGTGTAAGGGTGGCACTTAGAGTGCTTGTGACCACATGGAGTGTGGTTTGTAATCCCCCAACTCCTATGCAATGAAATCTCTCATCTTCATGATCATCTTGTGTTGATTTGCTACAAGTTCTTCTTTCTTTTGTTTTCCCCTTTTTGGAGCTCTTATTTGAAGATGAGTCTTGGTGATTTCTTACTGATTCTTGATGGTCTATGAAGCCTTGAGGTTGCTAATATGATTTACCACACTCTTTGCAACCATATGAGAGGCAAGAGATCAAGTTCTTGACTTGTTGCAAATCTGTCCAGAAACTTTCATCCGCGCGACAGTCAGTAAAAGATTTTTAGAAAAATCTAGAAAATTCATTTTGGGATGATTCTATATGGAAAAGATGCGTGACTCATATACCCATCTGTGGTAAAAATTTGAAGTCCACTGGTTTCTCCATTTTGGTGCTATGAAGTGAAAACCGAGCCCCAAACTTTCTGCTCGAAGTTCTTGACTGCTCTTGGTGTTTGATTTTTCATCTTTTCGGTGGATGGATTATTGAGATGGTTTTTGGTGGAGTGCTTGAGGACTCATGTTTGCATAGGGAGAAAAATTCCCACAATTTTTGGAGCAACATAAAGCCACCATCTCTCTGGTCCAAATAGAATCAAACTCTGAAGAATCTGCTTTTGCTTTACAGAAAGCAGCTTGTGTTGTATGATTTTTAATGATTTTTCTGTAAGGCGTTTTGAGGAGATTTTTGGTGGAGTGCTTCACGACACATTGACACATAGGGAGAAAAATTCCCACGATTTTTAGAGCACCAGAAAGCCACCAACCTCCTGCTCCATTAGAGGACAAGTTCTGAAAGAATCTGCTTTGGCTTTTCTGAAAGCCACTTTGGTCTTTTGGCTTGATCTCCTTTCCTAAAGCAAGATTTGAATTGATTCCTCTCTTTTGAACACTTGACAACCAGGATTGTGTTTTCAAAATCCCAAATATTTCATGGCTCTCATGCACCCAAGTGAAGGGTACACATAGTTGTCAAGTTGTTCGGGTTTTTGGTGGAAACGTCGAAAAATGTTGTGGCGTCTATTCACCCCCCCTCTAGCCGCCTAGCTCGGGTTTTCATAAGTCAATGAAGAAGCTGACAGTGTTGTCTGATTTTTTGTAAGTTCATCTAAATTCTTTTAGAGGGTTGCAAACTTCTTCGGCTGATTCTACTGGCACAACGTCTTGAACATGTTCATAAGCGTCTTGTTCTTGAACAGGTAAAAAAAATTTGCTCCCATGTGTCTCATGCACGGCTGCCTACTGACCACATCAGGCCACTTCGGCGCACCCACAATTAGGGAGCCTTCTTTCAAGTTCACCAGGTCCTTCAACAAACCAACGTGTTGATCATGTATGATGCACACGTTCGGCCTATCCTGCACCATGAATAGCTTCACCCTCTCGAGGAACCAATACCAGCTATCTTTGTTCTCCCCCTCCACAAAAGCAATTGCTACTGGCACGATAATTGCAGTCAGTATCTATTCTCTGCATTTACCCGTAAAGAAGGTCTCATCCACGCACATGACCAGACTGCAGTGGTGGAAGGCATTATACAAGCTTCCAACACAAAAACTATGCGCTACAACACCCACTTTCCCTCATGCACACTACTCGCTAGGTACTGCTTGATGTTAATTCCTGTTATAGGGTTCCTCGTCGCTATCGCCCACATCATGTGAACAATGTTCTCGTACGATGCCACGTATGTCCCAAACTTTAAATCCAATTCCTCTTTGCCCTCCAATCCTTTCTGTTATCTATCTTATATTGATGTCTCCCCTCAACAATTCGAATGATAGATGTGGGTGAGATTTTGTGATTTTCCACTCTCTCTCCGTACAAAAGATTAACCATCCAAGTTGACGAAATATTGTGGTGCACTTGACCAACTGCCTCAAGTATACACTCGTATTACACCACTACGGAGCACTCCTAGTAGACCTTCCACAGCCCTTGTAAGCATGCAGCCGTCATTAACAAAATTCATCCACACAATTCACATCATACTCCCTCTTGCTAGACTTGACCGTCCCAAACTGATGCCTTGTGGACACTACCCAAGCCTTCACTGCATCCAATAAGGATTCCTTGTTTTTATATAAGGATCTTTGTGTGACCTCATACACATGGTGCTCCCACGTTGCATGGCCTCCTTCATTCACTATATCATCTTCTCAAAATCTGAACTATTCCACGTGCTTTGCATAGGGACGTCGACCCTATCACCCACCTCATTGGGCTGTTCATCAACCTCCTCATCCACACGGTCCTCTGCCTTCATCTGCTTGCCTTCGTCTGCCACCCCCTCACCTCTGCGACTCCCCACCTCTGCAGCTTACCCCTGTGCGTCCCCACCACCAACATGGTCATCGCCACCCTCATGTTGCAACTAGGGCATGTCTGGGTTTACTACCTGGTAGCATTTGCAACAGTAACCTAAGAGACCAACCGTGTTGAACTGTATTTCTTATGTACCTCCTCCAATTGTATGTCCCTTTTATATAAACCAACTCTCCATTAAAACCTTTATGGGCACGACTCACAATAGGTCTATGCATCCAATTTGAACAATCTAAACAACTATTCTATTAATGCACTATACGTCTTCTCCGATGGTCTAGATATGTGTCGCCCCTCAATTTTATCTTACCTTGAGGGTCGATAATCCCATGCACTAGCCCCTGAATCAGTACACTAGCGTGGAAGATCACATAGCCGATACAAGCATACATCGATAGAATGGAGTCCTGAATATTACATCCCAAGTTATGCCCTTAGGCGAGTTTAGTAAGGCGGACAATACACGCCTTAATATTACAAAACATTGTTCAGGATATGACAGCTATCACCCAAAATATGTACCCAAAAGAATCCCTATCGGCTAAGTGCCTACCAACGACCGGAGCAACACCTAAGACTGTTCAGGTCCGCCGAAGCACTGTTCGTCGTCTTCATGACACTCGTAAGGGTCTTCCTCGATTCCCTCAGCTAAAGAAGGTAAGAAGGCGAGGTCAGCGTCATACAAACGATGGCTAGTTAACACTTCCCTTAATACATATAGTGCTTAGAAGGCTTTTATCGAAGGAAAGGTTTTTTTTTTGCGTAAAGCTAGATTTATAAGATTTTGGAATCATCTTAACTAGCACCAACTAGAATGTGTCTTGTTTGTATAAATCAGAGTTTTACCATCTCATTAATGCACCCAAAACCCAACTGTGGACTGCATGGGCCCCGGGTATCCTCTAGAAGGCCCATAAGGGAGCAGACAGGGGGCGACCCAGGTCGGTTGGCCGAAGATGGAAAGCACTTGGATCGGGCGGAACTTAGGCCGCAAGAAAGGGTTCGAGTTTACGGGACATCCCCATGTAATTAGCAGATCAATGCATACATTCCATGTAACATCATAATGGAAATAGTGGCCATATACCCCGCGACTTACTGTAAACTCTATCCCCCCTGTACTATATAAAGGGAGGGGACGGAGGGCCATCGAATCATCGTTAGAAGCATCATCTTGCATCCCGATCCACCAAATAATCCCAGAGCACAGGAAGTAGGGTATTACCTCCTCCGTTGAGGGCCTGAACCGGTATAACCCTGTCTTATGCTAGCCATCTGACCTAGTTCTTGATTAGCGTCCCCTCGTACAAATTCATTGCCGGCGGTGACCCCCCAGTTAGTCACCCGTCGACAGTTGGCGCGCCAGGTAGGGGGCAGCGTCAAGATCGTTTTTTAGATCAGATGGCTTTTTCGAGATCGCCGTACGTCGACATGAGGCCAGGAGAGACCCTTCGCTTCGGTACCCTGGACTTCGTTGCTGACTGCATCGAGAATCTTCGTCTCTCTCCCCCACGGGAGATCGTTCAACCAGAAGGTACACGCAATCAATGGGACCCATTGCCTTTTGGCTTGGAGAATTCTGCATGTGCTTTCTTCCGGAAGATCCGTCGGCAGCCTCACCGCCCCTCGGCGAAAGCGAGGAAGAGCCCGATGAGATCGCCTACCCGGCTGGGCGCCCTCGGCCGGTGAGGTCTAAAACCTCGACTAGATTTCTCTCTCGACTTGGGAGTCTTGCCGCCTCCGCGCGAGACCGATCCCGAGATTCGCATTTAGGACAACCACTGGAAATCGATCGCTAATCCGGTCGGCTCAATCCAATCGGATCCTGCAGCGTTCGTGGGTGTCATCAACGGTGGCCAACCCATTGGACAAAGCGAACAAGTCAGCTTCTCAGCTTCCGACTCAGAGTCGACGGAGAGTCTGAGATTCGTAACTATCGTGAGGTTTTCGTCCTTGGGGCGGAGGACCATCACTCTACCTCTCAACAAGTCAGACCCGAGACAACCGCTGTTGTTATGGAAGGCCGAGATCGGCGCGCCAACCGCACAAGACGCGCCGCGACGCCCGTAATGAACTCTGCGCAGTGAAGTTAAGAGATCAGGAGGTTTACAATACTCCCCAGGCCAACGTCATCGCGTCAAAGACCCTTCTCGAGACCATTGCGCAACAACTCCCGGAAGGCAGTCCGTGCATCCAGACCCTCGCCCGAGCGACGGCCATGGTAGAGATGGCTGCCATACAGCAAAACGAGGCGATTCCCGCTCCGACCGCTTCGGCTCGGAGTCAATCTACGCGCAATCGGAATCGGGCTCGCGCCTCAGCGGCAGGTGAATCCCATCAGTCACCCGCGCGCGATCTACGTCAAGATATCGAAGCCAGGCGGCGGGAGAGCAGCAACGGTGGGCGAGACTCTCGTCCCCATCACAGTCGTCGCAACGACGATCAGGCCGAGAGCACCGCCAGCCGGCGCGACCACCGCCAAGAGCAGCGTCAAGGCCCGCGACGGGAGCGTCGTAGCAGATCCCCGGCGTTGAGGCGGCCACGACCATTGGAGGGGATTCGGGCCTTTACCCCGGATCTTCATCGAGTGGTTTGGCCGGAAGGATTTAACCTCAAAGGCATCGACAAGTTCGATGGCGAGAGGGACCCAAAGAACTGGCTGCAGGTTTATGCCTTAGCGATCGGCCAGCAGAGGTGATCAGAACGTCATGGCAAATTACTTGCCGGTCGCTTTGACCCCAACCGCCCAGACCTGGTTAACGGAACTCCCGGAGAGCTCTATCGAGTCTTGGGACGACCTCCAGGAACAGTTCATCGCCAATTTCCAAGGGACCTATGAAAGGCCCGCAGGGAGATGGGAGATTGGACAGTTACACAGGCGCAAGAGCGAGACTCTCCGTGGGTTCATCAAGCGCTTTACTGAAAAGAAGAACGAGATCCGGGATGTTTCGGAGCAAACAGTCATCGATGCCTTCTTCGCCGGGTGCAAATCCGAGGAGTTAATCAGGCAGATGACCCGGGACCTCCCGCGTAATCTCAAAGCTATGTTCACAATGGCGGATCAGGAGGCCGAAGCCGAGGAGGCCATCGCGAATCATCGCGGTGTCAACGACGGAGGCCCGAAGAAGAAGCCTAACGACGAACAAGGCAAACCCAAGGACAAGAAGAGAAAGGGGGATGAGATGGTCGCCAACGTGGAGCACTACCGACCTAAACCCCCCAACGACAATGACTACAAAAAAGTGATGGAATCGGTATGCCACTTCCATCCTCGAGGAAAACATTCTGGCAAGGATTGCCTAATTCTGCAGAAGTTCGCCGAAACTTCGAACCAGTCGGCTAAAGGTGGTCACGGCAAGAAGCCTGATGGAGACTACCAGGACGCCGAGCGCGAGATCAGTTATATCTTCGGGGGCTCTGATGCGTACGAGTCCAAGCGGAAGCAAAAGCTTACCACTCGGGAGATCAACGCCATCATGCCTGCTACTCCAAAACACTTGCGCTGGTCCGAGGTGCCCATCACCTTTGATCGATCGGACCATCCAGATCGGATCGCTTTCCCTGGAAGGTATCCGCTGGTTTTGGATCCAGTCGTTCAAGGAAGTAAATTAAAAAGGGTCCTGGTTGATGGCGGGAGTGGGATTAACGTCCTTTTCGCCAAGACCTTCGACCAAATGAATATCCCACGCTTACGAGCTACGGAAAGGGTCGTCTCCGCTCCATGGGGTAATCCGGGACGTCCATGAGACCACTCGGACAGATTTCCCTACCGGTCACGCTCGGGACCAATGAGAATTATCGACCGAGAGTCCGAGTTTGAAGTGGCTGATTTCGAGACGGCATATCATGCTATCTTGGGAAGGCCGGGATTGCCAAATTCATGGCGGTCCCCAACTACACTTATCTCGCCTTAAAGATGCCAGTCCCAATGGTGTAATCACCTCCTCGGTGACGTTAAGCGATCCTCGCTATGTGACAAATGAAGTGTGAAATGGCGCAGCACTCGACTCATCT
The DNA here is from genome assembly GCA_036346415.1 of Raddia guianensis. Lineage (NCBI taxonomy): Eukaryota > Viridiplantae > Streptophyta > Magnoliopsida > Poales > Poaceae > Raddia > Raddia guianensis. Next base: position 33,770,725 of record CM070535.1, read on the forward strand.
CGCTGAGATGGAAAAGATCCGATCGAGGTTGCATCCTTCAGAAGAAGGAGACGCCCCGCCAAGAAGCGAGCCAAGACATCCATCCAAGCACCAAGAAACCAAGAAGATCCTGTTGGACCCGTCCTCGATCCGCCAAAACAAATGTGATTGGGACAGGCTCGATAGCAATAGAAGACGCGCTCGTCACTTTCCTCCGGCCAACCGGATGTGTTCGCCGAAGCCTTCGGACATGCCCGTGTCCCGAGGAGGTGATCGAGCACTCTCTACGCCGATTTAAAAGGCAAAGCCCATAAAGCAGCGCCTGCGAAGATTTGCCCAGGATCGGAAAGACGCCATTAGGAGTGAGATCACCAAATTGTTGGCCGCTCGGTTCATATAGGATGTGTATCATCCTGAGTGGCTTGCCAATCCGGTCCTGGTGCAGAAGAAGAATAAGACATGGCGGATGTGTGTCGATTACACAGACCTCAACAAAGCGTGTCCTAAGGATCCCTTTGGGCTTCCCCGCATCGATCAAGTGGTGGATTCCACCGCCGAGTGTGAGCTCCTAAGTTTTCTGGACGCCTACTCAGGCTATCATCAGATCAGTCTGAAAGAGGAGGATTGCATCAAGACATCGTTCATCACACCTTTTGGTGCTTTCTGCTATATCACAATGCCATTCGGGTTGAAAAACGCTGGCGCAACTTATCAGCGCACCATACAGCGGTGTTTTCACACTCAACTCGGACGCAACGTGGAGGCATATGTCGATGACGTCGTCATAAAAACAAAATCCAGAGGGGAGCTCATAACAGATCTGACTGAGACATTCGAGAGCCTAAGGGCATTTCGAATAAAGCTAAATCCCGAGAAGTGCGTTTTTTGGGTCCCATCTGGTAAACTACACGGATTCATCATCTCCCACCGAGGGATCGAAGCAAATCCGGAGAAAGTCGGCGCCATCATTAAGATGAAGCCCCCGACTAATCAGAAGGATGTGCAGAAGCTCACTGGATGCATCGTGGCACTCAGCCGATTCGTTTCCCGACTCGGGGAGCGAGGCATGCCTTTCTTTAGGCTCTTACGCCGACAAGACGATTTTCGATTGGACGGCGGAAGCACAACAAGCCTTTGAAGATCTAAAGAGGTTCCTCACCACGCCCACGTGTTGGTCCCTCCCATGCCCCAGAGCCCTCCTACTCTACATAGGTGCAACGACTCACGCCATCGCCAGCGCTTTAGTGGTGGAACGGACGAAGAGGGCTCCTCCGTAAGGTACAATATCCGTCTACTTCGTAAGCGAGGTATTGGGCGACTCTAAAATAAGGTACCCACAAGTGCAGAAGCTTCTGTATGTCGTGTTACTTACATCACGGAAGCTAAAGCATTACTTCCAAGAGCATGAAATTTCGGTGGTCACCTCTTTCCCGCTTGGAGATATACTCCACAATCGGGAGGCCACTGGGAGGATTGCCAAGTGGGTGGTTGAGCTTGGAGCCTTTGAAATAAAGTTCAGGCCTCGACTAGCTATCAAATCTCAAGCGTTGGCGGACTTCGTCGCCGAGTGAACAGAGGCCCAAACCCCAGCAGCACAGGACACTCTCGAGTACTGGACAATGTACTTTGATGGTTCCCTCATGCTCAGCGGCGCGGGGGCTGGGATTTTGCTCATATCGCCGACTGGAGAAAAGCTGCGCTACGTCCTCCGAATATTGTTCCCTGTCAGCAACAACGCCGCCGAGTACGAGGCACTCATCCACGGGCTTCGTGTCGCCATCTCGCTTGGTGTCAGGCGGTTAATGGTGCGCGGGGATTCGCAACTCGTGGTCAATCAAGTCCAAAAGGAGTGGTCTTGTATCGGCGACAACATGGCGGCCTATTGCCAGGAGGTTCGAAAACTAGAAGACAAATTCGACGGTTTGGAGCTTACTCACGTGCTCCACCGCGACAATGAAGCAGCAGACGAGCTAGCGCGGATGGGATCCACTCGAGCTCTGGTCCCAAGTGGTGTTTTCATCCAGGAGCTACGCGCACAGTCTATCAAGCTACCATCCGCATCGGGAGAAGAACAAGAGAAGCAGAAGGAACCCGATGCAGAGGTATTTATGATTAACCCCGGGTGGACTCAGCCTTATTTAGATTATCTTCTTCGTGATGAGCTACCCGAAGATCGAAGCCTAGCCGAGTGCATCACACGCCGAAGCAAGAGTTACAAGGTGGTCGGGGACGAGCTTTTCAGAAAAAGCAGTTCCGGGGTACTAAGGCGTTGCATATCTAAGCAAGAAGACAGAGATCTGCTCAATGAAATCCACTCGGGAGAGTGCGGGCACCACGCGGCTGCTAGCACCCTGGTGGGCAAAGCTTACCGGCAAGGATTTTTCTGGCCAACCGCTGTCACAGATGCGGAAGAAATAGTACGCAGATGTGACGGGTGTCAGTTTTTCGCACGGCATATTCGCATGCCGGCTCAAGATTTACAGACGATTCCGATCTCTTGGCCCTTTGCCGTCTGGAACCTGGACATGGTGGGCCCTCTCAAGCGAGCGCAAGGCGGGTTCACCCATCTCTTCGTCGCCATCGACAAGTTTACCAAGTGGATTGAGGCCAAGCCGGTTGCTGTTATCACGGCGGCGAAAGCACGCGAGTTCTTCCGGGACATCGTTGTGCGTTTTGGCGTACCTAATCGCATCATCACCGACAATGGCGTTCAGTATAAGAGCAGCGAGTTTCAAGAATGGGGCGAGGAGCTGGGCATTAAGATCTGCTATGCATCAGTGGCCCACCCGAGGAGCAACGGCCAGGTCGAGCGCACCAATGGATTGGTACTACAAGGGCTCAAAGCCAGGATTTTCGATCGCCTAAAGCCGTACGCCACGCGCTGGGTTAAGGAGTTGCCCTCTGTGCTCTGGGGGCTCAGGACGACCCCAAGCCGAGCCACTAGGCAGACACCCTTTTTCCTTGTCTACGGCTCTGAGGCGGTCCTCCCGACTGAATTGAAGTTTCGGTCCGCACGGGTCGCCGGACACAACGATAATCAGTCGGATGAGGCAAGGCGTGAAGACCTCGATCGACTTGAGGAAGCCAGGAAGCAAGATTGATCCGATCGGCAAAGTACCAACAGGCCTCGCCGCTACCATCGGTAACGTCTGGGGCGTGCATTCTCCAAGGAGATCTGGTCCTTCAAGGAATCGAAGCACGAGCATAAACTCTCCCCACTGGAAGGCCCCTATGCGATCGGCGAGGTGACCCGCCAGGGCTTATCGGCTCTGGCGAAGATGGATCTGAAGTGCCCAACACCGAACATCGAGCGACTCGCTGCTTTTTCCTTAGTTCGTATTTCGAGCAGCATTGTGTACTCGCTTTCTTCCTTGATTTGCTACTTGGCCGTAAACGACCAAGCAGTAAGTCGGGGGCTACACTAAATAGTGTGCGGAGTCAACCGCACCCTATCTCTTCAATAAAGTTGTTTTCTCTCTACATGTGTTGATCGCATTCGAGTATTATGAAAATTCTTGAGTAATGGCCCAACATGTCCCAGTGACAAAATTTAGCTACTCCGCAGTTGCAGAGGAAAGCCAAGCGCTACCTCCTGGCACTCGGGGGCTGGACCAGTCGGCGGATGCGTATCATGAAAAAGGATAAAACGTATTATCCGGATAGTTTGGATCACCAGTATTGGGGATCAACCAAAAGCTTTTATTACAGGCACAATTACAAATCCAACTGACCAACTATCTGGACGGCGGTCGAATGAACCTCCCCCAGTAGCGCCGCAGCCTCCTCCTCCGAGCAAGCAAACCCATCCTTAACGGCTTCGCAATCTAGGCGTGGGAAGTTTGACTTCGCAATGGCGAGGCCTTGGCCGGTGCATGTTATTGCGGCCTCCCGGGTGAAGACCTTGATCCGCTCAGGAAGGGCGTCGAGACGGGCAACCAGGGAGTCAGGATCGTTCGGCGGCTCCTCGTCTGGATAAAGGCATTCCAGTATCGGAGCGATTCCCGTCGAGGTCCGGCAGCGAAGTTCTGCGCAACCAGTCGGACCAGGCATATCAGTCGAGCTTCAATGAGGTTGAGCCAGGGAGAGCCAGTCGGGAAAAAGTTACCTTCCAACCGCTTAGCCGACTCCTCGGCTCGAGCGTTGGCTTGGTGGACTTCCTACTCCAGTGCCTTACGCCTCCCTCGAGCTGCACTCGACGGCAAAAATTGAAGATCATTACCAACGGAACATCCTTTTTAGAGATTTAACACAGATCGGGGTTTATACCTTGGTTTGCGTTGGACTCTTCCACGTGGCGGAGACGGAGTTCTATGACCTCGCGGTGAAGTTCTTCGATCCGGCCGCGATATTGTTGTTTGGTGGCATACAGCGCGTTGTCAAACTCATCGCTGCTTTCAACTCGCCTACCGCCCTCTCCATGCATCCGGTTTTCGCTTTGACCTCTCCTTCATGCTACCAGTATGGAGAAGAGAGGAGATTAGTGGATTCCTCTCATGCAGATAGAGGTTCGCAGCGAAAAGAAGTTCTACCTTGTATATTTCAGCTGGATAGCGGTTACTTGGTCCAGACCTCCCACTCTTGCCTCCCCGCCCGTCGTCGACCTCGTAGAGTCTCCATTTCTTTCCGCCACTTCAATCGGAAGGGTGGAATGTGTGCTTTGGCCGAGGGGCGTGGAATCTCCTCGATCTCTGGCTCTGAGCTAGCTGGAGCTGGAGCTTTCCCCTTCGCTGTCGAGGATTGGCGGCTAGTGGCGGAGGGGCCAGAGTCCTGGTGAGGCGCAGTGGGCCGAGCCGAGTCCCTGGCGCTTGGCGGCTCCTCGTCATTCACAGGTTTTCTGAAAGCACTCGAAGACCGTTTAATACGCACATCGCATGTCTCCGCACTATGAAGTTATGGCGCCACAAAGGAGTACCTGTGTGACGGGACATATTTCATCTTGAACTTCATGCCCGAGCCACTCGGGCTCGAGCCGGCAGGTTTCTTCGCCCCAGCTGTGGCCTTTGGCTTGGCCGACTGGTGAGGTGGAGGGTTCTGTGGCTGCGCGGCCTGGGCGGGCGGCGACTTCGTCATTGGGCGGCGGCGGCGCAAAAGCGGGACGGTGTCTTCTTCATCATCGTACTCGTCCGAGTCCCTTGAGGCGTCCCCCTTGCCTTTCTTGGCCGGAGGAGCACTCGTTGAGCCCTCAGCGGGACGCTTGCGAGGCGCCTCCTTGTGGGGTGGAGCTTCCGGAACCGGGGGGGAGGAGAAGAAGGTTTCGCACCCCTGCAACGCATCAAATTACATTAACTCTAGCCCTACATCAACGAACTGCGGTTGAGTTGAGGAGGATCTTCTCCTTACCGCTGGTGGCAAGAATCCCAGATGATATGGAGCCGGGCATTCCGCGGGAATTATTTCCGTGCCCGGAGCAAAAAGCTCGGTCACTCGGCTGATGATCTCCTTCTGTACAAGACTCTCGCTGGTTTCTCGAGTGGCATCCTGGAGCCCCGAGTACTCAAAGGCAAGATGCGCCCTCTCCTTGATGGGCTGGATACGGCGTTGGGTATAGTTCCACACTACCCCAATACCGGTCAGCCCGGCAGATCTGGCTCTGCGGAGAAGAACAAGAAGTTCCTTCACTTGGCTTCCCCCATCATCGGCGGCGAGAGAAGACCAGGAGGGATGGACTGTGGGGCACTCGCCGGAGAAGGAGGGGAGAGCCGGAGGAGAGTTGGCACAATAAAACCACTCCGAGTGCCAGCCTTTGTTGGAAGTTTTCAAGCGAAGATCAAAATAGTACTTTTTAACCCCTTCCCGCAATTGGAATCCCGCGCCTCCTGCGGCTTTGGGATTGTCCTTGTTGGGATAGGGTTTGAGAAGGAAAAGGAATCTAAAAAGATCGAAGTGGGGAGCGACCCCCAAGTAGACCTCACAGACGTGAATGAAAATCGCGATATGAAAAATGGAGTTGGGATTCAAGTGTGAAATCTCAACCCCGTAAAAATGAAGCAGACCCCGGAAGAAAGAGGAGCAAGGAAGGCCGAAGCCACGGAGGAAGAAAGATTCGAAGACCACCACCTCGTCCGAACGAGGGGTGGGGCAGGACTCACCGGCGGCAGGACGCCAAGACAACAGCTCTTCGGAGGGGAGCACACCGGGAGAGACCAGCTTCTGTAGCCTCCATTCGGTTGTGATGGACTTCGCCCACTCCTTCCCGCTCTTAGCAGCCTTGGGGGTGGAGGGGGAAGGCGGAGCCATTGCGATCGGAGACGGGTGGCGGCGGAGGTGGCGATGAAGAAGAACCCTAGCGGCGGAGCTTACAGAAGAAGTCAACAGACTGGCGCGAAAAGCAAGCAAGGTGAACCCGTTTCGTTCTCCTGTTTCAGACTTGTATCAACAGGCAGAGTTTCGCATTCTGGGCCGGGCCTAGGTCTAGCGTCGGATGCGGCCTTTCCGCGAGGGGCCCAATAATCACTCGGCTGCCCGAGTGGTTCCCCCCGAGAGGTCTGCGTTACGCGCCGACTGCCCGTCTAGGAGCGGACGAGCCAAGCTACTCGGATGAAGCGGTGTCACGAGTTCGAGGTCAGATCAAGAAGAAGTGGCACTGCGGGTTCAAGATCAAAAACAAAAGACATCAGGATCCCCAAAAGTCCTTCGTTCAAAGGGCACTTAGGCCTGATTACATATTTTTCCATGCACACAAGACACCGAGCTAGGGCTCACGGCGCTCACGGAGGAACAAAGAAAAGGCCTTCTGGCGGAGGGATTCATACTCCCCCCGGCACGGAGGGCGGCGACCAAGGTCCTTGAGGGGCAGCTTGTGGGCTGCGGAATCCACGGATCAGAACCCTAATGGATTCCTCCGCGCGGACTTCCGCCTTCGCTAGAGCGAAGTCCTCCCAGAGCTCGTCCTCGAAGGCTTTCGCGGCGGCCTTGGCGGCAGCCTCCGCCTTCTCCCTCGCGCGGGCCTCATCGACCCACGCCATGATCATCTCCAAGATGTTGGCCATTGCTCTTGCGTGGGAAGAGGTGGAAATTTCCGGTGTCGCCGAAGGAAGAGAAGACTCAACAACTTGAAAGCCGAAGATGAAGTAGTACTCCGCCCCTGGGACTTCTTTTATACACGAAGGAAGTTCAAGGGTCGCGCCTGACAATCCGTTTCGAACACAGTGAAACCATCATAGCGATGGGACGGAAGTGGGAGCGGATCCGGTTTTCGACAGAAACACGTGCCCCTTCGGCTGTGTGAGAAAAGGGCGCGAAAACGCTTCGCCTCCCCCTAATTGGGCTTGGGCTAAAACAGCAAAGGGCGACCCCCTTAACAGGCTTTCTTAACACGCCGCTGACGGTGGCAATGTGTTAAAATCGAGCCTAACTCGGACTCGGTGCACCCTGGAGGGCATATCACCGGCAGCGCCAAAATTAAAAATATTTCACGGCATACCCCATGGGGGTCACTAGCCAACTTTGCATGCTCAAGGTTGGGTGTTGGTGAAATTTGGATTCAATTTCTTGAGGTATGCCTTCATAAGGTCGCCAGTTGTATACTGCTACGCAGATACAAATACCTCTCGGCAAAATTGCGTCCAATCGGTATGCCTCCAAAGGCCTATGCTGATCCTTGCCATGGTGGGGACAGATACCACCCGGTTGAAAGGTGTGCCCCATGTTGGGCCAAGAGCTGGTTCTTACAAGTTAAGGCCGGGCACCTGATGTCGATATTCCTAAAACGCTAAGGTCACAGCGTGCTGCAAGACAGAAGCTGTAATGGCGTGGCTTAAGGCATGCCCCAAGACGAGCCAATGGCCGCTCTTGTATTGCAAGAATGGATGCCCAGGAGCCGAATCCTCCTGTCAAAATGACGTGCCCAACGGGCCGAATAAGCTGGAGTTTGGTATTGTCAAATCTAGGCGTTGTTTCGATATAAAAACTTAAAATTTCTTGAGTCCTTTACAATCTCTTTTCAGATTACAGGAGATTTAAGCGGAACCAGTCGGCCAAGCATCTGACTCGATCGTAAAGCACTCGGGGGCTACTGTGGACTGCATGGGCCCCGGGTATCCTCTAGAAGGCCCATAAGGGAGCAGACAGGGGGCGACCCAGGTCGGTTGGCCGAAGATGGAAAGCACTCGGATCGGGCGGAACTTAGGCCGCAAGAAAGGGTTCGAGTTTACGGGACATCCCCATGTAATTAGCAGATCAATGCATACATTCCATGTAACATCATAACGGAAATAGTGGCCATATACCCCGCGACTTACTGTATACTCTATCCCCACCTGTACTATATAAAGAGAGGGGACGGAGGGCCATCGAATCATCGTTAGAAGCATCATCTTGCATCCCGATCCACCAAATAATCCCAGAGCACAGGAAGTAGGGTATTACCTCCTCCGTTGAGGGCTGAACTCAGATAACCTCGTCTTGTGCTAGCCATCTGACCTAGTTCTTGATTAGCGTCCCCTCGTACAAATTCATTGCCGGCGGTGACCCCCCACAGTTAGTCACCCGTCGACACCAACCGATCATCCTAACCGATCACCATACCAGCTTATCCGTTCCCCTGACTTTCTTCCGGTTGCCTCCAACATTTCCTAGTTCTGCCATCCTTCTAGGATTCGGCAATTCTGTTGTGGACCACACATGCCATGGCATGCCCGCCTCGCCCTATGGGGTTGCCAGCCCTCATTAGCCGACCGTCATCCTAGGGATGTGTGGCCTTTATCACCTCGGTGATGACCCATGCCGGTCCCAATCGAGAATGGTCCCAGAGTGCCTCCGCAAAGCACTCACAGCTGGCGATCCAAGACTCGTACTCTGCGCGATGGCCACACGTTGTGTTGGAACCATCCCTCTGATGGCAGCGATCTCCCCGCTACGCGTGTTACTCCGTGTTCCTTCGGGGTATGCCCTGGCTAAACCTAGCACCAGACACCCTGTGCCTCAACCATCCATCAGGATGTTCTTCTAGGGGCAACCCACCGGTAAATATCTACTTCCACGGTCCTCGACCGTACCACACTTGGACTATCCCAACCAACCGACCAAATCAGACCGATATCTCACATACCTTTACCCTCAAACACAATCAACCCAAAATGCAACTAACAGCCCTAACTGTCATATGTCATGTCATATTCTGAATGAACAGAATGAATGACCGGTAAATATAGGTTCACCATTCCGTAGCGATTAGCCGAAAGATTTGTGTAAGCCTAAGCCAGTCTAAGCAAGTTTTACCCATTAGGTAGGGGTTAGAGTGGTTACCAGACTAATCAGAGGCTAACAAGATTAATGAAAATCAAGGCAGTCATTAAGGCTAAACAGGTCAAAGGCAGGCATGTATAAATATTACATGATTAACAATTAGGCAGTTTACAAAGCATGCATTTAATTAATAAACAAAATAGTTAACAGAGAACTGGGTAATGAATCATAATATTTAGCGATGTTAATCCGCCCTAGGGAAAGTCGCAATCTCTCCCTAATACGAATAAAATATAAAGAGGAAGTGTTAACTCGCCTTGCTCAGGTAGATGTTCCTCCCCGGTGTCCCCAAACCTTCCTTCGGGATCGCCTACGTCTAGTCATACCAACAAACCAATAATTACTTACTAATGCAACAGAAAACATGATGCATGCACGACCAGCGGCAAAAGCGGCCCAAGGCCCACTCGCATGCACGCGCCCGCGGGGCCGGAGGAAAATGCCGAAGGCGGCTTTACGGACGGCGCTATCTCTTAGAGAAGGCGCCCACGTCCCTAGGCGTCTCCACTTAATTCGACCGGTGGGGTCGGGGCCCAGGGGACAGTGACTTAGCGCTGAGGCTTTGAACTCACGTGCGAAGGGGTGCTCTGTTCGGTGGGGCCTGCGTGTCATAGACTCGTAGTCACTCCGCCTTCACGAATCCTAAAGCGTAACAGACGGCCGCTGTTCATCGTCTTCCTCGGAGCGGCAACGTGGCCTGGCGGCGACGGTGGACGACGGGGCGGTCATCTATCGGCCAAAAGCATTCGCGCTCCGGCCACTACGGCTCCCTTGGACCTTAGCGAAGCACTCGCGGAGGCCAGGGGCGGCCAAACGCGACCGCGATACGGCAACAGCGAATCCGTGAGCTCATCAGGGAAACCGTGCCGCAATACGGACCTACAGGCTATGAGCATGGACGGGGAGTGAGAGGGGTCACGGGGGTGCTCACCATGGTACGTGCCGAAGGTGAACGAGCTCGGAAGCAGCTGGTGACGGAGCATGCACCCGGCGGTGACTGGAACAGGGGCACCACGGATACGTCACTCCCGGTCGGATCCCTTGAAATTGTGTGAGCATCGTTGAGCCCTAATTTTTATTAGTGGCATTGATGACAAAATTAATTAATATTAAGTGCTAGGGGGTTTTTTGGTTTTCTCGGAACCCTAGCGAAGACTCGGTGTTTTTGCAAAACCCTAACCTGAAGCGACGACAAATTTTCTGAGCTGCTCCGAGGTTTCAAGTGCGTGACCGGGCGAGAGATGAGGTCACGTATAGATTAGGAGTAGTTAGGTTTATTTCCTGTTTTTCGTCGGATTTCAAAAGGGGTTCGAATTTCTCGGACTATGCCGGATCTTTGTGAATTCTTGAAAACTCGGTTTCCGTAGTCCACCACCTCTAAAAATACCCAAATATCCCTATGAGAGATTTCTAGAGAGAGAGAGAAACCCACCTAATTTTCCCCTCAATTTTTAGCCGAAAATCGTTTCTGTCGGACGGCGTCTGGTAAATCCAGACGGCGTCCGACCAGCCAAAAATCCGAAATAGCCTTCACTGTCGGACGGCGTCCGGTGGTTACCGGACGGCGTCCGATCAAGTTCAAATCTGTGCTTTCTCGCTGTCGGACGGCATCTGGGGGGCGTCCGGTGGTTTCAGCGTCTACGCGATCCTTGCTGTCGGACGGTGTCCGGTGGGTACCGGACGGCGTCCGATAAACCTAATTTTTGTGAGCAGTTGCCTCTGTCGGACGGCGTCCGGTTTCCGTCGGATGGCGTCCGGTAGAGGCTAACGGCTAGTCTTTTTGTCCTCTTCTGAGGGGCAACGGCTAGTTTTGCTCTTGGGGCTATAAATACCTACCTAGTGGCTGGCTACTTTGAGGTTTGCTGCTCCACTTCACCGACCACATTCATAGCTCATCAATTAGGTGTTCTAGAGCCATTCCTCCACCCACAAATAATCAAAAGCCACAAATCATTAAACCCCAACACCGAGCTTCATGGAAGTCCTTCGATCCGGCATGATCGGGGCGTTTCGGGCTTGTTACTTTTGAAGACATCCTTCGTGGAGGCGTGGGTTTGGGAGTAGGCCTTGGCGTGTGGCTACTCTCAAGTCAGTGTACGGGTGACGGAGTCCACCTCGCCGGAGTGGCGGAACGACTACCGGGAGTAAGTGAGGCGTAAGGCTCGAGAGCGAGCCGGTCCTTGTGCGCAAGGGGTAGCCTCAACGGAGAGTAGGAGTTACGGCTCCGAACTTCGGTCAAACAAACACCTTGTCTCCCTCTCATTTATATTCCCGCACTTACTCTTATTGCATTGCTTGTGTTGATTGTGATGCCATGTCTTAGTTTTATAATAAACTTGTTTATCGCTTCCGCTTGCGTATCAATTAACACTAGGATTGGGTCACCATTAATTTGATGCTTAATGAACAATTAATCAAAAAAGATTTAAAATTGCCTATTCACCCCCCCTCTAGGCCTTAGGATCCTCTTTCAAGTGGTATCAGAGCATCCAGGTTCTCCGGTTTTAGCTTCACCGCTAGGAGATGGCTCAAGAGGGGCCTAGGATAGAAATTGGTAAAGCTCCTATTTTCGATGGAACAAACTACAACTATTGGAGAATTAGGATGCAATGTTACTTAGAGGCACTTAGCTATGATGTGTGGGTTGCTTGTGAGACGGGTTATCCGGACCCTCCGGCCGGAACAATTGCTCTTGATGAAGTTCATGCTAAGTAGAAGCGCTTTAATGCCATTGCTAGAAATGCATTACTTTCTAGTGTGTCCTCCGAAGTTTTTGATAGCATTGGCAATCTCTCTAAAGCTTATGACATTTGGAAGCATCTTAAAGAAATTCATGTTGGTAGTGCCGAGATGCTTGAGGAGAAGCTATCTCGAGCTAAAAAAAGATTTGATCAATTTAAGATGCTCCCTAATGAAAGTGTTAATGAAATGTTTCTTAGGTTGAACCCCATCGTCAATGAAATTGCCGGATGTTCGGAGAAGAAGGTCTTGGAAGACATTGACGTTTGTCGAAAGATGCTCGATGTGGTGCCTTTTAGTTTCAATCCATTTGTGACATTAATTCGAGCATCCAAGTCGAAGCTCAAGAAAATGACACCGACAAAGCTCCTCGGGCAACTCAACTCTTACGAGATGCGGCTTCTTGAAAGTGAAGAGTCTCCGCTCAACAAGAAGTCAATTGCTCTCCCCGCCAAAGCCAAAAGTGAGAAGAAGAAGATCGAAGTTGAAGAAGATGATGATGACTCCGATGATGCAATTCCGGAGATTGGGGAATTGGCCCTCCTTGTCAAGCGGTCACGAAAGTTGATCAAGAATATGAGCTTCCGCGGCGGATCATCCTCTTCAAGGCGAAGACCTATCTCCGAGATGCGTTGCTATGAATGTGGAGAGAAGGGTCACTTGGCGGCGGATTGCCCAAAAAGTAAAAAGAACAAGCACAAGGCAAGGAATCAAGAGGATGATGAGGATGATGACAAGAAGAAGTACCGTCACTACCGCAAGAGCGATCACAAATCGAAGAAGAAGAAGAAGGCTCTTGCCGGACAAAAGACCAAGAAGGAAGATAGCTCAAGCTCATCGTCCTCCCAATCATCCTCCGAAGAAGAAGAAACTAGAGCTCATGGGCTAGCCGGACTTGCGATCAAGGAAAATGCTCCTCCGGCTCTTCCCAAGCAAAAGCTTTGTCTCACCGCCAATGTACAAGAAGAGGTGATTGGAGAATGGATCACCGATGACGAGGGCTCTTGGGCGGACTCCTCCGACAATGAAAACACTAAGGTGTCCGGAGTCGCCATCGACAACCCTACACCTCCCATGTGTCTCATGGCACTAGAGGAGAAGGTAACAAATGAGCACCTCTCTAAAAGTGAGCTTAAACTTTTGATTGATGATTTGAATAATGCTCTAGAGAAGGAAAAATCTAAAAGGAAGAAGTTGATGAAAGTGTATAAAGAGCTTGCTAATGAGTTTGAAAATTTGCTTGAAAAACATGAAACTCTAGAAGATGATTATGAAGCTCTAAATTTGCAAGTTGAGATTCTAGAGAACAAATTAGCTAGCTCTAATGTTGAAGAAACTTCTCTTGATTGCTCAATTGAAAAATGCAATGTTGGTGTGACTTGTAATTTGATTGACACCATTAATGGTTCTCTTAGCTTATCTTATGACACATCTTTGAACTTGTCACCCACCATCACACCTAATGCTAGCTCATCTACGTCCACTAGTGCTACCTCTTTAAATGAAAATGCTTGTTCTATTGGTACTTGTGGTGTTGCAAAATGTGCAAATGAGCTAGTTAAGGAAAATTTGCTTCTTAAGGATAGAATTGAGTAACTAGACTCTAGCTTGGCCAAATTGCTTGTGGGGAACAACTCTCTTGACAAGGTGCTTCGGGAGCAAAGGTACACCTTGGGTAAGCATGGTTTGGGATTTCATCCCGGGGATTTGCCCAAGGGCGGTTGGGGTAAGCCCAAGCTAACCTTTGTTAAGGGAGGGACCCGTTGCCATATTTGCAAAAATGATAAACACAAAGCCATTGCTTGTCCTCTTGCAAAATCTTCTCAATTCTTGTCTAAAACTCAAGTGCTTAATGCTAGTTACATGCTTATGAGGAAGAATGGCTCCACTTATGCAAAATATGTTGGTGCACCCAATGAAAAGAAAGATGTGAAGGCTATTTGGGTGCCCAAATGTTTGATGACTAACTCGAAAGGACCCAAGAAGAAGTCTTGGGTACCTAAAACCCAAGCTTGAATTTGTGTGTGTAGGTGAACTACAAGAGCGGTGGCTGGCATTGGATATTTGATAGCGGTTGCACTCAACACATGACCGGTAGCTCAAGTATGTTCACCTCACTAGAGGAGGAGAAGGACCCCGAACACAAGATCACATTTGGGGATAACTCCAAGCGAAAGGTAAAGGGTATAGGTAAAATTACAATATCTAATGACCTATCCATCTCTAATGTGCTCTTGGTGGAAACTTGCAACTTTAATCTCCTCTCCGTTGCTCAAGTATGTGATTTGGGTTTTGATTGCTTCTTTTCGGTCAACGGAGTTCGTGTTGTTTCCACTAAGGATCAAAGTGTTGCATTTGAAGGCACCCGGTTTCAAAACTTATATTTGGTTGATTTTTCAAACCGTGAATCTTCTCAAATCAAGACTTGTCTTATTGCTCAAACCACTCTTGGTTGGTTGTGGCACAGGCGTCTTGGACATGTTGGAATGGGCACTTTGAAAAAGGTTTTTAAAGACAACTTGGTTGTTGGAGTGAAGGATGTCAAATTCAAGAAAAATCGCTTATGTAGCTCATGCCAAGCCGGCAAGCAAGTGGCTAATTCTCATCCGACTAAGACATTCATGTCTACATCCCAACCACTTGAACTTTTGCATATGGATTTATTTGGCCCAACCACCTATGCGAGCATAGGCGGTAATTCCTATTGTCATGTGATTGTCAATGATTTCTCTCGCTTCACTTGGGTATTCTTCCTTGCAAATAAATCACTTGCCGGTGATGTGTTTAAAAGATTTGCTTTGAAAGCTCAAAAGGAATTTGACTCTTTTATCAAAAAGGTGAGGAGTGATAACGGCACCGAGTTTACTAACACAAATGTCGAGGAATTTTGTGATGAGTTAGGTGTCAAGCACGAATGCTCGGCGGCATACACTCCTCAACAAAATGGAGTGGTGGAGAGGAAGAACCGTACTTTGATAGAGATGGCAAGATCAATGCTTGACGAGTACAACACGCCGCATGCCTTTTGGGCGAAAGCCATCAACACGGCGTGTCATGCCATCAACCGCCTCTACCTCCACCGACTCCTTCACAAGACCTCATATAAACTACTAGTGGGACGAAGGCCCAACATCTCGTATTTTCGAGTCTTCGGTTGCAAGGTATACATCTATAAGAAAAGGACTCATTTGGGTAAGTTCCAAAAGAGGTGCGACATTGGTATCATGTTAGGGTACTCCTCTCGCTCAAAAGCTTTTCGAGTTTTTAATAATTCTACCGGGCTTGTTGAGGAAGCTTATGATGTCAAGTTTGATGAAACTAACGGCTCGCAAAATGAGCAAGATTTGACAAGAAATGTAGGTGATGAGCTACCACATGAAGCCATGGAGTTGGGGGAAATTCAACCCGCACCGGAGGCACCAAAAGATGAAGTAATCACCCCCACCACCTCCATCGATAATCAAGTTCAAGACACCTCTCCAACATCTCAAGATCAAGCGGTGGACGGAGATGCGAACTTAGAAGTTAATCAAGCTCAAGGGGGAGGCGTTGATCTACAAGTACCCGTCCAACAACACCGCACTCTCTCCAAGGATCATCCCCTAGACCAAGTCATTGGCAATCTCAATCAAGGCGTAAGAACCCGTTCTCATACCGCTAATTATTGTGAGCATCACGCCTTTGTATCTGTTGTTGAGCCTAGGACCATTGATGAGGCATTAGCGGATGCGGATTGGGTGAACGCCATGCATGAAGAATTGAACAACTTCACCCGCAACGAAGTTTGAGAACATGTGGAAAGACCGAAGGACCACAATATCATTGGAACCAAATGGGTCTTCCGCAACAAACAAGATGAGAACGGTGAAGTGGTGCGAAACAAAGCAAGATTGGTGGCGCAAGGTTTCACACAAATCGAAGGACTTGACTATGGAGAAACCTACGCTCCCGTTGCTCGACTTGAAGCTATACGGTTACTCTTGGCATTCGCCTCTCTCTATAACATAACTCTCTTTCAAATGGATGTCAAAAGTGCTTTTCTAAATGGTTTTATTGATGAACTTGTTTATGTCGAGCAACCGCCCGGTTTTGAAAACCTCATACACCCAAACCATGTCTACAAGCTCACTAAGGCGCTATACGGTCTCAAGCAAGCTCCTAGAGCATGGTATGAGCGTCTTAGGGACTTTCTCTTAGTAAAGGGATTTAAAACCGGTGCGATTGATTCCACATTGTTTCTAAAGCCAATTAAAAATGACTTATTTATTTGTCAAATATATGTGGATGATATTATTTTTGTATGCACTAACAAATCTAAATGTAAGGACTTTGGGGAAATGATGTCCAAGGAATTCGAAATGTCGATGATTGGAGAGCTCACTTTCTTCCTTGGATTTCAAATCAAGCAACTTCGGGAAGGGACCTTCATTTGTCAAGAGAAATACACAAAGGACCTTCTCAAACGGTTTTCTATGGATGATTGCAAATCGATCAAAACACCAATGGTCACTAATGGGCATCTTGATTTAAATGAAGATGGAAAGCCCGTGGACCAAAAGCTTTATCGCTCCATGATCGGTTCGCTTCTCTATCTCACCGCTTCTCGACCCGATATTATGTTTAGTGTGTGCATGTGTGCTTGTTTTCAAGCATCCCCTAAAGAAGTGCATCTTATTGCCGTAAAACGCATTTTGAGATATCTAAAAATCACTACTAGCCTAGGTCTTTGGTACCCCAAGGGAGCGCGTCTTGAGCTTTTTGGCTATTCCGACTCGGATCATGCCGGTTGCAAAATTGATCGCAAAAGCACCTCGGGGGGTTGTCACTTGCTAGGACGCTCACTCGTGTCATGGACATTGAGGAAGCAAAACTCCGTGGCGCTATCTACCGCGGAAGCGGAATATGTAGCGGCGGGGAGTTGTTGTGCTCAACTCTTGTACATGACACTGATGCTTAGTGACTTTGGGCTAAAATTTGAAAAAGTGCCACTTCTATGCGATAATAAAAGTGCGATGAAAATAGCCAACAATCTGGTCCAACATTCCCGTACAAAGCACATCGACATCCGACATCACTTTATTCGTGACCATGTTGCAAAGGGTGACGTTGTGCTTGCCTACGTGTGAACGGAAGACCAATTGGCGGATATTTTCACCAAACCCTTAGATGAGGCACGGTTTTGCAAATTAAGGAATGAACTCAACATACTAGATAGATCAAATGCGTGTTGATTGGTTTTTGTGATTTTTGGGTCTTAGTCGAATTTTTTCATTTGCGTTTGACCCGTGTCACATTTAGGTGGAGTTTAGTTTCAACTCATGATCTCAAAACTACCTCTAGTGGTGAAAAGATAAATTTGATTTTGGGTTAGCACATTCTTGTCCTATAATTCAAGCCAAAACAAATTTAAACTTAATAGACTATCCTTATCGTCTTATTACTTCAAACTTCTAATTTTGAAAATCTTATCCCTCTTTGAAAAATTTGCTCCATATGCATATTTCTTCTCTTGAAAATCATATGGCATCAAAATTGTTGAAAATATTTAAAAAGGAGCCAAAATTCAAAAACATGTGCTTAAACTCTAAAATGAACCCCTATGCGCGATTTTCATGCCTATATGAGAAATCAAGACAAAATTTGGGTTCACACATTTTCTCGATCTTGAAGATCAAAATTTGGGTTTTTGAATTTAATTTGGTTTCATTTGTCAACTTAGTATCTTATCCTTTCAAAATTAAAAATTTTAAAATCACTTCAAATTGCTCACATTTGAATCTTCCTTTGAATTTTGAGCAAAACGGAGAATATCACTTCAAAACATTATTTTTATAAAAAATTCTCGCATTGGTGGGGCCCACTGGTCAGAAAGGCAAGTTGCTGCGAAATTTACCTCCATCGGACGCCGTCCGGAAAGGCTCGGACGCCGTCCGACAGAGTTTGTGTGGGCAGAATTTGTACTGTCGGACGCCGTCCGGTCACCACCGGACGCCGTCCGACCAAGTTCAATTTGCGCCGCAAACCTGCTGTCGGACGCCGTCTGGCCGCTCCGCGACCCCGTCTGACGAGGCTCTTGTGCGCTGCACCCTCTCTGTCGGGCGCCGTCCGATGACCGTCGGACGCTGTCCGACAGGGCCTAACCACGCGGAACTGCTACTTATCTTACCTCTCCGCCTCCCTCTCTCCTCATTTGATCTCCTCTCTCCTCCCAAACCGGCGCCGCCCCTGCCGCTTCTCCTCACCAGGGAAGACCCTCTGGCGACCTCCGGCGACCTCCACCACCACCGGCGGCCTCCCCTCGTCGTCCTCTTCATTTCCCTCCGCGTGGATTGGAGGTGGACGGCTCCGTTCGTGCGCCTAGTCTCCGTCGAAGTTCCCCTCCTTTCCCCTACCGGGAAGGGCCTTGGGGACGATCTCCTCGCGCGCGGCGGCTTCCTCCTTCCCTTCTAGGGCTCGGTAACGGCTTCCCTCCTCTTGTTCCGAAAAAATTCTTCCGTTTACCGAGTTCTAGGTTTGAATAGGATTTTCCCGCGTTCGTGTTCAGGGTTGGACCGTGGTGGGTTGGCACCTTGTCCGTGGATCGTTGGTCAGCGGCATTTGGCAGTGAGGTTCTTCTGGTCAGTGGCACGTGGTCAGAAGGTGTGCTTTGTCATGTCGAAATCATTGAAGAAGTTTGGAAAGGCTCTGGGCAGGACCCTCAGTGGTCGGCGTGACAGCGGCAGTAAGGGCGACCCGGATTACATAGATGAGACGGCTAGCAGTGCCGCTCCTCCTCGCCCAAGTAGAGTGACTAGAGCGGATATACAAAGAAGAAATGATCGTGGACTTCATTGGACTCGGGTGGCGGGATCTTCCTTTGCCACCGCCGAGGATGCTGACGATGACACCTATACCGAGGACCCCATTGATGAGGATGTCACTGAGACAGTGGTCGCCGAGGACGACCCTGTGGATGATCAAGTTCTAAAATTGTCTATGGAGACATTGAGGAAGAAAAGGTCTGTCTCATATGCCAGATGGTTCCCTCAACGGCGAGAGGATACCAGGGATTTCAGGTTTCACACAAAATTTCAGAAGCAGCTTTATATGTGCTTCTCTGCTCCCACGGCTGGTCCTAGGGATCCCCACTGTGTTGACTGGAGCAAGATCTCAGCAGTGGCAGGGCCTGAGATTCACACCATGTTCAGCTTCACTCCAGGCCTAGCAGAATTGATCTCAAACAAGAAATTGACCTAGAGCATAGAAAGAAACTGTGAGTTCTTTGCTACTTTACTGATTGTCGAAGACGAGACAGAGTCAAACTATTATCACTCAGTCGATGGACAGATTAGAGGGATCACAGTGGCCGAGATGAATCACGCCTTGGGTACTCCAGATTCTGGCACTGATTTAAATGAGGTGTGCTATGAAGATGCCCTCTGGAGAGGCAAATATCCTTCTCTTGAAGAGATAAAGTTCATGTACATTGATGTTGATGAAGAAGAATTAAATATAGAGAAGGTAAATCAACTGCGCCAGGAGCCAGCGTTGATAAATCTTATCCTTCGGAGCACTTTGTTTGTTCGAGGGGGTAACCGTGACAGGATTCTTCCAATCTGCAGTTGGTTCATGCTATACCTTCTGACTGGCAGGATTATAAATGTAGGAGCCACCCTCATGGGAGAACTTGATGACACCATCTTCAGGGAGGTCAATAGGGCACTACCTCTAGCTCCCTATGTTGGCCTGTTTCTTTCCAGGACAGGACGTGTAACTAATGATGAAGTGAGGAGTTGGAACAACAAAGTAAAGAAGCACCAAATGAAAAATTTCTTAAACTCTCTTGGAAGCAAGCCCAAGCTGGTTCGTCCAGGTGATGATGCTTCTCCTCCAGCACCGTCCCCTGTTTTTGCTCCTGTTGCAAAGTCAGCCGCTTTGTGCCAGCCTTTGGTGCGGGATCTTCTGCGCTGCCCCTCCTCCTTGGTATGACGCTTTGATAGGTGAGATGAGGGGGCTGCGCACTGACATGAGAAGTTTCCACACCGAAGTAAAAGAAGAGTTAGCAGCCACCCGCAGGGAGATGACAGACTTGGCAGGCGTGAGCGACTTGGCGATGAGTTCGCAGAGTTTAAGTCACCGGCAAGACATGGGGCGATGTTTATGCCAGTGCCAGAAGGGGCAAATCCATATGCTTGGTATTCACATGCCCACGACAGTTATCAGGCTTATGAGCAGCGACAGGTGTTCCCACGCCCACCTGCCTACCCACCACCGGTTCACCCTTGGGTATATCCTCCCTCAGGGCCTGCTCCTCCCTTTGTGCCTCCACCACAGTCATATCCTCCTCCTGGTAAGATTCATTTTACTGGTGGAGAAATCGCTCGCCATCTCAACTTTTCTTTGCCAAACCCTCAACCGACCCAGCTATATGATGATCCATCCTCACCTTGGTCGGTGCCCTCTGCAGCTCATATGCCTTTGTTCAAGCGTCCCAGAGGACAGGGTTCCTCTTCCGGCGGCCAAGGAGATGACGGAGGCGACGCCATGGATCAAGACCATCAAGACTAGGATCTTTTCCCGTTTGTGTCACTTGGTGACAAAGGGGGAGAAATTAGAGAGTAGTATGGGTTAGTAAGGGTTAGTGAGATCGAGTGCTCTGCTTTACCTGTAATATTTCTTGCCTCGATACTCGGTTAAGTTTTTGATTGTTACTCTGGTTGGTTTTATGTCTTATTGAACTGTGTTGCCTTGTGGTTTCAAATTTATGCATGAATTTAGGGGGAGCCTCCTTTATTTGCACATCCTTGTGGTCGAGTTGTGGTTGTCTTAAATTTGAAATTGCTCGCATATTTGTATTGCACTAACCCCTTTTGCAGCTCAAAAATTTTATTCTCTCTTGGGTTGCCATCAAGTGCCACAAAGGGGGAGATTGTGAGCATCGTTGAGCCCTAATTTTTATTAGTGGCATTGATGACAAAATTAATTAATATTAAGTGCTAGGGGGATTTTTGGTTTCCTCGGAACCCTAGCGAAGACTCGGCATTTTTGCAAAACCCTAACCTGAAGCGACGACAAATTTTCTGAGCTGCTCCGAGGTTTCAAGTGCGTGACCGGGTGAGAGATGAGGTCACGTATAGATTAGGAGTAGTTAGGTTTATTTCCTGTTTTTCGTCGGATTTCAAAAGGGGTTCGAATTTCTCGGACTATGCCGGATCTTTATGAATTCTTGAAAACTCGGTTTCCGTAGTCCACCACCTCTAAAAATACCCAAATATCCCTATGAGAGATTTCTAGAGAGAGAGAAACCCACCTAATTTTCCCCTCAATTTTTAGCCGAAAATCCTTTCTGTCGGACGGCGTCTGGTAAATCCAGACGGCGTCCGACCAGCCAAAAATCTGAAATAGTCTTCACTGTCGGACGGCGTCCGGTGGTTACCGGACGGCGTCCGATCAAGTTCAAATCTGGGCTTTCTCGCTGTCGGACGGAGTCTGGGGGGCGTCCGGTGGTTTCAGCGTCTACGCGATCCTTGCTGTCGGACGGCGTCCGGTGGGTACCGGACGGCGTCAAATAAACCTAATTTTTGTGAGCAGTTGCCTCTAGCGGACGGCGTCCGGTTCCCGTCGGACGGCGTCCGGTAGAGGCTAACGGCTAGTCTTTTTGTCCTCTTCCGAGGGGCAACGGCTAGTTTTGCTCTTGGGGCTATAAATACCTACCTAGTGGCTGGATATTTTGAGGTTTGCTGCTACACTTCACCTACCACATTCATAGCTCATCAATTAGGTGTTCTAGAGCCATTCCTCCACCCACAAATAATCAAAAGTCACAAATCATTAAACCCCAACACCGAGCTTCATGGAAGTCCTTCGATCCGGCATGATCGGGGCGTTTCGGGCTTGTTACTTTTGAAGACATCCTTCGTGGAGGCGTGAGCTTGGGAGTAGGCCTTGGCGTGTGGCTACTCTCAAGTCGGTGTACGGGTGATGGAGTCCACCTCGCCGGAGTGGCGGAACGACTACCGGGAGTAAGTGAGGCGTGAGGCTCGAGAGCGAGTCGGTCCTTGTGCGCAAGGGGTAGCCTCAACGGAGAGTAGGAGTTATGGGTTCAACTTCGGTCAAACAAACACCTTGTCTCCCTCTCATTTATATTCCCGCACTTACTCTTATTGCATTGCTTGTGTTGATTGTGATGCCATGTCTTAGTTTTATAATGAACTTGTTTATCGCTTCCGCTTGCGTATCAATCAACACTATGATTGGGTCACCATTAATTTGATGCTTAATGAACAATTAATCGAAAAAGATTTAAAATTGCCTATTCACCCCCCCTCTAGGCCTTAGGATCCTCTTTCAAATTGAACCCTGCGTCGAGTTAGGGGTGGGGTGTGGACGCTCCGGGCGAAAGGAATTGGATAGCAGCTCATGGAATCGGCTAGAGCATCCTTGGCACCGGCGCGGAGAGAATTGGGAGAAATTGGAAAAGCGAGCCCGGCGGGGCGGCGCGGGGCTTTATAGGCACGGGCGGGTCAGGGCCAAGACGCGCGGTGACGCAGAGGAGAGTGGAGCGGCGCTCGATGATGGGCGCGAGCTCGGTCAAGCAGAGCGTGGCGTGGCGAGGCGCTTGGCGCGCAGCAGCAGGGCGTGGCAGCTCGCATGATGGCGCGAGCGGCGGCCCGCGGCTGAGGTGACGGCCATGCGGCGGCAAGGCCACCAGGCAGAGGGGGAGAGAGAGAGAGACAGAGAGCAGGGTGGGGGCCCACATGTCAGCTTGGTTCAGATTCAAACGAATTTTTGAAAAATTCACACAAAATTTGAATTGCCCCCAAATTTGGGATGTTATAATATACCCTGATTAACATAAGCAAATGCCGATAAATGCACCCCGTACGTCCATTCTGCTACCTCATTCATCGTGTTCGTCCGGTTGGTCGAGCCCCATTGACCTTGTGCTCCTTGCTGCCTATGGTCGCATCGTCTTTGGCTTCGGAGCCCTCCCCGGCTGGCGACGTCGAGACGCTTGCTGATGGGAAAGGACCGGCCTCTGGTGAGGCCAGAGGGCTGCAGCTGGCACGGGAGGGGCTCGAGGCGCAGGACGATGGAGCTCAACCAACTAGGCGGCCCCTCTCTTTCGCCGACGTCATGTCCGCACTCAAGCCTACCTCCTCCGCGGAGAAGGAAAGAGGAGCAGCATTCAGGTGGCCTTCAAACATCTCTAGGTTTGGCTGGTGAAGAGATCCGCAGGTACGCCCCAAATCCCTCTCGTTTTAACACCTCTGCAGTTGAGTCTCAAGACGGGGTGGACTTTGGTGTCGAGCAAGAATTCCAGAAAATCTCTGGCTTCGAAGGAACTCCTCTGCAGTTTGAATGAGGTTGTTCAACCAAACCACCAGCTCAATTTTACTGCTCTTTTCACAGCGTGATTGTGAGAGGCAAGTGCTTCATGTTTTTCCTCGAATGAAATTCCGTCCATCGACGATTTTCAAAAACGAATACTAGCATGTAATCACAAGCTTAAAAAAGCAGTAGATTCACAAATCACGTGGTTGCACGGTGGAGAAGCTGCAAAAGCATGCTGAAGGGTAAAACAAAACTTTTAGAGCGCAACATAAAATGTAAAGAAATTTTAGAGAGAGACAGATTGTGAATGTACATTTAGATTGTGAATGTATTTTTTTTTTATGGAGATGCTATGTAAACCAATGGGATTTTTGTATTCGCTGGATTGGCAATATGGAGTGGAAGCCACCGAACGATGACATTGACAAGCGTGCTGCGTGATACACGTGCGAGAGAGAGGTCCTAATAAGCCTCCCGCGATAGGAAGCATGGGAATCCTGGCGCGATTGCCCGGAAGAATCAATCGGTATTCGGTGCGTGGTCTCTTCTTCTCTCCACGGTGGTGGCACTACCAGCAAACGCGACCCAACAACGTCGGCAATCCCGCCGTCTCCGCCGCCGTGCCGGTGCCGGCTGGCTCGCGCCTGTGGGCAAGGCTATGCGACTTGCAGATCATCAATTCTCTCTGTTACTACACGTATATATGGTGGCAAAGCGACGTAAAGCGAAGTGTTGAGCTAGAACTAAACAAGGCATCAGCGAGGCCAAAGCGTTTGATCAGCGACGTGGCACCCCTCAATCTTAAAATTAAATTACATGTGCAAAATATCGCGTGATAATATTTTGGCGAGCGCCAGCGTCCGGACGACCAAGCGCGAGCGTTGGATGCCCGGCTACCGCGCCAATCCGACGGATGCGCCCGCGCTCCCCGCGTACGTGGCTTTCCCACTTCCCAGGAGGCAGTGACTAGTTAGTCGATCCATCGATTTCAATTCCAATTAAACTTCCGATTTTTGCACAAAATTCAAACAGTGTTCAAAATGCGTGAAATAAATTTCATAATTCTTCTAAAATCGAGAGCAACCCATTTTAAATACTTTTTGAATTTTTGACTTTTTTAGTTTTTTAATGTGAACTAGGAAGACGTACTTACGAAACTTACATCTATACTAGTGAAACTTGGCCGTGTGTTGATAAAACTTGGCCTTGTGCTGATGAAACGTGATAAAACTTGGATGAAACTTCGATGTAATCTGATGAAACTTGGGTGAAACCTGTTGAAACTTGATGAAACTTGAACTGACCTGATGAAACTTGGTGAAACTTGAAAAAACTTGGATGAAACCTTATGAAACTTGACAGTTCGGCAAAGTTTTACGAGTATGAAATCCAAGTTTTACTAGGCAAAACCCAAGTTTCAGTAGGCGAACCCCAAGTTTCATCAGATAAGTTTGAAGAATTAGATGGTAACATATATCTTGTTTTGTTCGAAAAAATACGAGGAACACGTTGGCGCAAACGATTTGTGGATTGGAGCATCCAGTCAAAATTTATGATCGCCGAAAGAAAAAAAAATGGTCGTGGGACCCACTGCATGCAGCACAGTGCCGCACCACACTGTTGCGTTCCCCGCTGCATGCGCTGCGTTCGCGCGCTGCGTTCGCTGCATGCGCGTGCTGCATGCGCTGCGTTTGCACGAGGCGCTGCGATCGCGCGCGCGGTGCATGCGCGCCGGACTATCGGACTACAGTGTTTTCCTAATATTTTTTATATATGAAATTTAATTTTGAAATTGAATGACGTCTATCGAATTGACCCGAAGGATAAAGGAAGAAAAAACGGCCAGCGTTTGCGCTGCTTTTGGACGAGCTGTTACCGCCGGGAAAGACGTCCGTTTGCTGACGTACAACCAGGCTAGCTAGTATTTATCCGAATCTCTGCCCATATGGTAGAATTTGGCAGACTAGCGATATTTTCCTTAAATCGTTGCCTCTAGACTAGTCTGCATGACAGATGTTGTCAATGTAGAAGTACGAGTGTGTATAGCGATTACCTGGTTTGTTAGCTTGACTACCCAGAGCATCTCTAACAAAACATGTCAGCCGGCTATAAACCTTCTACGTCGGATTTTGTGGTCAACTTGAGAAAAGAGGGGGCGGCCAAACCTAGTAATGGTGCTTCATCGGATGTTGATCGTTTGCAAGTGCCAAAGGCACCGGGAATCACCGCGTTCTCCCTTTCCCTCCATCCCCTAAATCACCATTATGGATGAAAACAGGTCAGTCTGTCAAGATACGATTGGACAGAGGTCCATCCATATTTGTATATGTATTTTTTTTTTATCGCATACGGATTTGGAGACTGATAGTGTTGGATATGGGTTTAAATATGAATTTAGGCGAATATGGATTTGAATGAGAAGATAGATCGAATACTGATATGAAAGTTGAAACTAGGTTTTTGACCATAATACCTCAATAGGAAAAAAAATCAACATATTCATCAACAATAACACAACTCATACAAAATTACAATGCAATTAAGAAGATATACGATGCAAGTAGGTTGGCTTGCGTAGAGCAGCAACTGGCATGCCTGTAAAGCGACCCACTCACAGCGCCATCTAGGCCAAGCCACACATTAGCACTAGCCCAAGCTGTAGGTCGGCGTAAACCCAATCACTTTTTATATATGGATAATATCCACAAAAACCAAGTTATCAGATAGGGATAATATCTGTCGGTTAACCCCCAACCCTTATCTTTATCCGTATCCGTTTAAAAATCCGGAATCCACATTCGTTTTCATTCGAGTAGGAAAATAGGTTCCAAATCAATAAAAATAGAATATGAATCAGAATCTAGATGGGTTTTTTTTTAATAAAATATGTAGATGGAACTTATAAAAGCTCAATGGATCTTACCGAGAATGGACAATCGGTATCAAAAATATGTTAAATTGTTCTCTATTTATTCCAAACAATTTGTTATGAAGACTAAAGCTGTCCTTAAGATTAAAATTTTATCGTGGCATCTAGCAAAATATATAATTCTAATCAAGGTTATCCGAGACGCTAGGTGATAGGCGGATAGAGGGACCGCCTAGCGCCCAAGTGGCCTAGGCAAGGAGCTACGCGCCGCCTAGGCGATCAAACTAATTTGCACCCTGGCAAAGGTTTTAACAATAATGTGTGACTATTTGAATATATCGATATTTTACAATACTGCTATATTTAAGATGTTGGGGGGATAAATGTCATATTTATATGTCACCTAGAACCGTTTAGTCACTTCCTAGCCCCATCTCTGCTGGCTAAGCCATCTTGGTCACTGTCTAGGCCCAAAGGAGGACACCGCTTAGGGGAACCATGATTCTAAAAAATGACAACTTTACTAAACGCAACTGGGAAGTGAGCTAGAAATGTGTGGTTTGTAATAGTAATCAAAATATTTTTCATCTCTTTCTTTAGTGTTAGGTAGCTAGGGTAGTTTGGCATTTAGTTCAAATTGCTCTAGGTTTGAATGCTCCAAACATCTAGTTATCATTTGATAGGGGGTTGGCTTTAGGGTGTTGATCTCAATCATAAAAACACGAGTGCTAATTTGCACTACAACTTTGTATTGAGCTATTTGGCTTTGTTGAAACAATACTATGTTTAACAAATGCAAATTTCCTTCATTCGTACAGGTTATCTTTAGGGGAACTTAAGAGTTGCGTTGGTCCTTGTTGCAGAAGGAGGAGAATTTGTGTTTGGTTCATCATCAAATTTGCCTCAACTTGCCATGCCATTGAATGGCATGACCATTCAAAGGTTAACAATTTCTTTACCAATAAATTGGCTAGCCAATGGCACAAAAATGAACTAGGATGGCAAAAGTTGCCAACGGGAGGACGGAATTTTGCCATTCAATGGTTGCAATCCAAACAGAAGCAATTTGATCAAAGTTATCAACAATTGGCATGGCAAGCATTGGCACACATTGGCCATGAACCAAACACAGACACGATGCTCAATGTATGTTATTCAGCGGAGGTGGTGACTACTTGCTTCATCAAATATGGGCGACAATTTAATAACCGTCTTAGTGCTGTTTGAATAGACTTTTCGTATTTTCATTTCTTGCAAGATATTCGAAACATGTTTTTTTGGGTTGGTGTGCTTATAGCGGTTGCACACGAACAAATTTCCATTATCTAGAAAACATATAAAATTAAATCAATAGATTAAATTTTTTCTATACCAAGGGTAGCGTAAAAAAAGAAATTTCTAGCAGATTCAAAGAGTAACTTTGTTTATAACTTTCTCTTTTAAAAAATATGCATGGTGTCCTGTTCATTCAAGCAGCTAAATTTTAAAAAGGAAAATACGTTTTTAGAAGTAAGTTATAATATAATTAATGTTCGGAAGGATTTTTTTATGCAAGTGGGTTTCTTCACGGGTACCTACAAACCCGTTTGCTTCACTAAAATACACCGAACACTGCAAGGCTTAGTGTATTTTAATGAAGTAAGCAGGTTCGCAGGTACCCGCAAAGCAACCCACTTGCATCCCTATGACCATATAGATCTTTGTTATCTCTATCATGGCCTAACTCTAATTTTGAAAATATATTAATAACTTTGAACTTTGTACATAATTATAACCAACACTAGACTACATTTATCTTTAGACGAGCACCAGGGATCAGACGTTTCATGGGAAGCATTCCATTAGCCGCTCGCGTCAACATGATCATCCTCATGAAACTTGAGAAAATATATCTGAAACTTTAAAACTTATTGATGAAACTTGATGATGTGATAATGAAACATGGGCGAAACCTAATGAAACTTGACTTTTTTTTTGCTGAAACTTGAAAAAACTACTTATGAAACTTGAAAAAGGACTAATCAAACTTAATTAACTACTGATGAAACTTGAAGTACCAATGAAACTTGGCTAAACTACTGATAAAACGTGAAGAAGAACCAATGATACTGGCTGAACTACTGATAAAACTTGAATATGTACCAATAAAAGTTGGCTAAGCTATCAATGAAACCTCATGTTCCACAATTGTTCAAAAATTACCCCATGCAAAATAAGAAGTTTCACAAGTAGAAAATGTAAGTTTCACCAGGGGAAACCAAAGTTTCATGCATACAACCCTAGTGTATCATAGCAAAAACGGGTGATTCACCCTCTCTTGGCTCTCTTCTTCTATAGATCTGCAAGCCCCACGTCTTGCTTGCTAGGTCCAGCCGCCATTAGCTCACCAAGGTCACACAGTATCCTCACCAGAGAGAGAGAGAGGAGGTGGAGGACAGAGAGAGGAAGGGAGATGGGAAAAATAGGATGCATTGGATGAAGGCGCGAGCGGGTATGTCGCGACGTTGGCGAGTGCTTTCTAACATGACCATAGAGAGCACAAAGACATGAGCATGCGAGAGAGAGCACAAAACACACGCAAGAAAGAAGAGTGGTTGCTCCTAGGCTAGAAAAGGTGGGAATCGGCTGGGCTCCACCCACTTTATCTTTACCTTTTCCTTTCTTGTTTGTCTCTGTATTATATTTGTTGGTGCTAGCATGACTCATCATGCTAACCGCAGCCCTAGTGCCAAGTTCTTTTTTGTCGACTCCTCTTTAATAATATAATAGTTAGATAGATAGACAGATAGATTTTTTTTTTATTTTCTGTTATAGTTGATAAGGACTATTTTCTATCTTTTATTTAAGTCCAATAGTATTATTTAAGTTGATGTAGGCTCTTTTACTAGTGTCATATTGACATGTACCTTTCTGCCATTTTTCTATCATGAAACTTGGTTTTTATTATTTTCATATAATAGATATGAACTCTTATTTGTATTGTAATCTGTATGAACTTTTAAAATTTTTTACTTACATTTTTTTATTTTGTCTTGTAATTGATATGAGCACTTCTTTTCATTTTTTTCTTCCAAAATCTGCGTTAGCTTTTCAAATTTTTAGGGTACTTTATATGAATATTATAGGTGATATGGACACTTTTCTATTTTTTTTTCAAATTTGCGTTGTTTTTTTAGTTGATATGAGTTTTTTTTGGAATTATAGTTGATGTGTACTTTTTAATTATTTTCTTTTGGAATTGTCTTATTGTTTATTGCATTTTATATAGACTATTTATTTCAATCTAAACTTGTTCTACTGTAATCCATGGTTACATTTTTTTCTCCTTCGGTGTAATTCATTTTAATCTGATCCATAATAATCGATGCGTAGATTTTTTAGTTTAATTTACATGGGTTTTCTTCTAAACTTGATTCCTGCTAGTAGCTTTGTTTAATTGTTTTCCTCTAATGCAGGCTGGAGTTGCTTTCTTTCGGAAAGCTATCGTGTTGCGCTCCTATAGAGTTAATGCTACCAAGTAAGTTAGGAAGGTAATCAAAACATGCATGGCAAGGTTTTGGCCTGTCTACCTTGCACCGCACACAAAGAAATTAACAAATCGTTTCTATCCTTAAATAAGTATTATTCCATAGATAATTTCGTTCCCTTGTTTGGAACTTTGCACGCAGTATATATAGAGACGCCAACCTCAGCCTGCAGCCTTGGACAAGACCAGACCAGGACGCCAACAAAAGCCCGACCGATCTCCGCCGCCGCCGCCGCCACCACCGCTCGCCCCGCCGTTGCAGCGCGCACCGGCCGTCGCTGTCGCTATCGCTCACCGTACCACTCGCCGTCCACCAGGGTTCGACGGCCACCACCTCGGGGTCAGGGCAGCCTGTCCGCGGCGGCCGCTCGATTTGTCGTACCGTTGTCGCTATCCCTTCCCGTCGCTTGAAACAAAAGCCAAATCGATCCTCCCTCACCTTTGCGTCAAGGCGCTGTAGTTTTAATCCCCCCGTCGAGCCGCTCCCTCCTCCTCTTCCTCCTCGGTTTACGCCTCCTGCTGCCAGCTCGCGCCGCCGCCGCCGTCTTGCTTTGGGTTCTTTCTCCTTGCGGCTCGAGGCGGGCGGCCATGGCGGAGGAGCAGAGTTGGCAGGAGGGGCACCGCCTCTGCGCCAACAACTGCGGCTTCTTCGGCAGCACCGCTACGCTCGACCTCTGCTCCAAGTGCTACCGCGACCGGCAGCAGCAGGAATCACCAGCCGCCGCCGCCGCCCCGGCCTTCTCGCCTTCCTCCTCGGCCGCCGCAGGGGCGGATGATGTCGCCGAGCCCGCCGCCGCCGCGGCGTCGGATCCTCGCCGCCGTCGGCGGCGGCGGCGGCGGCGGCGGCGGGCAGGTGCGCGAGCTGCAGGAAGCGGGTGGGGCTGACGGGGTTCGCGTGCCGGTGCGGGGGCACGTTCTGCGGCGTGCACCGGTACCCGCCTACCCGGAGCGGCACGCCTGCGGCTTCGACTTCAAGTCCGCCGGCCGCGACGCCATCGCCCGCGCCAACCCCGTCATCAAAGGCGACAAGCTCAAGGACAAGATCTGATCTAATTGGTGATCCCCGCCTGATCATCGTTGATCGCTCGCTCGACACGGAGGAGGAGAATGAAGAAGGATTGCGAATTTGCGATGCAAAAAAGCTCTGTACTCTGTGTAAGCTGGGCAGCTGGCGATGAAATCGCCAGCCATTGAAATGGAAACTCGCTTCGAATAAACTCCTGCTTCCATCGTCATCGTCTCGATACTCAATGGTCTCCGTGTACTCGACCTAATACCATCGATCCGAATACACCCTTGTCTCGATATCCCTACCCTGATACGCAATACGCTTTCATACATTATGCTATGCTCAGTAAAACTAACACGACATTACCTCCAATACTAAACCTAATAGTACCTTGTGCTCTTAATATCCTTAATAATCGACCTATTACTCTTGATACTCGGGATGATACCTACTTTTGTGTTAGGGCATGTACAACGGTAGTTATTAGCCCGTCTCTTAGCAAGGACGTGGCATCAATTAGCTGACATGGCATCAAAAAAGCGAGCATTAACTGCAACGTCGACTCCTACTGAAGAGTCGTCTCCTGGCGGAAGAGCCGATGCGCAAGAGACCGTAAAAACAGGTGTTGTACATCCCCTCGTATCGTCCATCGTCTCCTCCCGTTACAGCATCACAAATCCCCCCAATTAGCATCAAATCCACACAAATCCCCCAATTAGCAACAAATCCAATCACAAATCCCCCAAATCCCCAAATCAACCCCTAAAATTTGGTGAGGACGATGCCATCGTGCGAGGAGAACGGCCGCCGGCCACCGGCCACGAGCGAAGAGGGGCCGCCGCCGCCGCCGGGCGTGCGAGGACGCGCCGCCTCCTCGACCTCTCCGAGAGGAGGAGAATGGGATTTTTTGATGGGAGGAGGATGGGATTATTAATGCCATGCTGGGATTTAATGTGCATTTGGGGCTCTCCTTTGTAGCAGTGTGACCTCTTGTACTTGGATAAATGTGTCAAGAGACTCTCCTAGACTCTCCTAGACTCTCCTAGATTTAGCGATATACTTAAATGATACCAATCTAATGCCCCCGTGATACCTTTATGACGGCTGGCTTTTTAAACAGGTATCAACATATGTAGAGCTGTCGTGATACATACCTAAATTTGATGATATTTGCGTCAATACTTTTTCTCTCATGCGTTTAAAGGGTGTGTTTGATTCACGACCCTCACTCGTATTGCCGTGCGTTGTCGCGCCGTCAATTTTGACCGTTGTTTAGTTTGTTACCTTCAAAAACACGTCTCTTTCAAAACCCATCCTCGCCCATGTAGTTTTATCACAAAATTCCCTCTTTCTCAGTGTCGAGAAAGCACACCTTTATGCCTTTGCTCCAGCACGGTGAGCGAAGGCACTCATCCAAACACGCCTAATATCCATTATACTCAATACAATACCTACTTTTATGTGATGATCTCCAATACTCGACCATATATACCCCTGTGCTTGATATACTTGATGCTCAACATGATACCTACTTTGTGTGATGATCTTCGATATTTGACGATACCCCATGATTTTTAAAAATGCTCAAGATTCGACTATATACTCAACGATACTTGTGCTGATACTTTGTTTTGATACCTACTTGAACAGGTTATTAAGAAGATATTTGCAGTGATATCTAGATTTTTTGATATCTAAAACCGAGGAATAACATTGTGCAGATTTCTAACGCCTTCTCGTTGTATCTCATAATTACTCGCATTTATTGCGGTTTCTCGTTTCTTGTCATGTAAGTTGATGGCGGCGTTGGCGAGGTTTGGGTTGAGAGCGTCTTCTCCGGCGACGACAACAATTCAGATCGTCGGTGAGAGGCGGCGGGATGGGGCGGTAAGATTTGGTTCTCTTGTGTCGG
The DNA here is from genome assembly GCA_036346415.1 of Raddia guianensis. Classification (NCBI taxonomy): domain Eukaryota; kingdom Viridiplantae; phylum Streptophyta; class Magnoliopsida; order Poales; family Poaceae; genus Raddia; species Raddia guianensis. Next base: position 33,803,318 of record CM070535.1, read on the forward strand.
CCCATGTGTACAGTGTTGGGTCTCAGGTTGGTGGTATTCAGACGGCCTATTCGTCGAGAGGAATATTCGGATTCGATGAGAGTATTCTATATGGTCGTATTCGTACTTCCAATCCATCCCTTGCGGTTAGGGTTCCACCTTGGAAGCCACCGGGGAGAGAGGGCTTATTCTCTAGGAGATCTGAGCAGGTTTTGATGGATCCAGCGGGAGGAGATCGATTCGGAGGTAGACGTGGTGGTGGTAGGGGATTCCGTGGAGGGGATGGGAGATTTGGTGGAAGAATTCGTTCAAATACTTGGGAGAGACTGAGGGATTCCATTCCACAAACCTTTCATGGTTTGAATCAAGATGGCAAAGGGAAAGCACCGCTGGAACCGGGGGGAGTTAGATCTGATTCGAATCATGAAGAGGAATCTGGGTCTTTGAAGAGAGCCAGCGTTTCAGAGTCTTCTAGCGAAGTAAAAATCAAGCAAGGTGGAGGGAGATTGTTAACTTTAGGTATGGTTCTTGGAGGAACTGAAGGGGGTGGTTCGGGTTTTTCTCGTGGGGATAAATCTGCTAGTACTTGTTTTCGTTGTGGAAAACCGGGACATCTTTCTTTCAATTGTGCTGATTTCGTGTGGATATTGTGGAGGGGAAGGTCATGTTGCTAAGAACTGTGCAAATAGATATCCCTGGGAATATGGGGCAGTGTTGTGTGCTTTTAATTCCAAAAGGCAGGGGATTTATGTTTGTGGAGATTTACCTTCAGAGAATGGGGTTAGAGAGAAGTCAAATATGGCAGTAATTTCTGTACAGGGTGATCCTGTTTCTGTGAGGGATATTGAGCAGGAATTCAATGCTATTTTCAAGTCATTCCCAAACTGAAGTTATACAGCTAGGGTTATTGGTCAGAATGAGTTTCTGATGCGATTCCCAAACTCAAGGAAAGTGGAAGAGATGGAAGTTCTGCCTACTATGAAAGTGAGGAATTCAAGTTCATTCATGAAAGTGTCTAGATGGTCACCTGAAGTGGAAGCAGATCAAATTATGGATGAAGTTTGGATAAGTATTTGCAAAATTCCTATGGGTGCTAGAGTCATTCCTGTTATCTGCAGAGTGGCTTCTCTGGTGGGGATCCCACAGAAGGTGGATTTTAGTACTATCCAGAGGAATGACTTTGTTCGTGTGCGCATCTTTTGTGTAGATAAAGGGAAAGTACCTAGTTCTGTTCCTGGAACTCTTGGAAGAGGGATATACAATTTTATTTTCTAGGTTGAGGGGTTAGAGGATATTGATGGTCAGAATGATGATGCTCTGGGGGTATCTGTCTCTGATCAGATGGATGAGGATATTCATGCTCTTAAGAAACAAAAGATGAAAGATTCTTCGGGCTCTGGTAATTCTTCTGTTGGATGGGCCACTTGGGGGAACCGGAAAAGTACAGGAAAAGGGGGATCCCAGATAAGGGAGTCAGATGAAAGGTTTGATGAGTTGGATGTGCAATCAGATTCAGAGAAGGGGTCGGGACAGAATATGCGTATGGTGGCTAAGGATCTGGGCCTTGATTTTGATAATTTCAATGATACAGATACCTTGGTTTCTCAGGAGGAGGTTTCTTATCCATTAACGTTTTTTGTTAGATGCCCATCCTTGATTGATTTATGTCCTACTTCTGGTCTGTTTTCTCACTTAGTGGATGTGGGGGTTAATAACTGGAGCCTCAAGTATACTGATCAGGTATCCAAGGAGGTTAGTATGGACTTTAAGCTGAATCCTTGTATGTGTATCAATTCCTGTTCTATTAAGGAGATAGATCCTGAGGGAGATGATGCGGGTGGTGGAGATTTTGGGGATAAAATTTCTACCTTGGACTGTTCCCATCTGAAGGAAGAGATGTCTATGAAAAGTAGGGGAGAAAAGAAAGGATTGATGGATATTCGTAGGAGTGCTAGAATCAAGGATGGTGGGGCACATATTCTGGACAAAGCTTTTGTTATGGCAAAGAAAAGGAATCTAGAAGGTAATATTACTATTGCAAATTCTTTTGTTAACACGAATAATTCTGATATTATTTCTTTTGCTGAAAAAGTTGTGTCGGTGTAATAAATACTGGGGTATGAAGAGTCCTAAGAAAGGCTAGGAGAACGCCGGGCGAGGGCCCCACACGTCAGGCGGGCGGCCAGGCCCCAGCTTGTGGGCGAGCCCCTCGGCGTGTCAGGCGGGAGACCAAGCCCAGTGGCGCTGGCGAAGCCCTCTCGAGCCCCGCTATCAAGCGGGCCCACGTGGCGTGCAGCGTCGAAGGAGTCTTCGGCGAAGGCCCCTCGCTGAAGGCGACGAGCGCATTCAATGCGACACTACGCCCGGATAGACAGATGAAGAGATGATTACCGCCACAGTGACCTCTGCAGCTCGATCAATCACATCCTTTGGGCGCAGCCGAATTGACCGGCAGAGAGAGAGTTTGCGCTTGAGCTGCCGCCGCGCGTCGGGGCAGCGGTAGGCCCCACCCGCAGCTCACCGGTGTGTTCTGCGGGCGAAGCCACTCGCTGGCGCGCAGATGGGCGACGCCGCGCGCGGAGTAGCTGCATGTTTCGCCTCTCCCGCCCTGCCCTCACGCCTTATCGATGTACTAAGCGTCAGACGCCTACCCCTCGGCTCTCTCCGCCAGCTTCAAGGCTTGTATAAAAGGAAGGAGAGAGCGAGAGGAGGTTCGAACATTCTCAGAACCACATTTCATACAACCACAACACGGAAAAGAGCTAAGGCTCGGCAGGAGTAGGACTATTACCCGTGAGGGGGTCCGAACCTGGGTAAACCCTGTGTGTTGCTCCTCGCCGTGTTCCACGCTCAAATCGAACTGAGCTCGGGTTGATCGGCTAGCAGGATAGAAATCTGATAGGGGTGTGATCCGCAGTGGTTGAGCGGAGAGCACGCCGTCAGTGGCGCGCCAGGTAGGGGGGTAGGTGTTGAATCCTCTTCCCCTCGTGTTCTTCCCAAAAATCGGAGGCGAAATCGGTGGAAAAATCGATGGTCAGAAGTTCAGAAATCGGGCAAAGATTGAGCAAGAAAGAGAGGGGGGAGTGCCAGATCCCCTTCTCCAAGATCCAGATCTGGCGGGGCTCCTGGGCATGGAGAGCAAGGGGAGGAGTGGCGGCCGGCGTGGAGCTCCCCCCGGCCTCCTCCTCTCCTCCAGAGAGCGGCCGGCGTGGATCTCCCCCCGGTCTCCTTCCTCTCTGCAGCAGTGGCCGGTGGCGGAGCTCCCCCGGTTTCCCCTTTCCCCAGCACCTATGGGGTAGCACGGCGCCCCCTCCACCAGTCCGACGGCAGCAAGCAGCGGCCGCCGGCGGCGTGCCAGCCCGGCGGCGCCGGTCTCCTCCTGGTCCAGCGGCTAGGGGCGGCACGACACCACCTCCTCCGGCTTCCTCAACGGCAGCGGCGCGGGGTCTCCTCCCGCGCTATCTTCGTCCAGGCTCTCCTCCGCCTCTCTGCAGCAGTGGCCGGCGGCGTCGGGCTCCCTCGTGCCTCTTCTCCAGCAGAGTGGCGGCGCGGTGGCATCGGCCCCCTCCGGCTTCCTCCTCCAGTGGCGCCGTGGAGCTCCTCCATGGCGGCCACCTTCCTCTCCGCAGCGGGGTCGGCGGCGAGCTCCCAGTGGCGGCGCAGCTCCTCTGGCGCCTCCTCCACTAGCCCGGCGGCGGCAAGCAGCGGCGCGGGGCCGGCTCACTCCAGGCGGCGCCTGCCTCCTCCTCGTCCAGCGGTTGGGGGCGGCACGAGCTCCAACAGCGTGGTGGCGTGGCTCCCTCAGGCGGCCTGGGGCGTGAGCGGCCCTCCCCCACGGTTTCTCCTCCTTGGTAGGAGCGCGCGGGGCGGCTTCCCCCGGCCTACTCCTCGGCGGCAAGCTGCGCGGCGTGCCGTGCCGTGGCGCGAGCTTCCCCAGGTGGCGCCGTGCCCGGCGGAAGCGTGGAGCTCCTCCTCCAACAAGGGCGGCGCAAGGCGGCTCCCTCCGGGCGCTTCTTCCTCACTGACGGCGCGCGGGGCTGCTCCCTTCAGGCGCCTCCCTCCAGCAACACGCCGGTGGCGTGGCGGTGGCCTCCTCCGCGCCTCCTCCACCCCAATGGCGGCGCGGCGGCGTGGGCTTCCTCCCCAGCGGCTTCTCCAGCCTCTCTAGCGGCCCGGCGGCGTGGGCGTTGCTCCCTCCACGGTTCTTCTCCAACAACCGGCGAGCAGCGCGCCCCGGAGCTTCTTCACGGCGGCCTTTTTTCCTCCAGCAAGCCCGGCGGCAGCGTGGCCTCATCCGGCCTCCTCCGACAGCCCGGCGGCTTGGAGTCCCTCCTCCACGGCTCCCTTCTCGTCCAACAGCGCTCACGGCGTCTCCTCGCTAAGCAGCGGCCAACGGCGGCTTGGGGGCTCTCCTACGGGTCCTCTCCAGCAGCTCCAGCGGCCGGCGGCGCCAAGAGCCAACGGCGCTCCCTCCGAGCTGTTTCCTCTCCAGCGGAGGCCAGCGACGGCATGGGCTCCTCCGGGCTCCCCCAGCTCCTATCCTCCAACCAGCGACGGCAGCGGCAAGCTCCTCCGTCCGCTGCCTCCCCAAGCCGGGCGGCGCAAAGCGCTCCTCCACCCGCCTCCTCCAAAGAAGCCAGCATGAGGGCTGCTCCTGGCGTAGCTCCTCCCCAGGCCGGCAGCGCGGCGGTCCATGCCGGCGGTGTGGGGGCTGCTTCCTCCACGTCCAGCGGCGCCCGGTGGCGCTTCTCCCCGTCTAGTGGCGCCCGGCGGCGCTCCTCCTCGTCCAGCGCCAAGCTCCGACAGCCACGCCCACGGTTCCATTGTGGTGCCGATGGCGATGGCGGCGTCGTGGTGGATGGTATGCAAGATGATCACGCAGCATGTGAAGCGCTCCTGTTCAATTTTTGACAGCATCAAGTTCAGAAATGAAGTCCGTCACAGCCCCCGGTTCTGGTGGGGACGACGATGCGGCTGCCTCGGCCTCCGGTTCAGGGAGGGGGCAGCTGTGCGTGTGTTTCGGTCGGGGCCTTCGAGAGAGGGCTTCCGCGACCGTCCATCGCAGCCCCCGAGCCTGGTGTGGACGACGTCATTGCTACCTCAGCCTCCAGTTCAGGGAGGGAAGGTGGAACAACTGCTGAGGCGGTTAAGGTGGAAACGTCGAGCGAGCGAGTACATCGGCGGCCCAATGGCGCTGCCACCCTTGGCCGGGAAGGTCTGCGGCTGTCGGGTCCGAGCCATCCTGCGGGTCCAAGTGGTCCTCGACGACGGTGCGTCAGCCGGGAGGTACGAGCGAAAGGCCAAGCTCTACATCTGAGATTCCTCTACAGTGCATCGCTCGAGAAGAGGGGAGCAATCGCTCTCTGATATCCTAGGAGGCACGAGCGGGAGCCGGCTTGTTCGGCCAGCCTGCTGCCCTCCGGGATGCCTGCGTGTTGGTGCGAGGTGCTAGGTGTGCCGAGGGCAAGCCAAGCTACCCCGACGACCAGCCCGGGCTCTGTAAAACCACTCTGTCCGTCGCAGCCCCCGGTTCCGGTGGGGACGACGATGCGGCTGTCTCGGCCTCCGGTTCAGGGAGGGAACAGCTTAGCTTATGCTTCGGTCGGGGCCATCGAAAGAAGGCTTCCGCGACCGTCCGTCGCAGCCCCCGACCCTGGTGGGGATGACGAAGACGCTTCAGTTATGCTTCGGTCGGGGCCGTCGAAAGAAGGCTTCCGTGACCGTCCGTCGCAACCTCCGACCCTGGTGGGGACGACGATGCGACTGCCTCGGCCTCCGGTTCAGGGAGGAGGCAGCTCTGCGAAGTACAAAGCCATCTGCAAAATAAAGATAAGTTCTGTCTCTCTGTGGGCATCCGTTCTTTTTCGCTTCCAAAAGTCTGTTAGAAAACATTCTGTTGAAAGCTGGTAGCGAAAAAGTACTTAAGGCTGATGGCCCCTTAGTTTCAAGGGCGAACGCTTGAACTTGCGGCTGGGCGAGGTGAGGCGGACGGAAGGCGGGTTCTAGGCTGGTGTGTCTGCTCGGTCTAGGCAACGCGCCAACGGCGGCACCAGCGACTAGACCACTTCCAGAAGCTAAGCTCTCGCCACGCAACGTTCAAGGTCGGTTTGCCAAGAGGCCATAAGGGTTGAAGTAACCAGATGCCTAAGGAAAAACGCCACTTTCAGCGTAACGCTACGCCTAAAACTTTGGCGCCGGTTGCTTAGCCTCAAAAGTCTGTTAGAAAGCATTCATTGAAAGTCGGTAGCGAAAAAAGTACTTAAGGTGATGGCCCTTAGTTGCAAGGGCTAACGCTTAACTTGCGGTTAGGCGGGCGAGGCGACGACGGCGGGTTCTAGCTGGTGTGTCTGCTCGGTCAGGCAACAGCAACGACGGCAGCAGCGACTAGACCACTTCCAGAAGCTAAGCTCTCGCCACGCAACGTTCAAGGTCGGTTTGCCAAGAGGCCATAAGGGTTGAAGTAACCAGATGCCTAAGAAAAAAGCGCTCACTTTCAATAGAACGCTCTGTCTAAAGCGTTTGGCATTCGGGTGCCTCAGTTCCTTTCGCAAGTGAGAATTTGCGCAAAAGTTTAATCGAGACTCATAGCAGAAAAGCAAAAGTTTGCATTGACAGGTTTTATATACAAGACGAGACTACTCGTCGTCATCATCTTCTGCTGGAGCAGCGCCGCCCATCATGGATACACGGCCGGCGGCGACCTCGACCCGAGATTGTTCGCTCGGGTCCAGCTGGCGCTAAGATTCCCCGGTGGCGGCGTCGAGGTCGAACGCGACGTTTTGGGCAAGGCAGTTGCCCAAGACGAACCGCGCTGCTTCAAAGGCGCCGTGGCGACCATCTTCGATCGCCCGCGTCCGCAGCAGCACCGGCAAGTCGCGCAGGGCTTCGGCGGCGCGACCCACCGCGCCCAACAGATTCTTGCTGCCGTCCTCCTTCAATGGGCGTCTGAGGTAACCCGAAGGTACAAGACATCCCGGAAGTCGCGGTAGGCGGTCCGCAGCATATCAGCAAGGACCCGGAGGCGCTCAGAGTGCTCCGCGTGAAGGTCTTCAACGTCTTTGGTGGCCGAGGCGGCAGCGGCTTGCGCCGCCGCAGCCTCGCAGGTCACCGATTCCCTCGCGGCCGTCTCCTGGTCAATGGCCCGCTGCAGCTCGCCGGCGTCTCGCTCCGCCGAAGCCAGGGAGCCTTCCCGCGCCGCCCAAGTGTGGGCGAGGGCGCGAAGCGCTTCGAAGGAGCGCCCAACATCGGCGGCGATGGCGGAGATGGCGTCGGTGCCGGTATTGCGATGGCGGAAGGTCCTCCACCTCGGCGCGCGCCTCCCACATCTAGGGGAGCCGTCTCCGTCGAAGGGGCCGCGGGCAAGCTGGGGGCTGGCGGATAGCGCGGAATGGAGCTTGAGGCCCTAGCGTCCGCTCTATCACGCGAAGAAAAATCAAAAGGGTTCAGGTATGCGAAAAAATGTCTAGCATGCTAACCCTAACACGAAACGTATATGAATGCAGAGAAAGTTACCTGAAGCGGCGCCCCACAAAAGCGAAGGAAAAGGGGGGCAGTGTTAAGCCACCGCCCGTTGTAGGAGGCAGACGAGGCGGCGGAATCGCCGCAGCCGGCGCCGTTGAAGCAAGCGCCGGCACGGGAGGTGCCGGCGCAAGAGGAGCTGGCGCGACGACAGGTGCCGGCACAGGAGGTGCCGGCGCGGTAGAAGCCGGCGCAGGAGGCGCCGGTTCCGGAAGAGTCGCCGCGCTCTCGCCTGGCGGCGGAGCGGTGGCGTCAGCAGCAGCCGAAGGAGGCGGCTCAGGACTCGAAGGGCGGGGTGTGGACAACATAGACCCCGGGTATCCACACGGCGGGCCTAAAAGACCATCTGACAGGGGATGGACCAAGTCGGGTGGATAAGGACGGGTACCACTTGGACTCTAGAAGACTTGCTCGGCAAGAAAAGACATGAAGATAGAAACCTATCCCTAATTAATAGGAATCCTACTTACAGAACCGATTAGGACTCCTCCAGTAATCCCACCCCTACACTATATAAAGGGTAGGGGCCATAGTTCGAGGAACAGATCCCATGAGGCCATCTCCTACATTTGCATCGGAGAATCACATCTACATCTTGGTCATCTTGATCATCTTGTACACATATACCCCATATAATTCCAGAGCACGGGGCGTGGGTATTACCTCCGCCATAAGGGCTCGAACTCAGATAAATCCTTGTCTTGTGCTACCATCGAGTTTAGATCTTGCATGCATCGCCCCATATATAATCATTGCGGCGGTGACCGCCCGCTTAGTCACCGTCGGCGGTTAGGCGCACTGGTAGGGCAGCGTCAAGATCATCTTCATCAAGCCCGATGGCATCGATCAGCGGTGTCGCCATCGTCTCCGCCCTCGGCGCCGACTGCGTCATCAACGGCTTCGGCAACTCCACCTCCCTTATTTGGATCAGATCCAATCTGGGGAGAACTACAACAACGCCTCCCGCTCGGATTGGGAATCGCCACGGCCATCTACTCATGAGTAGTACGCCAACGGCTCAATTCCCGACTCGGATAAGGCGACGGCTCGAAGACAGATTCCGTACGTCATCTTGTTTCTGTAATTCCCGTTGATCCAGAAGGAATTTCGGGATGAGACTGGATGCGTTGGAAAGATAATTTCGTCATCTTTCCGTGAAGCCCAAGAACACCCAAAACGGAGTCCGGATCTATCCGGGACATCCGTTTGAAGGCAGGCTGCACGGGATGGTCGCGAATCTCAGCAAGCTCGTAAAACCCATCTTGTTTCTGTAATTCCCTTAGATCCAGAAGGAATTTCTGGATGAGACTGGATGCGTTGGAAAGATAATTTTGTCATCTTTCCGTGAAGCCCAAGAACACCTAAAACGGAGTCCGGATCTGTCCAGGACATCCGTTTGAATGCGGGTTGCGCGGGATGATCGCGAATCTCGGCGAGTTTGTAAAACACATCTACTAAGGCTGCGGCATGCGGATAGGCCGTGGCACACCTCCAAAGACATCAAGGATCAGCAAGGAGCTTCTCCAACCAATCGACGACCAATACTTCTTCCGGACTTGGATCCGATCTAGTCTGAGGAGAACATCGACATCGCTTTGTCTGGACTCCCGTTCGGGTCGAGGAACGCCGCCGCCATCTACTCCCGAGTGGTGTGCCAGGGGCTCAATTCTCGACTTGGATACGGTGAGGACTCAACCAAGGACTTCAACAATGCTTTTTGGACTCGGACAAGATCCGATCTAGGAGGAATTCAACAGCGCTTCACTCGGACTCCCGGTCGTGTTGAGGAACGTCACCGCCGCCTACCGACGAGTAGTGCGCCGGGGCTTAATTCTGACTTCGGATCGGTGAGGTTCCGATGGAGAACAAATCCAGTGATGTCGTCATCAGCAGCAAATCACTCGGACTCGATGACCGTGGTGTCCATCGTGCGACGCCGGCTTCATCAACCGTGAGAAGACGATACGATCTGTTCCCATTCAGATTCAGGACGGAACTTCCATCGTGATTTCCCGTTGACTTAGGAGGAGTTTCGGGGTTATATAAGATGCGTTGGAAAGCTTATCTCTTTATCTTTCCAACGAATCCAAGAACGCCTAATTCCGACTTCGGATCGACCGTGGCGTCTTTTGAAGACAGCTGCGCGCAGAGAGGTCGCGAATTTCGGCGAGCTCGTAAAGCTCGTCGGTGCCGGCACGGCGTGAGGATTGTTCGTGCCACATCTCATGGGACGGTGAAGACCAGCGAGGACCGTCATCGACTTTCGTCAAGCTACACCAACCGCATGGAGATCAATTACGACTACGGCCAACTTCGTCGACCACGGCGAGACCTCGGCGAAACACGTCTTTGTTAAATCGCCGACCACGACGTGTGCCGCTCGGTATTGATCAAGATTGGAACGACTACTTCCACGGCACGGCGACACGCTACTCAGCGACACGCCTACGCCAGCGCCTCGAGCGCCCAAGTCTACGGCACGGCGACACGCTACTCAGCGACACGCCTACGCCCGCGCCACGAGCGCCCAAGTTTATAGCTCGGCTGTACGCCATCGCGCGCCACGAGCGCCCGGTACGGCTACGCGCATAGAGCTTCAAATCTACGGCTCGGCGACAAGCCACTCGGCTACACGCCTACGCCAGCGCCTCGAGCGCCCAAGTCTACGGCACGGCGACACGCTACTCAGCGACACGCCTACTCCCGCGCCACGAGCGCCCAAGTTTATAGCTCGGCCGTACGCCATCGCACGCCACGAGCGCCCGGTACGGCTACGCGCCTAGAGCTTCAAATCTACGGCTCGGCGACAAGCCACTCGGCTACACGCCTACGCCAGCGCCACCAGCGCCCAAGTCTACGGCACTGCGACACGCTACTCAGCGACACGCCACGCCAGCGCCACGGCGCCAAGTTTATAGCTCGGTATGACGCCATCGCGCCCACGGCGCCGGTACGGCTGCACGCCTAGAGCTTCAAATCTACGGCTCGGCGACAAGCCACTCAGCGACACGCCTACGCCCGCGCCACGAGCGACCAAGTTTATAGCTCGGCTGTACGCCATCGCGCGCCACGAGCGCCCGTGCGGCCGCACGCCTAGAAACTTCAAATCTACGGCTCGGCGACAAGCCACTCGGCTACGCCTCGCCAGGCGTCACGGCGCCCAAGTCTCACGGCACGGCGACCGCTACTCGGCGACATCGCCTACGCCAGCGCCACGGCGCCCAAGTTTATAGCTTCGGTTGACGCCATCGCGCGCCACGAGCGCTCGGTACGGCTGCACGCCTAGAGCTTCAAATCTACGGCTCGGCGACAAGCCACTCGGCTACACGCCTACGCCAGCGCCACGAGCGCCCAAGTCTACGGCACGGCGACACGCTACTCAGCGACATGCCTACGCCCGCGCCACGAGCGCCCAAGTTTATAGCTTCGGTATGACGCCATCGCGCCCCACGAGCGCCCGTGCGGCTACGCGCCTAGAGCTTAAAATCTACGGCTCGGCGACAAGCCACTCGGCTACACGCCTATGCCAGCGTCTCGAGCGCCCAAGTCTACGGCACGGCGACACGCTACTCAGCGACAAGCCTACTCCCGCGCCACGAGCGCCCAAGTTTATAGCTCGGCTGTACGCCATCGCGCGCCACGAGCGCCCGGTACGGCTACGCGCCTAGAGCTTCAAATCTACGGCTCGGCGACAAGCCACTCGGCTACACGCCTACGCCAGCGCCACGAGCGCCCAAGTCTACGGCACGGCGACACGCCACTCAGCGACACGCCTACGCCCGCGCCACGAGCGCCCATGTTTATAGCTCGGCTGTACGCCATCGCGCGTCACGAGCGCCCGGTACGGCTGCACGCCTAGAGCTTCAAATCTACGGCTCGGCGACAAGCCACTCAGCGACACGCCTACGCCCGCGCCACGAGCGACCAAGTTTATAGCTCGGCTGTACGCCATCGCGCGCCACGAGCGCCCGGTACGGCTGCACGCCTAGAGCTTCAAATCTACGGCTCGGCGACAAGCCACTCGGCTACACGCCTACGCCAGCGTCACGAGCGCCCAAGTCTACGGCACGGCGACACGCTACTCAGCGACACGCCTACGCCCGCGCCACGAGCGCCCAAGTTTATAGCTTCGGTATGACGCCATCGCGCGCCACGAAGCGCTTCGATGGCCGCACGCCTAGAGCTTCAAATCTGGCTCGGCGACAAGCCACTCGGCTACACGCCACGCCCGGCGCCACGGCGCCCAAGTCTGATATGGCGACCGCTACTCGGCGACATGCCTACGCCAGCGCCACTAGCGCCCAAGTTTATAGCTTCGGTATGACGCCATCGCGCGCCACGGCGCCCGTGCGACTTCTGGCGCCTAGAGCTTAAAATCTCGGCTCGGCGACAAGCCACTCGGCTACGCCTATGCCGGCGTCTCGGCGCCCAAGTCTCACGGCACGGCGACACGCTACTCGGCGACAAGCCTACTCCGCGCCACGAAGCGCCCAAGTTTATAGCTCGGTCATGCGCCATCAGCGCGCCACGAGCGCCCGTGCGGCTTCGCGCCTGAGACTTCAAATCTACGGCTCGGCGACAAGCCACTCGGCTACATCGCCTCGCCAGGCGCCACGCGCCCAAGTCTCGGCACGCGGCGACCGCTACTCAATGACACGCCTCGCCAGCGCCACAGCGCCCAAGTTTATAGCTTCGGTTGACGCCATCGCGCGCCACAGCGCCGGTGCGGCCGCACGCCTAGAGCTTCAAATCTACGGCTCGGCGACAAGCCACTCAATGACACGCCTCGCCCGCGCCACGGCGACCAAGTTTATAGCTCGGTCAGCGCCATCGCGCGCCACAGCGCCCGTGCGGCTGCACGCCTAAACTTCAAATCTGGCTCGGCGACAAGCCACTCGGCTACATCGCCACGCCAGCGCCCACGGCGCCCAAGTCTCGGCACGGCGACACGCTACTCAATGACACGCCTACGCCCGCCACAGCGCCCAAGTTTATAGCTTCGGTTTGACGCCATCGCGCGCCACGGCGCTTCGACGGCGGCACGCCTAGAGCTTCAAATCTACGGCTCGGCGACAAGCCACTCGGCTACGCCTCGCCCGCCGCCATGAGCGCCCAAGTTCTGACATGGCGACACGCTACTCGGCGACACGCCTCGTCCGCGCCACGAGGCCCAAGTTTATAGCTCGGTCAGACGCCATCGCGCCCACAGCGCCCGTGACGGCCGCACGCCTAGACTTCAAATCTCGGCTCGGCGACAAGCCACTCGGCTACACGCCTCGCCAGCCTCGGCGCCCAAGTCTCACGCACGGACACGCTACTCGGCGACACGCCTACGCCAGCGCCTGGCGCCCAAGTTTATAGCTCGGTATGCGCCATCGCGCCACCACAGCGCCGATGCGGTACGCGCCTAGAAACTTCAAATCTCGGCTCGGCGACACGCTATTCAGCGACACGCCTCGCCCGACCCTCACGAGCCAAGTCTCGGCTCGGCGACACGCCTACGCCTACATCAGAGCTAAGTTCTCATTACCATAATTTTTTCATATAAATCTAAATTGTTTCTTGACTTGCTACTTAGTCGGTCTCCAACTAAGCAGTAAGTCGGGGGCTACACCTAATAGGTGCACTTGCGTGCACTTTTTGTTGTTTTTTCTTAATGATTGGAAATGAATCCGAGTGGTTTTTCCGAGTAGTGAAGCTCTGACCCACTAACGGCGAACTCTAGTCACTCGATACGCGTGCTTGGGAAAAGAGCCATGAGCCAATTCCCGACGCCCGAGGGCTAGACTAGTCGGGCTGAGTGCTTAACAAAAGGAAGATTACTCGGAGGAATTTAATATCAAAAAGGAAAAGGAGCAAAAGTATAAAAATAAAGCAGTCGGACCAGATATCCGAGTGATTGTTTTTACATCTAAAAGCTTTCATTATACTGCCTAAATCCTACATGTACATGCTACAGGGTTCATGGGTTTTTTTCTCATCAAGTACCTTCTGCGACTCCGTACATGAGTAAGGACTTGTGCAATGAGCAACAACTACGGCTCGGCGAGCGCCAGACACAGCTACACGCTTATGCCTGCGCCTCGGCCGTCAAATTTATAGCTCGGCGAGCACCCGGCATAGCTACAAGCCTACGCCCGTGCCTTGAGTGTTCAAATTTATGGCACAGCTATATGCCCACGCCAACTTCAGTACGGCTATACGTCTACGCCAACTTTGGTACGGCTATACGCTTACGCCTCTGGCCATGAGCCATCCTGCGCCTGGCGCTAACCCGCCTTCGATTGCGGCGTCACAACCGGTGGCTCTGGCAAAGAATCTAAGCCACATGCCTCGGTACACCCCATGTTGGGCGATTACGGCAGAGCTTTAAAATTACCCATCAATTGGTATACCCCATGTTGGGTCACTAGTTGGTCAATTGCATGTCGGGCGGATACCGATGATGTCGGGATTGAGTTTCGATGGTGCGCTCAATTGGGGCCAATCTGTACACCGCAACCCGGTATGGATGCCATATGGCTAAACTCTATCCTTAAGGTGCATACTGTGGTGGGGCCTCAGCTGTATCCTACTACGGTCGGGTACAAGTACCGCTTGGCTGACAACAATGGTACGCCCCATGTTGGGACACTAGCTGTGTTACCGCACTAGTCGGATGCAGGTATCATTGGGCCAAACACTATCCGGATGGTATGCTCCATGTTGGGCCAATCGTCTGTATTCTCTGATCAGTACCAGATGGTTAAAAATCAACGGTATGCCCTCTGGGGCCACCAGCTGTATCCCTCTCCGGTCGGGTACAGGTACCGCTCGGCTCTTCAACCAAAATCGTTAGTACGCCCATCTTTGGTCGCCACCGTACATCGCAAGACGCAGCACAGTATCACTCGGCTCTTCACCAAAACCAGATGTACGCCCCATGTTGGAGTCGCCAACAGTACATCGCAAGACAAGCACAGTATCACTCGGCTTTTCAAATTAAAACCGAAGGTACGCCCCATGTTGGGTCGCCAGCTGTACATCGCAAGACGAGTACAGGTATCACTCGGCTCTTCAGCCAAAACCAGTGGTACGCTCCATGTTGGGTCGCCAGCTGTACATCGTAAGACGAGTACAGGTATCACTCGGCTCTTCAGCCAAAACCCACGGTATGCTCTCTGGGGCCACCAGCTGTATCCCACTCTGGTGGGGTACAGGTACCGCTCGGCTCTTCAGCCAAAACCATGATACGCCCATGTTGGGTCGCCAGCTGTGCATCGCAAGACGAGTAAATGTATCACTTCATCAAAATAAAGGTGATGCGCCATACAATGGGCCGACCGCCAGAACTCCAGCAATCTCGGGCTGGGTATCACTAACAACTCTCTATGAGTCCTTCACAGTCTCCTCGCAGATTCTGTGTAAACCAGTCGGGAAGGAGCAGCAACAATCTACAAGCACTCGGCATGAAGCATGACCCATCCAAGATGCGACAAAGAAGAGCAGCAACTCGACTATGAAGCACTCGGGGGCTACTGTGGACAACATAGACCCCGGGTATCCACACGGCGGGCCTAAAAGACCATCCGACAGGGGATGGACCAAGTCGGGTGGATAAGGACGGGTACCACTTGGACTCTAGAAGACTTGCTCGGCAAGAAAAGACATGAAGATAGAAACCTATCCCTAATTAATAGGAATCCTACTTCGTAACCGATTAGGACTCCTCCTTGTAATCCCACCCCCTACACTATATAAAGGGGTAGGGGGCCATAGTTCGAGGGAACAGATCCCATGAGGCCATCTCCTACATTTGCATCGGGAGAATCACATCTACATCTTGGTCATCTTGATCATCTTGTACACATATACCCCATATAATTCCAGAGCACAGGACGTAGGGTATTACCTCCGCCATGAGGGCCTGAACCTGTATAAATCCTTGTCTTGTGCTACCATCGAGTTTAGATCTTGCATGCATCGCCCCATATATAATCATTGCCGGCGGTGACCCCCCAGTTAGTCACCTGTCGACACGGGGCCTTTTTGGGCTCACCTCTCCCTCCTCGTCATCATCGTCTGGGGAGAGGATGAGGCCGCGCTTCCCGAGAGCGCGGTCGGAGTCGGCCGCCACGACAGGAGGAGCGGCGGCCGCAGGAGCTTCGGCGGTCGTCGGCAGAGGATCACGGATTTGCAAGGGCCCCCGGGCCACTTGGACCGCGGGACATGAAACCTCCATGGGAGGCAGCGCGCGCAAGAACATGTTGCGCTCCCGTGGGGGCCAGTCGCAGAGGGGGAGGATGCTCGCAGGCGGAGAAATGTCGCCGGCTGGCACGGACAATAGTCCTACCAGCCACTGCCGGAGCACGTCATCCGGCACGTTCCCTGCGGCTGGGCAAAAAGAAGAAGCCGCAAGTTAGCAAGCAACCAAAAAAGAGGAAGGACGTTCCACGAAGTCAAGAAGACCCAAAAGAATGAAACAACGCTCACCTCTAGGGGCAACGCGGATTCCATCATCGTCGCCATATGCCAGGCGGGGCGCGCCCTCATGCGAAGCGGGCAGAGGCGGCGCCGCAAAAAGTCCGCCGCCACATGGGTTCCGGTGAGCCCGTTGTGGCGGAGCTCAGCAATGCGCGCCAGCATCGCATCCATTTCCGCTGAGTCGTCGGGAAGGGACCCCCAGCTGGCGAGGGATTCTGCAGGACCCTCGGGGAAGACAAGATCATCGCAGCCGCTGGAATCCTCCGCGTACAGCCATTGTCGCGCCCAGTCCTTCCAGTTGGACTTGGCCGCGACTGGGATGAAGGCGGCGGCATCGCGAAGCGTGAAGTAGCAGCTCCCAACCGCGCTCGGGCGCGAGCTCGAGTGCAGGGCGAAGAGCCGGCGCCAGAGCGGGAGACTTGGCATCGTCCCCACGAACATTTCGCAGAGGTGGGCGAAGATGGCCAGCATCACGATGGAGTTGGGGGGAAGGTGCGCCGCCTGGATCTCGTAGAAGGCGAGCACCCCCAAGAAGAATTCAGAGTATGGCGGAACAAGGCCCGCCAGCACCGCCCAGGTGAAGGTAATGATCTCCCCGTCGCGGGGGCTTGGCGTAATGGTCCCAGCGCGGAACCGGGCGGAGGCTGGCGGCACAAACACTCGGAGCCGCGCCACCATATCCTCATCGGCGGCGGAGGCAGGCAAAGCTGGACCAACTGCCGGTGCGGCTGGAGCAGCGTCCCCGCGGCAACCCTTGCTGCGCTTAGGGGCCATTGGAAGTTGGTGGAAGTGCGGTGGCGAAAGCTAAGGAGCGAAGAAACTTGGTGGCGGTGGCAAAGGAAAGCAGGAGACAGCTCAAAGCACTTTGGCGCGCGGAAGGATTCGTCGCGGCGCCAAGGGACGAAGCATTTATAGGCAAGGGGCGCGAGCGCGACGGTTTGGATTCCGTCCCCACTCGCGCGCGCGGCGCCATCATTGCCCCGCGCGCTTCGGTTTTCTGCAAAAAAGCGGTACGGTTCCCCAAGGAAGATCGTGCGCAGGTGGAGAATCAGGCGTACGGCCGCCGCAGGAGGTGGGCCCCCACAATTCGTCTCCCGCCGCACAAGAAACGGTGGAGTGTCAGCGCGACCATTCGCGTATCACGGTTGACCCGAGGGCTACTGTCGGTGTAACAAATACTGGGGTATGAAGAGTCCTAAGGAAGGCTAGGAGAGCGCCGGGCGAGGGTCCCACACGTCAACGGGCGACCAGGCCCCAGCGTGTGGGCGAGCCCCTCGGCGTGTCCGGTGGGCCCCACGCGTCAGGCAGGCGACTAGGCCCCCAGCGTGGCGAGCCCCTCAGAGCGTCGGCGAGGGCCCCACACGTCGGCGGGCGGCGAGCCCCAGCGTGTGGCGAGCCCCCAGCGTGTCCGGAGGGCCCCACGCGTTAAGCGGGCGACTGAGCCCCAGCCATGCGTGGCGAAACCCTCAGAGCGCCGGGCGAGGGCCCCACGCGAGCGGGTGACCAGCCCAGCGTGTGGCGAGCCCCTCGGCGTGTCCGGCGGGCCCCACGCGTCGGCGGGCGACCAGGCCCAGCCAAGCGTGGCGAGCCTCGGCGTGTCCGGCGGGCCCCACGCGTCGCGGGCGACTGCCCCAGCCACGTGGCGAAGCCTCTCGAGCCCCCGCAGCGCGGGCCCATGTTGCGAGGCGTCGAAAAAGTCTTCGGCGAAGGCTCCCCATTGCGAAAACGAAGCGTATTCAATGCGACACTACGCGCGGATAGACGAGATGAAGAGATGATTACCGCCACAGTGACCTCTGCAGCTCTGATCAACTGTCACTGTGGCGCAGCGGAATTGACCGGTAGAGAGAGTTTGCGATCTTGAGTGGCCTCCGCGTCGAAGAAGCGGCTGGGCCCCACCCGATCTCACCGGTGTGTTCTGCGGGCGGCCACTCATGGCAAGCGCAAGCATGGCGGCGCCGTCGCGTGAGTAGCAAAGACGTTGCTTTCTCCCGTCTGTCCCTCACGTCTTATCAGTGTACTAAGCGTACTGTACTGCCTACCCCCTCGGCTCTCTCCGCCAGTTCAAGGCTTGTATAAAAGGGGAGGAGAGAGAAGCGAGAGGGGGGTTTGGAACATTCTGTAACCACATTTCATACAACCACAACACGGAAAAGAGCTAAGGCTCGGCAGGAGTAGGACTATTACCCGCGAGGGGGTCCGAACCTGGGTAAACCCTGTGTGTTGCTCCTCGCCGCGTTCCACGCTCAAATCGAACTGAGCTCAGGTTGATCGGCTAGCAGGATAGAAATCTGATAGGGGTGTGATCCGCAGTGGTTGAGCGGAGAGCACGCCGTCAAGTTGGTTTACATAGTAGTAGTGAGTTTGTGGAGCAAGTGAATTTATTAAAAGATTTGGAGTATGCCAGATTTGATTTGTTTAAGCAAAAACAAAAAAGATTAGAGTCATCTAAAAATCGAGATTTACGTGAATTCTGAGAAAGGGAGGGAGGGTTATTTTAGATTGGGAGTGAGGTGGTTCTGATACAGAAAATTTATTTTTAGATAAAGACTTTAGGAGGGGTTGTAGAGCTAGGAAAGTTTGTAAAAAGAAGGGGAAACCTTTTGTTACAGGTAATTCTTCTGATGGGAAGAAAAGACCTAAGGTGTTGTTAGCTAGAGAGAGGAGCCCTATTTGTTTAAGAATAAGGGCTGATTCTTCTAATAATATTTTCAAAAAGTTTTCGTGATGAGTGTTTCTGGAATATTTTGGAATTGTAGGGGTATTGCTAAAAAGGGTTGTGGGGTTTTTTTATTAAAGATTTAATAAGAAAATATGAAGTTGGTTTTATTGGTTTGTTGGAGACTAAAAAAGGGGAGTTTTCAGATAGTTTTTTTTTAGAAAAATAGATCCTGCTGGTGATTTTATTTGGCATTGAATATCTGCTAAAGGGAGAGGGGAAGGAATTTTGTGTGGTATTTTAAAGATTTCTTATGATATTCTGGATATTAAAAAGGGTTCTTTTCAATTGATGTTCAGTCTGTGGGACATTAAGATGAAATTTAAATGGAATTTAGTGGTTGTTTATGGGGCTTCTGCTTATAAAGACAAAGAGGATTTTTTTTGAGGGAGATGGCTTCTTTTTGTGCTAATTCAGATGCTCCTTTGTTAATCGGTGGTGATTTCAATACTATTAGATCTTTGAGTGATAAAAATCAAGTTGGTTCTTTATCTAGATTTAGTCATTGTTTTAATTCTATTATTAATTCGTTTGGGCTTAGGGTGATTCATATGGTAGGGGTTAAGTTTACCTGGTCGAATATGCAGAAAGATCCTGTTCTTAAAATGATAGATAGAGTCTTTATGTCTTCATATTGGGAAGACAAGTTTTCTTTGGTGTCTGTTTTGAAACTTCCTAGAGTGTTATCTGATCATTGTCCTTTACTATTGAGAGAGGGGAGGAGTAGAGGTTACAACATTGGGTCTTTCAAATTTAATATGAACTGGTTGAATCATGAAGATTTTTTGCAGGTGGTGTCAAGTGTTTGGGAGAATTCCTTTTCGGGTGGGGATAGTATCTCAGTTTTCAAAAGAAAGATTAAAAAAAGTTAAACAAAAGTTAAAGGGGTGGGGTTGTCATAGATGGGGGTCAATCAAAAAAAGGAAGGAGTTTATTTGTCAGCAGCTGAAATATTTAGAGGATTGGGAAGAGTGGAGTTTTTTAGATGATGTTCATGTTGGTGTTAGAGTGGAATTTATGGCTGAGCTTTCTTCTTTATATGAGGAGGAAGAAATTCAATGGCATACAAAATCTCAGGAGAATTGGTTGCTTAAAGGGGATGCCAATATTTCTTATTTTCGTAAGGTTGCTAGTGGGAAAAAAGGAAGAAGCTAATTGAAAATTTTAAGGAGGATTCTCAGGTGATCCAGGGGGATCAAAATTTATTGAAATATGCTTCAAATTATTATAAAAAGCTATTTGGGCATAGCCAGTGGATTCCTATTTATTTTAAAGAGGGGATTTGGGGTGTAGATGAAAAGTTTCAGAGTTGGAAAATGATTTGTTAATTACCAAGTTTACTGAGGAGGTGTACAAAGCTTTATGTTCAATGGGGTCTAATAAGGCCCCTGGCCCTGATGGTTTGCCAGTAGAATTTTATAAAGTTTGTTGGCCTATTCTTAAAAAAGATATTCTAGCTATGTTTGATGATTTTTCCTGTGATAGAATGGATATTTCGTGGCTAAATTTTGGTGTTATAACTCTTATTCCTAAGGGTGATGGAGTTGAGAAAATTACTCAATATAGACCTATTTGCCTTTTAAATACTATCTATAAATTGTTTACCAAGGAATTGTCGGTGCGGTTGGAAAAGGTGATGGATAGGATTATTTCAAAAAATTAGAGTGCTTTCTTGAAAGGTAGGGACATTTTAGTTCTCCATGAGGTTATACATGAAACTAAAAAAAACTCACGTGGGGTAGTGATTAAATTGGATTTTGAAAAGGCATATGATAAAGTGAGGTGGGATTTCTTATTTCAATGTTTGGAGTTGAGAGGTTTTCACCCTACTGTTTGTAATTGGATTATTAAGATTGTCACTAAAGGTACATTGAGTGTGAATATTAATGGGAAGAATAGTGATTATTTTGAAAGTCATCAAGGGGTGAGACAGGGGATTCTTTGTCTCCTCTTCTTTTTAATATGGTAGCTGATGGTTTAAGAAAAATGATTCAGCTGGCAAAGGAAAATGGTTTGGCCAGGGGATTGGCTGAGAATTTTTTAGATGGGGGATTAGTGAACCTCCAGTATGCAGATGATACCATTTTATGTGTTAAGAATGAGGTGTTTGGGGCTGTTAATTTGAAACTTCTGTTAGCTCTTTTTGAAAATTGCTCTGGACCACTGTTCGTCTAAACTGTCGTTTAGCCCGTTTAAACACCGTTTAAACGCTACACGGTGGTCAACTGTTTACGTTTAAACAACCATTTAGTCTGTTTAAACACCGTTTAAACCGTTTAAACGGCCGTTTAGCCCGTTTATCTAGCTAAACGATGGGTGACCGACTAATTGGCGTTTAGCGTTTAGGAAAACACTGCTCTGGACTCAAAATAAATTTTGAGAAAAGTGAGATAGTCACCATAAATGGGGATGAGGAAATGGATAGGCTTTATTATGAAATATTCACTTGTTCTGTGGGTGCCTTTCCTATTAAATATTTAGGGGTTCCTGTTGGTGTGCAAAGGATCAAAGTTAAAGATTGAAGCTTTTTAGTTGCTAAGATGGAGAAGAAATTGGCTAACTGGAAGAGTAATTGCTTATCTATTGGTGGTTGTCTTGTTCTTTTGAATGCTTCTCTTTCTAGTGTGGTCGTGTACTTCATGTCTCTTTTCTTGATTCCCAAAATGGTGTTGTACAAATTAGACAAAATCAGGAGGTCTTTCTTGTGGCAGGGTGGGTCTACTAAGAAAAAATATCATTTGCTTAGATGGGATAAGTTGTGTAAACCTAAAACGGCAGGAGGGCTGGGTATTCGTCGGTTAAGAGAAATGAATATTAGTTTGATTTCGAAGTGGTGGTGGAAGCTGGATTCTGACAAGGAGAGTCTTTGAAAACAGTTGGTTTTAAATAAGTATGTTAAAAATAAACCCATTTCTCAAATTAGAATTAGAAATCAAGATTCGGCTGTTTGGAAGAATATCATGGTTACTAGAGATTATTATTTGTGTAAAAGGGTGGTGTCGTTGGGAGATGGCTAATTAGTTGATTTTTGGAAGGATGTTTGGTTGGGGGATTCCACTTTGAAAGTTAGATGTCCAGATTTGTTTGCTCTTTGTGATTATCAGAATATTTCGGTGTTTGAGGCAAAACAAAGGGATTAGGATATTTCTTTCAAACGATGGCTTGACACTGAGTTGCTTAATTTGTGGTTTAGACTGATTGATGAGTGTAGGACAGCCAGTTTTACAGGGGGGCTTGATGCTTTTAATTGGAAAGATGGTAATTCAAAAGTTGGATTTTCAGTAAAGAGAATGTATGATTTTGTTAGTGGTTGGGATAGAGTTTATATTAGATAGCCACACTTATCTGGTGAGTCAAAGTTTCTCTGAAAATTAAAGTTTTTGTCTGGTTAGTTTTTCATAAAGCTATTTTAACTAAAGACCAATTGGTTAAAAGAAGTTGGAATGGGAATCCATTTTGTTTTTTCTGTTCTGGTTTGGAAGATGTAGACCATTTGTTTTTTCGTTGTTCGACTGCGCGAGTAATTTGGAGTGTGGTGGCTTCCTGTTTTCGGTCTGTTAACCGACCGGTGAGCTTGGAGGGTTCATTTAGATGGTTTCATCAAGTTTGGTCTGAAGGCAAAAGTTTGTCGGGGGTGTGCATTTTTGTTAATATTTGGGCCATTTGGTTGGGGCGGAACAAATGGTGTTTTCAAGGTCAGGTTGTGCATTCTCCTTTATCGATATTACATTCTGCATGTGCATTGGTATATTATTGGGCAGGTCTTTATCCGGAAGGGGAAAGAGAGAGCCTTTGCTTAGGTGTGGATCAACTAAAGAAGGTTCTTCAGAAGATGGCTAAGGATCAAGATGATGGAGGTTTGATCTTGGATTCTGGGAGTATGGGTAAAAAAGGGGGCTGAGTGATTATGAGGAAGGTCTCTGGTTATTCTACTTCTTGGGTGGCAGTTAAAACTGGTGATTGGTGGTTTGTTTTGCAGTTTGAGGCTGGATGTAAAAATATTGGGATTTATTTTGTGCTGCTGTTTTGTAATACCTCAACGGTGGACTTTAGTTGGCAGTGGTGGATGGTTTTAGTTTTGTGTCTGTTATGTCACCGAACTCTGTAAAATTATGTTCTTGGGAATGGAATTGGGGTTAAGCCCCTTTTGAAAAAAAAGTATGTAGCCTTACTTTCTACCCCTCCGTTTAAAAATATAAGACGTGCATGTACTAAAAAAAAGTCAATGTATGTATTTAGCTAATTATTAAGCTAAAAATATATATTTAGTGTTATGCATGTAACATCATCGCATTCGTATTTAAAAAAACTTCTATATGATGTTAAACATGTACTCCCTCCGTTCCAAATTATAGGTCGTTTGACTTTTTTGACTCGTACTTTGACCATTCGTCTTATTCAAAAAATTTTATAATTATAATTTATTTTGTTATGATTTAGTCTATCATGAAAGGTACTTTAATAATGACTTGAGTT
Organism: Raddia guianensis; assembly: GCA_036346415.1. Lineage (NCBI taxonomy): Eukaryota > Viridiplantae > Streptophyta > Magnoliopsida > Poales > Poaceae > Raddia > Raddia guianensis. The sequence goes on from CM070535.1 coordinate 33,826,473, forward strand.
TTTTCATATTTTCACTAATTATTTGAATAAGACGAGTGGTCAAAGTATATGTAAAAAAAGTCAAACGACCTATAATTTCAAACGGAGGGAGTACTTGTTAATGACATCTTGTGAAATAAATTAATGGTCAAAGTTTTATATTGGAGACTGTGTCAACGCTTTACATTTTGAAACATGGGAATACTATAAACCCCTCTCCTTCCTAGTATACAGTTCACAATCGACCAAATATCGCCCATACCCTAGAAAAACCGCGTGAAGTGTGAAGGAAGAAGAAAAACCCCTCCCAGTGGATCTTTGGGAAGAAACCCTCCTCATCCATGACGGTATTGTCCAGCAAGATCTCACCGGCCTAGGGGTGGAAACGAGCTGAGTTGGAGCGAGCCAACCCCTAGTTCGCAACCGAGCTGAGCCGAGCCGAGCCGAGCCAAGCTTGGCAAGGTGTCCGAGCCAGAAACAAGGCTCAGCTCGGCTCGTTACCGGCTCGCGAACAGCTTTAGGCCATATTGAGAGTTGCGGCGGCGGCTCTCGACAGTAGGTTGGAAAAGATCGACCATTGGTGGTGGCGATGCTCGGCATCAGGCTGGATCGACCATTTGCGATTGCAATGCTCGGCAATGGGGCGGATCGACCACCGGCGGCTAGGGCACCAAAGGTAGAGGCATCAAGCAACGGGCTCGGGGTCGGGGCCTTGGGGCAAGGTTAGGATTGGGATGAGGCTGCGAGGTCTGAGGCCTAAGGAAGGTTGATTAATAGAAAGGTGTGGGCTTTAGAACATTGGGCCACCCACCAAGCCACCACCTAGTGCAACAATGGTATCTATATGAGTCGAGCCTAAACAAACCTCGGCTCGTCTCAGTAACACACACGAGCTCAAAATGTGAAGCTTGGCTTGTGCTTGTTTCAAAATGAGCCGAGCCCGAGCTGATCAGGAACTGAGTCGAGTCCGAGCATCTTGAGCTCAGGTTCCAGACCTACTCACCGCATGAGACGAGGCGCCTGCGCCTGCGTCTGCGCCTGCGTTTAGGGATTGATTGGATCGGATAAGGTTGGATATCGTTCTTTCCATATCTGTATCCATATTTTTTACCGGATACATATTCGAATACGAATGTGTCGAATATGGATACAAATTCAAATAATACTGGATAACATCGGTTACGAATACGGAGCGAATACAGATCGGATAAGACAAGGATACAGATATTGTTAGTCGAATAGTTAAAATTAATTTTCAAAAATCCGTTCCAAATTTTAACAAAATATAGTCAAAATTTAAATTTAAAAGTGAAAATTTATAACATTAGTAAAAACTAAACTATTAACTTAGTCTATATTTAAAAATTCAAAAAAAATTTAAAAGTTGGGAAACTATCAATAAAAAATTGTAGAAATACATTTAGAACATTTCATAGTTACATTCGGATAATATACATATTTTATATTAGAATATTATCCGAACAAAAACTCGGATATTTCTTATCCACCGAATAATCAGTGCTTCGTATTCGTATCCATACCCACACCAAATTCCTTATGCGCTTCACATATTCCTGTATGTCTACAGGAATGTTTGCCTTCGGCATTATTCATGTTGTACTTCAACATGTCAACAAATAACCGATTCCTCAATTTTTTCCCATCCTGTAAATGCATTATTACAGATCATTGCCAGAAAATCATCATTTCTAAAATTGTAAGGACCAAGTGATATTAAATTAAATGAGAGCACTCACAATGCAAATTGATGTTAATACAAAGCTCAAAGCATTTTATCTATGAAACAAAATTATGCATGGTATAGTACTGAATAGTGTTAGTTGTACCATGAAGACAAATGACAATGGTGCAAAATGCAGAAGTGAGCTGGTTATAACAAATTAAAAGGTTGAGCTAAGATAATGGCATGCCATGTGATGTGTGTCGATTGGCAATCAGATTTGATCCCCACATATAAAATTTACAAATATGAGACATTCCGACAAATTTCAATAGGAAAGAATGGTACATGCTTCTTGCCTTTATTTTTTTTAAAAAAATGACATGCTCTTGGCCCATGTACAAACTCAAGACTATATCCTGAACAGGGGCACAAAATCAAGATTACAGAATTTTGGACAGGGCCATCTTGTCATATACGTAGGCTGACAACTAAATACTGTGACCAATAAGGGGCAGTTCATTGGCCATAATTTCAGAGTAATAAGATTCAGATCATTGACTCATTGAAATACTACTTGTCAGTCAATACCTATATATGTGGATCCTCTTTGGTGCTACAATAATAAGTAGTAAAAGAGTTTATTATACCTGCAAAACAAAATCAGCTAAGTGATGTACCCTTGGAATATAATACCACTCTTCTCCCTGCAACATTTAACGATCTCACTTTTTTGGGCATTCACAGTCAATCATTAAATTGCTATTCCCAACTTGAGGTTATAGACCAGCCTATGTTAAATTCTGAAACAAATGCCTATAAAAATGCTTAAGAAGGTTTACCTTACTGGATGAAGCCCATGTTAAATTCACATAGCAACCAACGCTAAACTACCTGCACCGCAGTGTAGATGACAAGGGAAAGTATGGAATATCAAGCTCAATGTAGACTTGCATTCACAAAAAAGAGACATAGTCAAATAATGTGAGAACCAGGAGGCTACAACCTCTTACCAATGTAAATGATGTCTAAGAAAATACACCAGCCCCCGATCAAAGCAGTAGGCCACAACCTGACAATTGCCAGAAAGGAAAATACGGTCATACTAAAGTGATAAACATAATAGTTACATTACGATGCAGGACTTGATCTCTTTTATCAACAAATTGAATTTTTTTGGCGAGGCACATCCCTTTTGGTGGTCAAACCATAAACCTGAATACTAATTATATTCTGAAACAAATGCCTATATAAATGCTTAAGAAGGTCACCTTTCAGGATAAAGCCCATGTTAAATTTACAGAGAAACCAACGTTAAACTACCTACACAGCAGTATAGATGACAAGGGAAAGTATGGAATATCAAGTTCAATGTTCAGCCAAAAGGAAATATTAATTACACTACTACTACATCCAGTACCTGAACTAATTAGCGAGCTTGAAATTTAATTTATGTGCTGCATGATTCAAGTAGTAACCTTAAATTCTATCGCAAATAGAGGTTATAAACACATATTGATGGCTGAGAAACTGAATGACATTCTCTAAAAAAAATCTGCAAATGTTTTGATTCAGGTAAGAAACAGAGCTGGAACCTAGGTAAAGTAGATTCAGACAGGTATGAACTATGAAGTACTTAACAAACATTTGTATAGAGAACAAAAATATGTGATATGACTACCTTAAGCCTTTGAAAGAAGACAATTAGCAGAACAGAAGAAAAAAAAAATATTAACCAACCTGACACTCTAATAACATGCTCTGACCAAACTTTGTTACTCTTGTTTTTAATACTACATATGATGGAAGACTTACATTCACAAAAAAGAGACACAGTCAAAATAATGAGAACCCTGAGGCTACAACCTCTTACCAATGTAAATGACGTCTAAGAAAATGCACCAACCCTCGATCAAAGCAGCAGGCCACAACCTGACAATTGCCAGAAAGGAAAGTACGTCATACTAAAGTGGTAAACATAATAGTTACATTACGATGCAGGGCTCGATCTCTTTTATCAACAAACTGAATTTTTTTGGCGAGACACATCCCTTTTGGTGGTCAAACCATAACCATAAACCTGAATACTAATTAAATTATGAAACAAATGCCTATAAAAATGCTTAAGGTTTACCTTTCTGGATGAAGCCCATGTTAAATTCATAGAGTAACCAACGTTAAGCTACCTGCACCGCAGTGTAGATGACAAGGGAAAGAATGTAATATCAAGCCAAAAGGAAATATTAATTACACTACTACTATATCTAGTACCTGAACTAATTAGCGAGCTTGAAATTTAATTTCTTTTGCTACATGATTCAAGTAGTAAATTTAAATTATATTGCAAATAGAGGTTATAAACACATATTGATGGCTGAGAAACTGAATGACATTCTCTAAAAAATTCTACAAATGTTTTGATGGTTGTATTATTGCCGGATACAGGTAAGAAATAGAGCAGGAACCTAGGTAAAGTACATTCAGACAGGTATGAAGTACTTAACCATCATTTGTATAGAGAACAAAAATATGTGATATGACTACCATAAGCCTTTGAAAGAAGACAATTAGTAGAACGGAAGAAAAAAAGATATTAACCAACCTGACACTTTAATAACATGCTCTGACCAAACTTTGTTACTCTTGTTTTTAATACTACATATGATGGAAGACTTGCATTCACAAAAAAGAGACATAGTCAAAATAATGTGAGAACCAGGAGGCTACAACCTCTTACCAATGTAAATGACGTCTAAGAAAATACACCAGCCCCCGATCAAAGCAGCAGGCCACAACCTGACAATTGCCAGAAAGGAAAATATGGTCATACTAAAGTGATAAACATAATAGTTACATTACGATGCAGGGCTCGATCTCTTATATCAACAAACTGATTTTTTTTTGGCGAGAGATCCCTTTTGGTGATCAAGCCATAAACCTGAATACTCCAAGAACTTTTCGTAGTAGAGATGACAAAATAAAAAGATTTTTTCTGCTCCCTTCTGGTGGCATTGGCACAACAATGGCTCGATGAGATGGGCAGCGGCAATGGCAACTGACTTCGATCTAGTAGGGGAGGAGCGCTGGTCAGCATATTAGAGGCCAGAGAGCAAGAGGGAGAGAGGAAGAGAGGAGGTTACCTCGGCGGTGGTGTGCCCCTCCAGGCCGGCGTTGGATCGGCATCGTCGGGAGGTGGCTTTCTTTGGGCGGTGTGGTGGAGGGGACGGGTTCGGTGGCGGCTGGTGGCCCGGTTCCTCCCTCGCGCGGTGTGGTGGTGTGGCGGTTGCTGAACAAATATGAACAGAGAAAATGTACATTAATAATCTAGAAAAAGTGTATGTCGTTAGCTTTGCCATATGCAACCAACCAAATTAACAAATTCATCGAGGATTGAAGAAAATAGAACTCGTAAATCTGGCACTATCTTTTCATATAATAATTGACTTTAACAACTTATATGGAGAAAACACATATATTGATAACAGCTTCCTTCGATTGAAGGATGTGAAATTAGTAGCTGCTAATTATACCGATGCAGCATTGACAAATAAGGACCGTGACTTCTTTTAGTTTCAACGGACATTCTCACGGTAAGAAAAAATGCGAGCAGATCTTATTCCTTTTTACCTGAACAAACGTTCTAACTAAGTTTGCCCCAACCCTTATACGTGATTCATCCATGATTTGTAATCTATGATCAAGCATTTGTTTACTTTTGTTGATATTGATGAAATGTTCGAAGCCAATGTTCGTCATGAGCTAACATGATATACACACACCGGATGGTTTAATGGTCATGGTTTCATCAACTAATATATAACAATTTATCTTACAGCCACGTATGTGCAACACAAATTTTAAAAAATAACATTAGTAGTAGCTCTATCAGCAACAGATCAGAGTGAATCTTATGGAAAATCCAAACAAAAATGCAGCAACAGGTACCAATAAGGCACACATCAAGCAGTGTTAGACTGAGAGGCTATTCTTCTTGTAAAGCATAAAAGCAGTGAAATTAATTGCCAAATTATTCCATCTTAGGGAAAATCAGTTAGGCTAAAATGAATGGTGTGGGTGTGTGAGAGCCAAATGTCTGCATCAAATAACTATGATTGTGAAGCCTAATGTAATTACACGAAAGAATCAAGAAATCGAGCACGGTAATTACACGAAACTAAGAAGTAATCAACAAATCAATGCAAACAGGCAATGTTCGCCACCCATCCACCCGCATTGCAACACATGGTGGCATGGAAACGGAGCGCCACATAAAGTTGCAAACTTTGATCGGATAACTAAGGCGAGGTCGCAACTTCAGCTCCCCACGCGGATCAGGGACGTCATCCCATAACACCCATCCATCCAAACGACGAAACAAGCGAGCGCGAGCTGTGTGCTTGACTGAACGGCCACCCACAGCCAGAGATCGGTAAGATAGCTAGAGTTTGAGTGAAGGAAGAGGGCACGGCGCGGTGCCTACCAGAGAGATGGTGTTGTCGGGTCGAGCTCGATGGCTGCGTCTAGAGCGCGGCGGCCTTGAGGAAGCTCACCCTTGAACTGCTCGTTCCCTGCTCCTTCAGCGTCGCCGCCGCTCCTCGTTAGAGGCTGGTACGCTGGCGTGTGGAGGAGATGCTCTTTCCTCCTCCTCGTGTCGAACTGGAGCTCATTGGAGAAGGAAGCGAGAGGAATCCGCTATTCAACGCAAGTTCAAAAGCTAACATCGGACGGTGGAAGATCAAGCGTACCCCTTCGTTTATGAGCGATCGACGGCTGCCGTTGATTTCAGTAGTTACTGTTCTGTAACGTGTTTTGTCGTTTCTCTCGCTTTCGCTACCTGCCACTGCTTACTTTCACTTTACCGCAGCTTAAATAGCGCGGATTTGGTCTGTAATCCTTATGTCTCAGTTGTAAAATGGATTCTACGTCCGTTCTTCTCATCTAATATACCCTCATCCCGTCCTGTTCTCTATTCTCTCATCCCAATTTCTCCAAAAATCATCCAAAATCGCCACTGTTTATCCGTCTGGATTTCAGATCCTGACAAATTGGTATCAGAGCCATCGGTTCTTGGCCGATTCTTGCTGTTTTCTTGCGGTCAAGGGTTAGGAACCAAGTGTTCCTAGTAAAATTCCTGAACGCTGCAAGAAGGAGCGGAGTCTGGTCTGTTCGGGTCAAGATTGGAAGATTTAGGGTAGCATAGTGCGATACTATGTATAAAGCCTGAACTTTCACTTCCCGTCAGTCGATTGCGATAGGTGAGGGTTGTTAGCCTTGTGCTTTTGTAAAATCCCTGAGCCGATTCGTGATTTGAACTGAGAAGATGACGAAGCCCACAAGAGGTGACAACCGTGAAGAAGAAGATGCCGAACGTGCTCGGAAGGAGGAGATCGAAGCCCTTCGTCAAGAAATGGAAGGATTTCGAGTGGCTCGAACAGAGCAAGAGAAGTTTAATGATGAGCTCAATCAAAAGATGGATGTTTTATTGGAGGCAGTAAAGGCTATAATTCAGAACAACAGTGGACCAACTGGGGATCCTACAGATCACAACTCTCGGGCCATGGGAAGAGAGGAAAGCCTTACTGGGCATACCCCAAATATCAGGTCATCTCATGCCAGTTTTGACACTCCAGGAGGCAATGGTTTACATTCAAATCGATCTGCTCAAGTGCTGTTAAGCAATCTTTCTCCACCAATATTGGAAAACCCCACCAGACCAAGGAGTAATTTCCAGGCATCAGGGAGTATGGCACGAATCCCTAAAGATTCATGGCAGGAAGAGAGGGGTGTGGAAAGAAACAGGGGAATCGAGCAAGCATCAAGCAATTGGGCAAGAGGACCTAACCTGTCTTTCCCTGAGTTCAGTGGTGATCAGGTGGAGTACTGGATCAAGAAGGCTGAAAATTTTTTCAACTTGACACAAGTTCCTATAGAACAGTGGGTGGCCATTGCGACTATATATTTTGTAGGGAGAGCAGAAGAATGGTTAGAGAGTAATGATATTCAAACTGAGGTGGTATCTTGGGAGCAGTTGAGTGGGATGATAACCAACAGATTTAGTCAAAAGTCTGATTGTGATGTTATCTCTTCTTTCCACTCTGTGAAGCATCATAAAACAGTTTCAGAGTATATTGACCAATTCGAGAGTGCTATGGGTTTGGTAAAAAGAGGAAATCCTGAACTAACCGAAGGCTATTTCATGAAGAGTTTCATTGCTGGTCTACAGGATTCTCTGAGAAATATTACTCATCTGCTCAAACCCAGTAACTTAGCTGAGGCTTATTGGATGGCTAGAAATCTTGAAGGACCCAATCCTGTTAAAAGAAACTATTCCAGCTATGGGACTTACTCTTACAAGCCCCAGAGATCTTTGGAAGGGAATACACATGTTAATCGACCAGGCCCAGCAGAAAGCATGTTGTCAAATGCTAAGCCCAACAGTGAGATTAGGAAGAAGGAGGGGAATGACAAGTGCTTCAGATGTGGGGATAAGTGGGTTCCTGGGCATAAACAAGTGTGCAAAATGAATCAACAATGGAAATCCATGGAAATAGTGGAATCAGAAAAGGAAGAGAATCTTGAATGCACAGAGGGAATGGTTCAAGAGGAGGAACCAATTGCTGATCAGCAGGAAGAAGAGATATTACAACTATCTGTACATGCTGTGCATGGGAGTGGTTTGGAAAAACACACTTTCACCTTGAAGATTAGATGTGGAAAGACTTGGGGAATTGCATTAGTGGATAGTGGGAGTAGCACTAATTTTATTGACTCCACTTTTGCTAGGAAGGCTTCCCTGGAAATTCAGCCCTGTGAGACTATGACAGTTCAAGTGGCCAATGGTCAGAAGTTGCTGAGCACAGCTGAATGCAAGGGATGCTCTTATTGGACTCAATCACACTCTTTTGTCAACAATTTTAAGTTGCTGGAGCTTAAGGGTTATGATATGATATTGGGGGCCGAATGGCTATATGAGTATAGTCCTGTGAGCATTAACTTGAAAACCAGAACACTGACTTTAAAGAATGCCCAACAAGAAATAGTGACATTAAATGATGAGACTGTGAGTAGCAAGCATTGTCCGGTAAGTGTGGAGAAATTGCAAAAGTTATTAAACAAAGGGGCAATGGGAGCAATATTCAGCATCATAGAAAAGGAAACCAGTGAGGAGACTGAAGTTCACCATGAAATTGCCAAAATCTTGGATTCCTATGCTGATGTTTTCTAGGAACCGACTGGTCTTCCACCCAAGAGGGAATGTGATCATTCTATACCATTGAAATCTGGGTGTGAACCTATCAACCAAAGGGGCTATAGAGTTCCACACTACAAGAAGAAGGCTATGGTGGAGTTAGTTGAACAATTACTCAAATCAGGGGAGATAAGACCCAGTGAGAGCTCCTTCTCCTCTCCAGCCATTTTAGTCAAAAAGAAGGATGGTAATTGGAGACTTTGTGTTGATTATAGGCAGCTCAATGCCAACACTATTAAAAACAAGTACCCCATTCCAATCATAGAGGATTTACTTGATGAGCTCCATGGAGCACAATTTTTCTCCAAAATAGATTTGAGATCTGGGTATCATCAAATTAGAATGAAAGAAGGGGACATTCATAAAACAGCATTCACAACTTTTTTAGGCCACTTTGAGTATTTGGTTATGCCATTTGGGCTAACTAATGCCCCGGCCACCTTTCAAGCCTTGATGAACAATATTTTGAAGAAATTTCTGAGACACTTTGCCTTGGTTTTCTTCGATGATATTTTGATCTACAGCAAGAACTGGGAAGACCACAAGCAACACATTGCTCAAGTTCTAGAAGTCTTAAAACAGAACAGATTATATGCTAGGAGGAGCAAATGTATCTTTGGGAAGCAAAAAGTGGAATACTTGGGACATGTAATTACACCACTAGGCGTGTCTACTGATGCTGGAAAAATCAGAGATATGTTGAATTGGACAACCCCTTCGAATGTGTCTGAACTGAGAGGATTCTTGGGGCTGACTGGCTATTACAGGAGGTTTATTAAAAATTATGGGATAATATGTAAGCCCCTGTTTGAAGCATTAAAGAAATATGCCTTTGTGTGGCAGCCTGTGCAGGATTCAGCTTTCAACACACTTAAAACTGCTATGACACAAGCTCCTGTGTTGGCCTTACCAAATTATACCAAACCCTTTGTATTGGAGGCTGATGCTAGTGGTTTTGGAATAGGGGCTGTTCTGATGCAGGACCGGCACCCCATTGCTTATATGAGCAAGGCCTTGGGAAGCAAGGCTGCTGCAATGTCCACTTATGACAAAGAAGCAATTGCTATAATTGAGGCTCTAAAAAAATGGAGACACTATTTTGCTAGCACATCACTAGTGATAAGAACAGATCAGCAAAGTTTAAAGTACATCAATGAGCAAAAGATCACAGAGGGAGTGCAGCACAAGCTTTTGCTTAAAATATTGGGGTATAATTACATTGTCGAGTACAAGAGAGGCAAAGAGAATAAGGCTGCAGATGCTCTATCCAGGAAGAAAAATGATGGAATTTCTATGGCTATAACCACAGTATTACCCACTTGGTTAACAGAGGTACTCAAAAGTTATGAGAATGATGACAATTGTAAGGAGAAGGTTAGGCAACTAACCATTTCTGCTGATGCAGTACCCAATTATACTGTCAACGCTGGACTGTTACGGTATAAGGGAAAATTGTAATTGGAGATGATGAAAATTTGAGAAAGAAAATTTTTACTCAATACCACAGCTCAGCATGGGGTGGTCACTCTGGTGAAAGGGCAACATATAAAAGGCTTAAGCTGTACTATCATTGGCAAGGGATGAAGGCACTGATTAAGCAGTGGGTTCAGGAGTGTGCTGTTTGCCAACTAAATAAGCACGAAAATGTTCCCTACCCTGGACTGCTACAGCCATTACCAGTTCCTATCAAGGCTTGGACTCAGATAACCATGGATTTTATAGAAGGGCTCCCAATTTCGCAAGGAAAAAATGTCATTTTGGTAGTGGTGGATAGATACAGCAAGTATGCTCATTTTATAGCGCTGAGTCATCCATATACTATCCAACAAGCAATACAACAATTTATGGATCAAGTCTTTAAATTACATGGCCCTCCACAAACAATTGTCACTGACAGAGATAGGATATTTACTAGCAATCTGTGGCAGGAACTCTTCAAGGCAGTTGGGGTTAAAATTCATTTCAGCACTTCTTACCACCCCCAAACCGATGGCCAAACTGAGCGAGTTAATCAGTGCTTGGAAACCTATTTGAGGTGCATGGCATTTGCTAAACCTAAAGGTTGGAAGGGGTGGCTCACAATGGCTGAATGGTGGTATAACACCTCATTTCACACATCCTTGGGACTAACTCCATTTGAAGTGCTGTATGGTGTTCCACCTCCACCTATCTTAGACACCATCCAAATAGAAGATGCTCAAGAAGAAGTTCAGAACATAATTCTGCAGAGGCAAGCGGCCCAACAGATTATCAAAGAGAATCTGCAAAAAGCTCAAGAGAGGAGCAAGAAATTTGCTGATAAAAAGAGGAAGGAAAGGGAGTTTCAAATTGGGGACATGGTTTACCTCAAATGTCAACCTTACAGGCACACTTCCCTTAGTATTCATCGATCTCTTAAGCTACACTCCAAATTCTATGGACCTTTCAGGGTGTTGGAAAAGATTGGCAAGGTGGCTTACAAGCTCTTATTACCTCCTGATTGCAAAATTCACCCTGTTTTCCATGTAAGCCAACTCAAGAAACACATTGGCCAGAAGGTGGTGCCAAATGCTCAGCTTCCATTGGTGGATGAAGCAGGAAATATCAAGGTTGAACCGATGGCTATTTTACAAAGGAGGGTAATTCCATGAAGCAATGAGCCAGTAGTGCAGTGGAAGATACAGTGGGTCAATCTCTCGCCGGATCAAGCTTCGTGGGAGGATGCAGATTTCATCAAGAAGGTATTTCCGAATTTCCAGACTTGAGGGCAAGTCTGAAGTCAAGGAAGGGGAAATTGTCAGGAACTGGAGCTCATTGGAGAAGGAAGCCAGAAGGGAATCCGAAGCTATTCAACGCAAGTTCAAAAGCTAACATCGGACGGTGGAAGATCAAGCGTACCCCTTCGTTTATGAGCGATCGACGGCTGCCGTTGATTTCATGAGTTCTTGCTCAGAACGTGTTTTGTCGTTTCTCTCGCTTTCACTACCTGCCACTGCTTACTTTCACTTTACCGCAGCTTAAATAGCGCGGATTTGGTCTGTAATCCTTATGTCTCAGTTGTAAAATGGATTCTACGTCCGTTCTTCTCATCTAATATACCCTCATCCCGTCCTGTTCTCTATTCTCTCATCCCAATTTCTCCAAAAATCATCCAAAATCGCCACTGTTTATCCGTCTGGATTTCAGATCCTGACATCCTGTATTCGTGGAGGATGCGGACAACGACGGCCGTGGAGGCGTGGCGGAACTATGGATTAGGCTGGCGGAGGCGGGGTTGGGACTTGGGAGGCAATAGGGTTGAGGAGCAAAGCTGCGAGCGCGGAGGCGATGGGCGTGTGGGAGAGGAGGGGGTGCGAGGGGGCTGCGGTGTGGCGCAGGAGCCTACGAACCCGGCGGCGGCGACGCTGTGAAGTGGGAGACTGGGAGAGAGGGAGGAGACGGGCGCCCCTCCAGACCGGCAGTGGGAGGTGGCTTTCTTCGGGCGGTGTGGTCGAGGGGACAACTTCGGCGGTGGCCGGTGGCCCGGTTCCTCCCACCGTCCGACGTGGTGGTGTGCCGATGGCTCCCTCCGACGTGGCGGAGACTGGAGGGGACGGATTTGATGGCGCGGAAGCCTGTGAGCCCGGTGGCGGTGGCGCAGTGAAGTGGGAGTCGGGGAGGGAGAGGGAGGCAGGGAAGAGAGGGGCGGCGGATGGAGGTGCGTGTGGGGGGAGAGAGGGGAAGGGGAAGGGCGAGGCGTGGGGTTGGGGTACTCTCGCTTTTAGCCGTTAAGATCGGATGCAATGGCTAAGATCGTGAGTTGGTGAAATCACCACCACCACCACCACCACCACAAAAGACTTTATAATAGTAGAGATTACCAAAAACTTACAATTACATGTGAGAGGTACTGCCATATTTATAGGCATAGAAACCGACCTACTGGGGCAAACCGACTTAAGCTTATTATGTACAACTAGCATGCCCGGCTGTCCAAGGTAAGTTCAATTTGCCTTTCTGTTTTTATTGTCTTAACTTGAGTTTCTACCAAAGTAGACTCTACGTGCTATCACTTCTATCAGCTATTACTATCCAATTGCAAGCAAGCAACTTTGCTAGCCGCCATGGCAAAATAAACTACTGCTGTGTTTACATCTATTTACACTTTGTCAAGAAAAGCTAACATCCCCTCCCTTCCCTTCTAGCCGCCCAAGACAAACGAGTCAGCACCCAGGATCCCCTTGCCGTCGGGTTGGATCACCTTCCTCGGTGACGTATGGCGTCTCCCCAGCCACCGCCCTAAACGCTACGTGATCGGCTTGACCCTGAATACTTAACACATTGCCACACCGTCGAGCCTGGAGCCAGTAGAGGCATTTTGGTCCTCCCATATCGAAATAAGGAGAGAAAAAACAGAAAGGGGCAAGAAATATCAAGAATTAAATACTACTATATGGCGATACAAACCTAGCCGCACAAATGCAGGGACACCTTGCTCGTTGTCATGAAACAGAAAAATTTGCCACAACGATATCACTAACTGAAAAATACATCAGTTTAATTAAAGGTAAAAACGAAGAGACCATTGGCCAGCAAATCTCCCTCGAAACCTGCTCGGAGGTCTGAGTAGGAGCCGGTCCAACACACTGGGGACCAAACGGGCTACCCGGATCAAAGGACGCGCGATGCATGCCCTCGAATTGGACCGATTCCGCTCGCTTTATCTTTAATCCATCACAAACGAACGCACAAGGACACAGAAGTCCTTGGGTGGGTCAACCGCACGGAGCCTAACCTAAGAGAAGCATTAAGCATAAACGCAGGCAATTGAACCTATGAATTAAGCATTAAGCATAAGCTAGCGGCGGCAGTGCTCCGTACACACGAGCGACCAAGCGGTCGCCTCAGAAGTCTGAACCTCCACGCGCTGACGCCGACGTCGCAGCTGCTCTTCCAACCTCCTCCTGTTCGTGCCGTGAGACCACCACGAGAATCAAACGGCGACAAGATTGAGCCGTCTCTTAATCTTAAGGCCTGTCTCTAGATATGGGCCAAGCTGGGGTTATTAGGTAGGTGTTTGACTGTTTTTGCATGGGAACGATGAGCGCGGCAGCGCCATCGTAATATTTTCGGCTTTAGCAGAAAATACGTACGTCGGCTTAATAGAACTGTTTCTTGAATATTTAATTTAAAGCTAGTTCTCAAAACATTCAAAGTACCGTCAAATCAAATATTACGGGTTCTCAAAGTCCAATAATTTAGGGGCTTTTTGTTTATACCAAACAATGTCGCACTTTATCATAGCTATTATTGGGAAACACTTGTGTGCAGACGTCCAGCGCGCCGGACTCGCGTAAGCAGCGCGCCGGCGTGCTCCCATGGGCAAAGGTAGTGCATGCAGGTGGGTCCACTACTGCGGATCCGGGCTTCACAAGCGGCCCATCACAAGCGGCTGGCTTTAACCCGCTTGCGACCCGATCGCCACAAGCGGTTCGTGGCCAACGGGTGGGAGGGTGGCGGGAAAGGGCATATGCAAACGGTTCGTGATACAAACCGCTTGCGAGAGATAGGACATTATGGCGGTTCAGATCACCAACCGCTGAAATAATCTGTGGCGGTTGGTGATACTGAACCGCTTACGATGAAGATATCTGCAAGCGGTTTGTATCACAAACCGCTTGCATATGCTTTTTTTCTTCCGCCTAGTGCATTTAACCCTTCTTCCTCTCCGGCGATGCTTTCATGTGATATGTCGACGGGCCGAAATGTTCATGTAGGGAGGTGTCTTGCCAAAATTTTTAATTGAGGCTAATAGCTTCAAATTAAGGTTTCAAGGTAAGTAAACATGGTCTCAACATCATTTTCATATGGACATTGCTTATCTTTTTGCATTGGATGTGGAGAAATATTAAATAATCTTGTTTGAATTGAAGGGTGTTTGTTTTGCTATAGCTCTCTCTCTTGATAATTTGAGGTAAGATGTAGATCTATTGGGGTTTTAAGTCTCATATTAGTTTTGTATCCTTTTTTGATGATGTATAAGATGTTGAAATTAGTTGGTAGGGGTGATTATTTGTTTTAGAGAGCAAGATCTAGCTCTTGGTGCCTTAGCTAGCTCTCCCTTCTAGATCTTTTGAGGCAATATGGTGATCTATTGGATGATTTTAGTTTCACATTAGTTTAAAATAGTAGGTAGGGTGATTATTTCAATTGCTATAGAGCTAAATAGATGTAGGTTTTTGCTAGGTTGGTAATAATTTTTTGTGTATGAAATGTAATTAAAAATATTTTTGAAAAAAGTTTTTTAATTTGTGAGATTTAGTTGGTTTAGCTATAAAAATCAAGAAAGTTTAGAGGTAATTAAAAATATAACAATTAGTTATTTGAGTTAAATATTTTAATTTTAAAAATATAATAAGTGTTCTTATTAATTTAATTGGTGCAGATGAACCGGCAATGGATGTATGCGGATCGTCGGACAAGGGAGTTCATCGATGGCGTGAATGCTTTTCTTGATGTCGTATTTCGAGACTTGCCTCCAGGAAGCTTCGTACGGTGTCCGTGCGTAGATTGCAGGAACGAGAAAGAGCACTCAATGCGAGCACGGATACAGGGCCACTTGTTGATGAGAGGTTTTATGCCAAACTATACATGTTGGACTCACCACGACGAAGTAGAGCATACAAGCATACAAGACGACGAAGAAGCCGATGAAGAGAAAGTGACATATGATGGTATGCCGGACGCGACGACATACGAGGACGTAGAGGATACACAAGGTGATCAGTTTGGTGTGGATGATGACCTGGACCAGATGCTGCGTGATGCAGAGAGAGATATCACAGAGGACAAACAATATAGGAAGTACCAGGGATTGTTGGAGGACCAGAGAACTCTTTTGTACCCAAATTATGGTAAGGGGCACAAGAAGCTACGCACCACACTGGAACTCATGCAATGGAAGGCTGTGAATGGTGTGTCAGATAAGGGTTTCGATGAGTTGCTGTCGCTCATAAAGAAGTTGCTCCCGGAAGATAACACCCTGCCGGAATCCACGTATCAAGCCAAACTGGTCCTGTGTCCCATAGAATTGAAAGTACGAAAGATAAATGCATGTCACAACGACTGTGTCCTATATCGCGGTGAATATGCCGACTTGGATGCATGTTCAGTGTGCAAGGAACCCCGGTATAAGACGAAGCGTGACGATCCAGGTGAAGTAGATGGGGTGCGTGTGAAGAAGAGAGCACCGGCAAAAGCGTTGTGGTATTTTCCTCTGATTTCAAGGCTGGAACGTATGTTTGCAAACAAAGCGCATGCGAAGATGATGCGTTGGCACAAAGAAGAGTGTAAGGTCGACGGAATGCTTAGGCATCCGGCAGATGGCTCGCAGTGGAGGATGGTCGATCGGAAGTACAAAGACTTCGCAGACGTGGTCAAAAACATAAGGTTCGGTTTGAGTACCGATGGGATGAATCCTTTCGGAGACATGAGCAGCAGCCATAGCACCTGGCCAGTCACACTATGTGTGTATAATATTCCTCCATGGTTATGCATGAAGAGAAAGTACATAATGATGCCGTTGTTGATCCAAGGCCCCAAGCAACCCGGAAATGATATCGATGTCTACCTCAAACCTTTGGTAGAAGATCTTCAAACGTTATGGAACGGTGTAAAGGTCAGGGACGAATACAAAGGGAGTATTTCAACTGCGTGCAATGTTATTTGTAACAATCAACGACCGCCGCCGCTTGGTAACTGTGTCGCCCTAAGCGGCAAAGGCTTCAAAGCGTGTGTGCGGTGTTTGGATCAAACCGATGGCACGTACATGAAAGGCTCTCGAAAGATGGTGTATATGGGGCATCGCAGGTTTCTTGTTCGAACCCGCGCTGCGGAAGAAATGCGAGAATTTAACGGGAGGAAGAACATCGTTCCCAGTAGAGAGGCATCGAAGTGGCAAGCGGTGTTTGCTATGGTGAAGGATCTGAAGGTAGTTTTGGAAAGGGTCCGGAAGCAAATCATGCGAATGATGAGGATGGCCATGCACCCATATGGAAGAAGAAGTCAATATTTTGGGACTTGCCTTCTTGAGAAGATTTGGATGTTCGCCACTCATCGGACTTCATGCACATCACCAAGAACGTCTGTGTGAGCTTCCTAGAATATATAGATCATGACGGAAATCGAAGATACGGTGAGTGCTCGGAGCGACCTTGAAGTCTGGGCATCAGGAAGGACCTACACCCTGAAAAAAGAGGTACGGAACAACTGTACCTACGGCCATCGAGTTATACTCTAAGCAAAGAAAAGAAAAAAAACGTGATAGAGTGTCTTAGCAGTGTGAAGGTCCCTTCGGGATACTCGTCGAACGTAAAGAGAGTCGTAAATATGAAAGAGAACAAAATTATACATATAAAATCCCATGACTGTCTTGTGCTGATGACACAGTTGCTCCCGGTGGTTTTAAGAGGTGTACTGCCAGAGTGGGTAAGGGGGACAATCACAAAGCTGTGTTCGTTTTTCAACGCTATTTCCCAGAAGGTCATCGATCCAAAAAAACTGGATGAGCTGCAGGCTGACGTGGTACAAAGTGTGGTTAGCCTCGAGATGATCTTTTCTCCTGTCTTTTTTGATATCATGGTTCATCTCACTGTTCATCTAAGCAAAGAGATAGGTATTCTTGGGCCCGTTTATCTCCACAACATGTTTCCTTTCGAGAGGTACATGAGCGTAATAAAGAAGTATGTACGTAACCGTTCTCGGCCAGAAGCATGCATTGCCGAGGGTTATGTCACAGAGGAGGTGGTCGAGTTCTGTGTGGACTACATTGATGATCTAGGCCCCATCGGCGTCCCTATATCACGCCATGAGGGCAGGCTACGATGTAAAGGGACACTTGGAAGAAAAGTACTTGCATGCAACGATCTTCAGACATTTAAGCAAGCACATTTCACTGTGTTGAAGCAATCGGCAGTGGCCGCCCCGTATGTCCTCCAACACAAGAATGCTCTACGTTTCCAGTTCCCAGAGAAGACTGATACGTGGATAACACTGAGACACATGGATTCTTTCGGCGCATGGTTACAAAACCATATCCTCAAGAGCAAGTCCAACAATGAACAGTTGCAACGCCTGGCTCGGGGACCATCCGTTGAAATAGTGAGATGGCAGGGGTACGAGATAAATGGTTACACATTCTACACGAGATCAAAAGATAACAATAGCACAAATCAGAACAGCGTTGTCCGTATAGAAGCCACCGACAATAGAGGCAGGGTGGACACATATTTTGGATTCATAGAAGAGATATGGGAGCTCGACTATGGGCCTTTGAAGGTCCCATTGTTTAAGTGCCAATGGGTAAAACTAAAAGCAGACGGCGTGAATGTCGACAAATACGGCATGACTACCGTCGACCTCCAAGAAGTCGGCTACTTGAGAGAACCATTTGTTCTCGCGAACGAGGTGAGACAGGTCTTCTACGTATTGGACATGTCAAGCAGACCAAAGAAGAATCAAATCAAAGACAAGAAGAAGGAACAGCCAAAGTGACACGTGGTTCTACAAGGCAAACGAAGGATTGTCGGAGTAGAGGACGTTACTGACGAGGAAGAGTACGATCGATTCGATGAGATCCTCCATTTGCGATAGATGTCGACATAAGCATCTGGATGACACAGCATGAATGCTCCGCATATACGCCCGCGATCACGATGAAGGAAGAATTGTAAAGACAAAAATGTAAATGATTAGGATAACCCTTATTATGTGGTCATATTAAATATATTATGTGGTAGATTCAACTATGTTATCATGTAATTGCATTTTTAAGAATTTATAAGGTGGAAGCAATATTTTTGGAAAGAATAATGGCCACATATTTAGAAATAAAAGTAAAGCCAAAAAATAATTTTTAGTATTTTTGAAAAGAATAATGGCCTAAGTAAATATTAGAAATGAAAGTAATGTAAAAAAGATTTTTTAGTTTTTTGGAAAAAATAATGGGCTAAGTACATATTCAGAAATGAAAGTAATGCCAAAAAAGATTTTTTAGTATTTTTGTAAAGAATAATGGGTTAATCACATATTTAGAAATGAAAGTAATATAAAAATAGTTTTAGTATTTTTGGAACAAAATAATGGGCTCGATAAATATTTCTAAAAAAATAAAAGGCAAGGGAAAAATAAAAGGCAAGGGGGCGCAAGCGGGGCTCGAACTCGCGACCAGCACGGGGAGCCCGCACTTAAACGCCACGCGCTAGCCAAGTGAGAGGAATTTTCATTTCAACAGAGAAGGGCGCAATACTTTCTTAAACGTTATCGATAGATGGTACGTCCCAAGCCTCGGCATGTGTTATGGACCCACTTCTACAAACGGTTTGTCCTACGAACCGCTTGTAGAAGTGAACTCTACAAGCGGTTTTAATCACCAACCGCTTGAAGATGCCCTTTATCGCTCGGGAGGCGAAATTCGAAATTTTAAATGTCGCTACCGGCTTCTACAAGCGGTTCGTTCTACAAACCGCTTGTAAAGTGTTCTCTGAAAGGTTAAAATTACGAACCGCTTGTAGAGGTATTTTCACAAGCGGTTTGTAATATTAACCGCTTGTAGAGCCCTTCCTATATAAGGTAGAGGGTTCGCGACCGAAATTTTCTAAGTCCTTTGCCCCTGTCTCCCTCAACCGTTCCATCGCAATCTCGCCGCGCCCCACCGCCACCACCCTCGCCGCCGTCTAGTACCGCAAGGCCGTACCTCGCCGTCGTCGAGCACCGCCACGCGGCCGCCTCCTGGACACTCCACCTCGCCGTAAATCGATCACTGCGCGCAGACTCGCGACATCGACCATCTTGTCGCAGCGGCCAGCCTCCGCCACCTGGGCGAGCACCTTCGCCGGTGAGCCCTCGCTCCCGTTCATTGTGGACCTCCTCCCGCCACTTTGAATCTGAAGGGCCGAGGTATCGAGCCCCTTCCTTCCCCGCCCCATTGCTCTGTGATGCACTTGTAGTGTTCGACGGAATGTGCACGCGTGTTGATGCTCCTATTGCTCCCTCTGTCATGCTCCTATCGCTAAGTAAGAATTTCGTGGCTTTCCCCTTGTGGTTGGTTGTGCGATGTACCAATTAGAGATTTTGGGGATCTAATTCTTGAATTATAGGCTAAATCTCGGTTTGGAAGCACTGCATCGCGGTGGTATGTGCTTTACCCTTATTGCTCTGTGATGATAATCTGGTTGAGGCATATATAAATACATTTGTTGATTATATCTTGTGGTAGATTCAATTAATTTCTGCCCGTTAGGATTTATATTGTGTTCATCCCAATTCATGCCATGAACTGTTGTTAATTGGTCCTTTGGGCGCTTGTTATCTTGATCTGTATTGGTGCATACGGCTGTTTTAGTGTCTTTATTCAGATTGCTCGATGATCTGCTTATTTCTCGGTACCTTTGCTTAGCACTTTGTGCCGTTCGGTTGGTTCGAATAAATAGATTTGGGTCCGATGGCTTGTGGCTTGAATAATTGTAGATTAGCGATTCGATTGGCTAAATTGGGATGTTCGAACTTAATTCCTTTCCAAAACAAAGGCAAGATTGATTGTCTAAACCTTGATATTAATCTCGATTGTATTTGCTCGTGAAATCACTAGAACTATAACTAGGAAGGCTGTTTTACAGAATCGCTTATTAGTTAAATCGAGAGCTCCCTAATAATGTTAATGGTGATTTATTAAGCTTGATATGTTGGCTGCCATGTTACAGTCCATTTCTATAGAGTACATGATAAATAATCTATTCCATGGCATTGTTATGTGTTTGCTCATTCTATTTATATTTGGTCAATTTATTATGCTTATATCGCAATATGTTCAACACACTAATCAGTCGTACACACAGCACAACCACACCACAAGCTGATTTGGTTGGATTAGTGGCTGCCATGTTTTTCAAGTAAGTTAAGTTGAGCTTCGTGCCGCGGCCCCTTCCCGGACGCTCCCTCTCGCAAAATTCTTTCCCTCTTTGTCCAGTGGACCGATTTCTGGGGGACTAGCCTTTGAGCTAGAGGCCGTTTGACCTAATTAGGTGTCGAGAAATATTGTATTCAAATATTGTGTTTAAATATTGTTGTCAGCGTATTTTTCTGCCGCTAGACAAGAAGATTCAGAGATCCGACATGGGGGGTAGCACTGCTGCGCCTCGAACCGCCCTCGAGCTCCCAAGAACAGTATGAACACGCGCGATATACCCAGGTTCGGGCCCCCGAGGTGGGTAATAGCCCTACTCCTGCTGAGCTCTCGCTCTATGTGTATGCATTGCCATGAAAATGAGGTGGGAGGAAGAAGAAAGCCTTAGATCCCCTTTCCCGTGGTGGCTTGGGCCCTTATATAGCATGGGCGAGCTCGACCCGACGGGGAGAGAGAAACAAGGGACATCTAGCCTATTACATTATCACTGTACTGGTAGGTATACAATAAATGCCGTGCTGTCGTAGCCGCCTGCTACGCACGTCCTGCTGCCTTGTCGCGTCCCATCGGTGGCAGGTGGGGCCCATAGTCCCGCCGACCCTGCCAGCTGCTCACGTGGTCGTCGATACGGCGCGGGGCCTGATCGCCCGCCTGCGCCGCTCGCCACGATCACAGTCGCCGAATGGTTCAGATCCTTGTCGCCGAAGCTGCTTTCGCCGCCGCCCGCGTCTCTGGCCGAGGCGGTGCTCGCCACAGATTGGAGCTCGGTCGCCCACCGGCTCGCGGAGGGCTTGCCCGCGTGCTGGGGCCTGGTCGCCCACCTGGCACGTGGGGCCCGGTCTCCCGGCACAGGGGTCTGGACGCCCCCACCTGCCGAGAGACGCCTCGGGGCCCAGTTCCGATAGATGGGGCCCGCGTGCCCGCCAGTCCACTCGGAACCAGACCCGGTCTTCACGATCCTTCTGGATGACGCCGTCTTCTACCCCCTTCTGGAGGAGGTGGAGAGGACACCCCGGTACCTTATGTACCGACAATTGTATTCAGGCCGGCACAACCCAAATTCATTCATGTCATGTGTCGAGAAATATTGTATTCAAATATTGTACGTTTTGATGGGTGTCGAGATGGATGACATCTAAGAGATGTATATGTTGTATTCAAATATTGTATTGAAATGTTGTTTTCAAATAAAAAGAGATATATATGTTGTATTAAATATTCTATTATTTCGCGTGCATGCACAGTGATAGATGGCGCACTCCGGACACGATGATCTTGATTTCGATCACGGAAATGATTTTCTACTTAACTAAATCACGATGGGCACTCTCATAAGCTACGATGAGGCCAACCCGGTAGATCAATGGGTGATCAGGCTGCCCGGCTCAAGCCGGTGACCAGTGCCTCGGCTCAAGCCGGTGATCACGCAATCCATGATCAAGCCGGTGATCCAACCGCCAGCTGAAACTAATGTCGACGGTACAGAGGTATATATAGCCCAACACTAAAATGACCGTTTCTTACCGTCTCATAACAATAAGCCTCGACACGTGTTCCTATTTTTTTAAGCCGAAACGTCCAACGTACCAATCCAAACAAATACGAGGGCCTAACAAAAGCCGTCGACAAAATGCGTGATTACTCAAGTTTCGCCACCGGGAAGCCCGAAGCCCTATGTCGGCACTTGCCCCTTCAACAACACTGCGAGTCATTGTGAGGATCACGTCCTATTAGCATCAAGTCATGGCCCAAGGTTCCTCTGACTCTGAAATAGCCGCTCGGAAGGATATAAAAGAAAACTTCACTATTCGGCGGCTTACGAAAACAAGTGCAAGAAATTTACTCGAGCAAGATGGCGTTATGCTTTCGATCGTGGAAGAGCGAGCTCGATAAGAAGTGCGTGGAGACCGAAACAACCCTGAGCTTCAATAAGTATCCGAAGCTAGCGGATCACCGGCAAGCATTCGAGGAGTACAAGCCGCTTACCAAGGCAAGGCCGCGAGTGAGCGAACAAGGCCAATGCACGAAGAAAAATACCACCACCATCTCGGGTCCGATGGTTACATCAAGGCTATGCCAAAATGGGAGAAGCGGAAGAAGAGCTTAGAAAAAGGGTATAGTACCAAAAGAAGATCGGGAGCTCCGCCCACGAAAGCGGACCTTGGGCCACGGAGGAGGTCAAGGATGATGGCAAGTGGAGATGGCACCACAAGTGCAACCCGTGAAAGAAAGGATTGTGGAAGCCATCGAGAAGCAACGTCAGGTTCCTTGGTGGTAGACAGGAGAATGACGAGCTTACGTGCGCTTTTCGGGAGCAGAGCATCCAGAAGGACACGAGGACTTGACAAGCGGTGTCGTGGATGGTGGCTTCTCAAATGATCAAGCCACATACCGAGCCGGAAAGAAGAAAAGTAAGAGAACACAACAGTCGTCAAAAATCGAGCGGAGCTCAAGGAGCATAAGGAAAACATGGCGAAATGCTAAAGCGGGAAGTGCAAGCTGCAATCGCCGATCTTCAAAGACCAGGTGGGGTTATCGTCATGCCTCCGGAAGTAGATGTGGTTAGTCCCGCTCGGTCGTGAAGCGACTCTGGCGTCAAATAACGTGCGGCCGATGAATTGCAGGCCCGTTATCCGTGGGCGACATCATCGTGCCCGCCAATGTGAGCTACGCGCACAACCGCACAACCTCACCCTCAAGGTGGCTTACGCTTTGGCCTACCCGTGAGTCGGGCTAGACATTCCATCAGAACCCTATACCCGGGGATACTCCAAGGTCACGGTGGGCGAGGTGGTGGCGGTTTGACGATATGGAGCTCGATATTGCTTTGGAGACGACGTGACCAAGCTTGGAGAGGCCGTACATAACATCATCCTCTAGCGGAAGAAGTACATCGTGTTTCCTGATGGTGCGGAGGTGACATCTATACCGAGACAGAACACTCCACCGAGACGGAGCTCACCTCCTCCACCAAGACAAAGCACGCCACCACGCAACGCCTCGCTTGTGAGACAAAGCACTCCACCACCCGCTAGCGCTATCGCAGAAGCTCAACACCGCCGACCCCTCAAAGCAAAAGGAAGCAGCAGCCTCCGAGAGAAACAACGGAGCAGACATCTCCCCCCAGTAAGAAGCTTGCTAGCAAAAGGAGCATTCCTGCAGCTAGAACGACAACAAGCAACAGGGCTACCGGTTTCCCATTCAGACAGAGAATGAAGGAACCTGAAAAAACACCTTATGAGATGACGTCTGAGGAGCTAAAGAGCGAGTCGAAGAAAGCTGTGGACGCATGGATAAAGGGGTATAAAGCTAAAACAAATCCACCGCCAAAGGAACGAATTGATTCAAAGATCGCGGACTTCTTCGCGACAACTAGTCAGCACCGACCGCCTCTCTGTACCGACTACCAAAGAACTATCAGAAAGCACGTCTTCAAGAGTAAACAACCTCCGGCACATGCATGAGCAAGGAAGAACAGAGGAGGCAAAACGCCTCTGATGGAGTATGACTTCATGAGGGAAGCTGGCCTTGATAACATAGATGCCGCCCGTGGAATAACTGATGATCTTCCAACGGCATAAGTCAGGTGGCCATTTAACCTGGGCCAGCCGTTGCTAGACCCTAAGGACATACGGAAACTACCGGTCAAGATGCGACGCGCCCATGAATGGTACGAACACAAGTCCGCCAGGGGATATGCTCATTGTTGCGTCTCGTTTCAAGAAGAACATTTGTTTCGAGGGAATGATCAATTGATAAATCTTGATTTTGAAGACTAGTACAATGTGTACCAGGAAGACGCCGTCAACGTGTCCTTCATGACCTGCTGGTGCCTGTGAGTGTCGACTCCATAAGATGTATATATATATCTATACATGCTGCTTGCCGAGAACCCTAATTAATTAACTCAATTAACCCATTTTCTGTAGAATGGAGATACAAAGACTTAGAAAGCAGAAGCCGAATTCGATTGGCTTCCTTGACCCTTGGTTGGTCAACGAGGAAGTCGGGCAATACCCTAGAAAACCAAAGGAAATCCACGACTACGTTGTACATGCACTAGTACAACAACACTACAAGCAATACATACTTCTGCCATTCAACTTTAAGTACGTGCTGATGTTCTCACTAACATCTCGTTCTTATATTGCTTAAGGCACCTAATGGCACACTATATATTGTTTAATTACATGTCATAATCAAGCAATATATAAATAGGTTCCACTTTGGATCCTTATAATCATAAGGCTTGACAAAAGCATGATCATCGTCCAAGACTCACGGAGAAAACCGCAAAAGGAATACCAGTGGATAATTGACCTCCTTAACAAGGTGTTCCTAAGCTTTCAAGAGATTCAGAAAGGACGTTTTAAGAAGGAATTCGATATCAAGCTAAGCGACTGGGTACGCTAAAACGACGTAATTGCCCTTTGTTAATTAATATTTTTTGTTAGAGTAAATTGCACCACAGGTCCCTGAACTTGTACCTCCGTTTCGGATAGATCCCTGAACTATGAAACAAAGCATCTGGGGTCCCTGAACTTACAAAACCATTTCACCTAGGTCCAAATGAGTTATAAGTAGGCGGTTTTGTGAATTTTTTGGGCAAAAAACTTTAAAATTTTTAGAAAAATCCCAAAAAGATCAAAAAATAAGAAAAATCCTAAAAAGATTTTAAAATATTAAAAAACCCACTATTGAAAAAGTATAAAAAATTCATAAGTATCGAAAATATTGAAAAATGCGAAATACTAAAAATTCATAAAACTCAAACAATCCCCAAAAAAATATTGAAGAAATTGATAAAAATAAAAAATAAAAATAAAAAATCAGGAAAAACCAAAAAATAGAAAACCCTTAAAACTAAAATATTTTAGAGTTTCCCTTTAAAAAATGCTATTTTGGATTTTTCATGGTGAAATCTAGTCTTTTTTTTTGGATTTTTCTAAAATATTTTGGTTTTAAGAGTTTTCTATTTTTGGTTTTCCCTTTTTTGTTTTTTTATTTTTGGTTTTCCTGAAAAACAAAAAATAGAAAACTCTTAAAACCAAAATATTTTAGAAAAATCCAAAAAAAAAAGACTAGATTTCACCATCAAAAATCCAAAATAGCATTTTTTAAAGAGAAACTCTAAAATATTTTAGTTTTAAGGGTTTTCTATTTTTTGATTTTTTGTTTTTCCTGATTTTTTTTGTTTTTATTTTTATCAATTTCTTCAATATATTTTTGGTGATTTTTTGAGTTTTATGAATTTTTAGTATTTCGCATTTTTCAATATTTTCGATACTTATGAATTTTTTTATGCTTTTTCAATAATGGGTTTTTAATATTTTAAAATCTTTTTAGGTTTTTTCTTTTTTTTTTTATCTTTTTGGGATTTTTCTAAAAATTTTAAAGTTTTTTGCCCAAAAAAATTCACAAAACCGCCTACTTATAACTCATTTGGACCCAGGTGAAACGGTTTTGCAAGTTCAGGGACCCCAGATGCCTTGTTTCATAGTTCAGGGATCTATCCGAAACGGAGGTACAAGTTCAGGGACCTGTGGTGCAATTTACTCTTTTTGTTATTACTGATCTGTAATTGCCCCGCATCGACCATAGGTAAAACAACAATCTGCGGAAAACAACCTATGTGGCTACTATGTGTTCCACTATATCCAAATGATGTGCCACGGCGAGCTTGAGCCTCAAACTCTGAAGAGGTTCAGATATATATGCACGCAACCATGCATCTAGCAACAACTTAATAACGTTCTTATGTGCTCCATTAATTTACATTATGGGTGCACGTATTTATTATTTTCACTTTAATTGAATTGGCGGCCCGACATGGATAAACATCTTGAAGTGTTACCACATCATCGGTGCTCGCATTACGAGAACAAGCTGCTCGGCTTCATTCTCGATGAGGTCATTAACCCCGAGCGAGTTCCATTATCGAGATCCATATTCGAACACGAGCGAACTAGGGACGACTTCTCGTCGTCAAAGAGCGTCAAGAAGAGTACCGCAAAAAAAAATGAACTGCTTTTGTCCATTTTGCACAATGTATATTAATTATAAACTTTGTAAATTTGGTAGGTGCATATAAAGTGTACATTATTACATGTATTATCTAATATATTTAAGCTTGTTTGATCGCTAATTATATGCTCATCCTATATGTATTTAAATTTAAGCGACAAATAAAAAATCTCCCTTAAAAATATATATTTAAATATCTATTTGCGCCACTTGAAATGAAATAACCAGTGGCCATTAAATCAAGTTTACATAAGCGATTCTTGAACCGCTATGAGATGATCTCTAAGCGGTTCGTGGCTCCAACCGCTTGCAGAGAGCCCCACGTGGCTTCCACGCCCGCGCCATCGCCCATGAACCGCTTGAGAGGGCTTCACTAGCGACTCTGGGAGCCGCTTGTGATGCCCGTCGAACATCGATCATGATTGCACAAGCGGTTCTAAAACCGCTTGCACAGGCCTTACGAGCCGCTTGGCCTACCCCGATCCGCAGTAGTGGTCCCACATTAATTTTTCTTTTGAATGGCCATAATTTTTGACTGGATGCTCTAATCCACAAACCATTTACACCAACGTGTTCCTCGTATTTTTACGAACAAAACAAGATGTTTGTTGCCATATAAATCCTCAAACTTATCTGGTGAAACTTGGGTTTCGTCTACTGAAACTTGTGTTTAGCCTACTGAAACTTGGGTTTCATACTTGTCAAACTTTACCGAACTGTCAACTTTCTATAGGTTTCATCCAAGTTTCTTCAAGTTTCATCAGATCAATCCAAGTTTCATTAAGTTTCAATAGGTTTCATCCAAGTTTCATCAGGTTACATCGAAGTTTCATCCAAGTTTAATCAGATTTCATTAGCACACTGCCAAATTTCATCAGCACACGGCCAAGTTTCGCTAGTATAGGCGTAAGTTTCATAAGTGCCTTCTCCTAGTTTCACATAAAAAAAATTTAAAAAGTGAAAAATCAAAAAATTTAAAAAGTATTTAAAATGTGTTGCTCTCGATTTTAGAAGAATTATGAAATTTATTCCACACATTTTGAACACTGTTTGAATTTTGTACAAAAATCAGAAGTTTATTTGGAATTTTAATCAAAGAACGACTAACAACTTTGCTCGGATTGGCGCGGTGCCGTTGATCCAACAGCTCTAGTTGGTCCGGCCCACGCGCCAGGCGTCGGACGTCCGACGCCTGGCACTTGCCAAAATTTAAGGACAACATACCTAAACAATGTTGCACTTTATCATAGCAAAAATTTAAGGACAACATGCCTAGTGCTAATGTCCATTGGTGGTAACATTAGATCCACACCATCAGATCCATAAGGAGTGGCTCAGATCTAAAGAGGTGGAAATCTCTTTCCCACTTAGTAAGGGTTTTTTTTTCGTAAAGCATTTAGGTGAGAAAAAAGAGGCTTTCATCAAATAAACATTAGCACTAAATATACTGTCAAACTTGAGAAAGTTAATTTAGACACTCGTTCAGTTCACAACCACAATAATGTGGCTTTCCATAATTTACTAATTAATAAACCACATTCAAAAACTATGCCGAAGTTAGCCATATTGTGGTTAGCAATTTCATTAACTATATTTAGACAATTTCATCAAATCATTGTAACAAAGTGTGGTAAGTTTAGGACGTCAACCAAACAAGTCCTTAGCATTATGCCTTTCAGCCCGGCCTAAAAGGACAACTTGATTCCTACAACTGTGTGTAGGGTAGGATTCGGTCCAATTCGAGCTAGCCTAAGGAAAGTGGGCATGACCTTGGTTGGGTGTCAAGCCTTTGAGGCCGCTCGAGCTCAAACTTGTGAGCGTGGAAGCGGCGTCGAGCTTTCAAGAGCTCAATTGGTGGTGGTGCACAAGGTGGTGAGGCAATGCTGATGGCCGGTTAGAGGGGTGACTGTAGCAACCGACTACTAGTGGGTGGCAGAGAGAGGAAAAGATGTTGGCGGCATCCTACGGTAGGGTGTTTGTCTGGCACTTTGGAGATCATGTGGATGCCATCGTTGTTGATGTCCTTAGCATTGGTGTGCGACATAATCGACTTGGTCAACAGCGGCACGGATTCGGCCAACTGACAACTTTTGGTTGTTGCCTAAGAGTAGAGAGATGCAAAAGGGAAGATGCTAGGGAGAGGAGAGGGTGTGAAAGAGAGTCTTGGCAGAAGAGTTGTCGTGGCATTGCATATTTATGCATCAGGTGGATTTGGGTTTGGGGAATTGGGGATGGACAGTAAATCAGTGGGATATGGGCCAAGGGTAAGAAGAATGTATCTATGTTGATAGGGCATGTAGACAGAGGAGACTGAACTAGGTAAATTTGTGGTCATTTCGAGTTGTTCAAACTTGGTTTGAATCGAGATTGAGATTGGGCAGTCAAGTTTGATTTGAGCACGATCCAGTCTCGAGTAGCTTGTGGAGCCCAAGCTCTTAGATAGCCCTACTATTGTGATACCTCGGAGTAAACATACTCACCACGTTTATCCTGAGTCCATGAATCGTGTACTCTCTAACTTTGTGTCATTAACAAATTGACCATAAAGATATGAGAGCCACACATAAGTGATCTAGTCAATCTTAGGTATGTCTGAGGATGTGTCCAAGGCTATGAGAACTTTCAACGTTAACAATGGCGAAGTATGTGAGTATGTACGTTCTATTCCATGGGGAATATGTCAAATCACAAGGTACTAACTACGGGCGTGTTCATACACGTCGCTAAAGATAAGAGAAACGTGCGAGTGAACACCATGGGTGGAGAAAGAAAAGTGGGGCGGATCTGCTAAAGAAGGTTTGACGTTACACTTGTCTATTATTATATTATCACATTAAAGCAGGGTTAAATGGAGCAACCATATTATTCTAAAATATGAGAAAATCCTACTCTAATTAGAGAGAGAGAGAAAGATCTACATTGTCAATTATTGTAGGTCCAAATTATAAGGATTTAGATTAAAAGAACTAAAATAATAAAATAAAAACAGTTTAAAAGGACTTCGTGTCAATATTAGAAAAATAGTTCATATCAAATGCGAGGGAGATCTACACCATCGATTATTGTGGATCCAAATTATAAAGACTTGGATTAAAAGAACTGCAATAATAAAATAGAAAACAATTTAAAATGAGTTCATAATAAATATAACATTAAAAAAAGTCATATAATTATGTACAAATCGTGGAACACATTCTTTGGTTTTCTTGTCATCTGTTTCACTTAGTTGTCGAGTTTTGGCCCCGGAGGCGTGTCGATTGTCGAGGATGGTCTTGCTTTAAATCACAAGAATTCTCAGTTTGGGCTGCGATGAAGGTAGGCCCAAAGCAAAGTATAATCATGGTTCTAAATAGCCCGCTATAGCACCGCTATAGCCCGCTATAGTGTTTTTAGAGGGCTTGCCGCTACGCTATTGTTAATTGTCCCGCTATTATAGCTAACGACGCTTTAGCTCTGCTAAACACCACTATTTGGCTTAGCCGCGAAATGTTTATAGCCCCGCTAATCCAGACCAAGGAAAATATTCAGTGTTTTGTATAGATGACTAGATCCTATGCTTCTTTGTTGTGTTCTTTACTTTAATGAATGATGTATTGAACCATTGAAGCATCGTTGAGTCGTTGATTGTTGAATATTGAATGAATATGAAACATTGAATCATTGAATGACTGTGAAGTAATGGAACTGGAGACATGTTCTCCTGTAGCCCTGGACATGTATTTGAGACTTTGAGTATTTGTGTTCATAATATTTCATTAGTTCCATGTTTTTGTGTAAAATTAATTAAAAATTTCCATGTTTTTATAAAACCGCTAAATAAAATAGCTTCCGCTATATCCCGCTATAGCTTTTTATAGCTTCTAGAGGAGACCGCCCCTAAATGGCTTAGCCCGCTATTTAAAACATTGAGTATAATACAAAGCACAGCTGTTCAATAACGTCCACAACATTTCCTCTCTCCTCGTGCATTGTCACTTGTCAGTGGAGGTGGCAGTAGGCTCTCTTTTGATTTGTGGTTCGATTAGATTTGGTTTTGTTAAGACAAAAGTTAAGAGTTTTTGAAAAGATATAGAAAGAGTAAAAAAATATTTAAATTTTTTTAAGATCTTTATTAAAATATTACTAAAACTAAAAAAATAGTATATAATATTACACCGATAGTCTATACAAAGTTAACAAATTTTAGCTCAATCGAACAAAACCAAAACAAATCAAATCACGAACGCCATAGCCTCGGAGTTATGGGTTGCCCTGCCCTCCAGGCGTAGAGGATGTATATGTGCTGTATTATGTATCATGTATTTATATAAATACGTTGGGATTGCTAGTTGGAGAGACATACTTGCTGAATTTCAAAATTCTTGGTATCTTGAGTAAAATCATCTCCAACCATTTTCTCTTCATTCCATTTTCTTTTTCTATTATTTCTCTTTATTTTTTATCATTTTCAATAGCATCACTTGGAATGAATTCGTGAAACAAAACAAAAAGAGAATTTTCTTCTAAGGAGAATATTTGGATGCCCAGTGAAGTGTCGATCTGGAGAAATCTCATTTTGTAACATTTAGGTGAACCAAACTATGGTGGCCCGCGCCATTGAGGAACATTGATCTTCCACACATTTGGAGTCACTTGTTTGTTCATTGGGAGTGTTATGTAGATTGGGAAAAAAAACCGCCTGTGGTAAAAAGGTTATAAAAATGATTAAAATATAGTTTTAAGATCTTTGATATGAACTCTAAAAGTCTTAAAAAAAATCGTTACAAATTATTACAACATATAGGCTATATAAAAATAACAAATTTTGCTACAGTAAAACTCAACTCAACTTTACACTGAAAAGAACAAGGCATAAGGAGAGGAGGGGAAAGAAGGCTAGTAAGGGTTTTGACCACAAATGAGCTTGGTAATAGCACCACACAAAAGCACGCTAAAAGCTACTATTGGAGCATCATGAGCAGCATACTCTATTTTCCGGTGCCTAAAAAGATTCACTTTATATTTCACAAAACTATCTCTTGTATCTTTCTGTTGACACCCAAATTTGGCAGAAAATCGGATATTCAGAGAAGGCCGAATATGTCGGAATTATTGGGCCAAATCGGAATTGGGCTTTATTGAAGAAGAAAGAATACATATTGCAAAAAACGATGAAAATGACTTCGGGAGAAATACGATCGGATCAAAGACAGCGTGGAAAGATAGGTCGTATCGGTATCGGCTTTGTAAACACTATAAATAGGGTTTTAGGGCCTCATAGAAAACTCTCTCTCGATATACAAAATACTCTCTCGAATCCATTCGACTTCGTCGAAAGGCTCCAACTCGCAGGTAGGGCTATCTCGATGGAATAATCAATTCTCTCCTTGTAACCCGTATGCATGGCTGTATCGATTCGATCTCATGTATACAAACCATGTTAGACTGTCTCGGGATTTACCGATCTTTAACATGTTTTTCGCATGTTGCACTGTCTCGATCTGATCGATCTGTAATGTGTGTTTATCCTGTAATACCGATTGTTAGGTATCTCACACGCTTTTTCCCAAATTTGATATGCGCAACTGTCTTGTTCAATTGATATTGTGTATGCCATGTTTAGGGTTTCTGCTTGTGTGAACACTTACCGATCTGTATTACGTCTCTATCAGCTTTATCTTTAAATCGGTTTATTGGTTTTACGTCTAGATTTAGATTTGAATACTGTCTTGGCCTGACCAATCTATTCGATCTGTCTCTTGGTTAAATCCGATATATTGGTTTTAGGGTTTATTGCTGATATTATACTAAAAATACCAAAAAGAAATAAGAGCTTTAAATTTGATTATTATTCGCTCTATCGGACATAAAGCCGATAGAATCTATAATCGGATCTTTCAAGACCGATTATAGAAAACCTGATCTGGCTGTTTCAAAAGCCGATTAGGTTAATATTATTGATGATTTTCTCCTTGTCAATTTACAGGTCAAATTGACTGGCACGCTTGGTTTTTCTTGTTGCGACACAACCCCGGAGTTGACGCTTCGGCACGTGTGTTCGCGAGAAGCTAACTTTTCGTGTCAACACACTTTTTGGCACGCCCAGTGAGACCAAGACAATCGAATCCGACGAGATGACACGCACCGATGCCGAAGCAGCATTGGAGGCGCTCAAGCACGCCGCTGAACCAGTGACGTTTGACGAATTGAGCCCAGATCAGAAAAAGGAGATTGAAGATAGGCTCGCGGAGATCCACGGGGAGAACAAGAAAAGAATGTTAACTGGCTATCGGAAAACCCGTAGCGGCCAGGTTACCAAAACCTCGATTGGAGATCCACTGTTGACCGGAGATTACTCTGAGATAATAAGAGATCAAATTAACAATTCGGTCTATCGATCGATGCTGGATCAGTCATCGGTCTTGGGGCGCATTGTCCAAGAGAGCACCAGTGTCACGCTACACAACATTATGACTGGACAAACCCCTCAAGTGAATCGGAATTTTCCGCAAGGGGCGAATTTGGGAAATCAGTATCCTGCTTACACTCAGCAAGGGGCATCGCATGCAGGAACTTCTCAGTCGAATCCCCCCGTGACTATCAATCCAACTCCGATTCAAATGCTATCGAGTAATCAGGCTATAATCCCGGTTTCTAAGCCGGCATATCAGCCGATGAACGCTGGACTCAATGGGAATCTGGAAGAGATGACCAGGAATTTAGTCTACAGCATGATGAAGCAATGCGGGTTTAACGCGCCTAAGATTGCCCTGCATTACACTATGCCATATCCATCGGCTTTCAATGAGACAGAGTATCCGCATAAATTTCGCGTTCCTGATTTTGCAAATGCCAAGTTTAGTGGGAGCGATCATAACTCAACGCGCGAGCATATTGCCAGGTTCCTTGCACTATGCGGCGAGGCGACATCTAAGGATACTCGGCTTTCAATTGGTTTACATCGCTTTCCCCTAACAGCGTCACCTCATGGCCGGATCTGGAGAAGAAATTCCATGAGTACTTTTATTCCGGAGAGAATGAGGCAAGAATTACTGACATCATGATGATCAAGCAGAAATTTGGTGAATCGGTAAATGATTACTTACGCCGGTTCAGAGAAGTGAGGAATCGGTGCTATAGCCTTTCACTGCCCGATAATGAGTTGGCAGAATTGGCTTTCAAGGGCCTACTACCCGTTAATCAGAAAAAGGTGGGTAACCAAGAGTTTGCGGACATATCCCATCTGGCCCATAAGATCGCGCTTTATGAAAGTCGATTTTCAGATAACTCCTACCCTGGCCAGAAGGATTATCGGAACAACAACAACAACAACAACCGGGGCAAAGATAAAGCTGTCAATATTGTTGAAACTGAAGATATAGAGAGTTCCGATGACTCTGACACAGATGAAGTTAGTGCTTATGTTGCCGAGTGGGTAACTAACAAGAAGGAATTCGAGCTGGGGTGGATTAAGCCGAAGGGTCCCGAGAAGGGCAAGTATTCTTTTGATACCTCCAAGTGTGATCGGATTTTTGATCACCTGTTGCAGGAAAAACAGATTCGGCTCAAACAGGGGCACGTTATTCCACCACTCGAGGAGCTAAAGAAGCGTAAGTACTGCAAGTGGCACAATTCCTACTCACATGCTACCAACGAGTGCAACGTGTTTAAGCAAGTTGTACAAAAAGCAGTCGAGAGCGGGCAATTACGATACCAGGGTAAAAATCCGCAAATCGAGACAGAACCGTTCCCTGTCGGTTTTGTTGGAATGGTGGATGCTAAGAGGAAGGCCGATGAACCCGAAAGCTCAAATCAGTTTAAGGTACTCGTTGGACCCAAGAGGATCGTGGTAAAAGAAAAGCCGGAGTTGCAATTTCGACCATCGAACCAGCGGGGCGCTGTAAAAACTAGTGAATGG
The DNA here is from genome assembly GCA_036346415.1 of Raddia guianensis. Taxonomy (NCBI): domain Eukaryota; kingdom Viridiplantae; phylum Streptophyta; class Magnoliopsida; order Poales; family Poaceae; genus Raddia; species Raddia guianensis. Next base: position 33,861,223 of record CM070535.1, read on the forward strand.
CGCGAGGTGAAGCGCGGGCAGGATCGTAATCCGATAATTAGAACTAAGCCAAAGCCGACCTTCAATCAGCTACAGAAGAAATATGATCAGATGGCTAAAGAGACTCCTCGCAGGGATGGCAAGGTAAGTGTTCCAGAATCGCTCCATGGGGACTCAGAAGACCAAGGATGGGAGATGGAGCACTGGGAGTGCCCTTTTTTCTGATATTGCTGGGAGGAGAAGATGTCACTACCTACTTTGGAGAACTGCCCGATGAATCACGCCTTTGTTCCACCCAAGCGAGTATCGGTAAAAGATCGGCTTGTGTTTCCGAGCAAAGAGGCCGAGGAAAAGCCGATAGATGCAAATACTAATGTGCATCGGCCTCCTAAGGTGCCGCTGCCGCGATGGTGCCCGAGTGGGATCACTAAGTCTCAAAAGCGACGGTTGCAGAGGATGAGGCACACTGAAATCAAAGAGGCAGAGGCTGAGAAGTTTAGAGATGCTCTTTTGGAGCAAGTAAAGCCGATGTAGCAGGCTAGGGGCAAGCAGGAATGGAGGCCCGAGTTGAGATCAGCTGTTATTATTAAAAAGGATTCTGATGAAGTATCAGTGGCCACCAATATGGTTTGTATACTGCCGCGGGAATTGATGTGTGATTACGAGGAGGCAGCTGCAGAGCTGGTGATGGGCGCAGAAGATGCTATTTTTAAGAAACCAGAGAATTCCCGATTACATCTCAAGCCGTTGTTTATTATGGGATACATGAATGGAAAACCGATTTCAAGGATGATGGTTGACAGTGGTGCAACAGTTAATTTGATGCCATATTCTGTGTGCCGCAAAATCGGTAAATCCACGGAAGATTTGGTCAAAACAAATATGGTGTTGAGTGACTTCAACGGAAACCCGACCGAGGCCAAAGGGGTTCTGGTCGTGGAATTGACTGTTGGAAGTAAGACAATCCCGACGGCCTTTTTTGTAATCGAAGGAAAGGGAAATTACAATGTGCTACTGGGAAGAGACTGGATACACGCTAACTGCTGCATACCGTCAACGTTGCATCAGCTTTTGATCCAGTGGGTTGGTGAGCAAATAGAAGTGGTCAAAGGAGAATCCCTGACAGCGGAAGCCGATTGCGCCGAAATACATGATAACTTGGAGGCGTTATTGGGAAAACCTCTAGACGATTGCGATTTTCTCAGTTTTAGCAGGGCCGGTTTTAAACCAACAACATTGTAATCGCAATCAGTAACTCAAGGACATGAGGGTTTTTTATGGGAACCGCGGCACTAGAGGAAGTAGAGTATAAGATGGGCCAGGGGTTTATATCGGCTGATGAGCTTGAGAAAGTCGATATTGGATCCGATGGTAAAGAGAGGCCCACTTATATCAGTAAACAGTTGCCGCGGGAATATAAAGATCGGCTTATTCAGATACTCAAGGATCGGGTTGATTGCTTTGCCTGGGAATATCATGAGATGCCTGGTTTAGATTGATCTATAGTTGAACACAGGATTAAGATGAAACCTAGATTTCGGCCAGTAAAATAGTCACCGAGGAAGATCAGTTGGAAAATTTATGATCAAGTAAAGGCCGAAATTCAAAGATTATTGGATGCGAATTTTATTCGGCCATGTAAATATGCCGATTGGATATCCAATATTGTTCCAGTAGGGAAGAAGGATTCTGATAAAATACGGGTATGCATCGACTTTCGGGACCTGAACAAAGCAACGTATAAGGATGAATACCCAATGCCGATTGCCGATCGTTTGATTGATGCTGCCTCTGGCAATCGGATTATTAGTTTCCTAGATGGCAATGCTGGCTACAATCAGATCTTTATGGCTGAAGAAGATGTTAGCAAAACTGCGTTTAGATGTCCTGGTTCTATCGGCTTGTTTGAATGGGTCGTGATGACTTTTGGGCTGATCAGTGCTGGGGCTACATATCAAAGAGGAATGAACTTGATTTGCCACGATTTAATCGGTAAACTTGTTGAAATATATATCGATGATGTGGTGATTAAATCCCAGGAGGAGGAACGACACTTGGCTGACATCATAACCGTTCTGGATCGGTTTAGGAAGTATGGCATGAAGATGAATCCAAAGAAGTGTGCTTTCGGGGTCTCGGCCGGCAAATTCCTGGGATTTATGGTGCATCAGAGAGGGATTGAAGTGCACCCTGATCGAGTGAAGGCAATCTTGAATACCAAGCCTCCAGATTCGAAGGTTCGTTTGCAAGAGCTGATCGGTAAAATTAATTATTTGAGGAGGTTTATTTCAAACTTATCGAAAAGGATTATTCCGTTTTCGCCGTTGCTTAAGCTGAAGAATTCTGATAAGTTCGTTTGGGGGCCGGAACAGCAGAAAGCATTTGATGATATCAAAGGGTATTTGATGAATCCGCCAGTTCTGGTAGCTCCAAAGGATGGTTTGCCATTTAAACTCTATTTATCGGTATCGGAAAATACACTAGGGGCAGTGTTGATCCAGGAGGTAGAAGGAAAAGAGAGTGCAATCTTTTACTTGAGCAGAAAATTACTGGATCCCGAAACCCGATACACGGTTGTGGAAAAATATTGCCTTTGTTTATACTTTGCTTGCACCAAATTGAGGCATTATTTATTGGGAGCTGAATGCAAAGTTGTGTGTCAAACCGATGTGGTTAAGTACATGCTCAATGCTCCAATCATCAAAGGGAGACTCGGTAAATGGGCATACACTCTCATCGAGTTTGATCTGACCTATGAATCTCCAAAAGCCGTCAAGGGGCAGGTATTAGCCGATTTTATTGCGCACCATCAAGGCATTAATCTGTCAGTTTTATTGCCATGGGTAATGTTCTTTGATGGATCGGTCTGTGAAAAAGGATGCGGCATCGGCATTTTCATAGTGTCCCCTAGAGGTGTACCTTACCGATTCGGTATCACAGTGGGTTTTGGATTGACCAACAATCAAGTAGAATATGAGGCTTTGATCCAAGGATTGGAGTGGTTAATTCAAGCTGGTGCCATTGCCGTGGAGGTATTTGGAGATTCACAATTGGTAGTTTTCCAGATGATCGGTAAATATGAGTGTCATAGTGAATATCTTCGAGAATATCTGGAGAGAGCTTCTGATTTGGCTAAGTGCTTTAGCGTGTTTACAATTTGTCACGTTCCGAGAGAACAAAATTGCGAAGCCAATGATTTAGCTCAGGAAGCATCATGTTATAAATTGCTGATCATGGAGTTGGAGATTGTTCCGATTGAAAATCCAGTTCCGATAGGATGGCAGGCAGAAATTATCGGTTATTTGAAAGATCCCCAGGGAAAAGCCGATAGGAAGCTTAAGAGGAGAGCTCAAGGTATGTTTTAATAAATGACAAACTATACTATCGGAGTTTTGATGGTTTATTGCTTAAGTGCTTGAATGAAGAGGACGCGAAGATAGCAATTGGAGAAATTCATGAAGGATTATGCGGGACACATCAATCGGCTTATAAGATGAGATGGATGCTAAAGCGCGTGGGATATTTTTGGCCAACCATGGTGGAAGATTGTTTCAAATATTACAAGGGTTGCAAAGATTGTCAGAAATTCGGAAATATTCAGCATGCGCCCGCATCAATATTACACCCGATCGTGAAACCGTGGCCTTTCAGAGGATGGGGAATTGATATGATCGGAGAAATATTTTCTTCCTCATCCAAGGGACATCGGTATATTTTGGTAGCAACGGATTATTTCACTAAATGGGTTGAAGCTGTACCGTTGAGGAAAGTGACTGCTACTGAAGCGATCGAGTTTGTCAGAGAACATATAATTTACCGATTTGGGATTCCTCAGACTATCACAATAGATCAGGGATCGGTATTTATGTCAGAGGCATTCGGGACTACGCTTCGAAACACAGGGATCACGACGATCAACTCTTCGCCTTATTATGCTCAAGCAAACGGCCAAGCTGAGTCTTCAAATAAAAGAGCTATAAAGCTGATCAAACGAAAAATCGATGAAATACCTCGGGGTTGGCATAATACTCTGGCAGATGCGCTATGGGCATATCGGATTGCTAAACATGGAGCCACAAAGGTGTCACCATTTGAACTGGTGTATGGGCAGGAGGCTGTTCTACCTGTTGAAGCCATCATCGGATCTACGAGAGTAGAGGAACAAAATAATGTAAAAGCCGATGATTACAAAAGTTCGATGGTGGATAAGCTAGATGATATGGTGGCAGTTCTATTAAAAGCTTTGGAGCATATTGAACGAGACAAGCAAAGGGTGGCTCGGCATTATAACAAGAAAGTGGTACCGAAAACTTTTGAAGTGGGAGAATTAGTATGGAAGACGTTTTTACCGATTGGTTCAAGAGATCCTAAGTACGGGAAATGGTCTCCTAATTGGGAGGGACCGTTTAGGGTCAATCGGGTTATTCCTGGAAACGCTTATATTTTGGAGACGCTTGAAGGAGAGGTTTTCGGTAAAGCGCTTAATGCCAAATATTTAAAGAAGTATTATCCTAGTGTTTGGATTGGAGCTTGAGTTGATATTTGTTAAAAGCCGATTACGCATGAATCGCCTATAGATCAGTTTTAACTAACTCGTTGCTGTTTGATGAAAGCCGATTCTAGGAGAATCGCCTGTAGTGTCTTCGACTTGTTAAAGAATTTGACTTGATACTTTGCTGTTGAGCCGAAGCCGATTCAATGAATCGCCTATAGACAAACATGCGTACTTAAACGATTGAATAAAAACGTTATTACAAAGGCACGAAGGCCTCAATCGTTTTGGCCCGAAGGGCAGAGTAAAGCCATGTTTTCCGATCGGTACAAACCGATCCATACATTACAAAGGTTTTGAAATTTGGCTCGCAGGCCAATTACTCGCAAAATTCATAAATAGCGGCGCAATACTGGACATAGTATCCGGATCCGATTGATAGTTCTTTGTGTCTTCCTCGGCGGATCCGGAATTATCGGATCTTTTCTTGGCGTCGATCTTCGCTAAGCGCGGGCCTTCACGATGCCATATTGCTCCTTGGCTGCTGACTTCGTGTCTTCGAAACTTGAGAGGGCATCGGCCTCGGCTTTCTTGGCCTTTTCGGTTCGATTCGAGTTTGACGGTGAAACGCTTTGGAAGCAACGTTTTTGCCGATTCGCCATCTGCTTCAGCGACTGGAGTTTATCGTTTTGTGCGTTGGCATCTTGTACTAGCCCTTTCAATTCGGCCTCCGCATCTTTCAGTGCTTCCCTTTGGTGGAGCCGATCCAATCAACATCGAAATCGGCTTTCTCCTTGGCGAGGGCAGCACTTTTGGATGGCGAAACCACTTGCTCGGGGAGGACTGTGTGATGGAATCGGCTATTTCCCTTATAGCAGAAGGGTTAGCTAAGAAGGCTGATTCGTCACCAAACAGTTCCCACATTTTCTTGAGCTTGGCGATGGTCTCTGGAGTAAACCGATTTTGCTTGGAGGTTTCTGGAGCTGGCGAATCGATGATAACGGCTGGTGGTGGCGAAGACCTGATCGGAGACGAGAGGAAATCCAACTCATCATCGAGCGATCCATCTTTGGGCGGGTCGAAGTTGAGCTCGTCGTCTTTCTTGCCATCGTATGTGATGACCTGCGTGGACACCACTGTCACCTGAGCAGGTTCCCGAGGTTGGAACATATACTGAAGAGGAGAAATCTAATGTTATACAAATCGGTATTTTAAAATGAGTATTGCCAAAGAGATATGAGAAGAAACCGATTACATCTTTAGGGTTGAAGGCCGGTGGTGTCTGCGATGCTGGCGGCGGAGCAGGGGTTCCATCTTTCTTTTTGGAGATGGGGGAAGTGTCCTGAAAGTCAGTATTTTGATAAGAGAAGCCGATGAAAAGATGTGAAAATTTGAGGGATCAAGTGCTTACTGTGTCACATACCGATTCAGTGGTATCAGGTGTACGCACCTTCTGGGATTTTGGTCTCTTGACCGACACTTTCTTCCTCAGGCCAGGTTCGCCTATGGGTTTCCCTATTAAAGAGGGATAGTAAATAATCGGATATTTCAAGATGTTATTTGTAATCCGATTTTACCTCTTTTCTTGGGTTGCTGGGAAGGCCCCTGTGTGAAGTCGGATGCAGACTTAGCCGTCGAATGGAGTTGACCAGCTGCTTCTCCGATGACCTTGGCTCTCGGTCGTTTGTCACCGCTCTGAAAAGGAAGTAAACAATAGGTCAGTGATCGGTAAAGGAACAGTAAGAGTTAGTACACGAATGCAAGTTAATGACCTCGCGGTTAGAAGAAGACGCGTGGTTTTGGGATTCTGTTCTTTCAGCGTTTGAGTCTGAAGAAGGCGGCCCTGACTCGGAGGAATTTTCTTCTTTCTCATCATTGTTATCATCGGAATCGGAAGAGCTTGAACTGTCACTACTACTTGTTTCCGATTCTGATGGGGGTTCGGCCATGCTGGCGATCTTTGGCCAATTGGGTCTGCAAGTTTCCTTCTGGCCAGTGACGCGTTCGATTAAGGTTGCAGCCCCACCCTTAGTTGCATAGATATCTTTGGCGATAGCTTCCCACCAGTTATTAAATGCCGATGAGGTGTTGGCCCACATGATGAATTCCGATGGCATCTCGAAGTCCAATTGGGCAGCAGATAAAACGCCATAAGCTGATTGAGAGTTCAGCTCATCCCTGGCGTTCAGCTGACGGTATATGAAAAGATCGGGAATTTCTTGCCCAAGATTAAATTGCCGAGCAACCACGGCTGGGTGATAGAATTGGTATGAGGGCTTCTTCAAATGAGTTCTTGTGCTTAGAGTGGCAAAGAAGATGCTGGGAGAAATAAATTCTTTGTAAACTGACAAGGATTCGCCTTTTAGAGTGCTGGCGAATCGGAAAAAAAGGGGTACGGGATACCTGTCTAGTTCAGTGTACGGATTGAACTGCTCGGCCCCGTATTCCGATTCAGACATGGTATAGAGTGCGACCATGGAATGGGAGAGGTCATATCCATTCAAACGTTTCCTGTTGCAGTTCATTGATATCATCTCGCCGTATGATCTGCAGGGACGTTCACTATTGTCGGAGTTTTCCTCATTCGGAAATTCTAAGCTAAAGTCCAGTTCTCCGAGAGAGTTGTATATGTGGAGCTTCAAAAACATTCCGACAAACCAGAAAGGACCGCCTAAGTTACCGACTGAATAATCGGCTTTCTTTGAGCAGAGACCTTCCCTGATCTCGTGCATCATCCTGTAGGTGGCTCCTAGCAGGTATTTACTGATTGCTAATTTTTGGCCTGATGCCAATGCTTCTGCTACTCCTTGGTAAACCTTACTAGGGCTCAGAGATTGCCCGCAGAAGAAAAACCGATCGAGCCACATGTTTAGGAAGGCAATGTGCTCTTCATCTTCTACGTCACCGGTTTTCTGATGAGTGCTGATGTATCGTTGCCAGCCGAAGTTCTTCTCGGGGGCCAGCTTCAGCGTGGTAGTCAGATCAAAAGCCGATAGCATTTCGCCATCGGGACTTAGACTGGTTAGCATCGCTACATCTAGAAGTGTGGGGCTAATGGGTCCGGTTGGGAAGAGAAAAGCATTTGCGGTGTCACACCAGAAATAAGCCGATGCTGCCATGAACGGTTCGTCTGCTGGTGGCGGAAATAAGGAAAGAAGGATGGCGTCGGTAATCCCTAATTCGTCCCATTGCTCTTGTTTTTGGCGATGAACCCGAATCAGCCAGTCCTTGTATCCTTTAATCGGGCTAGGCCATGACCTAAATGCCGATTTCCAACTGTTGACACTAAGTTTATCGGCAAATAAGGGGAGTCTGCCTACGGAATGGAATATGAAATCTGATAGATCCCGATCTCCTACCGGCCCCAAAGAGTACAAAGCTTCGGAATATGAGCATTGAATCAGTACCTGAGACATGATGCCGATGGAAAGTTGGAGGAATTGGCTGCGCGCTGACTGCTAAAAGCACTGAAAGTTCCGATGCGAGAGACGTGCGCGAGTAGGGGAGTGTGAAAGTGACGGCGAATGGGTGTCTATTTATAGCGGTGGTAAAAACTAGGGTTTTACCGCGCATTTCGGCGTTACTGTTTCGGCCCATATAGTCTGTTGGGCTGACACGTATTCTCCAAATGGGCCACAAACGAAGCATCGTGAGGAAAATGTGACAAATCCGATTTCCACTTGAAAGTTTAGCTAATGAGAAGAGCTCATTGCCAAACTTAGGGGCATATGTTGGCACCCAAATTTGGCAGAAAATCGGATATTCAGAGAAGGCCGAATATGTCGGAATTATTGGGCCAAATCGGAATACATATTGCAAAAAACGATGAAGACGACTTCGGGAGAAATACGATCGGATCAAAGACAGCGTGGAAAGATAGGTTGTATCGGTATCGGCTTTGTAAACACTATAAATAGGGTTTTAGGGCCTCATAGAAAACTCTCTCTCGATATACAAAATACTCTCTCGAATCCGTTCGACTTCGTCGAAAGGCTCCAACTCGCAGGTAGGGCTATCTCGATGGAATAATCGATTCTCTCCTTGTAACCCGTATGCATGGCTGTATCGATTCGATCTCATGTATACAAACCATGTTAGACTGTCTCGGGATTTACCGATCTTTAACATGTTTTTCGCATGTTGCACTGTCTCGATCTGATCGATCTGTAATGTGTGTTTATCCTGTAATACCGATTGTTAGGTATCTCACACGCTTTTTCCCAAATTTGATATGCGCAACTGTCGTGTTCAATCGATATTGTGTATGCCATGTTTAGGGTTTCTGCTTGTGTAAACACTTACCGATCTGTATTACGTCTCTATCAGCTTTATCTTTAAATCAGTTTATTGGTTTTACATCTAGATTTATATTTGAATACTGTCTTGGCCTGACCAATCTATTCGATCTGTCTCTTGGTTAAATCCGATATATTGGTTTTAGGGTTTATTGCTGATATTATACTAAAAATACCAAAAAAAATAAGAGCTTTAAATTTGATTATTATTCGCTCTATCGGACATAAAGCCGATAGAATCTATAATCGGATCTTTCAAGACCGATTATAGAAAACCTGATCTGGCTGTTTCAAAAGCCGATTAGGTTAATATTATTGATGATTTTCTCCTTGTCAATTTACAGGTCAAATTGACTGGCACGCTTGGTTTTTCTTGTTGCGACACAACCCCAGAGTTGACGCTTCGGCACGTGTGTTCGCGAGAAGCTAACTTTTCGTGTCAACACTTTCCTATATTATATTCATATTTGCTAACTACCTTACCTAAACAAGTGTTTTCCAACGGTCACTGTTGCAACGACTACTTCAAAACCTCGAATATTTGGATATACATTAAATTTGAAAAATAATTCAAAGTTAAAATTTCTATTTTCCATTTTTTCTTAACATTTGTTTTTTTATTTCCTCATTTTTCTTTCTTCTCTTATAAGATTAACTTTCCTATGGTGCTCCTCATTGAGTTCCTCCTTCACCACACTGGATCCTCCCCGTCAAGCCCTCGCGCTAGCCTATCGGCTTCTCCATCACCCTATCTCGTCCTTAGCTACCTCCCCCATGCATTGAGCGCTCCTCCACCCCACGGATTCCGATCCATGGCTGTCACTCCTCCTAGCTGACCGCCTCCTCCCATTGAGAGCCCTCTTCCCCCCTCCCAACTCCTCACCCACCTGTATCCCATGCCTCCCCACCATCCTCATCCAATGCTAAGAGCATGTACAACAGTCCACCTCAACAGTCTCTAAGACATCTCTAAACAGTGACATATCAACTAATTGATGATGTGGAGGAGAGTGTGCATAGATATTTGAGCCATCTCTTAAGCAAGAGTTGACTCAACACGAGAATTAAGAAACTTTGTGTGTTAGCGAATTACCTATAAAAACGTGCAACCATCTATACCATTGTATATGCAATCTCTATTGTTGTCTTTAGGTGACATGACAATAGTTAGAGATAACTGTTGTCTCACCATTGTACATGCTCTAAGCCTCACTAGAGAATCAATAGGGTGTTGAGCAACACTAGGATGATGCTCGGCAGCGGGTAGGGAACACGGTTGATACCTCGATGCCATTGGGATTCCAAAGTTCTGAGGCCAATGTGGTCCCTAGGAATTCCATTTTTCACTCTTGTCGACGGTTGGGATATTGATCCAAGTCAACTAAGGTTCTTCAAGAGGGAGATAGGAGACACGCCGAATAGAGCGAACAACAACGAGCAGGGGAGGCGGGGGTTTTATCTGGTTCGGGCCTCTCGGGAGAGATAATAGCCCTCGTCCAGCCTTTCTTATATATCGGAGATGATTACAAGAGGTGGCTCGGCGAGGCGAGCAAGTCTCGTCGAGTTTATATGTGCCAAGCGAAGATCGGTGTCTATGAGATGCTAAGAGCGTAAACTTCGATGCGGATGCCCCTAAACACCGTAGGGGCTTGGTTTATATAGTGCGGAACAAACCGACCTACCGAGGGAATATCGAGCCGGGCTAACCACGAGATCGTAACGAACTCGACATGCCAAATATATCCCGAGGTAGATAAGGCAAATTCCTAGTCTTGGGGATCACGACGTCTGCTTCAATCCGGGAAACCACGTCCAGGTCATCACGTAGCCGTGCAGAACTCTTGTTCGAGTCGGACTCAAACACGAATCCTAGGCCGTTACGCACCGTGCCGACCAAGAAGTTGTTCGGCAGGACGCATATGGGCCTGATAGAACCTTCCAGGGAACTGGGCCCTGGTAGGCTGTTCGATTGGGCCGTTAGGGAGTGGGCTATGGCAATGGGCCGTGACGGCGTGTTCTTCGCTTAACCACGGCGATGTCAGATTTTCTATCTTGCTAGCCGATCAGCTCGAACTCAGTTCGATTCGAGCGTCGGATGCGGTGAGGAGCGACACGCAGAGATTACCCAAGTTCGGACCCCCCTGCGGGTAATGGTCCTACTCCTGCCGAGCCTTAGCTCTTTTTCGTGTTGTGGTTGTGTGGAATGCGATTACAGAATGTTTCGAAACCCCCCCCCCCCTCGCTTCTCTCTCCTCCCCTTTTATACAAGCCTCGAACTGGCGGAGAGAGCCAAGGGGTAAGCGATCTGATACTCTCGATATCTTGATAAGGCGTGAGGGCAGGGAGACGAGAACAGCGTCTTTGCTCTTTTTCTGAGAGGCGCTGCCCACGCAAACTCCGCAAGTGGCCTCTGACTCTTGCAAACACGCCGGTGAGAGAACGAGTGGGACCCAGCTTGCTCCTCCTGACACGGGCGGCCATCCTAACGACGGCGAACTCTCTCTCTGCCAGTCAATTCCACGGAGCCACAGTGACAGTTGATCAGACCTGCAGAGGTCACTGTGGCGGTAATCATTTCTTCTCCGTTCCATCTGCGAGTAACGTCGCATTGAACGCGCCTGTCCTCCGCAGCAGAGGAGTGCCTTCGTCCGGAAGACTCCCCTTGGGACGCTTCCTGTAGCACGGGCCCCACCAGACACCGACAGGCCGTGATTTTATCCCCGATAGCTAGCCCCCGAGACTCAAGTGGAAGGACTCACTAGAGTGGGGTCTTCCTCTTGAGACTCAAAGTCGCGAAGAGGGAAACTATGCTGCTATAAGGACATGCAACGAGTGACCGAACAGGTTATGGTTCCACCGAACAGGACTTGTCCGGGATCGAACAAACCCAATCGATTCGAGCAACTCATTGCGTCGAGCAGAAAACATCCATCGGCGAGCACCCGGTCCTCGGCCGGACAATGGAAAAAAGTAGCCGTTGGCGAATCTCAAAGGTAACTTGCGCTGCGCAGTGAAAACAGTCGACCGTTTTTACTTAGCCGTTGCGGTAAAAACTAGTCGTTTAGTGGCCAAAATCCGCTTCAAAGCTGCTCGTTTGGGCCTATAAAAGCACCCAAGCCGCCCGCGGCTAGCCACTTCTGCTCTCGCGCCTTCTCTTCCCAAGCCCTAATTCCAACCGCGCTTAGCATCAAAGAGCCACACTCCACCCTCAATCCTGTTCGTCCGACCTGCTGTTGCTGCTATGGCCAAGTTCGCGAGCACTAGCATGACCGAGGAGGACACGAAGGTGCAGGAGGAGGAGGGCCACATCGATCTTGCCGTAGCTGGAGGCTGCCGGGGAGGAGAAACTCGGAACCACTCGAGGGAGAGTTCGTCAACTTCAGCGATTCGCCTTTATTGGGTTGTGGTCTCTGAGAGCGACTTCGTGAGGCCTTCTTCAACATCGGCGGATTGGAGGTGGCGAACCTCAATCCGAACTCGATCCTCGGATGGCCATCTTCGCTTTTTGTCGAGGGCTACTGGGAGTTGATCCGTCGGTGGGGCTGTTCCTCCACTATTATCACGGTGACGAGGAGCAGCTCCGCGCTTCGAGCTTGGGTGCTACTACCTCAAGCTACGGGCCCTTTACCGACGACGCATCGTACCCCATCCACCATTGCTTTCGACTCAATGGGCGCGTGGTGGATGAGGTGATTCTGACAAGCGGGCGGCGACGACAAGAAGCTTCGTCTTCACGGACGGAGCTCCGCGAAGGAACGACAATGCCTCGGCCGGAGATGTCCGCCGAGGATTGGTACCTGACGAGGAAGATCGCCTCCCTCGTGGGCCTCGGGCTCACGGGCAGGGAGATCATCCGAGACTACACAGCGAACAGGATCTGTCCGCTACGGAGAAGACTCTATCCCTTCTACAAGATAGAGGGATGGGAAGACATCACCAGAGAGAGCACGGGTAAGTGCCTTTAAGACTCGACCTTTCTTTGATGATTTCATCCCAACAGGATCTGACTACTTCTGCTCGGGCAGTGATGCCAACCGACGCATGGGTGACCGAGCAAGTCGACTCCATGTTGAAGGCAGCGAAGAAGGACGGAGAGGTCACCGGCAAGGTGGTCTTCACCTGTCCGCGCAACGTACTCGTCCGCACAGACGAGGTAAGTAACTCGAACCCAGCCTGTGTAGCTAGACTTGTACCGTTGTAAGTGCTAACTTTCGCTTCCTGAACAAGCAGGAGGACCAACTGATCCTAGGAGGGATCGTAGAGGAGCTCTCCGATACCGAGGGAGCGAAGAAGGGCAAGGCCAAAGTGGCCGAGAAGCTGAAGATGACCGCGGCACCGACGCGGACTTCGCCGCGCCGCGGCGGCCGCCAACCAACCCCGAAGCCCCCCGCGACGAAGAAGCGCTCCGGGTAGCAGAAACGGGAACGTGGCCAGCCGAGAGGGGAATGCCCAAGCCCATCCCTCCTCGCCGAGCAGAGCGATGAAGAGGTACGAGACTTGACTCTCTGGCTGAAGCGGTTCGCGCAAGCTCACCCGGGCCATCTGGAACGGCTGCAACAGATCGCCGAGCAGAGGAGGCTCGAGGAGGAGGTAGCGCGCAAGGAGAAACTTCTTGCGTTGCGCCAAAAGAGCGCTCAGCTCAGCATGGAGCCGAGCCTTTCGCCACAAGCCCCCGGAGGCCAAGGCGAGGAAACAGAGGAGCCCCCGAGCAAGAAACGCAAGATGCGCAAAGGGGTGAAGAAAAAGGTATCATTCCCTGCGGCAGGTATGTACTCAACAAGCTTGACGGCGTGTTCACCGCTCAACCACTGCGGATCACACCCCTAGTCAGATTTCTATCCTGCTAGCCTATCGGCTGGGCTCAATTCGATTGAGCGTCGGACGCAGCAAGGAGCGACTCTCAGATTTACCCAGGTTCGGACCCCCCTGCGGGTAATAGTCCTACTCCTGCTGAGCCTTAGCTCTTTTCCGTGTTGTGGTTGAATGAGGTGTGGTTCTGAGAATGTTTGAACCCCTCTCCTCCTCTCTCGCCCTTTTATACAAGCCTCGAGTGGCGAGAGAGAGCGTGGGGTAGGCAATCTGATACTCTCGATGCAGATAATCGATAAGACACGAGGGACGCGACAGGAGAGACGAAAACGCGCTGCTACCGCGCCGCACGGCGCCGCCCTCGCGTGCTTTGCAAGTGGCCTCGCCCGCCTGAACACACAGGAGAGGCTGGCGGGCCCGGCTGCTCCTCCCGACGCAGGCGGCTATCTTAAGCAAACCTTCTCTCTGCGGTCAATTCGGCTGCGCCCGCAGTGGATTTCTTTCGAGACCTGCGAGGGTCATCAGAGCGGTAATCATTTCTTGACTATCTATCCGCGTGATGTCGCGTTAATCGCGCGTCGCCCTTGGCGAGGGGAGCCTTCGCCGAAGACTCCTTCCGCAACGCCGCCACGCGGGCCCCACCGACATGGGAGGCCCTACAGCAGCCGAGGGGCTCGCCCATCGCCGCTTTGGCGACGAGGGGCCCTCGCCGGCGTCTTGTGAGCTCGCCCTTACCACTGAGGGCCTGGTCGCCCGCCGGCGTGTGGGGCCCTCCACAGTCTTCGAGGGGCTCGCCAAGCGCTGAGCTGATCGCCGCTTGCTGACGTGGGGCCCGCTTGAGCGCCGAGGGCTCGCCCATGGCCGGGCCTTGGTCGCCCGCTTTGATCGTGGGAGCGCTGAAGCGCCGAGGGCTCGCCCACGCCGAGAGCCTTGATCGCCACTTTGACTCGTGGGGCCCTTTGAAGCGCCGAGGGGCTCGCCAGCCTGCCTGGTGCCTTGATCACCCGCCGGCTGGGGCCCTTTGGCGGAGGGGCTCATGTGTTGGGGCCTTGATCGCCCGCCGTGCGTGGGGCCCGCTGAAGCTGCTGAGGGGCTCGCCCACGCGCTTGGGCCTTGATCGCCCGCCTGACGCGTGGGACCCGCCTGATCTTCTCAGGTCTCTTCGTACCCCGGTATTTATTACACCGACCATAGCCCCCGGGTCCACCATGATCGTGAACCGTCGCACGAGACACTTTTCCGTTTCTTATGCGGCGGAGGCAGATCGTGGGGCCCACCTTCTAATGGCGGCCGTCGCTGATTCTCCACTGCATACGATCTTCCTTGGGCTTATCACGGCTTTGAGGGGGCGCCCGAGACCCCAAGGTCAAGGAGAAGATGGCCACCCGCAAGATCGAGCAACCGAGGAATTGTTCACCTTGGCCCTGAAGTCGCCCTCTGATGGAGGCCCGCTTCCAGCCCAAATGGAAGGACGGGGGCGCTAGGTGGCGGCCGGACTTCAAGAATCCCGGCGGAAATGACAAGAAGAAGCGCAAGGTGGCGAGGCAGACGGGACTGCCGCCGAAGCGAAAAGGCGAGCAGCGACGCGGTGGCGGTGCATGACAGGCGTGGTGGGCGAAAAGAAAGGAGGAGGTCGCGGCGGCGGAGCACGTCCCAGTAGGTCGATCAGTGATGACCGTCGTGGCCTGACGAGGCGAGGACGTCGCCCGGCGAAGTAGGACAGCGAACTTCTCGTCCCATTCACCGCAGGTCCGCAGGAACACCCACGACTTGGCGGATTGCCAGGTCGTCAAGAAGATAGTGGACAAGCGGGTCCTAGCGGCGAAGGCGTCCGGCGGCAAGGGCAAAAGCGGCAACGCAGCTTTCGACAAGCGGGCGTGGTCGCCGTCATTCACGGCGGATAGGCCACCTATCCGTCTCACGCCAATTTCAAGCGTGCGATGAGGAGGTGTCTTGCCCGTCGTTCTGGCGTGGGTTGCGCTACATGGCCCGGTGTGGTCGGGCGATCGATCACATTCAGCCGGCCGATCACCCCGCCAAAGACCGCTGCCGGGACATCTCCCGATCGTGGTTGCGCCCGCGGTCGGAATGTCAAGTTGGGCGGTGCTAGTAGACGGAGGAGTTCTATCAACCTCCTATCCGCCGAAATCCAAAGCGCTTCAAATCCAGAGGCGGGAGCTTGGCGGTGCTTCCCTTCTTGGCGTCACGCCGGGTTTAATCCGTCCTTTGGGCGCGATCGGCCTCCGGTGACCTTCGAGGCGCCGACAACTTCCGTCGGAGATGCTCGGGTCGGTGGCGGACTTGACCTCCGTACAACGCCATCTTGGGTCGGCGGCGTGACCAAGTTCATGGCGACTGCCACTATCTTACATGGTGGTCAAGATTCGAGGCCACCGGCGCCATCATCGTCAAGGTGGACCGCCGGGCGCTCCGCTGCGACAAGGCGCTCTCGCTTTGGCGAAGCGTCGGCGCCAGAGGGCTGAAGCCTCGACCACAGGAGCTGCTCGGCGAATCGCGCTTCCCGGCTCCTTGGCGGGGGTTAAAACGGTCTCCTAAGCGAAGTCGACCGGGCGAGACCGTTCGGTGGTAGCGCGTCCTCGGCGCCAAATAGGAAGGCGCTTCGTCTCCTTCCTCGATCTAACGTGAGGCGTGTTTGCTTGGCAACCGTCCGACATATTTGGGTCCCGAGGAGGTGATTAAGCATAAGTTGTAGCGTTCCCTCACGCGACCGGTCTTGCGGAAGGTCAGCGATCGGTGGAGCGCCCGGCCGTTATCCGCCAGGGAGGTGGAAAAACTTCGAGGGCGAAGTCGTTCGAAGTGTCGCCCATCGGTGGCTAGCGAACCCGTCCTCGTCAAAGAAATCAAGCGGGCGGTGGAGGATGTCGTCGATTTCACCGACCTCAACAAGCGTGCCGAAGGATCGTACCAGCGCCCGCATTGATCTCATCGTCGACTCCACGGCGGAATGCGAGCAGTTGTGCTTTACGGATCGTACTCGGGTACCACCAGTTAGCATGGTGAAGAAGATGAAGACAAGACCGCCTTTGTGACGCCCATGGGCGTCTACTGCTACACGAGGATGGCGTTCGGGTTGAAGAATACGGGCCCGACTTATCAGAGGTTCATGCATATTGCTCACCGCACCCAGATCGAGCGAAACCTGGAGGTGTATGTCAATGACCTGGTGGTGAAGTCCAAGAAGGCGGAGGAGCTGATCGGCGATCTGGAAGAAACCTTCGCCAACTGAGAAATCTTGCATCAAGCTCAACCACGAAGTGCGTTTTCGCGTTCCGTCAGACAAACTGCTGGGTTTCCTAGTCTCAGAGAGGATTGAGGCGAACCCGACAAGATCGCTGTCGAGAACATGAAGCTCCAGCGTGACTCGGCGGATCTGATGCCGGTGGTATCGACTTCTCTAGGCAGCTTTATAGCTACTTTGGGGATAAGAGTCTCCCCCTGTTCAAGCTCCTAAAGAAAACCAGCCAGTTCGAGTGGACCGCGGAGGCGAAGGAGGCGTTTGTCAATCTGAAGAAGTACCTCACTTCCCCGCCTGTACTGGTCGCCCCAGGGCAGGGCGAGCCGCTGATCCTCTATGTCGCGGCAAACCCGGAGGTGATCAGCGCGGTGGTGGTGGCGGAAAGAGAAGGAGTCCAGTACCCAGTCAACTACATCAGCAAGGTCCTCCATGATGCAGAAACCAGGTACTCGCAGCATTAGAAGATGTTATATGCCGTCTTGACGGCATCTCGAAGATTGCGTCACTACTTACAAGGGCGAGAAATCACTGTGTTGACCAAATACCCTTTGCGGGAGATCCTCTTCAACCGCGAGGCGACGGGCCGCATAGCCAAGTGGGCGATGGAGCTGGCGGAGTTCGACCTCAAGTTTGCTCCTCGGACAGCGGTGAAAGGGCGGTATTGGCGGAGTTAAATCAGCGAGTGGACTCGGCGGCGGCGAAGTTGAAGCGTCGAGTACCCTCGCCGTGGACTCTCTTCTTCGACGGTTCATTCCGGCTCGAGGGGGCTGGGGCATGCGTCGTTCTGGCATCTCCCACCGGCGACATCGTTCGGCACCTGGTGGTGCTGGACTTCCGCGCAACCAACAACGTCGCGGAGTACGAAGGACTCCTCGCCGGGTTCGAGGTAACCGACCACAGGCATTGGCGGTACAAGTCAAAACTACTCTCTCCTGGTCATCAACCAGGCGAGGAAGGAATTCACTTGTTCATATCCCGTCATGGCGGCCTACCTGGCGGAGGTGCGCCGGTTGGAGCGGCATTTCGAGGGCTTGGGCTTCGCGCACATCCCTCGCCGTGACAACTACATGGCGGACGAGCTGTCCCAGATTGCCTCGTCAAGGGCACCTGTCCCGGCTGGGGTCTTTGAAGAAAGACTCACGCGGCCGTCTGCCGCAGCCCCCGAACCTGTCGGGGACGGCATGATTCTTGACGCAGCTCCCACATCTGGCGAAGACGTCAACGCCCAAGCGGCGGCTCCCCAGCAGGAGGGAGGACGCGGAAGAACTGCTGCGGCGATTGAGGCGGAAATGCCAGGCCAGGCAGAGTACGCCGACGACAAACCTAACGTCGCCGTGCTCGTCCGGGAAGGTCAGTAGATGGATCCTATCCTAGCCTACCTGCGAGACAGAGTGGTCCCCGACGATGATGCATCAGCTAAGAAAATAGCGCGCAAGGCCAAGCGCTACGCCCTGGTAGGTGGGGATCTGTATCGCCAGGGCGCAAACGGTGTTCTACTAAAGTGCATCACTCGGGAAGCGGGGAGCGAGATCCTCTCTGAGATCCATGGAGGCATGTGCGGGAGCCACTCAGGGAGCCGGGCGTTGGTCGGAAAGGTCTTCCGCCACGGCTTCTATTGGCCTACTGCCCTCCAGGATGCCTTTGAGCTGGTAAAGAGATGCGAAGCGTGCCAATTTCATGCTAAGCAGATCCACCGACCAGCCCAGGCTCTGCAAACCATTCCGCTTTCCTGGCCGTTCGCGATGCAGAAATTTGAACATCTGGGCCCGTTCAGCGAGCGGCCGGGGGCTACACACATCTGTTCGTCGCCGTCGACAAGTTCACCAAGTGGGTGGAGGCATCGCCGGTCCAGGCAATCACATCCGCTGCGGCCATAAAGTTCACGAAAAGCATCTTCGTCCGGTTGAAGTCGCCCGGCGAATCATCACCGACAATGGCGCTCGGTTCAAAAGCCTGACTTCAAGATTGGTTTGAAGAAGCTGGGCACTAAGCGTGCCCGCCTCCGTCGTCCATCCGAAGAGCAATGGGCGGTGGAAGCGGGAACGCGGAGGTGCGAAAGGACTCAAGACAAGGGCGTTCGATCACAGGAGAAGCGCGACAGCGATGGGCCGAGAAGTCCCCACGTGCTTTGGGCACTAAGGGCGACCTCAGCGGGGCCACCGGCGAGACTCCTTTCTTCACGTGTATGCGGTTGGGCGGTGCTCCCGCCGGAGATCACCGGATCTCAAAGGGTGGCGGCGTCTGGCGAGCGGAGAACTGACCGGCGTCGGGGCGAAGTAAATCTCTGGAGGAGATCGAGAGAGCGGCGATCCGGGCGCCGGATATCAACAATCCTTCGCCGTTATCAAGCAAAGGCGGGTGTGTGAAGAACACGGCGTGGGCGACCTCGTTCTGCGCGAGTCGAGCGTGGGCGGGGCGCGCAAAATTGTCTCCCCTGTGGGAGGGCCCCTTCAAGGTGGTCTCAGTATCCCGCCCAGGCTCAGTCAGGCTTGCCATCGAGGATGGTCGCGAATTGGCGAACACCTGGAACGTCGAGCAGCTAAGGAAGTTCTACCCGTAGGTAGTTGATTCAGAAAGCCTTTTGTCTTCCCTTGGAGCTGAGCGGCGAGGTCTTCATCCTTCTTCGCTCGACCCGGGGGCTACGATGTACAAAGCCATCTGCAATATAAAGATAAGTTCTGTTTCTCTGTGAGCATCTGTTTTTTCGCCTTAAAAGT
This sequence comes from Raddia guianensis, assembly GCA_036346415.1. Lineage (NCBI taxonomy): Eukaryota > Viridiplantae > Streptophyta > Magnoliopsida > Poales > Poaceae > Raddia > Raddia guianensis. Next base: position 33,880,771 of record CM070535.1, read on the forward strand.
CTGTTAGAAAACATTACATTGAAAATTTGGTAGCGAAAAAAGTACATAAAGTGATGGCCCTTAGTTACCATGCGAGCAGCTTAAACTTACGGTTTGGGCGGGGCAAAGGCGGACGGAGGCGTGTTCTAGCTTTGGTGTGTGCGCTTTCGGTTGGGCCCTAGCATGCAGACGGCACCAGCGTCTATGCCACTTCCGAAAGCTAAGTGTGGATAACATAGACCCCGGGTATCCACACGGCGGGCCTAAAAGACCACCCGACAGGGGATAGACCAAGTCGGGTGGATGAGGACGGGTGGATGAGGATCACCCGGACTCTAGAAGACTTGACCGGCAAGAAAGGACAAGAAGATAGAAGCCTATCCCTAGTAGGGAAGGTATACTTGTAATCCAAGATAACTATAGATAGGAATCCTACCTCGTAACCGATTAGGACTCTTCCTTGTAACCCCACCCCCTCCACTATATAAAGGGGGTAGGGGGCCATAGTTCGGCATCTTCTAGATCTACATCTTGGTCATCTTGATCATCTTGTACACATATACCCCATATAATCCCAGAGCACAGGACGTAGGGTATTACCTCCGCCATGAGGGCCTGAACCTGTATAAATCCTTGTCTTGTGCTACCATCGAGTTTGGATCTTGCATGCATCGCCCATATATAATCATTGCGGCGGTAACCCCGAGTTAGTCACACAGTCGGCGGTTGGCGCGCCGAGTAGGGGCAGCGTCAAGATCATCTTCAGCAAGCTTGATGGCATCGATCAGCGGAGTCGGCGTCGTCTCCGCCGACCAAGCTCTTGGCTTGGGGCGGCGCTTCTTCGGCGACTCGGCGAGCTTCACTTCCTAATCCGGATTAGATCAATGCAGGGAGAACTACAACAGCGCCTCCCGCACGGGTTGGGGATTGCCACGGCTATCTACTCATGAGTAGTACACCAGCGGCTTAATTCCCGACTCGGATACGGCGACAGCTCAAAGACAGATTCTGGACGCGATATTGTTTCTTCAATTCGCGTTGATCCAGGAGGAATTTCGGGATGAGACTGGATGCGTTGGAAAGATAATTTCGTTAGCTTTCCGTGAAGCCCAAGAACGCCCAAAACGGAGTCCGGATGTGTCTGGGACATCTGTTTGAATGCAGGCTGCGCGGGAATGTCGCGAATCTCGGCCAAGCTCTTCGCTTCGGGAGCCGACTGCTTCTTCGATGACTCCGCCGAGCTCCACCTCTCGGATTTGGATCAGATCCAATCTGGGAAGAACTACAACCACGCCTCCTACTCGGATTGGGGATCGCCACGGCCATCTACTCATGAGTAGTACGCCAACGGCTCAATTCCCGACTCGGATACGGCGACGGCTCGAAGAAAGATTCCCCCAAGAACACCCAAAACGGAGTCCGGATCTGTCCGGGACATCCGTTTGAAGGCAGGCTGCACGGGATGGTCGCGAATCTTAGCAAGTTTGTAAAACTCATCTACTAAGGCTGCGGCATGCGGATAGGCCGTGGCACACCTCCAAGGACATCAAGGATCAGCAAGGAGCCGCTCAAGACAACCGACGACCAACACTTCTTCCGGACTCGGATCCGATCTAGTCTGAGGAGAATATCGACATCGCTTCGTCTGGACTCCCGTTCGGGTCGAGGAACGTCGCCGTCACCTACTCCCGAGTGGTGTGCTGGGGGCTCAATTCTCGACTCGGATACGGTGAGGACTCAACCAAGGACTTCAACAATGCTTTTTGGACTCGGACAAGATCCGATCTAGGAGGAATTCAACAGCGCTCCACTCGGACTCCCGGTCGTGTTGGGGAACGTCACCGTCGCCTACCGACGAGTAGTGCGCCGGGGGCTTAATTCCTGACTCGGATACGGTGAGGTTCCGATGAAGAACAAATCCCGAGTGATAATCGTCATCAGCAGCAAATCACTCGAACTCGGCGACCGTGGTGTCTATCGTACGACGCCGGCTTCATCAACCGTGAGAAGACGATACGATCTGTTCCCATTCAGATTCTGGACGGAACTTGCATCATGATTTCCCGTTGACTTAGGAGGAGTTTCGGGGTGATATAAGATGCGTTGGAAAGCTTATCTCTTTATCTTTCCAACGAATCCAAGAACGCCTAATTCCGACTTCGAATGCGACCATGGCGTCTTTTTGAAGACAGCCTGCGCAGAGAGGTCGCGAATTTCGGCGAGCTCGTAAAGCTCGTTGGTGCCGGCACGGCGTGAGGATTGTTCGTGCCACATCTCGTGGGACGTTGAAGACCAGCGAGGACCGTCATCGACTTTCGTCGAGCTACACCAACCGCATGGAGATCAATTACGACTCGGCCAACTTCGTGCGACCCGGGCGAGACCTCGGCGAAACGCGTGCCGTTAAATCGCCGACCACGGCGTGTGCCGCTCGGTATTGATCAAGATTGGAAACGACTACTTCCGCGGCGCGGCGACCGCTACTCAGCGACACGCCCTACGCCCGCGCCACAGGCGCCAAATTTATAGCTTCGGCTATGCGCCATCGCGCGCCCCACGGCGCCCGTGCGGCTACGCCGCCTAGAAACTTCAAATCTACGGCTCGGCGACAAGCCACTCGGCTACTGCGCCTCGCGCCAGCGCCTCGGCGCCCAAGTTTCTGGCGCGGCGACACGCTACTCAGCGACACGCCTACGCCCAGCGCCACAGTGCCCAAGTTTATAGCTCGGTATGCGCCATCGCGCCCACGGCGCCCGTGCGGCTTCATGCCTAGAACTTCAAATCTGCGGCTCGGCGACAAGCCACTCGGCTACGCCTCGCCAGCGCCTCTAAGCGCCCAAGTCTCGGCGCGGCGACCGCGCTACTCGGCGACACGCCTCGCCCAGCGCCCGCAGCGTCAAGTTTACAGCTTCGGTATGCGCCATCGCGCCACGGCGCCCGATGCGGCTGCATGCCTGAAACTTCAAATCTGGCTCGGCGACAAGCCACTCGGCTACGCCTCGCCACGCGCCTCTAGCGCCCAAGTCTCACGGCGCGGCGACATGCTACTCAGCGACACGCCTACGCCCGTGCCACGGCGCCAAGTTTATAGCTTCGGTATGCGCCATCGCGCGCCACAGCGCCCGTGCGGCTGCATGCCTGAAACTTCAAATCCACGGCTCGGCGACAAGCCACTCGGTTACTGCGCCTACGCCCGGCGCCTCTAGCGCCCAAGTCTCAACGCAGCGACCGCGCTACTCGGCGACACGCCTACGCCAGCGCCACGGCGTCAAGTTTACAGCTTCGGTATGTCGCCATCGCGCGCCACAGCGCCCGATGCGGCTGCATGCCTAGAGCTTCAAATCTACGGCTCGGCGACAAGCCACTCGGCTACGTCTACGCCAGCGCCTCTGGCGCCCATGTCTTCGACAGCGGCGACCGCTACTCAGCGACACGCCTCGCCCGCGCCACGGCGCCTAAGTTTATAGCTTCGGTATGCGCCATCGCGCCCACAGCGCCCGTGCGGCTACGCGCCTAGAAACTTCAAATCTATGGCTCACCGACAAGCCAGCGGGCTACGCCCTACGCCAGCGCCTCGGCGCCCAAGTCTCACGCGGCGACCGCTACTCGGCGACTGCGCCTCGCCCGCGCCACGGCGCCCAAGTTTATAGCTTCGGCTATAGCTGCCGCCAGCGCGCCACGGCGCTTCGATGCGGCTTCTGCGCCTAGAAACTTCAAATCTGCGGCTCGGCGACAAGCCACTCGGCTACGCCTCGCCCGGCGCCTCGGCGCCTAAGTCTGACGCAGCGGCAGGCTACTCGAGAACACGCCTACGCCCGTGCCACGGCGCCAAGTTTATAGCTTCGGCTATGCGCTATCGCGCGCACACAGCGCCCGTGCGGCTGCATGCCTGAAACTTCAAATCTACGGCTCGGTGACAAGCCACTCGGCTACACGCCTACGCCAGCGCCTCTAGCGCCCAAGTCTACGGCTCGGCGACACGCTCCTTAGCGACACGCCTACGCCCGCGCCACAGCGTCGAAGTATTCAGCTCGGTGTATGCCATCACAGCGCCACGGCGCCTCGATGCGGCTTCTGCGCTGCAGCTACAAATCTCGGCTCGGCGACCGCTATTCAGCAAACGCCCACTCGCCAGCCCACGAGCGACCAAGTCTGGCTCGGCTACTGCTGCGCCTCGCCTACATCGAGCTAAGTTCTCATTACCATAATCTTTTTCATATAAATCTAAGTTGTTTCTTGACTTGCTACTTAGTGGGTCTCCAACTAAGCGATGAAGTCGGGGCTACCTAACAGTGCACTTGCGTGCACTCTTTTGTTCTTTTCTCTTAATGATTGCAAATGAATCCGAGTGGTTTTCCGTAGTGAAGCTCGACCCACTAATGGCGAACTCTAGTCACTCGACCGCGTGCACAGGAAAAGAGCCATGAGCCAATTCCGGCGCCTTGAGGGCTAGACTAGTCGGCCGAGTGCTTAACAAAGAAGATTACTCGGAGAATTTAATATCAAAAGGAAAAGGAGCAAAAGTATAAAAATAAAGCAGTCGGACCAGATATCCGAGTGATTGTTTTTACATCTAAAAGCTTTCATTATACTGTCTAAATCCTACATGTACATGCTACAGGGGTTCAGGGTTTTTACCTCATCAAGTACCTTCTACGACTCCGTACACGAGTAAGAAGGACCTGCGCAATGAGCAACAACTACGGTTCGGCGAGCGCCTGGCACAGCTACACCCTTACGCCTGCGCCTCGACCGTCCAAATCTATAGCTCGGCGTGCACCCGGCATGGTTGCAAGCCTACGTCCGCGCCTCGAGTGTTCAAATCTATGGCACGACTATCGCCCACGCCAACCGATGCGGCTATCGCCTACACCAACCACGAATGCGGCTATCGCTTCGCCTCGGCCATGAGCCATCCTGCATACTGGCGCTAACCCGACCTTCGATTCGCGTCACAACACAGTGGCTCTGGCGCAACGGGCTAAGCCACATGCCTCGGTACACCCATGTTGGGCGGATTACCGTGAGCTTTAAATTACCCATCAATTGGTATACCCCATGTTGGGTCACTAGTTGAGTCCTTTGCATATCGGGCGGATACGGTGATGTCGGGATTGAGTTTCGATGAATGCGCTCAATTGGGGCCAATCTTTGTACCGCAACCCGGGTATGGATGCCATATGGCTAAACTCTATCCTTAAAATGTACGCATACATGGTGGGGCCTCGGTTGTATCCTACTACGATTAGGGTACAAGTACCGCTTGGTGACAACAATGGTATGCCCCATGTTGGGACACTAGGCGTGTTACCGCACTAGTCGGATCACGGTATCATTGGGCCAAACCCTATCCGGATGGTATGCTCCAAGTTGGGCGATGCTTTACTCTCGAGTATAGGTACCGGATGGTTAAAAATACGGTATGCCCTCACGGGGCCACCATATCCCACTCGATCGAATGCAGTGCCGCTCGCTCTTTAGCCAACACGGTGAGTGCGCCCCATGTTGGGTCGCTAGCTGTACATCGCAAGGCAATGCAGGTATCACTTTCGGCTCTTCAGCCAAAACCGATGAATGCGCCCCATGTTGGATCGCCCGATTTGTACATCATAAGGCAATACAGTATCACTCGGCTCTTGACCAAAACCGTGGTGCGCTCCATGTTGGAGTGCAACGTACATCGCATGGCAGTACAGGTATCACTCGGCTTTTCAGCCAAAACCAGTTAATGCGCCCCATGTTGGAGTCGCCCATTTGTACATCGCAAAGGCAATCACGGTATCACTCGGCTCTTCAACAAAACCACGGTATGCCCTCGAGGCCACCACAGTATCCTACTCCGTTGGAATGCAGATACCGCTCGCTCTTGACCAAAAGCAAATGAATGCGCCCCATGTTGGAGTGCCAATTGTGCATCGCAAAGGCAGTCAGGTAACACTTCATAAAAATTAAGGTGATCGCTTTACAATGGGCGTCGCGAACTCCGGCAATCCCGGTGGGTATCACTAACAACTCTCTATGAGTCCTTCACGGTCTCCTCATGATTCTGAGAGAAGCGGTCGGGAAGGAGAAGCAACAATCTACAAGCACTCAGCATGAAGCATGACTCATCCAAGGTGCGACAACAATAAGCAGCAACTCGACTATGAAGCACTCGGGGGCTATTGTGGATAACATAGACCCCGGGTATCCACACGGCGGGCCTAAAAGACCACCCGACAGGGGATAGACCAAGTCGGGTGGATGAGGACGGGTGGATGAGGATCACCCGGACTCTAGAAGACTTGACCGGCAAGAAAGGACAAGAAGATAGAAGCCTATCCCTAGTAGGGAAGGTATACTTGTAATCCAAGATAACTATAGATAGGAATCCTACCTCGTAACCGACTAGGACTCTTCCTTGTAACCCCACCCCCTCCACTATATAAAGGGGGTAGGGGGCCATAGTTCGGCATCTTCTAGATCTACATCTTGGTCATCTTGATCATCTTGTACACATATACCCCATATAATCCCAGAGCACAGGACGTAGGGTATTACCTCCGCCATGAGGGCCTGAACCTGTATAAATCCTTGTCTTGTGCTACCATCGAGTTTGGATCTTGCATGCATCGCCCCATATATAATCATTGCCGGCGGTGACCCCCCAGTTAGTCACTTGTCGACACTAAGTGCTCGCCACGCAACGTTTGAGGTCGGTTTGCGAGAGGCCATAAGGGTTGAAGTAACCAGATGCATAACGAAAAAACGCTCACTTTCAGCAGAACGTTTTGTCTAAAGCTTTCGGCGATCGGTCGCCTAAGTTCTTCTTTTTCGCAAATAAGCAATTGCATAAAGTTTAGTGGGACTTTTGGCAGGAAAAAGCAAAAAAATGCATTAACAGGTTTTATACAAGACAAGACAGACGAGGGTGTTCAGCTACTCCTCGACGTCGTCATCTTCTGCCGGTGCAGCTCCGCCCATCATGGACACACGGTCGGCGGCAACCTTGACCCGAGACTGCTCGTCCCGGTCCAGCTGGCACGAAGGTTCCCCGGTGGCGGCGTCAAGGTCAAACGCGGCGTTTTGGGCAAGGCAGTTGCCCAAGACGAACCGTGCCGCCTCAAAAGCGCCGTGGCGACCATCTTCGATCGCCCGCGTCCGCATCGCCACCGGCAGATCGTTCAGGGCCTCGGCGGTGCGTCCCACTGCGCCGACGTACTGCGCAGCCGTCTCCTCCAGCGGGGCGTACAGGGTGAGCCCCAAGGGATACAAGACGTTAGCGAAGTCGCGGTAGGCGGTCCGCAGCATGGCGGTGAGGACCCGAAGGTGTTCAGAGTGCGCCGCTCGGAGGTTCGCGGTTTCCTTGGTGGCGGAGGGAGCAGCGACGGCATGTGTCGGTGCAGGAGGCGCCGGCGTAGAAGAAACCGGCGCAGGCGGCGCCGATTCCGGAAGAGTCGCCGCGCTCGCCCGGCGGCAGCGCGGCGCGGCAGCAGAGGCGCGCCGAAGGAGGTCGAAGGAGGCGGGGGCAGCTCAGGACTCAAAGGACGAATCCTTTTCGGGCTCGCCTCTCCCTCCTCCTCGTCGTCATCTGGGGAGAGGACGAGGCAGCGCTTTCCGAGAACATGGTCGGAGTCGGCCGGCACGACGGGAGCATCGGCCACAGAAGGAGCGACGGCAGCAGAAGCTTCGGCCGTCGTCGGAGGTTGGTCGCGGATCTGCAGGGGTCGCTGGACCACCTGGACCGCGGGACCAGAGACTTCCATGGGGGGCAGCGTGAGTAAGTACGGGTTGTGCTCCCGTGGGTCCCAGTCGCAGAGGGGACGGATGCTCGCGGACAGAAGGATATCGCCGGTTGGCGCGGACAGGAGTCCCGCTAGCCACTGTCGGAGCACCTCCTCCGGCACGTTCCCCGCGGCTGGGAGCACAAGAAAGAAGAAGCCACAAGTTGGCAAGGAATCAAGAAAGAAAAGAGAAGAAAAGACGTTCCGCAAAGTCAGAAGACCCAAGAGAGTGCGAAGGTACTCACCTCCAGGGGCAATGCGGGTCCCATCGTCATCGCCATAGTACTGCCAGGCGGGGCGAGCTCTCATGCGAAGCGGGCAGAGGCGGCGCTGCAGAAAGTCCGCCGCCACATGGGTTCCGGTGAGCCCATTGCGGCGGAGCTCAGCAATGCGCGCCAGCATCGCCTCCATCTCCGCCGAGTCGTCGGGCTGAGACCCCCAGCTGGCGAGGGATTCTGCAGGACCCTCAGGGAAGACCAGATGGTCGCAACCGTTGGAATCTTCCGTGTACAGCCACTGTCGCACCCAGTCCTTCCAGTTGGACTTGAGCGCGACGGGAATGAAGGCGGTGGCGTCGCGAAGCGTGAAGTAGCAGCTTCCAACCGCCCCGCTCGAGCACGAGCTCACGTGCAACGTAAAGAGCCGGCGCCAGAGCGGGAGGCTTGGCATCGCCCCCACGAACATTTCGCAGAGGTGGGCGAAGATGGCCAGCATCACGATGGAGTTGGGGGGAAGGTGCGCCGCCTGGATCTCGTAGAAGGCAAGCACCCCCAGGAAGAACTCGGAATATGGCGGGACAAGCCCCGCCAGCACCGCCCAGGTAAAGGTGATGATCTCCCCGTCACGGGGACTTGGCGCCAAGGTGCGGCGAAGCAGGCGGCGAAGGTGGCACGAGTCGCTGGAGCATAGCGGTCTCCTCGTCGGCAACGGAGGCGAGCAAAGCGGCGTCCGACGCGGCGGCGCCGAGTGGCGTCCCCACGGCGAACCCTGCTGCGTTTAGCAGCCATTGGATGGTGGCGGAAGCGCGGTGGCAAAAGCTAAAGGGCGAACAAAGTCTGCAGCAGCGGCAAAGAAGGCAGATGGCAGTTCAAGGCACTTTGGCGCGCGGAAGGATTCGTCGCGGCGCCAAGGAATGAAACATTTATAGGCAAAGGAAGCGAGTGCGACGGTTTGGATTCCGTCCCCACTTTGGCAGCGCCGTCATGTCCAGCAAGGCGTTTTCCCACGAAAAGCGATGCGGTTCCCCAAAGAAGATCGTGCGCAGTGGAGGATCACGCAGCGTCGGCCGCCCGCGAGGTGGGCCCCACGATTCGTCTCCGCCGCGCGAAAGCGGCAAGAATCGGTGCGACGGTTCGCGTATCATGGTGGACCGGGGGCTCTTGTCGGTACAATAAATACCGGGTATGAAGAGTCGAAAGAAGACCATGCGGGCCCCGCGTCGAAGCGGGCGACTAGGCCCAGTGGCGTGGACGAGCCCCTCGGAAGACCAGGCGGGCCCCACGCGTCGAGCGGCGACCAGGCCCAGCCGCGTGGGCCAGCCCTCGAAAACCAGGCGGGCCCCATCGTCGAGCGGGCGACCAGGGCCCAGCAAGGCGAAGCCCCTCGGAAGGCGGACGGGCCCTACGCGTCGAGCGGGCGACCAGCCCCAGCGTGGGCGAGCCCCTCGGCCGTCGCTTCTGCGAGCACGGGAGGCCCCCTCCCTGTCAGGCGAGGCCCGTGCTACAGGAAGCGTCCCGAGGGGAGTCTTTTGGGCGAGGGCTCTCCTCTGCTACGGAGGACAGGCGCATTCAATGCGAAGTTACGCGCGGATGGAACAGAGAAGAGATGATTACTGCCACAGTGACCACTGCAGCTCTGATCGACTGTCACTGTGGCTCTGCGGAATTGACCGGCAGAGAGAGAGTTTGCCGTCATCAGGTTGGCCGCCCGCGTCAGAAGGAGCAAGCTGGGGTCCCACCCGATCACTCACCGGCGTGTTTTCACGAGTCAGAGGCCACTTGCGAAGCACGCGTGGGCGGCGCCGCTCGGCACAGTAGCAGCCCGTTTTCATCTCTCCTGTCCCGTCTTTTACGTCTTATCAAGTGTACTAAGCGCACTGTACTACCTACCCCCCCCCCCGGTTCTCTCCACCAGTCCAAGGCTTGTATAAAAGAAGAAGAGAGAGAGAAGGGAGGGGAGGAGGTTACGTTGCATTCGACATACTGTAAGCATTCCCATTCAACCACAACAAGAAAAGAGCTAAGGCTCGGCAGGAGTAGGACTATTACCCGCGAGGGGGTCCGAACCTGGGTAATCTCTGCGTGTCGCCCCTCGCCGCGTCCGACGCTCGAATCGGATCGAGCCCGAGCTGATCGGCTAGCAAGTTAGAATTTTGATAGGGGTGTGATTCACCGTGTTAAGTGAAGAACATGCCGTCAAGAGGGAGATAGAAGACATGCCGAACAGAACGAACAACAACGAACAGGGAGACAGGGGTTTTTATCCTGGTTCAGGCCTCTCGGGAGAGATAATAGCCCTACGTCCAGCCTTTCTTATATATCAGAGATGATTACAAGAGGTGGCTCGACGAGACGAGCAAGTCTCGGCGAGTTTATATGTGTACAAGCGAAGATCAGGTGTCTATAAGATGCTAAGACGTAAACTCGATGCCAGATGCCCCCTAAACACCGTAGGGGCTTGGTTTATTTAGTGCGGAACAAACCGACCTACCGAGGAAATATCGGGGCGGGCTAACCACGAGATCGTAACGAACTCGACATGCCAAATATATCCCGAGGCAGATAAGGCATACTCCTAGTCTTGGGGATCACGACGTCTGCTTCAATCCAGGAAACCACATCCGGGTCTTCACCTAGCCGTGCAGAACTCTTGTTCGAGTCGGACTCAAACATGAATCCTAGGCCGTTACGCACCGTGCCGACCAAGAAGTTGTTTGGCAAGACGCATATGGGCCTGATAGAACCTTCCAGGGAACTGGGCCCTGGTAGGCTGTTCGATTGGGCCGTCAGGGAGTGGGCCATGGCACTGGGCCGTGATTTTATCCCCGACAACTCTCTAAAGGGAACATTGCTATTTTGGCACTTTGACCCATTGTCATAGACATACAGATGGACCCACACATCAATGAGATGAAGTGGCAGAAATGTAACCGGACCATTTAGGGTATGGTTGTTTGCTTGTACCAAGTTGAACATGTATGAGCTGGTGCAAGCCGAATAGGACAGTTCTGTATGATATGATTCAAACAAAATGTTTGAATGATTGACTAGGATTGTACAAGATTTTCTTTGACTTTCATACGAGATCATGTTGGATGGTTGAAGTATAATCACATAACACTTTTTGCGATGAGAAAATCCAATGTTACACACGACTTTATTTTGGATGGATCAATCAAGATTTAACTTTAAGTTCAACAATTTAAACGAGTTTTAAAATCCACATTCCAATTGGATGCAATCTTTAAAATGGATTTTAAATTCAAATATAATTTTAAATCCAAACTAGATTTAACATTGATATTTAAATTACATTCAAATTAAAATCAAATTTTGGATTGAAAATTAAAAACAAATTCATTTTTACTAAAATTTTAAATTCAAAGATCAAATCGGATTTTAAATTCAAGATTCAAGCTAGTTTGATTCAAATCAAATTTTAATTTTAAAAATCAAATCAGACTTTAACTTTAAGATTCAAGCTATATTGAAAAGTCAAACCAAAATTTAAAAATTCTAACCTTTTTCAAATTCAATATTCAACTCGGATTGAAAATCCAAAAATTCAAATCGAATTTATAATCCAAACCAAATTCAAAATTAAAATTGATTTAAAATTTGGCATGCTACAAAGCAAAAAATAAACTAAGAAGTGACGCCAACCGGAGAAAGTTGTACATCGTTGTTCGACGAAATCGAGCGAATGGAGTGGTACCACATATTGAGCAAATATTCTAGTTTTTTTGTATTCCACCATCCAAAATGGTTTGGTACGATTCACCCAACCAAACACATGATAGACAAAGATACTATATGTGGACTACATGGGCCCCGGGTATCCTCTAGAAGGCCCATAAGGGAACGGATGGGGGCGATACGAGTCGGCCGATTAGGGTTGAAGATCGCTCGGGCTACACGTGCCTTGCGCCGCAAGAGAGGACCCGAGGGTATGGCATATCCCCATGTAAATAGCAGATCAATGGATACATACCATGTAACATCATCCGACGGTGACTAATCGGGGGTCACCGCCGCGATGAATTTGTCTGAGGGGCGCTAATCAAGAACTAGGCGGATGGCTAACACAAAACGAGGTTATCTGAGTTCGGGCCCTCAACGGAGGAGGTAATACCCTACTTCCTGTGCTCTGGGATTATTCGGTGGATCGGGATGCAAGATGATGCTCCTATCGATGATTCGATGGCCTCATGCCGATGGCGTCTGTCCCCTCCCTTTATATAGTGCAGGGGGGGATAGAGTTTACAGTAAGTTGCGGGGTATATGGCAACTATTTCCGTTATGATGTTACATGGAATGTATGCATTGATCTGCTAATTACATGGGGATAGCCCATAAACTCGGACCCTTTCTTGCGGCTTAAGTTCCGCCCGATCCGAGTGGTTTCTATCTTCGGCCAACCGACCTGGGTCGCCCCCTTTCTGCTCCCTTATGGGCCTTCTAGAGGATACTCGGGGCCCATGCAGTCCACAGTAGCCCCCGAGTGCTTTACGATCGAGTCAGATGCTTGGCCGACTGGTTCCGCTTAAATCCCCTGCAATCTGAAAGGAGATTGTAAAGGACTCAAGAAATCTTAAGTTTTTATGTCGAAACAAAGCCTAGATTTGGCAATACCAAACTCCAGCTTACTCGGCCAGTTGGGCACGTCATTTCGACAGGAGGATTCGGCTCCTGGGCACCTACTCTTGCAATACAAGAGCAGCTTCTAGCCCGTCATGGGGCATGCCTTAAGCCATGCCATTACAGCTTCTGTCTTGCAGCATGCTATAACCTTGGCGTTTTAGAAATATCAGCATCAGGCGCCCGGCCTTAACTTGTAAGAACCAGCTCTTGGCCCAACATGGGGCACACCTTTCAGCCGAGTGGTATCCGTCCCCACCATGGCGAGGATCAGCATAGGCCTTTGGAGGCATACCGATTGGACGCAATTTTGCCGAGAGGTATTTGTATCCGCGTAACGGTATACAACTGGCGACCTTATAAAGGCATACCTCAAGAAATTGAATCCAGATTCCACCAACATCCAACCCTGAGCGTGCAATGTTGGCTAGTGACCCAACGTGGGGTATGCCGTGAAATACTTTCAACTTTGGCGCTGCCGGTGATATGCCCTCCAGGGTGCACCGAGGCCGGAATAGGCTCGATTTTAACACATTGCCACCGTCAGCGGCGTGTTAAGAAAGCCTGTTAAGGGGGTCGCCCTTTGCAGTTTTGGCCCAAGCCCAATTAGGGGGAGGTGAAGCGTTTTCGCGCCCTTTTCTCACATAGCCGAAGGGGCGCGTGTTTCCGTCGGAAACCGGATCCGCTCCCGCTTCGGTCCCATCGCTATGATGGTTTCTTCAGATTGAAACGGATTACGGTAGCGGCTCTGAATTTCCTCTGTGTATAAAAGAAATCCCAGGGGCTGCGTACTACTTCACCACCAGCCTTCGAGTTTTTGAGTCTTCTTCCTTTTCTTCCTCGGCGATATCCAGAAATCCCCACCTCCGTCCCACTTCGAGCGCAATGGCGAACATTATGGAGACGATCCTGGCGTGGATCGACGAAGCCCGCGCAAAGGACGAGGAGGAAGCCGCCGCCAAAGCTTTCGAAGACGAGCTCTGGCAGGACTTCGCCCAGATGAAGGCGGAGATCTCCGCGGAAGAATCCCTTAGGGTTCTGATCAGCGGGTTTCCGCAACTCCACAAGGTGCGCCTCCCCTTGAAGGACGCACTGGTTGCAGCCCTCCTCGCACACGGGGGGTACTTCTGAGGCCCTCCCGCTGGGGTTTTTTTTTTTGCCTCTCCACGAGCCAGCGACGAGCCTTAGCTCAATGTGCTGTGCCGCGGAAAATATGTGATCGGGCCTAAGAGCCCTTTTTAATGAAAGTCTTTTGGGGAACCTGATGTCTTCCGCTTTTAATCTTGAATATGCAACGCTATTACTTCGCGATTTGATCTCGAATCCGCAGCATCATTTCGTCCGAGTAGCTAGGCTCGTTCGCTCCTAGGCGGGCAGTCAATGCGCCTTGAGACCTCTCGGGGAACCACTCGGCGTAGAGAGTGATTATTGGGCCCTCATGCGGAAAGGCCGCATCCGACGCTAGACCTAGGCCCGGCCCAGAATGCGAAACTCTTCCCGTTGTTATAAGTCTGGAACAGGAGAACGAAATGGGTTCGCTTTGCCTGTTTTTCGCGCCAGTCTGTTGGCTTCTTCAATAAGCTCCGCCGCTAGGGTTCTTCTTCGTTGCCACCTCCGCCGCCACCCGTCTCCGATCGCAATGGCTCCGCCATCCCCCTCCACCCCTAAGGTTGCTAAGAGCGGGAAGGAGTGGGTGAAGTCCATCACGACCGAACGGAGGCTCTGGCCGGTCTCTCTCGGTGCTGCTCCTCCCAAGAGTCAAGTATCTTGGCGTCCTGCCGCCGGTGAGTCTTGCCCCACCCCTCGTTCGGACGAGGTGGTGGTCTTCGAATCTTTCTTCCTCCGCGGCTTCGGCCTTCCTTGCTCCTCTTTCTTCCGGGGTCTGCTTCATTTTTACGGGGTTGAGATTTCGCACTTGAATCCCAACTCCATTCTTCATATTGCGATTTTCACCCACGTCTGTGAGGTCTATTTGAAGTCGCTCCCCACTTGATCTTTTCAGATTCCTTTTCCTTCTCAAACCCTATCCCAACAAGGACAATCCCAAGGCCGCGCAGCGGCGGGATTCAATTCTGGAAGGGGTTAAAAATACTACTTGATCTTAACTTCAAAACCTCCAACAAAGCACTGCACTCAAAGTGGTTTTATTGCGCCAATTCTCCTCCGGCCTCCCTTCCTTCTCCGGTGAGTGTCCCACATCCGTCCCTCCCGGTCTTCTCTACTTGATGGCGGGGAAGCCAAGTGAAGAACTTCTTGTTCTTCTCCATGAGCCAAAGTCCGCCAGGTGACCGTATCGGGGTAGTGTGGAACTATACCCAACGCCGTATCCAGCCCGTCAAGGAGAGGGCGCATTTTGCCTTTGAGTACTTGGGGCTCCAGGATGCCACTCGGGAAACCAACGAGAGCCTCGCGCAAAAGGAGATCGTCAGCCGAGTGACTGAGCTTTTTGCTCCGGGCTCGGAAATAACCCCCTCGGAATGCCCGGCTCCGTATCATCTGGGATTCTTGCCACCAGCGGTAAGGAGAAGAACCTCCTCAACTCGACCGTGGTTTGCCGATGTAAGATTAGAAGTAATGTAGTTTGATCTTGTTGTAGGCGCGAAGCCTTCTTCTCCTCCCCCCGGTTCCTAGCTCCGCCCCAAGGAGGCGCCTGCAAGCGTCCCGGCAACGAGGGCTCAGCGAGTGCTCCTCCGGCCAAGAAGGGCAAGGGGCGCCTCAAGGACTCGGACGAAATGCGATGATGAGAAGACACCATCCCACTTTTGCGCCGCCGCCGAGCAGCAGAAGTCGCCGCTTTGCCGAACCGCCGCAGCCACAAAGCCCTCCACCTCACGGTCGGCCGACCCAAAGGCAGCGGTGGGCGAAGAAAATCGCTGCTCGGGCCCGAGTGGGTCGGGCATGAAGTTCAAGATGAAATCGTCCGTCACACAGGTACTCCTTGGTAGCGCCATAACTATAGTGTGGAGACACGCATAGCGTGTATAATGACCGGTCTTGAGTGCTTCGAAACACATGGGCGACGACGAGCCGCCAAGTGCCCAGGACTCGGCTCGGCCCAGCGCGTCTCACGAGGACTCCGGCCCACCTGCGCCCGACCGCCAACCCTCGTCGTGAAGGAAAACCCAGCTCGGCTCCAATAGCCTGGCGGAGATCGAGGAGATTCCTCGCCCCTCCACCGAGGCGCCTACTCCACCTTTCCGGCTGAAATGGCGAAAAGAGACGGAGGGCTACGAGGTCGACGACGGGCAAGAAGCCGAAGAGTGGGAGGTGCTAAACCAAGTTACCGCCATCCAGGCTGAGTTATACAGGGTAAAACTTTTTCTCGCCACGAATCCTCCGCTGCCGGGGATCCACTAATCTCCTCTCTTCTCCACGCAATGGCGCATGAAGGAGAGGTCGAAGCAGAAGACCGGTGCATGGAGAAAACGATAGGCGAACTTAAAACGCGTGACGAATTTGACAACGCGTTGTGTACGCCGTCGCGACAATATCGCGGCGGATCGAGAATTCAGTAGCGAGGTTACCGAGCTCGATTCCGCCATGTGGAAGAGTCAACACAAACCGAGGCATAGGCCCCAATCCGTGCTAAATTTCTGCAAAGGCGCTCCATAGGTAATATCCTTTAATGTTTGTTGTTGAGTGCAGCTCTGGAGGCGAGGCAGAAGGCACTGGAGGAGGAAGTACGCCAAGCCAACGCTCGAGCCGAGAGCTCGGCCAAGCAGTTGGAAGGTAGCTTTCCCGGTAGCTCTCCACAGCTCAACTCGACTAAAGCCCGACTGATATGCCTTGCCCGACTGATTGTGCAGAACTTCGCCGCCGGACCTCGACAGGGATCGTTCCAATTCTTGAATGTCTTTATCCAGACGAGGAGCCGCGAGCGATCGACCTCTGGTGGCTGTCTCGGCGCCCTTCCAGGCGGATCAAGGTCTTCACCCGGGAGGCGCGATGCGTGCACGGTCAAGGCCTCGCCCTCGCGAAGTCAAACTTCCCACGCCTAGATTGCGAAGCCGTCAAGGATGGGTTTGCTTGCTCGGAGGAGGAGGCCATGGCTCTTTTAGAAGAAGTCCATCCGACAGCTGTCCAGATAGTTGATCAACTGGATCTATAATTATGCATAATGAAACATTTGGTTGATCCCGATGCAGGCGTCGACTTATCGGACAATCGTGTTATCCTTTTTCATGAAACAGCGTCCATGACCGGTCCAGCCCAGTGGCAAGAAGTAGCGCTTGGCTTTCTTCCTGCGCAGCTGCGAAGTAGCTAAACATTGTCGCTGGTACGTAAAGCGCCATTACTCAAGAATTTTCGTACCACTCGAATGCGATCAACACATGTAGAGAGAAAAAACTTTATTGAAGGGATAGGGCGCGGTTGACTCCGTGCACTATTTAGTGTAGCCCCCGACTTACTGCTTGGTCGTTTATGGCCAAGTAGCAAGTCAAAGAAGGGGAACTAATTACACAAATGCTGCTTGGATACAAGAACTAGGGGAAAAAACGACGCAGATGCTCGATGTTCCAGGTGTTGGGCACTTCAGATCCATCTTCACGTCAGAGCGGTAAGCCCCCAAGGGTCACTTCAGCGATCGCATAGGGGCCTTCCAGTGGGGAGAGTTTATGCTCGTGCTTGATTCCTTGAAGGACCAGATCTCCTTTGGAGAATGCGGCCCCGTCGTTCTTGTTGATGATAGCGGCGTAGGCCTGTTGGTACTTTGCCGATCGGATCAATCTTTGCTTCCTGGCTTCCTCGAGTCGATCGAGGTCTTCCATGCTGCCTCATCCGGTGATTATCGTCGTATCCGGCAACCCGCGGGAACCGAAACTTCAATTCAGTCGGGTGGACCGCCTCAGAGCCGTAGACAAGGAAAAAGGGTGTCTGCCCAGTTGCTCGGCTTGGGGTCGTCCTGCGCCCCGAGCCTGAAGGGCAACTCCTTAACCCGGTAGCGTGGCGTCATTTACTTTAAGCGTCGAAAATCCTGGCTTTGAGCCCTTGTAGTACTAGTCCATTGGCGCGCTCAACCTGTCCGTTGCTCCTTGGGTGGGCCACCGATGCATAGCAGATCTTAATGCCCAGCTCCTCGCCCCATTCCTGAAACTCACTGCTCTTGAACTGAACGCCATTGTCGGTGATGATGCGATTAGATGCGTAAAAACGCTGCGATGTCCGGAAGAACTTCGCGTGCTTTGGGCTGCCGTGATAACAGCAACGGGCTTGGCTTCAATCCACTTGGTGAATTTGTCAATGGCAACGAAGAGATGAGTGAATCCGCCTTGCGCTCGCTTGAGGGGGCCCACCATGTCCAGGTTCCAGACGGCAAAGGGCCAAGAAATCGGAATCGTCTGTAGATCTTGAGCCGGCATGTGGATCTGCCGTGCGAAAAACTGACACCCGTCACATCTGCGCACTATATCTTCCGCATCAGTGACAGCGGTTGGCCAGAAAAATCCTTGCCGATAGGCTTTGCCCACCAGGGTGCTAGCAGCCGCGTGGTGCCCGCACTCTCCCGAGTGGATTTCATTGAGCAGATCTCTGCCTTCTTGCTCAGATATGCAACGCCTTAGTACCGGGCGCTTCTTACGAAAAGCTCGTCCCGACTACCTTGTAGCTTTTGCTTGGCGTGTGATGCACTCGGCTGAGGCTTCGATCCTCGAGCGGTTAAATCACGAAGGAGATAATCCAAATAAGGTTGAGTCCATCAGGGGTTAATCGCAAATACCTCGGATTGGGCTCTGCTTGCTTCTCATGGGCTTCTATTGGTGTAGAGGCGGCTTGATGGGCGGTCTTGGCGTAGCTCTGGGCGAAAACACCGCTCGGGGCACAGGCGAGTGGATCCCATCCGTGCTAGCTCGTCTGCTGCTTCATTGTCGCGGCGAACACGTGAGTAAGCTCAAACCGTCGAATTTGTCTTCTAGCTTTGAACTTCACGGCAATAGGCGCCATCTTTGCCGCCAATACAAGACCACTCCTTTTGGACTTGATTGACCACAGCTGCGAATCCTCGTACCATTAACCGCTGACACCAAGCGAGATGGCGGCGAGGCCGTGGATGAGTGCCTCATACTCGGCGGCGTTATTGCTAACGAGGAATAATATTCGGAGGGCGTCGCAGCTTTTCTCGATCGGCGATATGAGCAAAATCCGGCCCCCGTGAGCATGAGGAACCATCAAAGTACATTGTCCAATTACTCGAGAGTGTCTGTCTTCTTTGGGGTTTGGGCCTCTGTCCACTCGGCGACGAAGTCGATAGCAACGCTGAGATCGATAGCTAGTCGAGGCTGAACTTTATTTCAAAGGCTCCAAGCTCAAGCGCCCACTTGGCAATCCTCGATGGCCTCCGATTGTGGAGTATATCTCCAAGCGGGAAAGAGGTGACCACCGAAATTTGATGCTCTTGGAAGTAATGTTTTAGCTTCCGTGATGTGAGCAACACAGCATACAGAAGCTTCTGCACTTGTGGGTACCTTATTTTCGAGTCGCCCAATACCTCGCTTACGAAGTAGACTGGACGCTGTACCTTCGGGAGGGAGCCCTCTTCGTCTCGCTCCACCACCAAGGCTGATGTGACCATGCACATCATAGGTATGAACAATACAACTTCGGTATGGATTCCATCAGCTACTCCCTCAACTAGGTTGTCGTCAAGATTTTCTTCCGCATGGACGTCGACGAGCTTTCGATCGTCTAGTTCATATGCAACCTCTTCATCTACTACAAGTTGGCGACACATTACGACATCCTCTACTACATCTTCACTGCCTATGATGACTATGTCTGCATGTCTTCGTCGACCGCCTCCTTGGCCAGGTCGTGTAGGCGGCCGGCAAGCTTGTTGTGTTATATCATCGCCGCCAGCAGGTCGACCTCCACCATGGCCGCCTCCCCAAGCTCAAGACATATTCAAGAAAGGCTCATCTTCACCTCTTCGGCATCCTCTGGTCCCACAAGTCACGTCCTTGCAAGGCCGGCCCAAGAGAGAGCCCAATTTGTCCACGAGTCAGGTTCGGCCATCTCCGCGCAGTCAACTTAAAACGGATGCCCCGGCCGCATACGGACTCCGTTCTGGACATTCTTGGTATGCACGGATAAGCCCACGACGAGAGCATTCTAATAGATCCAGTTTGAGGCCCAAATTCCTTACAGATAAATGGAAATCATCGAAACAATATTGCGACCAGAATCTGCCGGGATCTGTCGGGCGCTGCGCCGCTCCACTTTGGGCCCATGGCCCATGTACCCTAGGGGCTGCGCCCCAAACCCTAGCCGTCGCTATAAATTCAGTAGCCGTCGCTAGTTTACACTTGGGTTTTGCTTAGATTATTCGTAAATCGCAGGTTTAGCGTGTATCGGTTTCTTTGAACCCCAACTTGTGTGCTTAATCGGTGTCTGTAATATTGTGATTGCATCTACCGTGTTCTTGCTTGTGTTCTCGATTAAGCTTGCAGGAATTAGCCTTCGTGGTGAGGTCAACCGTGTATTGGCGTGGTTGATAACGAACGGAGCGATGGTGTAGCGATTGCGAGCTTAGATGCATTACGATTGGGCCGGATCGTCAGCGTCGAGTTCTCCACCAATCGTGTTTATCCATACCTGTCGGAAGATCGGGACCCCGTCCCCATCAAGTGGTATCAGAGCCTCGGTTGCCCGTCAGGTATACTTGTATCCCCTTTGTTCATTTTTCATCTTCCACCTAGAGTCCAGAAAATTGCCCCACAAAAAGATTTGAGTTCGCCGTCGTATCCATCGTCCAAGCCACTTTGTGCCCTTCGCGATTTCGTTTTCAGTTTCGCGTTGTTGAATTTGTATCCATCGTGATCGTCTTGTTGCTGGTTTAGATTAAGTTCTTAACTTAGCGCTGTGTTGAAAAAATCTCGTCGAACCCGAGCAAATCAGGAACTCGTGTTGAATCGGTTCGGAGTTATTTCCAATCTGTTAGTCCCGAGTTGATATCTCCCTCATCCGAACTCCAAATTGGACAAATTCGGGGTCTAAATTATAGCTCAGAGAAAGTTCTACAACTTTGTCCATTGTGAGGAGTTCCAGAAATGCCATTTTCTTGCCCAAAATCGCGTTTGAAGTCAATCTGTCTTGTCTCGGTTTTTTTTTGAGCAGTCTGTGTTTCGGGGTCCATATCTCCTAGATCCATTATCCAAAATTGGTGTTCCATATATGAAAATTGATCAGCACGAAAAGATCTACAACTTTTCTGGTATACGTTTTCGCGTTTGAGGCCTCCAAAAATCCGAAAACAGCATAGGAATTTTCTGCATAGTAGATCTGTTCTTCCAACAAGAGAAAATTGAGTGTTTGTGTATATACCTTCTAATTTCTCATATGCGGCACTATTGATATTTGACAAAAAAAAGTGAAAAAAGGCAAGTGCATAAAAAGAAGCCGCACTAAGAAAAAAAAAAAGAAAAGAGAAAAAAAGTAAGAAAAAGAAAGAAATCAGAAGTGCTTGCATCCTCTGTATCCACGGTGTTACGTCATTCGTTTTGCTTGCTTGAGCTAGGTCTGAGGACGAGTTTAGGCCAGCAACATTGACAAGTACTTTGGATATTTATTCAACTTTGCTATTCTGATTTCGATAATTGCATATTCGTTGCTATTAAATATTGCCTACCCAAGCTCCACATACTTCTAATCAGTTCTGATTCGAACTTGCAATCGCTTCGCTCACACTCATTGGGTATCACGAACCAGCCCCCGGTTGTACCTCCTGCAGTATTGGTAAGAACACTTGTAAGAGCATGGTAAGATGTTTGAGAGAGTGTGACTCCACCGTTCAAAACCTAGTAGTTGACAGGGATAATATTTTTGTGTTATTTTGTGTTTTCTACTAATAATGGCAGGAGTATACAATGGAATGGGAAGATTGCAACCATCAGCCATCTGTTGGAATGCAAGCATCATTGGTGTGGAGGTTGGAGAAAGTTTTGACCGGTTCCATCATAAGGAGAAATTGAAGAAGAATTACACGTCATCTGCTACCAACAAGCATGGTAATACCATTGAGAACCTTCCTTTATATGATATAAAATTTGGACCTGATGCATTTATTGATTGGGAAATAGCAGTAGAGAAAATTTTTGCTCGACATAGAATTTCCGATAAAGAAAAGGTTATGACAGCTGCTAGTGCTTTAATTAATAATGCTTCAATTAAATGAAAGGCGCATTGTTTTCGTATTGGGATACCTTCGACTTGGAGAGACATGAAACAACTTTTAAGGGATAAGTTTCTTCCTGCCTATTATCGTGAATATTTATTAAACAAACTACAAGGTGATAAACCTGTGGTAGCGTACTATGAAGAATTGCAAAATTTGTTATTACGTTGTGGTTTGGAGGAAACGGATCAAGAAAAGGAGGATAGATTCTTATGTGGACTTAATGAGAAAATATACAATATTGTTGTTGATAAAGAATATGTTTCTTTATTGCAAACCTTTGCTCTTGCTTGTGAAGCTGAAAATAAAATAAAACATAAAAAAGTTGTACGAAAAATCAACACATCTGTTTGCAAGAATGGTGTGTATTCTTGCACGACTAACATTTTGCAGGCAAGTGCAAATGATAAAATTGAGAATGAAGAGATGCTTGTTGCTGTACCCATGCTTCCAACACCTACAACTGAAGATGTACCTACATCAGCTGAGGAGAAAAACAAAGGTAATGAAAAAGGTACCACACTCAATCAAGATGAGAATGATTTTGATGTGCTGGAATTTTCCACGGATCATGCTTTGATAGAGCAACAAATTGTGGAACCAATTGCTGATTTATCTTTGTCACAAGATGATTTGCTCGATGTTTCTTGTGATAAAGAAGAGTTATGCGATAATGCTTCACTTATATCTATGCCACAACTACTGAATGAACATGTTACTTTTGCTTCCGAACCAAACACTTGTGCTGAAAATAAACATGTTATTCACCTTGCTAATGAAAATGATGAGCTAAAATTGTTTTCTTCTTTGAATATTTTGGGTTACATTGAGTTTGACATTTTGTGTGACCTAAATAATTTAGAGGAGAGACTTGTTAATTTCTCATGGTTATCTAGAAACACTTTTTATGTTGTGGGTAAAAATAATGATGAAGGAAATTACATGGTGAATCGAGTGTACATTTGCTCAAATATGAATTTTTCTTATAATGTACAACCATGTGATCAACTAGAGAGCTACATTATCAATAATCAGGAGACATCAAGTGCCTCTAGATTTGTTTCAAAAATACATGAAAAATTACAAGAAGGGGAGGATATAAATCCTGACGAATTTGATTCTAACAATTTGATTGCAAATGATATGCTTGTTGCTTTGCCTTCCTTTGTAACTAACCTTTTGCAGATGAACGAACATGAGTCGAGGACGACTCACAATCAAGAAAGGGAGGATGATGTGACCATGCACATCATAGGTATGAACAATACAACTTCAGTATGGATTCCATGAGCTACTCCCTCAACTAGGTTGTCGTCAAGATTTTCTTCCGCATGGACGTCGACGAGCTTTCGATCGTCTAGTTCATATGCAACCTCTTCATCTACTACAAGTTGGCGACACATTACGACATCCTCTACTACATCTTCACTGCCTATGATGACTATGTCTGCATGTCTTCGTCTACCGCCTCCTTGGCCAGGTCGTGTAGGCGGCCGGCAAGCTTGTTCTGTTATATCATCGCCGCCAGCAGGTCGACCTCCACCATGGCCGCCTCCCCAAGCTCAAGACATATTCAAGAAAGGCTCATCTTCACCTCTTCGGCATCCTCTGGTCCCACAAGTCACTTCCTTGCAAGGCCGGCCCAAGAGAGAGCCCAATTTGTCCACGAGTCAGGTTCGGCCATCTCCGCGCAGTCAACTTAAAACGGATGCCCCGGGCGCATACGGACTCCGTTCTGGACATTCTTGGTATGCACGGATAAGCCCACGACGAGAGCATTCTAATGGATCCAGTTTGAGGCCCAAATTCCTTACAGATAAATGGGAATCATCGAAACAATATTACGACCAGAATCTGCCGGGATCTGTCGGGCGCTGCGCCGCTCCACTTTGGGCCCATGGCCCATGTACCCTAGGGGCTGCGCCCCAAACCCTAGCCGTCGCTATAAATTCAGTAGCCGTCGCTAGTTTATACTTGGGTTTTGCTTAGATTATTCTGCCGTCGCAGTTTTGCCGTGTATCGGTTTGCTGAACCCCAACTTGTGTGCTTAATCGGTAATCTGTAATATTGTGATTGCATCTACCGTGTTCTTGCTTGTGTTCTCGATTCGCTTGCAGGAATTGGCCTCCGTGGTGAGGTCAACCGTGTCTTGGCGTGGTTGATAACGAACGGAGACAGTGGTGTAGCGATTGCAGGCTTAGATCTGTTCTGATTGGAAGCCGGATCGTCAACGTCGAGTTCTCCACCAATCGTGTTTATCCATACCTGTCGGAAGATCGGGACCCCCGTCCCCATCAAAGGCGCTGCTGATGACGTGAGTCGTTGCACCTATGTAGAGTAGGAGGGGTTCCTGGGGCATGGGAGGAACCAACACCGGAGGCGTGGTGAGGAACCTCTTTAAATCTTCAAAGGCTCGTTGTGCTTCCGCTGTCCACTGAAAATCGTCTTGTCGGCGTAAGAGCCTAAAGAAAGGCATGCCTCGCTCCCCGAGTCGGGAAACGAATCGGCTGAGTGCCACGATGTATCCAGTGAGCTTCTGCACGTCCTTCTGATTGGTTGGGGGCTTCATCTTGATGATAGCATTCACCTTCTCCGGGTTTGCTTCGATCCCTCGGTTGGAGATGATGAATCCGAGTAGTTTACCAGACGGAACCCCAAAGACGCACTTCTCGGGATTTAGTTTCATCCGAAATACCCTTAGGCTCTCGAATGTCTCGGTCAGATCTGTTATGAGATCCCCTCTGGATTTTGTTTTTATGACGACGTCGTCGACATATGCCTCCACGTTGCGTCCGAGTTGAGTGTGAAAACACCGCTGTATGGTGCGCTGATAGGTTGCACCAGCGTTTTTCAACCCGAATGGTTTTGTGATATAGCAGAAAGCACCAAAGGGCGTGATAAACGACGTTTTGATGCAATCCTCCTCTTTCAGACTGATCTGATGATAGCCTGAGTATGCGTCCATAAAACTTAAGAGCTCACACCCGGCATTGGAATCCACCACTTGATCGATGCGGGGAAGCCCAAAGGGATCCTTGGGACACGCTTTATTGAGGTCTGTGTAATCGACACACATCCGCCATGTCTTATTCTTCTTCTGCACCAGGACCGGATTGGCAAGCCACTCGGGATGATACACCTCCTTGATGAACCGAGCGGCCAGCAGTTTGGTGATCTCACTCCTAATGGCGTCTTTCCGATCCTGGGCAAATCTTCGCAGGCGCTGCTTTATGGGCTTTGCCTTTTCGTCAACGTAGAGAGAGTGCTCAATCACCTCCCTCGGAACACCGGGCATGTCCGAAGGCTTCCAGGCGAACACATCCTGGTTGGCCCGGAGGAAAGTGACGAGCGCGTCTTCCTATTTGCTGTCGAGCCCTGTCCCAATCACGGCCGTTTTGGCCGGATCAGACGGGTCCAACAGGATCTTCTTGGTTTCCTCGGCCGCTTGGATGGAGGTTTTGGCCTGCTTTCTGGCGGGGACATCCCCTTCTTCCTGAAGGTTTGCGACCTCCAGTCGAATCTTCTCCATCTCAGCGGACGAGTTAAGTGCCTGCGCCATCTCACGACTCTCGCCGCCATCAGAGGCGAGGATGTTTAACGTCACCAGGGAGGGTGATTACACCATTGGGACCTGG